>CM041791.1:38276261-39476261 GCA_023375725.1 Nephotettix cincticeps
TTAAGGTTCCAATGTTAATCTTATGGAGGATAAGTAAAAATTAATATTTCACTTATTAACCAATATTTTTGGATAAAACTTGATATTTAGCTTTATGTAGTTGGTACCCATAAGTGCTAAAAAATCATAGTTTATGTGTTTATCATGGCAGCAAACCTGCATACTCTTTTCCCATGTTAATCATATGGAGAATAGGTAAACTCCTTTATTTATGGACAGATTTTGATGGAAGTTGGTATGAATGCTAAAAATAAAAATTTTTGATGGTACAAATGCCTACTCTCAGTGTTCCTCATAGCAACAAACCTGCTCACTCTTTCCCATGTTAATGTTATGGAGAATAGGCAAATGAATTCTCATGTTTATCGACAGATTTTGACCATTTGACTTGTCGTATATTATTATTATTATATTATTGATTTGGAAATTCGCTGAGTACGCAGGTCTGCTGCGACGGGGGTATTTTAATTCTTTCATTAATTTCCTTTGGTTTGAACAGTCTTTTATAGATTGAGGCAGCTGATCAAAATATTTGGGAGCAGAGTATTGAAAAGAATGTTTGAAAGCAGATTTATACACTTTGGGAAGTCTGAAATCCCTTTGTACGTTTTCCTAAAATGGTAATGGGACGGGGCTTCCACTCTTCTGTGACGTTGTGTTGTCCTCATAGCTCTCTGATGTGGTCCAAGATGCTTTCTGAAACAACCCATCTCCTTTAAATATGTTGAATACATTAAACTTCAAACTGACCATTGTAAATTACGAGTCAACACCACTTGTGAAGTGATTGTGTTTTAGTTTACGACGGTCATTTTGTTAGAGCTGTACCAGTTGAACTATTATCAAAATAAATTGTACCAATTGATTCCCAACCAATTTCTGCATATAAAGATATCAACTATGATCTGAATCCAGTATGACACTCAGATACTTCACTGTGGTCTTCCAAGGTCTGTCTAGTTGAATCTTGGGCCACACAACACTCAGCATTTTGCATCTCTTACTTAACCCTTCAAGGCGGTTTGGTGTGAGTTCTACATCACGCTAAAAAAGACACTGCTGGGGTTTGACATGAGTTTCAAGTTTTCATGCAACCCATCAGCAGGCGCATTCCAGTGATGTCCTAGTGAACTTTTTCGAACTCAAGACTGTGTGGAGAATATTGTTCATGAGTTACTCTACATTTTCCAACCAATTTTGATCAGTTGTGAGTGCGACAGAGATAGACATATGTTGTTTACAAGGATAGTATTTGTTCATTGTGTTAACTTGATGTTCATACACCCTGTTCACAGTATTTTTTTGCATGTATTTTTAATCTTTACGATGTGAACTGACGTCAAATTATATTCTAAGCTGTTGCCTGGATAGTTAGGTGTTTATTGCATCTTTCTTTTTGTTTGGGAATGTAAATTAGTGATGTGTTTGTGGGAGACCCCAATGCGTTGAAGTGTAACATTAGTGATCCTGTTTATTGTAACTGGATGTTGGGTGGCTAGTTTTTAGACAATTATTTTTAATTTTTGTAGTTTTTTTTTATATCTAGATCTAGTGAAATAGATTGTTGGTTGGACCTAGGTGATGAATGGTTATTATCAAATGAGAATGAATGGACTTCGCCCGCGCTCTGTAAAAATCTACTGTAGCAGGGTGGTCCGGCAGCCTTCAAAAACCTACCGCCTTGAAGGGTTAAACAAATGTTGTTATTTTTGCCTGCATTGACTTTTATATGCCATTGATGGAGCGACGGTGACAGGGCATCCATTTGTGTCATTCTTGCAGCTTTTCCTGGGCAGCAGCAGCTTGTCAGTTTAGCAGTGTGTCATCAGCATTAAGTGATAGTGTTACTCCTGGAACATTCGGTATGTCATTAGTGTGTATGAGGTAGAGGACTGGCCCTAGGACTCCACTGGCGCTGGCCTGGAGTAGTAAGGTTCTCTCACTACTGGGCAGGTGAGAATGGTAGCTAACCACGTATATGGACAAATCTATTAGAAATTCAAAATATGCTGCAGTTCAAACAGCTTTGAAATTTACTCTGTATTTAAAAGCTGATTAATTATTAAATTCTAATTTTATTTGAAATTAGTTCCAAAATTTTCTCAAGGTTCTTTTTTATGATTAATCACTAATCAGAAAAGGCTTTAAAATAATACGTTATTATTTTATTTCACAAAAATTGATTAAATTTATTGATTCAAAATATTATTAAAACTAACAAATTTTTATATCAATAATTTAAAAAGTCTCATTTAAGTCAATCATTTTTCCAAGACTCTTCTTTGATTTCTTATTAAATTAATTCTTTCAAACAATATTTATCTATTTATTTATATACAAAAATAACATCTGGATTGAGTATGGCAAAGTGTGATGACTCGCAATGTGATAGATGTTTGAGACTGTGACTCACTTCTTTGGTGTATGTGGTGACATCATAATGTTGGCTTTCTTGACCCCGTGCATCAAACTGGATTGTGATTGTGACCACACAGTAGATAAAGAATTTCTACCAATCATGTACTGTTTGTATCAGTATCTCGTATTGTATTCGAGGTATCAACCTTGACTCGAGTCCAGGAGATCTTGATGACGATTGTTGACCCCATAACTGCTTTTTGATGACTGTGTATATATTTTATGCCCGACCGATACTGCCTCAACCCTGTAACTTCTTTCCAAAGACATTCTAAAACACGGATCAATACTGTCTCAACCCTGTATCTGCTTCTCGATATCTGAATACATTTTACAACCCGGATCAAAACTGGCTCCCTTCATATTGTAAGCCTGACTGATACTGTTTCAACCCTGTAACTGCTTCTTATAGACTGCATGAGTATTATAACCCGACTGATACTGTCTCGACATGTTGACTGCACCTCGGCGACTGACTACACATTACAACCTGGATTGATACTGTCTCGACCCTGTAACCGCTCCTTGAAGACTGGCTACATATTTTAAGCCTGACCGATACTGTCTTAACCCTGTAACCGCTTCTTGTAGACTGCATGCATAGTATAGTCCCGACTGATACTGTCTCGACACGGTGACTGGGCCTTGATAACTGACTCTCTCCTTTTCTTTGAGTATAGTTCTTCCCTCCCGAACCTATGATGCATGCCCAGTCTTTGTACAGTTAGATTTGAATTTTTATTTGTGCAGGAAGATTATCTACCCTTATTGGTCAGCCCTTTTTCCAAAATGCAATCATACCTAAGATTCGAAGAGGCCATTATTATTTTGTATTTTCCCCCAAAGTGCCCCTTGTTAAAACCTCTGCCCCAATCATCGTGATTATCGACTCCTACCACTTCTATAGCGGACATGATAGAATATTAAATTTGATAGGACACAGGTAACAGGTAATGAAATTTAAAATATTATTTGAAAGGCTTAGTTTAGAAGAATCAAATGCAATTTATTTAAACTGTAAGAAACATAGTGACCCTTGGCAATAAATACATCCACTCCTATTAAAACAAAGCCAGGTAACATAAACCACTACATGACAAAAGAAATAGGAATCACTTTTTCAAGGTATACAAAGTACAAGGATTTCTGTTAAAAGATAAATCAGAGTGATTTACCTCTTAATGGGCACTGCTGTGTATGTAATTATTTGAATTATCATTTGTTTATAATATAACTTACCTTATTTTGAAAGGTGCTTAAATTACTATTTCTTGAATTAATATAAAAAAGATGAATAAAAAATTTGTCATTTTGAGAGGAAATCAAACCCAGGCAACTACATGGTAAGTTGCTTTGACATTAATAGCTGTCATGGAACACGGACTATAAACAAAGTATTTATTGGAAGTAGCTCTAGTGCTGTAGTTTAATATTCGCTACTAATTATGTGCTAACTACTAAATGTCTCAGAGCGCCCAATCTTGTTATTTTGGAGAATATTAAAAAATCAGTTACTTCATTTTTTCTCAACTGTTTTCCATGAAATTTGGTATGCAGTGTAGGGTCACATCGTCCAACAAAACAGACTCAAAAAAGTTAGGCATTAGTGAGGGGGGGGGGTTATTTCCCCAAAAATTTCATCTCTAGCAAATATTTTAAACTCATTTTCTATTGTTCTTAGTTAAGAAATTGGATGATGATGTTTGTAATAATAAGATTTTAAATGATATTTAAATAAATGTTAAAAGAATATTATAATTTTACTAGATTGTAGTGGTTTTTAATTTACTTTTTTGTCAGTCCACTGATAGGTACCTTTTATTTTAAATGGGTCTATTACTTATCTTTTTTATAAATCAATTATTTTTTTATAGTGCAACAGAAAATCATCACTTAATATTAATTATAATGCCAACAGGTTCAGATTTGGAGAAGGAGCTTTGATGTTCCACCACCAGCCATGGAAAAAGACCACCAATACTATAATGCTATTGTAAATGACCCCAGGTATGAAAAAGAACCGCCGAAAGACCAATTCCCTATGTTTGAATCCCTGAAGTTGACAATTGAAAGAACGCTACCCTACTGGAATGATGTAATTATTCCACAACTAAAAGCAGGGAAGAAAATACTCATCGCTGCCCATGGGAATAGTTTGAGAGGAATCGTCAAACATTTGGATAGTGAGTATAACATAATAGTACCTGGTGACCGAGCTTTGCTCGTATAGAATAAGATATGTATTATAAAAATTAATTAGAAAAATTAAATACATGTGTTACTCAATGAAAACATTTATGTGGTTGAAATAAAACCGATTTAATACACCATAATTAACATAGCACTGAACAAAATGCCTTGTCCTTGATGGAGATGGAACTCGCGGCCTTCGGTTTATGAGGCCCGCGCGCTACCATTGGACCACGGCGTCTGACAAATAAGTGACGCCATTTAAGGTCTTTTAGCTAACCTCAATTGTTTAGGCCGATCATTTACTCTTTAATTATCCATACAGTTATTATTAGCCAGTAATCAACTGATTTTGTTAGAAACAAAATGAGGGTTGAAAAGCAAAAGGTAAATTTAATTTACACCAATTGGTTTGTTATAGTGGCTTCAAGCAGTACAATGATTAAGTTTTCTACTTTCAAAACACGATATATTTTGGAGATACTTTACTCTGCATTTATTTCAAAAAGTTATTTTACCGTTTTGTTTTTACAAATTGTTTAGTAACCTGATAATTTTGCATTTATTATATACATAAAATAAATATTTATTAAAAACTTCTATTCACATATTGTTTACCACCATCTTCAATCAAGAACTGTAAAACGGTTATAAACAGATGTTATGATTTGTATTGTTTACATTTGATTCTCCATAAGCGTAATGTTAATTTTTTAGATTTTTAGCTGAATATTACAAGAAAACCAGAATTTTCCTGGACATTAGACCTATCTAGAACTTATTTTCTACTCGGACATTAGTTATTTCCAAAATTTAAAGAAATTCCTTATTGCCGTTTTCGAGATCCGTGTGCAAATATATATATATATATATATACAAACCTTGCTCGTATTATAGTATTTGATCAAAAGAATTTTTAATTGAAAGAGCTATGTATTCAATAGAAGAACTTAGTGGTTAGGAGAATTATTATATTTTACTGATTACACTATTTTGTTGTACATATATTTGCATTTTATAAATTAAGATATAAAGACTTGACTTGAAATGTTTTCCTATCCAACATATCAGAAGAAATTGCAGGGGGGTATGCAGCCATTCAGAAGATGGATGTCGTAAATAAGTACAAAAATGAAGTTATCAAACTGTTTGACAAAAAAAACTTTGAAAAACCCTCTGGTTTCTTAGGGAAATTTGTATTCTTCATGGGTACACATGCTCAAGATGATTTTATACAAACTTATTTCCTATCAAATCAGAACAATATTAGCTCCTAGTTCCAATTCTATAGTCAAGGAAAAGTTCATAATTTTTTTATTTTTTTATTTCTAAACATTGAAGTAACACCCATTTATATACAATTTTGTAGTGACAATTTTATTTCTGTTTCTAGGAATGCCAGTGGCATTTTTTAACTTTTAAAGGTCCAAGCCCTGGCCTTGATTTTATCTAACACTGACCTGTTGTTAGATAGGCAATTAAATAATAGTCAAATTACAAATTTGATGACTTTGTCAATTTAGATTTAAATACAATATACAAACAAAAGATTTTGTATCAAGCGTATGATACAGGTAGTAAGCAATTAATTGCTATACAAATGTATAAACTAAGCGATTGAGGGACGCTGTATATGTTTTAAGATATCAGGAATAGATACTCTCGTAAAAATGGTCCGATCGAGACCAAATTTGGTAGTGACTTGTAATCCTACATTTGCTCGGACTAGTTCGTAAACCAGACATATCGGTCAATCGGAACGGGTAGTTTGGGGGGGTTTTATACTAAAAAAAATAGTATTAAACAAAAACTTACATTTTTGAGTTTCATTCTTTTAAACTAATCCTTAAAGCACTGATACCACTCAAATACTTACATTACTTATGACTGGATCAATAAAGATTTCATTTAATTTGCCAAGATTTTCACTGGAGGCAAAAATCGTGTCTTCCAAGGTTAAAATTGCCTCCCATAATTAGATTCTTTAGAAATTAATAGAATAGGAAGAAGTTACCAAATTGTTTGACGAAAAAAAACTTTGAAAAACGATCTGGTTTCTTAAGAAATTTGTATTCTCATAGGTACACATGCTCAAGATGCCAAGATCACACAGGGCCAAATCTGGACTATAGGGTGGGTGATTGAGCAGTTTGTTCAAGAAACTGTGCTGGATATTTGCTGATTGAGATTACACATTGTCATGGTTTAATTGAATTTTTTCTTAATCCTGATCTTGGATTCTACTCCTTAATTTTTTTAATCTCTTGAGGAAAGCAATAAGTAGAATACCATTGAGCATTTACAGTTCATTGATTTCCAAGTACTGTTGCCACATTACCACCTTTTGTGAATAAGGTTGGAACCATCTTCAACTCTCTGGGGATGTATTTAATGGGCAAAGAGTCATCAGTAAAGCCAATCAGTGGACTGCCACTTAGTTTCTGCATAAAATTGGTAAATCCTAAGTTTTGCCTCCTGAACCAATGTCTGAGATATCTTGCTATGCTGACTTCTGCAATAGCTTCATCTTCGCTACCCGGATTTAGTCATCATTTGTAATTGGGCTATTAATTAACTATCTGTCTAACAAATGATCAATGTTTGGTAGTAACAAGACCAGAGTTTGGACCTTCAAAGAGCTAAAAAATGCCTGTGACTTATAAAACTTTTAAAATACAAATTTGCAAAAACACATTTTCACGCTAAACATTTTGAAGGTTAACTTATAACCAATAATTTTAATTAAGGTTTTTTCGTATTTCATATCATAGGTTATTGTTCATTGCATAACATAGTTTACTGTGTTCTACCTCAAAATACCTCTTTGATTCAATTGTGTGACGTTATTCAAGAAAACCACTGAGAATCACTGCCTGAGCCTCCCATAACATGACTGTCCCAGCGATGACAGTTTGTGCAGACATCTCTGCCAAGTCTTTTATCATCAAGTCTTTTACTAATCGTAAAATCAAGACATCACTGCATGTCTCACTTGGTTTATAATTATTTATTCTCTTCTTCCTTCTTTCCTCACCTTCTTCCTATTCTTCCTCTTCCTCCCTCTTCATTTTTAGCGAATTTCCCATAGGGAAGAAACTATTACCGTAGGTCTCATGTATATGTGTATATATATATATATATATATATATATGTGTGTGTGTGTGTGTGTGTGTCTGTGAACATGATAACTCTCGTAAAAGTGGTCCGATCGAGACCAAATTTGGTAGAAACGTGTATTCCTGCAATAGCTTGGACGAGTTCGTAATCCAGACATATCGGTCAATCGGAAGGGGTATTTTGGGGGGGGGGTTTTGTACCCAAAAAATGGGTTTTTTAATTTTTTTCATGTAATTTTTAAAAATTTCAAATTTTATCTTTCACCATTAGAATCAGCTTAAAAACTGCACAGTTAAGTTTCTTAAAGTTTTTCTCTATCTGCAATGGTTACCGAGATATTAAAAAAATCTAAACACATTATGTTGTATTTTGGGGCTCCAATGTTAATCTTATGGAGGATAAGAAAAAATTAATATTTCCCATATCAATCAATATTTTTTAGATTAAACTTGGTATTTACTTTCATGTTGTTGATACCCACCCGTTTATGCTTAAAAATCATAGTTTATGTGTTTATCATGGCAGCAAACCTGCATACTCTTTTCCCATGTTAATCATATAGGGAATAGGCAAACTCCTTTATTTATTTACAGATGTTGATGAAAGTTGGTATACATGTTAAAAATAAAAATTGTTCATGGTAGAAATGCCTACTTTCAGTGTTCCTCTCAGCAGCAAACCTGCACACTCTTTCCCATGTTAATCTTATGGAGAATAGGCAAATAATTCTAATGTTTATGGACAGATTTTTATAAAACTTGTTATATATTATTATTATTATGTTGTTGATTTGGAAATTTGCTGAGTACGCAGGTCTGCTGCGACGGGGGTATCTTCTTCCTCTTTTTCTTGCTCTGCCTCTTACTCTTCCAATTAACCTAAAATGCATCAATGTATTAGGAAGAATGCATTAGGATGAAGAGGATGCTTCCTCCTCCTCCTCTTCCTCCTATTCTTAATCTCCAGTTTTGATTTACCTTTTTGTTTATTTTAATTTTTCAATCACTAATTCTTGGATGTACAAATTCAAAATCTGACAGTATGTTGGTTACCTATCTTTAGTCTTCAAAAAACTTCACTATAAACAAAGAAAGATAGACTTGGTGCACACTAATTCTTACTACAATGTGACATACACATGGTAACACTAGCTCCGAATTATTACAGTGTTCAGATAAGGTATGTTTAGAAGATTGAATTCTCACAAGTTTTATATTTTTTTAGACATGTCTGAAGAAGCCATTATGGGTCTTAACCTCCCAACTGGTATCCCATTTGTGTATGAGTTGGACGAAACCTTCAAGCCTGTGGTTTCAATGAAGTTCCTGGGAGATGAAGAAACTGTGAAGAAAGCCATGGAAGCTGTGGCTGCACAGGAAAGGCCAAGTGAATGAACTTAATTCATGAATTAAATTATGCCAATTAAATGGGAATAGTTAGCCAAACCTAAATTATATATTGTTGTTTATATCATTGTAAATGTATATACATCATTTGTTTAAATATTTAAATTATATCATTTTTTACAATTGCTAGACATGAATTACAAGAGTAAAATTGATTTAAATACTTTAACGTGATTTGAGAGAATTTACCTATTTATTATTTTAAATATATTTTATCCTCTGTATTGTTACTGTGAACACATACTGTTACAAATCTATTGTACTCTGTATAGGGGAACTTTAAACACACATTTAATTACATCTAAAAATTCAATCTAACAAAAAATTATTTCCAAGACTAGCCCCTGAAAAATTATTTTTCAATAATTGCATAGTAATATTGAGGTGTTCATTATATTGTATAAGAAATAAGAAAAATAAAGGTATTGAAAATGTGTAATAGTGTTTTCTTCCCTAAAACTTTTACTTGCTCCACCTATGTTTCTTAAATGGAAAATGTATGGTTTTCATCAAACTTTTTAATCCAAGCCGGAAGTTTAGTTATCCATTTTGAAGCTCTTTGAATGTGAAAAGTGGTTTTGGGGCTGATGTCTTGTCAGTTTTATATACGACATCACACAAGATGTCTGACTTTTTAAATTAGTTATTAGGGTGAACCTATTCAAATCTTCAGGCATTTAAATTTTTATTTTTATGTATTGTCACCTCCTTAAATAAAAATACAACTCGTTTAAGAATGGTTAAAAATATTTTTTAATGCTTTATTTGAAGTTCATTATTAGTGATGGTGGATTTATGTTATTTAGATTTTTACTGCAGACATTTTCCATCACGATTTTATGTAACACAAAATTTCACGACGTTTCGGGAGCTGAAATCTGATCCTGTCCTCAGGTAAACTAATATCTAAAACATAACATAAACACATAATCCGGACCAAATCGTTATAAAGCTGAAAACATAAAAGATATAGCAATCAAAAAACTTACAAATAAACCATTCACTAACCATTACACCTATACGAAACCAAACACATCCACTCGTCACGGAGACCCAAAGACAACACAGTTGTCTTTTTGTTTTATGTCATTATTGTCAATTTATGTTTTTTAATGGTTGATTCATTTTTTTAGCCTCAATTAATGATTTCTTTCACATGTCTGTGGATAGAATGTTCCCACACCTTATGTATTGTTGATTGTGGAATAAAATATGATTTTGGGCTATACAGGGTGTTCATGAACACTCCGGTACTCACGTGGTTTACTGAAACACGACCGGTCTCGTGGAGTGCCATCACACTCCACTTTTGTTGTTTTTCTTAATTAGTATGATTTATCTTGACGATGTATTGACATTTGATGTTAAATATACATATAATTGATGTGATTGGTGATGTTGTAAAACACATAATTTAGACTAAAAAAATTATACTGTATTGAAAATTTTACAATACAATAAATAAATTTAATTATGATATTATGAAGCCTCTGGATTGCTGAGAATAAATTAAATGGTTTAATTACCTCTATCCGTAGCAATAAACAATTGGTTTTTATTCGTGTTTGTTTACCTTTTGTGTAATGTTTTTGTTCAAGTTATAATGAAGTGAGAAATCAAGAAATAAATATCCTTATGCCTGATGATGGCCTAATGTAGGCCGAACAATATTTTTTAATGAAATAATAATAATTTAAAATTGCATGGATTCTCAATCTCAGGTTTCGGGTAGTCGTGCTGCCTTGAATAACGTTTTCATCTATAATATTATGAAGAAGAGGTGGTTTCTGTATGTTTGTTTGTGGGTTTGTTTTGGCAAGTGAACGCAAAAAATACTGAACCAAACAGTTTGAAATTTTACACAAAGACAGATCTTAAACTCATGCAACACATAGGCATACTCATTTCCTTAAAATCCTCTCGGGCTACGCCCTGTGAACGTCCTAAGTTTCAATGTTTACATTTTTATAAAATGAAAACATAAAATTACTTGAATGTCAACAGCTGTGAACACTAAAATTTGACAGTTAGAGAAGCAGAAGACATGGTTGCTGTAAATACCCTGGGATTCAATGTTTACAGTTTTTAATGTCAACATCCGTCTACTTTACATTTTGACAGTTCGGGAAGAAAAAGAAATAAAGTTAATTTTTACACATAAACTGCTGGATCGAAATTAGTGAATTATTAGTTCAAAATAGTGGAATGGTAGATTTTTAATTTTCTCCCGATGCCTGCCTCTATTACGTTAATGCTTATCCTCTCCCAATATTTGCCATATGTTACTTTGTCATGTTTAGATATATACTTAGACACGTGTTTTGTCATTTTGTAAACAATAAAGAAATAATTATCAATAACTTCAATGTATCTGTAGAGCCTACACCTCTCAGCCTTTTTTACCCGTGCGAAGAACGGGTACTTTGGCTAGTTGTTAAATAAATGTTCAAAAAGGATCCAATTGTTATTCTTGGCTTAGGCCTAAAATAGTTCTTTAAATAAATTTGGAATTGTCCTTAAGGGAGTCCAATTTATTGAAGTTAATGATAAGTTGACTTGATCTGATCAAAAGAAATTCAAATATTTATAATACTGTTCAGTTTGTTATAAAATGTTATATAATAAAATACTAATAAAATAATATCTCTGATTGATGTGTTTTGGATAGTTTAGTCTTTGTAAAAGCTAGATGGAGGGTTTACCAAGGAGTCAATCTTCAGCTCACATTTATCTTGAGTCTTGTCAGTAATAATAAAAGCATATATTTTATAAAGAGATAGATAATTTGAACATGAGCCACTCTTGTCTAATTAACACTGGGGAGTTTCACTAGAAACTATGTAATTTTTAATATTTAATTTAAAATTTTGTCACTTAAACATTAATACAGTCTTCACTATCCAAAGTTGGTGGAACACTCACTTCTTCCTGGTTTCTAGCTCACTCATTGTTGAAGCATATAGTTGGTCATATGGTCACTGAATCTAAATTTATAGCCTTAAGGACTAATTTTGAATTTCTACATTTAAGGTTAATTTATTATGTATTGCAATTTTCTTACATTCATATATATATATATATATATATATATATATATATATATATACATATAATTGAACCAAGTTCCCTTAAAAACATTTTTAATCCTTCTACATGTTTCGGGTAATAATCCCATTCCAAATGGATTATTACCCAAAACAACTATTATTTAGGGAAATGGGATATTACCCGATACATGTTGAATGATTAATAATGTTTTCTAAGGGTACTTGGTTCAATGATTTCAATATAATAATATTAGTAGCACTATTCCATGATATATGTCATAGATGGACAGATATATGAGGAGTGTATTAATTTAAATTAGTTTGGCTCATTGGATCACCCTGATGAACTTGGGTTCACAGGGGTCATCACTGATGACACTCTCATCATCTTCCGTTTTAGCTAGCCAACATCATAACTGTTCTTGGTGGCCCATTTTTCATTCATTTAGTTAATACCTGCACACACTATAAAGTTTTCATATAAAAATAATGTAAACTACATGAAATAAAATCTACAAAACATATATTACTCAGTGGAAAAAAAGGAACACGGACACTCGCGTGGAGTGCACCTGCACTCCAATACTGTGGCACCACGGGAAAAAATGTTTGTATTTTCTTCCCTGTGGGAAAAAGGTTAGATCATGGATATGTCTAAAGGGAATGGTTTCCGTTAATCTAACGTGGGATGGTGGCAACATCCTGTAATTCAGCTACTTGGAGGTCACAAATTGTGGATAGTTGTGAATGATGGTCGGTGGGTGTAGTGTTCTCTTGTGTGGATTAACGTCCGCACTATTGAATGCTGCGTTAATCCGCAAAGTCCATCCACATACTTAGACCAATTTGTAATTCAGAGACCGTGGTTCGGATTCCACGTTAAACTGTAGGTCCCTTCGCCATCGACTGTTGGGCTATTAATTAACAGTCCTGTCTTAGGAACATGTCAGCCTTAGTCAGTAACAAGACTACAAGATCACGCCACAATCATCTTACATTCAATTCTCATTCATACTTGGCTTAAAATACCTAACTTGTAGTATGGTTGCCATTTCAATAATCTAATCCAATCTAAAAAGACAGCTGTTCTTATTACTTTATATACAAAATGCAAAACAATAGCTTTGGTGTTTTCTGTGGAAACCTGTTACGTTTTCCACCTTAAAATGTTTGTATTTATTTCCCTGTGGGAATTAGGTTAGATCATGGATATGTCTAAAGGGAATATTTTCAGTTTATCTAAACAGCTGTTCTTAATATTTAAAATTTGATACAATATTTCTGGTAGTTTCTTTGGAAACCTGTTACATGTTTTCCATCTTAAAATTCACCAACACCCGCCCCCAGAGCTAAGACATGTCAAAATCGCCAAAACCCCACCGCCCCCCGCCCTCCCGTCCCCCCTGCCCCCCCCCCCCCCCCCCCCTCCCTCTCCCCCCAGAACTAAGACATATCCATGTTAAAAGCAATAAAAAATTAATTTAGCCCGAATTATTGGTTGCTGCTACTATACTGACAGGTTCTGGGGGTGTCATAGGGAAGGTATATGACTGCTCAAGCAAGGTCACACGTGCTGTCAACTGCGTTTTATAAACAAAACAACATGACTGGACACAATATATTTATTGGCCAAAGAGAAAAATATTCTTGGAGTATAATTTAGTTTGGTTTTATATTTTCAAAATGGCGGCGGTTAAAATATTTTAATATAAAAAATATAAAAAACCATTAACTTTACAAAATGTTACAATCTTTTTTATCTCTAGTAAAAACTTAATAAAGTTAACGTTAATCCTTTCCTCTTTGCTTATACTATTGTATTGGCCGAAAAGGAATAAAAAATAATATTATTTCGAAATATTTAAATTAGTTCAGTTCTAGGGTCTGCGGCTATTGATTTTTTATTTATTTTTTTAATTTTATATCCTCTTCTCCACGTCCTTCTTCTGAAGGTGCTGGAGGCGTCAAGTGTCCTGTCTTGTAACAGGCCCACACATTAAAAATGAAATGAAGAGAGCCATGCGCTAGGAACAGGGTTTGACAGGCAAGGCTTTTGATGCGGTTAGATTAGGTAAGGTATGCTATGTATTTAGGTTTTAGGTTTTGCGGAAGTCTTCCAGGTTGTAGAAGCAGACACTTATAAGAAATGATTTTACGGCTCTTTTGAATTTTTCAATTTGTGCAATATTTCTGAAGTTTTCTGGTAAATTTTCGAATAATTTTATGCCACTGTAACTTGGTTTGGTTTCAAAAAGTGTTAATCTGTGTTGCTGTGAAAATCTATTGTTGAATCTGGTGTTGTAGCTATGGCAAGATGGGATTGTGGTTAAATTATGTTGTTTAATGTAAGTGACTGCTTCAAGTATGTAAAGGCTTGGAACTGTAAGAATTTGGAGCCGCGCAAAAGCCTCTCTACAGCTGGCATCGGGTGGCATTTGGAGCATGGCACGGATTGCTTTTTTTTTGCCAAACAAAGATTTTCTGGAGATTGCTCCTCCCTGCTCCCCACAGCAAAATAGAGTAGGCTATATGCGACTGGATATGGCTATGATAAACTGTTTTGAGAAGAGGGATGTTTTTTAGACCGCTTAGTCTTTTAAGCATAAAAACACCGCGAGCCATCCTGTTTTCCAAAACGTCAATTTGACTACCCCAATTTTGAAATTTGTTTTTGAAGTGTTAATTGCGAGGTTGTTATTTGAAAAGAATTGAGCAAGTCCATTGACCTTCATGCAAGTGTCAATTTCTAGCTGTTCAATTTCCTTGTTTTTTGTGAACAGGGTTGTGTCATCTGCATAGATGAACAAGTTCTCTGTTGGAATTGAATTTTCAATGTCATTTATATAGATGAGGAAAAGGATTGGACCAAGAATCGATCCCTGCGGAGCGCCGCTAAGGACCTCTTTGGGTTCTGACTTGATTTTTTTAATTTTTGATTTTGTTTCATAGTTAATTTGAGTGATTTGTAGTCTGTCTTTCATGTAGGAGGTTAGCCAAGTGCTGACAGAGTCTTGGATGCCTATACAGGCCAATTTCTCTGCCAGTAGCGCATGATCGACACAGTCAAATGCTTTGGAGAGATCAGCAAAGCATCCAATTACCGTCTCTCCGGCCTCAACTGCATCGATACATTTGATTTACAAATTCAGTTAAAGCCAATTTGGTTGATTTATTTGCCCGAAAACCGAATTGTCTTGGGCAGAGGAGATTGTGTCGTTCTAAGTATTCAATGATTTGAATACAGGCGACTTTCTCCAGTAGCTTGGGCACTGATGGCAAGAGCGAAATTGGACAATAATTTTGTATCAGATTTTTTTCGAGTTTTTTGTGGATTGGCCTAATGACTGAAATTTTACCCCGGTCTGGGAAGACTCCCCCTAACAGAGATGAATTTACCAAGTGCAAGAGTGGTTTGGAAATCTCCTGTTTGCATAATTTCAGTACCTCCATGGTGATATCGTCTAGGCCAGCAGACTTCTTAGATGGGAAACGACAAAATTTCCAGAAGTTGATTTTCCTTTATTGTTATAAATTGGAAAAACCATTTCTTTGATTTATAAATGTTCTGTTTTGTTGGCTGCTATTTTTTGGTAGGTAGGCTTTGATTTGCACAGCAACTTCAGCAAAGTAGCTACTGAAAATAGCGCAGACTGTATTCGGATTTTCTACCTGATTATGCTATTGATTATTGTATTGATTATGCTACCTTGCGCAAGTTATGCTTTGATATTTGCTCTATCGTACGTGCAATAATTATTGTAATATTATTATGATGTTGATGTTACCATAAATTTTTAATATATAATAACTAGAACAGATGTTTAGATAAAGTGAAAACATTCCCTTTGGACTGAGCCATATTCATCCATAATCTAACCTATTTCCCACAGGGCAGTAAATACAAACATTTTGACATGGCATATGTCTTAGCTCTGGGGGGGTGTTGGTGATTTTTAATATGGAAAACATGTAACAGGTTCCCATAGAAACTAATAGAACTATTGTATTTAATTTTAAAAATAAAAGAATAAGAACAGCTGTTTAGATAAACTGAAAGCATTCCCTTTTGACATATCCATGATCTATCCTATTTCCCACAGGGAAATAAATACAAACATTTTATTTTATAAAAACTATTTACCTTGTATATATTAATCTTAAGCCTCTTTGAAATGTTTTTTTCTTCTTCTTTTGCACAAAATAATGTGTTTTTTTTTTATATTGTATGAAATATATGTTTATATATTTTTTATGTTTACCAATTTAAAAATGGTTCAAAGGACAATTTGTAGAGAGTGTATTTTGCTTAGAGTTCGTCTATTAATGACGTAGTTTGGGGGGGTTTTGTACCCCTGGGGTTTTTGCGTTTTTCACATGTAATTTTTAAACATTTTTTCATTTATATTCACCATTGGAATCAGCTTAAAATACAATTAGTTCCTTAAAGTTTTTGATTTAACGTTACCGAGATATTAAAAAAAAAACTAAAAGTACGTTGTATTGTGGGCTCCAATTTAATCTTATGGAGGATAGGGAAAAATTAATTTCCCATTAATGAATATTTTGGAAAAACTTGATATTTAGCTTATGTGGTTGATTCATCCATTTATGCTAAAAATATGTTGTGTGATATATGGCAGCAAATGTAACTTTTTTCCATGTTAAACATGGAGAATAAAAATTTATTTATGAACATATGTTGATGAAATATAAATGTTTAAAAAATAATTTTTAATGGTATAAATGCCTACTCTCAGTGTTTACAGCAAATGAATCTTATTTTCTTATTAAAATACAAATATTTTGTTTATAAGATTTTTATCTTGTCAAATATTTAATTATTTATTGTTGATTGGAAATTTGTACATTTCTTTATATCGTATTCAGCCAATATCCTTGTATTAATCTCTTAAGCCTCTTTGAAATGTACACTATAAGTTTCTTCTTCTTCGTACAAGAATCGCTGGCATTCCCACAATAATAATGTGTTTTTTTTTGTAGTCCACATGTGATGAAGTTACAGGTTATGTTCTATTTCATTATTTTATGTTTACCAATTTAAATAGTTTTTTCAAAGGACATAAAGTTGTTGTATTGTAGTAGATTCAATTGCTTGAGGAGGTAAGTTGAAGTAAGTTAACCCTTAACGTCTTGGGTGAACTTTTTGCTGCACTCAGTCCTGGGTACACAGACCGTCTTTTTGAAAAAAAAAACATTTAAAATTACTTTTTACTGTTGGAATTCATTTGATCCATCTAATAAGTTATTTGAAATTTTTACTATGTGAATAATACCAAATTACGTTTATTGGGTACACATTATAGATGTATAAAATTTAAAAACTTGGACATGGCGAAATCTGATGCAAAATGTAAAGATTTTCCAAAACCTAAAAATGTTATGATAAATATGGCAAAATGTTTAGTTATTGGTACTTTTCCATTCCATAGGATATGATGAATATAAAAAAATTAAGATACTTATAAAAAACGTATTATAATTAGCCTAATATTGAGACAGTTGCTTTACAGCTAATTTCTTATAACATAGATCTACATTCATTGAAATATTTTGTTGTACACTTGTGGTAAAATTTTTTTACATCAATAGCAAAATGTAGGCCAGTTTTTCTTGTCTAATTTGGATCATATGTGTTGTTTGTCTTTCTTTTATTCAGCCAATCATCAACAGTGGTTTAGGTTCCTCTACTCCCGGTATTTGACGGATGCATGCTCGAAAGTTGGTACGTTAACGTGTTCTGAAAACTTCGCTAAAATTGTGGTTTCACCATCCAAGTGAATCCAATTCACTTATAAAAGCATTATTGCATTTCCAAAAGCATTTCAGTTTTCAAACATCATTTCAAAATCCGAGTCAAAAACACACACAAAACAATGGCTGGGTCGTGAATCCATCGCATAGCGTCCTGGGTCAGGTCTCACAGACCGCTGACGACAAACAAATCTAAAAATATCTATGAATATTTCAACTGGAAGACAAGTGACAATAGGGATCGGTTTCGGTGGTGGGGAGGGACAACTACCTGGCATGGCTGGGGTCATCTTTTTTTGAAACCCTTAAATTCAAATAAATAAATTACTCAAGCGTTCTGTGAAACCGCACCCAGGATGTTAAGGGTTAATATGTACGAACATTGTTCTATAAAAGAGGAAACATAGGATGGATTGGCTTTTTGATTGCCTAAACCCAACTTTTGGGATATCCTAAGTCCTCTTTTATATAAATTGGTTTTGTTATGCCTGATGGTAATAACAGTTCTTGTAGTTGATGTTTTTATCAAATGGGCAAACTTGAATGGATAGAGGAATTCAAAGCTTGATATAACAGGTGTATTCCATTTTAAATCACATATTTATTCAGATTAATTTATTTTATTGACAATCTAGTAGCCTATTACAATTTCAAAGTAGGGGGGAATATTTTATTATGTAAGGAAGGACGCATCCTAACTTCCCCCTGCTGGCGTTTTATGGCGGGCACTAGGTACCTAGTAAAATTAAGGTATATAGCCTACATAAATAAAAAGTTGTAAAGGTATTGTTGAGTTATTGAATTTTGATTGAATACCGGTTTGTGAGATTTTACTGGCCCCTACCATTTGTTTGTACCAGTATTCTCAGTACTTATGTTTGCTAAGAAATGTAGATAATCACATTGACTGCGGCGGGTAGAAATTTCCATGCCCCTGAGCCAAAATTATGAGTCGAGCTCGAGCATGGATTTTCCTGTACTTAGTCGAGTACAGGTTAAAAATACACATGTACAGTCAAGTACAGGTACAGATTATCTACATTTCTCAGCAAACATAAGTACTGAGAATACTGGTACAAACAAATGGTAGGGGCCAGTAAAATCTCACAAACCGGTATTCAATCAAAATTCAATAACTCAACAATACCTTTACAACTTTTTATTTATGTAGGCTATATACCTTAATTTTACTAGGTACCGAAAACCAATGCTACACATGCCATACAGTACACATCATGGTTATGTTGTGATTCCATTTTAGGTGCTTCTATAGTAAATTGGTGTAAGAGATTGAGATATGTCATTCACTTCAGGGATTTAACACCTTGGCCTTGTATAAAATAAATGCTGCCAGTGAGTATATACTCACTGATGCTGCTCATCTGGCAACACAGTCTGTGATTTGAGACCAATTTTCTCTCATTAGAGGGTTATCATTATAAATAAAGACCGTAATACAGATGACTCTTGCTAACTCTAAATTCACGGGAATACGATTTGTCTATGAGTTACGCCCCTATACTTCAAACTAAGGGTAGTTCATGCTATAGAGGTCGTTCTTGATTAAATTTGACTTAACAAGAGTGTTGAGATATAGAGGTAAATCAAATGAGAATTTGAATTACAGAGGTAAAAACAGTGTACAGTACTACTTTATTCCCAACAGCATCTACAAAACAAACCTTAAACTACAGTACGTACAGTATTACTATACTTTATCAATATAAAATTGTACTAAATACATTATGTAGGTATATATGATGTAATACAGTAACTTTAAATTCTCAAAATAGGTCTTCCAAAATAGTTGACAGATTACTACATGGGATGTTGAACTTAGCACCTAGGTATTTATTCTTTTTATTCATGATCTTATTTACAGTATCTTGAACTTCTCACCAACGGTCAATGTAATGACTTGTCTTTTCACACTCATTTTCACTCAAATACTGAACGCAAAAGTACCACACGATGTGAGAGTGGTGCTATACACGTTTCGAATTACACAGGTCCGTTGACAAAACTTCGAGATATAGAGGTACACTTCGACTGGCGGAGGTAAATTAAAAATTGAATTTGACTTAACCACTGAAATTCAAGTTGTAGAGGTAATTTTGTGTCTCTTTGACTTATCGAGGTATAACCGTAAAATTATTTCGAGAAATGTAATGTTAATTTTAGTATTTTAATAGCCGACTTAGACCAGCTTTTCGAAGAGGAGTAAAAATAATTCTGGATTCAAGATTTCAAACTATTAAGGTTCGAGTTAGCGAGAGTCAACTAATATTTTTTTAATCAAATAATTTTCAATAAACTATACCTAGTTATTAAATAAATTTAAGATTAAGATTTTTACATAAATTGTATCTTCTCTGTAACTTAGTTTTTGTTCCTGCCAAGCACCCTTAACTACTTGTGACATTCATCCTGCCCATATTTGTTTACCCCTTGTGTAGCCCTTTAATGAGTAGCTATTGACAGTTGGCTCATTGGCATATCCTTAACTTATAAAAATCCATAGATAGGCCTACCGGTAACAGAAAAGTAGGCTAAGTGTAAAATTTTTAAATAGTTTTTAAGATAATGTAGACTATGGAAAATGCTTCAAAATTTACTAATGAACATGTAACTAATGTTTCAGGAAGACACTAGGTAAAAGTGATCATTTTACCAAACAGATTAGGGATTTTCACTATGAGTTTCATATGAGCTACATGGAATGAATACCTACCGAAGTCTTAAAAACCAACATGTCCACTTTGGTGACTCAATTGAGAATAACTCATTGAACATTTGGAATAAGCATAAGTGTCAGTTTTTTTATATTTCTTCAAGAGGTTCCTGGGAAACAAAAGAATCATTTGTTATTAAAGGAAATCTGAATCATATTACGGAAATATCAGAGATCACCTTTGAGCTAAACAATACATATTGCGATAGCCGATTTGATAATCATAACATTATGAAAGTGACAAAGGAAAGAGATAATTTTCAAAGGGATTCTAAAACTCATGACGAGAGACAAAGTGTAAACCAAAGTTCTAGTTCAGAGAGAAAATCTCCTCAGAAAAAAAGAGTCGAATGTTTCAAGTTAAAAGAAGGAAGGCAATCAGGAATAAATTATTCTGATGAAGTAGCTTCAAATAAAAATGCAACTAAATTTAAATTTTGGGATTGCTCACCCGAGTTTGATCCAAGTCAGGATATTTTTGGACCCAGTCCAACAATACAGTTCAATTGTAGTCAGAAGATAAGTATTGATAACAATGAGCAGGAGTTTCCTCTATCATGTATTAAAGAAAACAGTTTTAAATATGATATAGAAAAAGAAATACCAGTATCCAGAATTAGGAAACTTGAAGATCCAGAAACAAAAGTTATCCATGATGAAAAGGAAATAACGAAGAATAAACTATCCAAGTGTATAGGAAATGTCAGACCAAATTTTAATGGTAAATCAAGTCCGCCTTCCAAGAAAAGGCACAAGTTGGATGACATAGTTTCACAAAATTTTTCTTTATTAGAAGAGATAAGCTTTTCTGGAGCAGAAGATGAGAAGAGAGAACAGTGTAAAAGAGAAAGTGAAAGAGAGGGCACATTTTGTACAAAAAACAAAAGTTCTTCACCCATAAAATTTCAGATCACTTCCATCTCTAATTGTACTGATAGGGTTAGTCCAAATATTTCTTCATCAAACAGTATGAAACAAGAAATTAAATTAGGAGGAGTGGTTGGAGTGTTTAATGTTGAAGATAGTAAGAGTGACAAGATTAAGCCAACATTAATGAGGAATTTTAGTCAGGATGTGAAAGGTGGGATTTGGACTGAGACACCCCAGAAGGAAACTAATAATGTTACTATGAAATCATCAAAAGGAAAGACTGAGGTGAGAACTTAATTCTAAAAGTAGGTACTGGGATCTCAAATTATGTTACCTGTAAATGAATGTTTGAAATCTTCAATAGAGTGTTTACATGAATAATATTAGAACTTTGTTTCACACCTTAACTGCCACACCTATTTCAGGATCCATTACAGCATTGCCTCGACAATGCAGCAAAGAATAGATATAAACTTAAATAAATATAAATATATTATGTTTTACTGTAGTAGTAATGCAGTTTTAAATATAAAACCGTCTTTTATATTTGTATAATATTTGTTTTTTCAGTTAGGCTATATGAGTTTTGTCAGACTACTTCTTTATAGCTGCTGTGTTAATAAATACAAAAAAAATACTAGGACAAGAAAAATACCCCTGTCGCAGCAGACCTGTGTACTCAACGAATTTCCAAATCAATAATATAATAATAATAATATATGACAAGTTTTATAAAAATCTATCCATAAACATGTGAACTATTTGCCTATTCTCTATAAGATTAACATGGGAAAGAGTGTACAGGTTTGCTGCTGTGAGGAAAACTGAAAGTAGGCATTTCTACCATAAATAATTTTTATCTTAACATTTATACCAACTTTCATCAACATCTGTCCATAAATAAAGGAGTTGCCTATTCCCTATATGATTAATATGGGAAACGAGTATGCAGGTTTGCTGCCATGATTAACACATAAACTATGATTTTTAAGTATAAATGGATAGATCTCAACCATATGAAGCTAAATAAAGTTTTATCCAAAATATTGATTAATATGGGAAATATTAATTTTTCCCTATCCTCCATAAGATTAACATTGGAGCCCCACAATACAACGTACTGTGTTTAGATTTTTTAATATCTCGATAACTGTTGGAGATAGAGAAAAACTTTAAGGAACTTAATTGTGTAGTTTTATAGGCTGATACCAATGGTGAAATATAAAATTAGAAATTTTAAAAATTAAATGTGAAAAACACAAAAAACCCCATTTTGGGGTACAAAACCCTCCCAAACTACCCGTTTCCATTGAACGATATGTCTGGTTTACGAACTCATCCGAGCATTTGTAGGAATACACGTCTCTACCAAATTTGGTCTTCATCGGACCATTTTTACAAGCACTATCGTGTTCACAGACACATATATATACATATGCAGACATATATACAGGGTGTTCATTAAAGTCGGGGACAAACTTCAAGGGGTAATAGTACTCATCAAAATAAACAAAAAATTTCCTATAAACATATGTCGAAAAATCCTTTGTTTAGGCACTAGCCATTTTGTATTTTATACAAAAAACGTTTTAAAATCAAGAACTATTTAAGATACAGAAACCAAACTTTGCAAAAATATTTATTGGCCAAAGAGGAAAATATTCTTAAAGTATTATTTAGTTTGCTAATATATTTTCGAAATGGCGGCGGTTAAAAATCTTCTATTTTAAATAACAAAAAAAACCATAACTTTATAGAACTTTATAGAATTTTGACAAGAAATAAAAAAGATTGCAATTTTAATTTCAAATTGAACGGCTCTTTAGTAAACGAAATCCGTCCACGGATAAGCGAGAAAATCCACTTTTAAAGTTAGCTTACAGAGCCCATGCGCCACCGCGGCGCGGGCGTGGCGAAAAAGCGGCTGGCACAACAATTAATTCTTCGCACGGCCGCGCCGCGGTGGCGTGTGATTCCTGTAATGTAACATTAAAAGTGAGTTTTCTCGCTTATCCGTGGACGGATTTCGTTCACTAAACTACCGTTCGATTTAAAATTAAAATTGCAATCTTTATTATGTCCTATAAAAATTGTATAAAGTTAAAGGTTTTTTGTTATTTAAATTAAAAGATTTTCAACCGCCGCCATTTTGAAAATATAAAGGCAAAGTTCATGATACTGTGAGAAAATTATTCTCCTTGGCCCATAAACATGTGTGCAAAGTTTGGTTTTTGTATCTTAAATAGTTCTTGATATATAAGGTTTTTTGTATAAAATACAAAATGGCGGCTAGCGGCTAAACGAAGGATATTTCGACATATGTTTATAGGAAATTTTTTGTTTATTTTGATGAGTACTATAACCCCTAGAAGTTTGTCCCCGACTTTAATGAACACCCTGTATATATATATATATTATTATTATTTTCGATAATTCCCCTTTAGGAGAGCGTAAAAACACAATCAACTATTATGGTCCCTTTTTCTTTATTTTCCTTCTTTCTTCCCAAAAACCTCTCATGTATTCACTGTGTTCCCTCTTCATTTCTCCTGTCCACTTCTTTCCAATTCTGTTTTCTGATTTTTTCTCTGTACTCGCTCCTGTTTAATATATCTTCTTCAGAGATGCTCAGCTTTACAAGATCTTCCATGGTTTCCTTCATCCAAAGAATTTTCATTTTACTGTTCTTCACTATATTAAATATTTTCTTGGTGAGTCTGCCGTTGTTCATCCTAAAAATGTGCCCATAAAATCTTGCTCACCTTTTCCTAAAGTTGTCTGTAATGGTGTCCTTCTGCTTGTATAACTCTACTGTAGGTCTCTTTCTCCATATTCCTTCTCTGAGGACTGGCCCATAGATTTTCCTTAATATTTTTCTTTCTTGTTTTTCTAAGTCTTTTATCTTTGTTCTTCCTTTAACTAACAATGTTTCTGAGGCATATAGGGCTTCCGGCAACACTACTGTGTTGTAGTGTCTTAGTTTAGCATTAGTGGAGATGTTTTTTTTTGTTGTAGTGGTTCCATGTAAGTCGGTATGCTTTTTGTAGTTTCATAATCCTTTCTTCATTTGATGTTGTATTCAGTCCTGTTTTCTGTATAATTTCTCCTAGGTATTTGAAATTCTCTACTTGTTTTATGCTTACGTACTTAGTTTCCAGTGGGAGTCAGTCAACGGATTTAGTATCCATATATTGTGTTTTTTCAAATGATATGTGTTTTAGCTGAAATTTCATGTAGTGATTCTAAAGCTTCCTTTGCATCTTCTCTGTTATTTGTTATAATCGCTATATCATCAGCGAATGCTAGACATTTAACTTTGACGGCTCTATCCTTGTGCTTTCCCAATTGTATTCCCTTGACTCCTATTTCCCACGTTCTATATATCTTCTCTAAAATTGTGTTAAATAAAATTGGTGAAAGACCATCTCCTTGCCTTACACCTGTATTAATTCTGAACGATTCCGATAGCTCCCCCATTAATTTTACTTTTGATGTCGTATCTGTTAGTGTTTCCTGGATAAGTTCTCTAGTTTTAACATCAACTTTCATTTCTTCTAGTGTGTTAAAAAGGGTCTCTCTTTCTACAGAGTCGTAGGCTTTTTTAAAATCGACAAATGTTACCGTGGTGTTTCTGTACTTCCTTATTGATAAAATTGTTTTAAGGTTCCAAATTTGTTCGCTGCACGATCTTCCCCTCCTGAATCCTCCTAGGTATTCTCCTATCTGTGGATCTATTTGAGGTTCTAGTCGATTTAACAATGTTTTTGATAAAATCTTATATGTGATAGGCAGTAATGAAATTCCTCTGTAATTGTTTGGGTCTGCTTTATCACCTTTCTTGTGGAGTGGGTGTATTAGGGCTGATTTCCATTCTACTGGTATTTTACCTGTAATTCAAGCAAATAGAAATAGTGACTGTGTACAACATGAAAACACAATAAAACATAAATAAATTCAAGGAAAAGTTTACAATAAAAATCTTTTTTTAAATCATATGGTTTTAGGCAGTTGAGTTGAATCATTTATTTATATTAGTAATAAACTATCTGAGATTTAATCCTGTAGGAAATTTTGATTTTAAAACCAACTGGTGTGCCAATTCTGAATTTCTTAAAAGTTAAAAGTTAAGTTGGTTTCTTTTAAGGTTTTGATGTGGTGGAATTTTGTGGAGGGTTTTTTCATAACAGCCCTCAAATCTGAAGGTTAATAAATTTTTGATAATAGTAAAGATGTGAGTTTCATGTCGAGAACCTTAGAAATTTTTACACTGAACTGCAGTAAGCTTACCTTCTGCTCACGGCACATATCGCAAACGATGATTGCGTAATATATGAACGCTGACTCCAAATAAGTTTCCTTTTTGAACTGGAGGGGTTTTTTCTTACCTAAAACTAATAATAATTACTGCTTGGTTTTTCCAGATTATACTATAATTTTTATTTTTTAATTAAATTGTAAATTTTTTAATACGTTAACCCCTTGGGCCGAAATGGATCGAAACTCGAAAGTGGGAACAAGAATGCCTCCTCCCCTGGCCATGTTGGTCGATATTTCTTCCAAGGATCCGTACGGGCGTCTGCAACATAGCGTCAACTGGTGTGAGCTTGCGGATTTGACTGAAAATGTGGACGTTTTGTGTGAAATTTTAGTTGAAAAGTGTTTATGTAAAAAAGGAAACCAAAGAGACCTGACTTAAATGCTGATTTGACTGGTATATATTAACTTCTATGACAGCTGCTTCTACAAATTTTCTTTTTAGCGAATTTCCCATAGGGAAGTAGCTATTACCGTAGGTCTCATGGCAAGAGTTAAGCCCGGGACCATGTTATTTTTTCTTCTTTAGGTGCCCAGAAACCAAAAAAAATAAACATTAAAATTTATATATATATATATATATATATATATATATATGTGTGTGTGTGTGTGTGAACACGATAACTCTCGTAAAAATGGTCAGATCGAGACGAAATTTGGTAGACGTGTATTTCTACAAATGCTTGGACGAGTTCGTAAACCAGACATATCGGTCAATGGGAACGGGTAGTTTAGGGGGGGTTTTGTACCCCAAAATGGGGTTTTTTGCGTTTTTCACATGTAATTTTTAAAAATTTCAATTTTATATTTCACCATTGGAATCAGCTTATAAAGCTACACAATTAAGTTCCTTAAAGTTTTTCTCTATCTCTAACCGTTACCGAGATATTAAAAAATCTAGACACAGTACGTTGTATTGTGGGGCTCCAATGTTAATCTTATGGAGGATAGGGAAAAATTAACATTTCCTATATTAATCAATATTTTTGGATAAAACTTGATATTTAGCTTCATGTGGTTGAGATCTATCCATTTATACTTAAAAATCATAGTTTATGTGTTAATCATGGCAGCAAACCTGCATACTCTTTTCCCATATTAATCATATTGGGAATAGGCAACTCCTTTATTTATGGACAGATGTTGATGAAAGTTGGTATAAATGTTAAGATAAAAATTATTTATGGTAGAAATGACTACTTTCAGTGTTCCTCACAGCGGCTAACCTGCACACTCTTTCCCATGTTAATCTCTTTATGGCAAATAAGTCTCATGTTTATGGACAGATTTTTATAAAACTTGTCATATATTATTATATTATTGATTTGGAAATTCGCTGAGTACGCAGGTCTGCTGCGACGGGGGTATTTGAGTACGGTATATGATTCCGTACCGTATGTAAAAATTTGGTTTTTTTCCATTTGAACTGGCGATCATTATTCCAGGAATGTTTAGCTAATTTGTGGTTGGCTTTATCACTTTTTTTAGTGTTATTTTTTTGTTCATTCATGCGGACTTGAAGATGCCATTTGTTTTCTCCTTATCACATTCACATTGGATGAAGTATAAACGCACGACTTCCAACACTACTTAATATATTTACACTTATATTGTAATTATATACAAACGGTAAATATAAACAAAAGTTTTTAAATTGGTGATCGATTTCATCCAGTTACACCGAACATCATCAGGCCCAAATGGAGACTGAAAGAAACAAGATGGCTTAAATACTACTGGCCAGTAGTTTTTAAGCAGGGACGCCATGTTGTTTGTCTTTTAGTGAAATTTATTTCACCTTTTATATCCAATACTATAATACGAGCAAGGTTTATATATATATATATATATATATTTGCACACGGATCTCGAAAACGGCACCGAGGATTTTCTTTAAATTTTGGAAATAACTAATTTCCGAGTAGAAAATAAGTTCTAGATAGGTCTAATGTCCAGGAAAATTCGTGTTTTCTTGTAATATTAAGTTTAAAATATAAAAATTTTACATTACGCTTATGGAGAATAAAATGTAAACAATACAAACCAAAACAGCTGTTTATAACCGTTTGACAGTTCTTGATTGAAGACTGCGGGGAACAATATAGAGGTTATGCATTAATATTTATTTTATGAATTAAATAAATGCAAAATTATCAGGTTACTAAACAGTTTGTAAAAACTTAAGGATAACATAGCTGTGCGAAATAAAATCAGAAAAAAGTATTTCCAAAAGCTTCCGTGTTTTGATAGAAAACGTATTCGTTGTATTGCTTGAAGCCACTGTAACAAACCAATTAATTGATGTAAATTAAGTTTATCTTTTGCTTTTCAATCCTCATTCCGTTTATAACAAAATCAGTTGATCACAGGCTAATAATAACGGTATGGATAATTAAACAGTAAATGATCGGCTTTGGCTAAAAGACGTTAAACGGCATCGCTCAATTGACTAACGTCGTAGCCGAGTTGTAGCGTGTCGGCCTCAAGAACTATAGGCCGCGAGTTAGTTCCATACCCACCAGGGATAATACTTTTTATTCAGTGCTATATTAATTATGGTGTATTAAATCGGTTTTATTTCAACCATATACATGTTATGTTATACACATGTTATGTTATATGTTTATGTTATACATAAACATATATATGTTTTCATTGGGCAGTAAATTTGTTTTAATTTTGCTAATTAACTTGTAAAAACATGTCTTATTCTATCCGAGCAAAGCTCGGTCACCAGGTACTAGGTATATAAAGGCCCAAATGAATAAAACTAATAAGTGACTGATATTTTTTTTTTACAGATGAAAGACTTAGTACAAGATAGTAACAGCTGTAAAACCAAGCTTAAATCACCATTAGCAAAAGATATTAGTTTAAATGTTAGCAAGATATGTCGGAAAGAAACAAATAAAGGAATGCAAGTTGGAGTAGGAAAATCTTTCACTGAAATTTCGATACCTGTAACAGAAATGAAACTTGATCATAATTGCAAAAATAGAAAAAAGTTGAAACTCAGTAAATCGAAATCTAATGTTTCAAAAATTATATTAGGGGAAGAAAAATGTAAAATAAATAACTTTGTAGATTTTGATGAACAATTTCCTTTAGGGGGTCAAAAAATGTCTGGTGATGATGTGAATACATTGAAGTTCAACACAAGTACCGAGGCAGATAGAAATATCAATAGCAATGAGACGAGAGAAGAATACAATAAAAATGAATCGGTGGATTATACTTTACTTTCAGCAGTTGAATCCCAACTGAGAGTGGAAGTGAATAGGGAGCCTACTGTACAGCAAGTTGACTTGGTTCAGGTTAGAAATGGAACAAAAATGATGAATAGTGAGTAAGAAATTTGGTGAACCCCCATTAATCCGAACTGATTGAGGCTCTAGTCGCCTAGCTTAAATGAAATAAACTTTAACTAAAAAACTTACATAATGAATCGGCCTTTGTGGGGAATTAACAAATATTTTTAGTCTAGTTATATGTACACAAAATACATTAAAGATGTAATCAAGTGTATTAAACTGTGATTATGAAAGATCTATGATTAAGGCATCACTGGCATAATATAACCTGCAGTCAGAGGGGTCCTTATCAGCGGGGGATTACTGTATATAGTATATTGGTCTTGTTTAAATTGTTACTCAATCTCATTACAAGTTATTACCATTGATACCATTTAATCTGGTATCTAATATTTCTTAGTTTGTATATTTTATTTCAAAATAGTGTTAGTAAAGTAAGCTATTCAATGAACTTTGGTTAGTGATGCTCAGTTTTTTATATTTTACATTATGTTTTCAGTCTCAAGACCATTTCATCGTTGAAAAAAAACAAAAACTCCAAAGAGAAGATATAACTAAAAGAAATATGGTGTCAGTGTGTAAACAATTAGATATAAATGATCAATGTATTATAACTAAATCTAATGATTCAAACAAAACATTGG
This sequence comes from Nephotettix cincticeps, assembly GCA_023375725.1. Lineage (NCBI taxonomy): Eukaryota > Metazoa > Arthropoda > Insecta > Hemiptera > Cicadellidae > Nephotettix > Nephotettix cincticeps. Next base: position 38,306,082 of record CM041791.1, read on the forward strand.
AACATAAAGAATCCAAGGCTAATACGATAGCAAATAATGGAGAAAAGTCTTCTCCTAAAGAAACTCAAGAAATATTAGTTGATGATACAGATGTTATTAATATGGTGTCAAACACTGAGATAGATAAAAGTGATGAAGACAAAGAAGACTTTAATATTGATGAATCGAGGGATTCAACTCTCATAACAGAAGTTCAGTCCCATCCTTGTCAGGAAACAAATGAAAGTTGTCCTATTGAGAAATCTCTGAAGCAAGTTCACGTTCTTACAACTACACCGTATGATCAAGACCAGGTAAGAACTCTTACTTACAAATAAATGTATTTTTTCAAAAATCCATTATTTACGGTAATAATCTGTATATAAATTTATATCTTTTACATAAAAGAAAATGTATATTGGAGACCAAAAAACAAGCAGTTAAATATAGCTATGCTTACATGAAAGAAGGGAGCAAAAGTCCAGTAAAGAAGCAAAGCGAAGAAGGATAGGTATTCTTCTCATACACATGCATAAGATAATTGAAATTGGATACAAAAAATTCCACTTATACTTATATTTGACAATTTGAAGATGCAAAACTATAGGTAACACCTGCAATATAAATAATTTATGGTAATCAACATTTAAAATAAACAATAAACTAAACAATATTTGTTTACAAGATGTCTTAATTTCTTAACATAATTATGTATAAAAATAATACCCTCTTCGCAGCAGACCTGCTACCCTCATCACAGCAGACCTGCATACTAAGCAAATTTCCAAATCAATAATATATGACAAGTTTTATCAATACCTGTCGATAAATATGAGAATTATTTGCTCCATAATATTAAAATGGGAAAGAGTGTACAGGTTTGCTGCTGTGAGGAATACAGAAAGTAGGCATTTCTAGCATAAAATACTTTTATTTTTACCATTTATACTTTTAACTGAAATACTTTTTACTGAAATGGCGACCTACCCAGGTAGGTATTTTAAGCCAAGTATGAATGCGAAGTGAATGTAGGATGATTGTGGCACGATCTTGTAGTCATGTTACCGACGAAGGCTGTAGACATGTTCCTTAGACAGGACTGTTAATTAATAGCCCAACAGCCGATGGCAACTAATGGACCTACAGTTTAACGTGGAATCCGAACCACGGCCTCTGAATTACGAATTAGTCTAATTATGAGGGTGGTCTTTGCGGATTAACGTGGTATTCACAACGTTAATCCACACAAGAGAACACCACATCCACCGACCATCTCTCACAACTATCCACAATTCGTGACCTCCAAGTAGCTGGATCATAGGACGTCGCCACCGTCCCAGTCGTTATACCAAGTTTTATCAACATCTGTCCATAAATAAAAGGAGTCTCCTATTCTCTATCTGAACATGGAAAAGAGTATACAGATTACCTGCATGATAAACACATAAACTATGATTTTTAAGCATAAATGGATTGATCTTAACCACATGAACCTAAATACCAAGTTTCATCCAAAAATATAGATTCATAAGTGAAATATTAATTTTTCCTTATCCTCTATAAGACTAACATTGGAGCCCCAAAATACTATGTACAGTCTTTAGATTTTTCCATATATTGGTAACTGTTGGAGATAAGAGTTAAGATTGAAGCAACTAAACTGTGCTAGTTTTTAAAGCCGATTCTAATGATAGAACATAAAATTTAAAATTAATTTAAATTATATTTGAAAAACACCAAAACCTAATTTTTTAATACAAAAATCACCGCCAAACTACCGGTTCCAGTTGACCAATATGTCTGGTTTACGAACTTGTCTGAGTAAATGTAGGAATGAATACACGTCTCTAAGCTAGGGCTTGTCTTGCCGTGAGACCTACGGTAATAGCTTCTTCCCTATGGGGAATTCGCTAAAAGGAAATACAAATACAGGATGTCACAAAAATGTGTGATGGGCTATACAGGACCAGATTCTACATACAAAAATAAGTCTAAAATATACAGTAGCATTTTTTTATTCTTGCTTTGTTTAGGTATAATCCGCCATTTTTTTGAGAAAATATTTTATTATTTCAAAAACTCCTTGAGATATTTTTACACAACTTGGCAATAGTACTCGTATTTAGTACTAATGTAGGCCTAAGTATCATACAATTTTTTTTGTTAACTTTCAAAATGGAGATCATTTGAATCCTGTAGGATTCAATACCTAAATTAAATTTTTGCAATAAACAAATTTTGTAGTATTTATTACAAAAAATCCAAGATTTTATTTTAATGATTTAAACTAAAAATACATAAATTATTACTTTGCCTTAGATAAATTTGAAATAGCTCTTCGTTCCTTTTTTAAAATAACAAATTAATTTCTTATTTATTTTAAATTTCCGTCATAATGGGCTCTCATATCCGGATTTCTCATATCCGGACCCTCCTATATCCGGCCAAGATTTTTAAAGAACAAAACACAACGCATCAGATTAATAAAAAAAAATGCAAACGCATACAAAAAACATTTTATTTGAAAAATCATCAACTACATCCCAAAGACTAAATGAAAATCAGCTGCTGATAAAGATATCTAACGTAAATAAATGTTTGATAATAATTTTATTATATTAGGTTAAGTGTACCTTGTGAACATGGCCTTATGGTCCGAAACATGTCAAGTTTAATTAAAATTTAAAAAAAGGGTACTGCGTTTCAAATGTTTACTAACTTAGTAACAGTATATATATGTGTGTCTGTGAACACGATAACTTTTGTAAAAATGGTCCGATCGAGATCAAATTTGGTAGAAACGTGTATTGCTACATTTACTTGGATGAGTTCGTAATCCAGACATATCAGTCTATCACAACGGGTAGTTTGGGGGGGGGGGTTGTATCCCAAAAATGGGTTTATTGCATTTTTCCCATGTAATTATTTAAAATTTTATCTTTCACAATAAGAATTAGCTCAAAAACTACAAAATTTAGTTCTGTAAAGTTTTGCTCTATCTTCAACGGTTACTGAGATATTACAAAATTTAAACACAGTATATTGTATTTTGGGGCTCTAATGCTAATCTTATGGAAGATAAGGAAAAATTAATATTTCCCTTATTAACCAATAGTTTTGGATGAAACTTTGTATTTAGCTTCATGTGGTTGGGATCCATACGTTTATGCTTAAAAATCTTAGTTTATGTGTTTATCAAGGCAGCTAATCTGCATTCTCTTTTCCATGTTCATATGTAGAATAGGCTCAAATCCTTTTATTTATGGATAGATGTTGATAAAACTTGGTATAAATGGTCAAAATAAAAACTTTTTATGCTAGAAATGCCTACTTTCTGTGTTCCTCACAGCAGCAAACCTGCATACTCTTTCCCATGTTAATGTTATGGAGAATAGGCAAATACTCTTATTAATCAACGGGTATTGATTGATCAATCTTGTCATATACCGTACTTGTATTATTATTGCCATATTATTGAGGTGGAAATTCACTGAGTACACCGGTCTGTTGCGACGGGGGTATTTTATTTTATAGTAACGCTGTCATATGACGTTCATACTCAAATGATATACTTTTAGCACACTATTGAAAGGGTTAGAAAATAGGCAAACTCCTTTACTCATGGACAGTTGTTGATAAAACTTGGTTCTTGGTCAAAATACGAGCGTTGTCCGTAAAGTAAGGTTCCCATAGCGCTGCAGTCGACAATAGTGCTGCGACAGGGGTTCGTGTGGTTTTGTTGTGTACCAGGGTTCCCCCACTCCAAATCCCCACCACAGCGAAGTGTCTGTGGCACTCAGTCTTGGCCTGGCAGCCATACACAATGGAGCTCTCCATTGCTTCGCCCGCCAGGTGTGAGCTGCGCTCAGTGATTCGTTTTTTGACTGCCAAAAACCTACCACCCGGGAAATTCATTCCCATCTGTGCGAAAAATATGGAGAAAAGTGTATGAGCGTACAACATGTGCGCAAATGGTGCAAGGAGTTCTAGAACGGGCCAACGTCCATGACGAGGAGCGTGAAAATTCAAGCAAACGCAAAGTGCCGCAAAGTCATGGCAACCGAATTTTGGGACAGGAAAGGTGTATTGTTGTGCGAATTCTTGCCCACCGGTGAAACAATCAACACTGCCCACTACTTTGCTATATGCAAACTTTCTTTTATCGACAGATATTTTACAAATTTATTACCATATATTATTATCATCATCATCATCATCATGTTCTTGACTTGGAAATTCACTGAGGTCTGCTGTGACACGGGGGTATTGTTTATACTAATTATAACAAGAAGAGTTGCATAATGATTTTGTCATTCAGTTAAGGCTAAAATACACACAATTTGAAGGGTTAAAATCAGTGATAAATTTATAAAACATTATTACATACATTAAACACTATTACTGTTGAAATTGTTGGTAGATTAAGTTGTTGCAGTAGATTGTACCCCTGCATGGGTATTAATTGACAAATTTTTATATTTATTCCGTTCATAGAGTTTTTTTATATTTCCAGTCTCGAGAGCAGATGGAAGATGAAAACAGCTATTATGCCAATCAGAGTTTAACATTAGGAAGACGTAAACTCAATGAAGAATGCAGTAAAGAAACTTCAAATAAACAAACAACAAATGTAGGATGTAAATCATTGTTTAAAAAGTCTATAAACTCACATGTAACTGGCATGGAAGTGAAGGAAAAGGTAGTTCCAAGAAAAAGGAGAAAATTTAGTAAGACTAACAGTGGGTGGAGAGAGAGTGATGAAATGCAGTTATCAGAATCCAAGAAACCGAAGACAAATGAATTATATAATGAAAGTGAACTTCAAAATGTGACAATCATCGATAGTACAGCTTCTGAAAAAACAGTAAAAAGTAGTAATGCTAACTCAATAACATCTATGATTATAGAAACAGGAGAGCTGTCTGTGAATGAGAAAACTCATGTTGATACTAACATTATTAATATTTCCTCGGATTCTGTAAAAGGTGGGGACATCAGTGATATTGATAGAGAAGAGTATAATGAGAATGTGTTTGAGGACCTCACCGTACTTCCAGACTTTCAATCTCAACCTGATCAGATAGCACATATGAAAAATGTTGTCGAGAAAACCGATGAAGTTTTTTCTACGAACAAATCAGTAGAACTAGAACAGGTAAGAATCTAGACAATAGACAATAGACAATAGACAATTTCCTTTATTTGTAATTTCATTAAGAAATACAATGGCGTCACAAAAATCCAGAAATGTTTAACATTTAGATTGTTTAATACATGGCGTCACAAAAATCCAGAAATGTTTAACATTTAGATTGTTTAATACATTTTCTTTGTGTTAAAAGTTCACAATTGGTCAAAAAGCTCCTTAAGGGAGTACACTGGTCGGTCCACAAGCCAGTCCCAGAGTTGCTGTTTTAGTTGGTTTCCTGTAGCGTTCTTGAGGTTGTTTGGAAGGGCGTTGATGATTTTGCAGCCAATATAAGATGGTTTTCTGCTGTATTGTGTAGTGTGATGGATCGGAAGGCTGTAGTCGGCTGCTCTTCTGGTGTGGTAGGAGTGAAAATTTTCATTTCTGGGAAGGTTTAGTTTTTTTGTGTACAGGACAACTCCATGGATGTAGAGTGCTGTCACTGTTAGGAGCTTAAGGGATTTAAATGCTTCTCTGCAGCTGTCTGAGGGCCCAAGGTCGGAGAGTGCCCTGACGGCTTTTTTCTGGAGCATCAGGACTTTGTTGAGGTTTGCCTCTGATGTTCCTCCCCAAGATATTAAGCCATACCTTATGTGTGATTCTATTACAGCATAGTATGCTGTCTTAGCCATTTCCAGGCCTCCTATCCATTTCATCCTCTTTATTACATAGACCCCAGATGCAAGTTTCTTGGTCAGGTTGTGTATGTGATCGTTCCAGGAGAGGTCTTCATCAATTGTCAGGCCCAGCAGTTTTGAGTTTTTTTCAATGGTTATTTCAGGAATTTCTTGGATTTGTTCATGTTTTCGGCTAAAATTTAACTGGGTTGTTTTTGATGGATTAATTGCCAGGTCATTTTGAAGGCAGTATTGCAGTGCTTTGTCTGTTGAGGATAGAATGTTGGAGTGTAATTCTTGTGGTGAGTCATGCATGAATAAAAGAGTTGTGTCATCAGCGTACATTATTGTTTCACAATTGTCATTCCCAATGAAATCTGGAAAATCATTGGTGAAAAGGATGAATAAAAATGGGCCCATGACTGAGCCTTGGGGCACTCCTCTGTTAGTCGAGAGTTGTGTGGACCTATATACAGATTTTCTTCCATTTATGTTTTGCTGGATTTCCACAATTTGTATTGAACTTGAAACAAAGAACACTAAAGTAGACGTAAAAGAAGAACTACATATTTACAAAAACTACAAAACACAACGCAACAGATTAATAAAAAAAATGCAAACGCATACAAAAAACATTTTATTTGAAAAATCATCAACTACATCCCAAAGACTAAATGAAAATCAGCTGCTGATAAAGATATCAAACGTAAATAAATGTTTGATAATAATTTTATTATATTAGGTTAAGTGTACCTTGTGAACATGGCCTTATGGTCCGAAACATGTCAAGTTTAATTAAAATTTTAAAAAATGGTACTGCGTTTCAAATGTTAACTAACTTAGTAACAGTATATATATGTGTGTCTGTGAACACGATAACTCTTGTAAAAATGGTCCGATCGAGATCAAATTTGGTAGAAACGTGTATTGCTACATTTACTCGGATGAGTTCGTAATCCAGACATATCAGTCTATCACAACGGGTAGTTTGGGGGGGGGGTTTATCCCAAAAATGGGTTTATTGCATTTTTCCCATGTAATTATTTAAAATTTTATCTTTCACAATAAGAATTAGCTCAAAAACTACAAAATTTAGTTCTGTAAAGTTTTGCTCTATCTCCAACGGTTACTGAGATATTACAAAATTTAAACACAGTATATTGTATTTTGGGGCTCTAATGCTAATCTTATGGAAGATAAGGAAAAATTAATATTTCCCTTATTAACCAATAGTTTTGGATGAAACTTTGTATTTAGCTTCATGTGGTTGGGATCCATACGTTTATGCTTAAAAATCTTAGTTTATGTGTTTATCAAGGCAGCTAATCTGCATTATCTTTTCCATGTTCATATGTAGAATAGGCTCAAATCCTTTTATTTATGGATAGATGTTGATAAAACTTGGTATAAATGGTCAAAATAAAAACTTTTTATGCTAGAAATGCCTACTTTCTGTGTTCCTCAAAGCAGCAAACCTGCATACTCTTTCCCATGTTAATGTTACGGAGAATAGGCAAATACTCTTATTAATCAACGGGTATTGATTGATCAATCTTGTCATATACCGTACTTGTATTATTATTGCCATATTATTGAGGTGGAAATTCACTGAGTAAACAGGTCTGTTGCGACGGGGGTATTTCATTTTATAGTAACGCTGTCATATGACGTCCATACTCAAATGATATACTTTTAGCACACTATTGAAAGGGTTAGAAAATAGGCAAACTCCTTTACTCATGGACAGTTGTTGATAAAACTTGGTTCTTGGTCAAAATACGAGCGTTGTCCGTAAAGTAAGGTTCCCATAGCGCTGCAGTCGCCAATAGTGGTGCGACAGGGGTTCGCGTGGTTTTGTTGTGTACCAGGGTTCCCCCACTCCAAATTCCCACCGCAGCGAAGTGTCTGTGGCACTCAGTCTTGGCCTGGCAGCTATAGACAATGGAGCTCTCCATTGCTTCGCCTGCCAGGTGTGAGCTGCGCTCAGTGATTCGTTTTTTGACTGCCAAAAACCTACCACCCGGGAAATTCATTCCCATCTGTGCGAAAAATATGGAGAAAAGTGTATGAGCGTACAACATGTGCGCAAATGGTGCAGGGAGTTCTAGAACGGGCCAACGTCCATGACGAGGAGCGTGAAAATTCAAGCAAACGCAAAGTGCCGGCAAAGTCATGGCAACCGAATTTTGGGACAGGAAAGGTGTATTGTTGTGCGAATTCTTGCCCACCGGTGAAACAATCAACACTGCCCACTACTTTGCTATATGCAAACTTTCTTTTATCGACAGATATTTAACAAATTTATTACCATATATTATTATCATCATCATCATCATGTTCTTGACTTGGAAATTCACTGAGGTCTGCTGTGACACGGGGGTATTGTTTATACTAATTATAACAAGAAGAGTTGCATAATGATTTTGTCATTCAGTTAAGGCTAAAATACACACAATTTGAAGGGTTAAAATCAGTGATAAATTTATAAAACATTATTACATACATTAAACACTATTACTGTTGAAATTGTTGGTAGATTAAGTTGTTGCAGTAGATTGTACCCCTGCATGGGTATTAATTGACAAATTTTTATATTTATTCCGTTCATAGAGTTTTTTTATATTTCCAGTCTCGAGAGCAGATGGAAGATGAAAACAGCTATTATGCCAATCAGAGTTTAACATTAGGAAGACGTAAACTCAATGAAGAATGCAGTAAAGAAACTTCAAATAAACAAACAACAAATGTAGGATGTAAATCATTGTTTAAAAAGTCTATAAACTCACATGTAACTGGCATGGAAGTGAAGGAAAAGGTAGTTCCAAGAAAAAGGAGAAAATTTAGTAAGACTAACAGTGGGTGGAGAGAGAGTGATGAAATGCAGTTATCAGAATCCAAGAAACCGAAGACAAATGAATTATATAATGAAAGTGAACTTCAAAATGTGACAATCATCGATAGTACAGCTTCTGAAAAAACAGTAAAAAGTAGTAATGCTAACTCAATAACATCTATGATTATAGAAACAGGAGAGCTGTCTGTGAATGAGAAAACTCATGTTGATACTAACATTATTAATATTTCCTCGGATTCTGTAAAAGGTGGGGACATCAGTGATATTGATAGAGAAGAGTATAATGAGAATGTGTTTGAGGACCTCACCGTACTTCCAGACTTTCAATCTCAACCTGATCAGATAGCACATATGAAAAATTTTGTCGAGAAAACCGATGAAGTTTTTTCAACGAACAAATCAGTAGAACTAGAACAGGTAAGAATCTACAGTCAAACCTTGAAATAACGAACCTTAATATAACAAATTTCTTGATGTAACAAATATTTGAAAATTTCTTGAACTGTGTATAACACGAATGTACATTTTACCTTTACATTATAAATAAACTAGCCTATGTTGAAAACCTTGATATTACAAATTTTTAATAGTACTGGCAAACATAAATTTACCTCTAAATAATAAATTTTTATAATTTCGGACCTTTACATAACATATTTCATCTCTATATAATGTATGGCCTATGACTACACCTTGATATAACGTGTAGTATAAACAAAGTCTTCATCCTGTTACTTTAGCTTATCTTCCGTTTAAATAACATCTTGGGATATCATACCATTCTGTGTACTGTACGTACAGTGTGTTTAGTATGTAAAGCGCTAGGTACATCTCTGAACCTCTATATAGGGAAATCTTAGCTGATTTAACCTCAATTTAATGAATCTCAATGTAAAATATTCCTTGATATTTTTTATTTAGTTCTGTCAGATTTGTTATATTTAGGTTTGACTGTAATTTATCCATCCCATAAGGAAGAATAAATTACAATTTTATAATTTTTATTTTGAGTTTTGTCAACCAATGAAATGTAAATAATAATAATCTTTTATTTTATGTAACACAAAATAATAATGTTGAAAAGCTGGCATGTTTATTTTGCTTTTGTCTTTAGGGTTGCGAGTAACCCTAAAGAAGTGATAAGAGTTGACATAATAAAAAAATAATAAAATCATAAAATAATAAAAAAAAATAATAAAAAATCATTCCTGTGAGTGTTACTTTCTTTACTGATATTTATAAATATATTATACTGATTGCAAACAATTATATTTCCCTTTGGGAAATAGCTTAGATCATAGATATGTCTAAAGGGAAATTTTTCAGTTGCTTTAAACAGCTGTCCTTGTAACCATATGTCGTCACTTCCGTTTCTAATTTTGGTCTGATGGATTGCCATTACCCCCCCTCCACGAGCTAAGACATATCCATTTCAAAATTAAAACTGTGCAACTTTCCTGTCATCATTTGACTAAAACACATTTTGAACTTCAAAAAATCATTGTGTTGAAATTTAATCTGTTATTAAAATACGCCATTTGTTACTAGGGCAAGTAATTTGTTGTGCAGTAACATTTAAATAGTGATATAAAAAATGAATCATTGTTTATTTATTTCAGATTCAGTCAGGGATCCATGTAGTGCACAGTTGTAACACATCTATAGAAAATGAAAATGACAATGAAATAATACTAGAAGATCAAAGAAATGAGACACTCAAAAGTGGTATGCTCGATTTAATAGGTGATTCTACATCCATTGAGTATCCACAAGAAAATATTGCAAGAATGGAGGAAATTGTCTGTCTTCCGCAGAATAGAAGGAAAAGTGAAGAACAAGTTATAAATGTCGGTGATATAAATAATAAAGCCATGACAGATTCTAAAAACATAAAGAAATCCACTCAAGATAAACTGATTAATTTTACTGAAGAAGGAGCTGAAGGACAACCAGCTTTAGGAGAGATTGAAGAAATGCTTGTTCATGATGCTGAATTGAGAAACACTCAGTCAGAAACAGAAAACTGTGGAAATGATAATGAAAAGAGAAGGGAAGAGGGAATACTCAAATCAGGGAGCCAATCACAATTTTCAGACCCACTATGTCAAACTATATGGAAGAGAATTTTGAAATTATTCATGTATGTTAGTCCAGAGAATCCTTACTCAAAACATGCTAAAAAGAAGAAGATTAGTTTGAGGAAGAACGGAAATTCTGAATCAACTGTTAGTACTTCAGTGAATGGATTGGATAATTCTGTTTTGGAAAATCACTCTGAATTTTGCCCTACACCTTGTAATGACTCACAACCTAACCTCAACACAAGCCCCGTGAAAAGGAGATTAGAGCCTCAAAATTCTAATTCATCAGGTTCAATAGTGCTTGGTGAGTTAGAATTGCTATCTTCATCAGGAGATGAAGATTGTACAATTTCACAAAATGATAATAACATGTCAAGTGAAAATGTTTTACCATTAGGTTCCTTTGGGGATGAAAATAGATGTTCAAATAAACAAAATGGTGATCTCATTGACTTTGTAATACGAACTGAGACAATGTCAAAAACCTCCAATACATCTGTTCAGTCATTAAAAAAAGACCCTAATAAAAAAAAGTTAAAAAAAGATACAAAAAGTTCCAAAAAACAGAAGAGAAGTAATGTAGATGTCATTAATGAATATTCTAGGAAGAATAGTAAATCATTCCCTGACTGTTCACTTCCAGGTGAACTGGAAAATTCAGATGCCAAAGACTCTGAGTGGAAACCTTCAGGATCAGATTCTACGAGTTGTTCAATGAATGAAAATCACTGTAGTAAAAAAAAATCCCATTCTAAAACATCCAGACCAGCATTTAAATCTGATTTAAATAGTCCATGTAAAAATAGAATCACATTTGTTTCATCAACTCCATTTACTGAAAGAAGTAATGAATTTCAGAACTTCTATGATGAAAATTTAGATTATGGTTCAGACAATATCAATGAAAGCCAAAATGATAATCATCTTTCGTCGATGTCATCTTTCTCTAATGAAACAATCCTGGAAGAAATTCAGTGCAAAATTATTAAATCTGAAACAGAGTTAAAGGTAAGGGTTATAAGCGATGGCTGGTGGATATAATATTCCCTGTTGTAGATTAACGTCCACACTATTAAATACTATATTCATCCACAAAAACCATTCTCTTAATTATACCAGTTTGTAATTTAGAGGCCAAATGGTGGTTAGATCTCATGTTAAACTGTAGGTCCCTTAGATATCATTGGCTCTTGGGCTGTTCGTTAAGACATTCTTGTCTGAGAAACATGTCAGCTTTTGCCTAGCCAGCCGCAAGATCTTGCCACAATCATCCTACAGTCGTTTACTATTCATATTTGGCTTAAAGTACTAGTACCTGGTGACCGAGCTTTGCTCGTATAGAATAAGACATGTATTATAAAAATTAAAACACATTTATTATTATCAATGAAAAAATTTATGTGGGTTAAATAAAACCAATTTAATACACCATAATTAATATAGCACTGAACAAAAAGTAGTGCCCTTGACGGGGATTGAACTCGCGACCTCCAGGTTACACGGCAAGCGCGCTACCGCAGGACCACGGCGTCTACCAAATGGGCAACGCCATTTAAGGTCTTTTAGCCAACCTTAATTGTTTTAGCCGATCATTTACTGTTTAATTATCCATACAGTTATTATTAACCTGAGATCAACTCATTTTGTTAGAAAAGGAATGAGGATTGAAAAACAAAAGAGAAATTTAATTTACACCTATTAATTGGTTTGTTACAGAGGCTTCACTTCAAGCAATACAATGAATATGTTTTCTATCAAAACACGGAATATTTTGGATATACTTTTTTCTGCTTTTATTTCGCACAGTTATGTTATCCTTAAGTTTTTACAAACTGTTAGGTAACCTGATAATTTTGCATTTATGACATGCATAAAATATATATTTATGAAAAACCTCTATTCACATATTGTTCCCCACCATCTTCAATCAACAACTGTCAAACGGTTATGAACAGATGTTTTGATTTGTATTGTTTACATTTTGATTCTCCATAAGCGTAATGTTAAATTTTTAGATTTGAAACTGAATATTACAAGAAAACAAGAATTTTCCTGGACATTAGACCTATCTAGAACTTATTTTCTACTCAGAAATTAGTTATTTCCAAAATTTAAAGAAAATCCTTAGTGCCGTTTTCGAGATCCGTGCGCAAATATATATATATATACAAACCTTGTTTTGTGTATATTATATAGTATTTATTTTATATATAATTATATTTATATAAAAAAGAAAAATATTATATGATATATATATTATATATATAATAAATAATATAAATATCAAATAATTGAAATATTATAACAATTAATAGAATAACATAACCCACCTAGTGTAGATAAATAAGTTTATATCAAAATAAAAGACCTGATAACCCACCTTTAGTCAAATCCATTGAATTGTAAGTTATATTGGGGAAAAAAAAATAAAAAATTAGACTGAAATATAAACAAAAAATTTAATGTTCAAGTACGGTACAAAAAAAATGTTAATTTTAACTTTTTTTGTTTGTAACTGAATCAAACCTTTTCATTAAGCGATTTTTTTAGTATCGTGTCAATACTTTTAATTTTTTTTAATTTTTTTAAATAGTAATTACATTGATTATTACAATATATATAAATATTCTAATTAATCGTCACAATATATGTATCAGTCAATAGTAGGCCACCGTTTTAGTGAAAAAAAGTCAGTACAAATATAAGTTAGTATCAATGTGCAATTCACCTGATAGACCCACCTTTAGTCAAACCACATTATAAATAATAAGTTATATTGCAGAAATATAAAATATTTAGGACTGAAATGTCAGAGGTGTACACAAAAACCAGCTTTAATGTGTGTGTTTAGTACGATTTTTGCTTAAAAATTTTGTAAATCTCTGCAAAATTCATTAAGCATGTTTCATAGTATCTGTCAATACTTCCACCTTTCTTTATTTTGGTTTAGTGATAAAAATATTTAATTAATTTTTCTTAATAGGCCTATGATACTTTGAAATTCAATTGGTTTTCTTAGCTCCATAGTAGGTCCACTTTTAATTAATTAACAGGGAAAAGTTCAGACAAATGTCAGATAGTCAGTTAGCTACAAAACACCTGTGCCCCGAGCTTTAGAGGCCCCCAAAAGAAAAATAGCTATACAAATGGGTGCATCTCAAGGTTTTGTCCAGGAACCCTTTAGCTTAGCCGCTGCGATAGCTCAAGTATGTTTATACTGTACAAAATATTTATATCAGATCAAAATGAAATATATAAAAAGAATTCACTATTCTTCAGTCAGTTATTTTTTGTATAAAAAATCATTTCGGATCCACTCATAGTGGTATTTCAGTTAAAATGTCAAACGTGACACATGGTTTTTAACCCATTCCATTTTGGTCCATGGATGGACTGTGTCTGTCTCATTACATTAATTAAATTAATTAATTCGACAAAAAATGTAAAATTTAAAAACACCTGTGCCCCCTCATAGCCACTAACCACAAAAGCAAATAAGGTGTCCAGTGCAATCCCTATTTAGTGTGCAAATGCCGCCAACTTCAAGTCAGTCAATGTTTATTTAACACGTTCGCTTTGGACCACTCAGATCCGAGTGGTGAAATTTAGGTTAAAATCAAGATGGTGGATCTGGCGATGTAGATTGATAGGACTACAACCAGCTTCTTTATAACACAGTATCTATATCTGTATGGGTCACTTGAAATTTTCCTATTGGTTGATTTTTAAATACACTGGCTACTCCGTGTGAGGAACAGGGGTTTCGGGTGCCGCAGTGAATGTGTTAATGTGGGCCCTCCTGCCTCTGTACCGCACATTTGTAAGCCAAATTGGGATTGCTCATGGTCAGGATTGAAACCCTAACACTTCCAAAGGCTTCAACGTTTCAATGATACGCCGTAATGCTTTTAGGCTTCCCGTGCATGCAAAATAGTGAACTATGTGAGATAATTCCAAGATTAGATCATAGGGACAGAGCACAGCATGTAGTATACGAAGTTCTTGATAGATGCCACTGTCTGATACGATAGGTTACGTTAGTCGTCAAACAGAGCCGGTTGATTTTTCGAAACATTAGATAAAAAAATTGGTCCTGAATGGGTTAAAATTTTAAATAATTTTATGTGACTTATTACGTTCAAACTTCTGAGATCAAAAGTAGCTTATAGATTTATATTGTATGTTTTAAATGAAAACAGTATTATTTTAAAGTGTGAAATTTGTACACATATTAATACAGTGAATTAGAATATGAGGAAATATGAATGAATATGAGTGAAATCAGATGTAATGCGTGAATGCTGTTTATAAGTAGAGGCATAGCTGCATTGGTTGTCATGACAAAAAGTAACAATGAAATCAATCACAAAGTCACTCGGGACATATTAATTTGTCCTGAGTGACAATTAAGTTTTTTAGTCATGTATACTGTGCAAGTATCCAAAGTATTTGAGATTATTTCAACTTAAATCTTTCTACAGAGTTTGAAACAATTGAGTATCAAGATCGATTGGAAATTGTCACCATTGCATAAAATTGACACAGGTTCATGCAAGGTTAATATGAAAATGTTGAAAGAAAAACTTGGCCCTGAACACTCAAAATATTTAAATGAAGGAAAATTTAGAGAGGAAGATGAAAATAAAATCAAGCAAAGTTGGGAGGAATTCATGAAGGTATTACTTTTTAAATGTACACATTGCATGATAAGTGAAAGATTACCGTATAAAAGTATTAGTTTGTTAGTTGTTAGTTAGCTTGAAAGTTTCTGCCAGTTAACACGTTCGCTGCGGACCACTCGGATCCGAGTTGTACTGGTCCTGGCGCGCGGGGCGGACCACGCGGATCCTAGTGGTGACATTGCGGATCCTAGTGGTGACATTGCGGATCCTAGTGGTGACATTGCGGATCCTAGTGGTGACATTTAGGTTAAAATCAAGATGGTGGATCTGGCGATGTAGATTGTGCTGCCACCTGTTGGGAACTACGACCAGCTTTGTAATAACGCAGTATCTATTTCTGTATGGGTCACTTAGAATTTTCCTATTGGTTGATTTTAAACTACAGGCCGCTCCGCGCGAGGAATGGGGATTTCGGACGCCGCAGAGAATGTGTTAAGATTCAATATTGTCACTTTACGTGGAGAAGTAGCTAGTTATAACACTTGACTTAACTTGACTAAAAATAGACTAATTTTCCACGACACTTAATGGAAAATTGAATTTTACTTGGTTGGAATGTGAAACTTATTTGAAAAGTATTTCCGTTTATCTTCAACATTTCGCTTGTCAGCAAAGCGCCTTAACTGGTTATGCTAAGTATCACATCTGAAAAACTCATGTGGCTGTAAAACTTACTCTAGCAGTAAAGCAATAGACAGAATAAGTTAGTTCCAGTTCCAGAATAGTTAGCTCACAGGCGGCGGTGAGTCGGTTAAAAGGACTTGCGACTGAAAAGTTCACAAAGTTGACGACAGATGGCACCACCTGCCTGGTGTTTGTACTATCCAAAAGTGACAGTCACCAGTTGTTGGGTTGGGTCAAGTAAAGCAGCTGTATTATCTATTGATTAACCGATACTTGACTATACTTACAGTTACATAAGTTGACTCCCTCTAATCCGGAAACCTCGGGACCGGACCCTTCTCTCGATTAAAAAAATTTTGGACTATCCGGCAGTTATATAGGATATTACAACCTGTATTAGCGTACAGTATCTACATAAATCACATTTTAAGACAATTCTAAAGCGTACTTTCTCTAACATTACTGGTTTTTGTTTCCAACTCACTGGATTGTAGTTTTTTGTGACGTTGATAAATTAAATGTGTCACCATAAAGAGGAATGAATATGAAATTATAAAGCACTGCAAATTGAACCTTTACAGTATGAAAAACTCTCACTTTGTATTAATAAGATTACAGTGTGTCAAATGTATTTACAGTAAAATAAGATCTTGGCTTTACAATACTGGACATATTATTAGAAATCTATTTCTGATTTTTCGCTTAAACTTTTTTCTTGAACGCATGACACGTCGTTTCATCATAAACATTACAACCACAGCTAATCTGTTGCTTGACGTCGTAGAACAACTAACTGCAACTGCTTAGAGCAACTAACTGGCAATGTTGTTACCAGTTACAGTGCTGCCCTCCCATCCGCATGAGTCATAATTCCTACACCGATGTTGCCACTGCCCGCTTCACTGAATATCCGTATCGAACACAATATTGTAAAGTGAACTGATGTTTGTAATGTTATTTATTTATATTTAGACTGTAACTAAAAACAAACACGTCCAATCCTGTCAATATATACCGTGAGAAACACGACTGCGCGCTGATGACTCTTTTCCAAGAAATAGTCCGGACCATCCAATGTCCGAACCATCTGAGTTCGGACTAGAGGGAGTAGACTGTAAACATATATTACTTAAATGTACTGTACTGTTGGATGATTTTTTAGCTTAACACAGTGAGTACCTGGTGACCGAGCTTTGCTCGGATAGAATAAGATATTATGTATTATACAAGTTAATTAGCAAAATTAAAACAAATTTATTGCTCAATGAAAACATTTATGTGGTTTAAATAAAACTGATTTCATACACCTTAATTAATATTGCATAAACACAGAACAAAAATATAGTTCCCGGGTGGGGATCGATCTCACTACCTCCTACGCCTGAAACCCGAGTGCTAGCCATTGTGCTACGGCGCCGGTCAGGTTTGGGTCGTCGTTCAAGGGTTTTTAGCCAACCCCTAATCGTTTTAGCTGATCTTATACTGGATTTAATTATCCATACAGTTATTATTAGCCTGTGATCCACTGATATTGTTAGAAAAGAAATGAGGATTGAAAAGTAAAAGATAAATTTAATTTACACCAATTAATTGGTTTGTTACAGTGGCTTCAAGCAATAATGAATGTTTTCTACCAAAACACAAAAGATTTTGGAAATACTTTTTTCTGCTTTTACTTCGCACAGTTATTTTACTTCCTAGTTTCTAGTTCTTAGAAATTGTTTTGTAATTTGATAATTTTTTATTAATTCATAAATAAAATAAATATGTATGCAAAACCTCTATTCACATACTATTCACCACCATCTTCAATCAACAACTGTCAAACGGTTATAAACAGATGTTTTGATTTGTATTGTTTATATTTAATTCTGCATAAGCGTAATGTTAATTTTTTAGATTTTAAACTTAATATTACAAGAAAACCGGAATTTTCCTGGACATTAGACCTATCTATAACTTATTTTCTACTCAGAAATTAGTTATTTCCAAAATTTAAAGAAAATTGTTAGAGCCGTTTTCGAGATCCGTGTGAAAATATATATATATATATAGACACAAACCTTGCTCGTTTTATAGTATTGGATATCAATGTACACTTTGTTTATTTATGATTGTAATTATAGCACTGACTTGTCATGGTATAAACTTATCTACTCCAAACCCCTTGCTTTTTCTGCAGATTGTGCAAAGTATTAAGCTTATTACATAAATATAACCTCTCAATTGGTGCAAAGCTTGACTTTATCTGTCTTGTTCTCTTCTCCAAAGCACCTGTCCCAAATTCTACAAAATTTTGAAGCTTTTATGTAGAGCTTTTCATGATTTACCTAATATTAAATTTTAATTATAACTTTTTCAGGTGTACAAATTCACAAGTCCAGAAGTGTTCTTCCCAACGGCGCAGAATTTCGGGCATTTCTCTTTAAAAGAGCGACGTAACTTTAAATTGTTTCTGGCAAAATACCTCCCTGAAAGGCGGTTGATAAGTGTCTACCTCAAATTCATTAACATTTATGGGGTTAAGAAGAAGGGAAGGTAAGGTCATAAAATTAGGCACATCACGTTTAGTAAATTTCTTTAAATTTCAAGCAGTAGAACCTCGACATTTAACAAATAATTGTAATTTTTGAGATAAATTACTTAATTTTTCTATGAAAAAAACCTCTTCTCCTTATCTGTTATCTCATGTACTCTTAACAACTTTGGTCCTGTCAAGTTTAACACAACTGTTGGTATAGATTTCTTTAGTATAAGTTAGATGATTAGGTCCATTCAATATAACTCAAGACCTCCTTTCACAATCTAAACTAAAGGATCAAAGTAATTTTATTGAATTTATTTTTGTCCACAAAGTAAACTTATGGCTGGACAAGAAATTTAATATTGTTAATCGTTCTAATCTCATACTAAGAAAGTTACTACTGTACATCGGACTAATTTCGAACAGGGTCTAAGCCCGGATATCTGTGCAGAATGTTATAAAATTTGTTCCTACAAACTCGCCTGACAAGATAAATACCTGTTCATTGTATAAATAGAATTACCTAAGCACAACGTAAACAGTTGTGTGGGAATTGAAATGATTCTTTCATTTGTTTATTTGTCAGTTACAGATTAACCAACTGCTCACTTTTGGCAAAAAATAAATCATTGTCCAAATAAGGTCAAAGATATTTAAAACGTGAGCACCAATATATTATATAAGTCATACTATTCAAAAGAGAATTTTATTGCGATCAAGATTATGAATGTTCATAGGTATTAAGCAATCAAAAAAATATTCGCTATAAATTTAAACATATACAATTCCGGTCAGTGAGAGCGGGAAATTTTATCCAGCAAGTCGATGCCGCTACGTGCCTGATATACTGATATATGTTCTTTTTATATCTAAATTGTTAAACAAACGAAGTTCCTAATTACCAAAACAATCCAAAGATTGTTACATTACATTTACAGGTCCCCTCCCCACCCAAACACACCCAGCAGACAAAAATGACCTTGGCAAATTATAGGTAGTGGAGTAATAGATAATGCATTATTTGTACCCAGAGTTGAACAGTAAAGGTGGGTTAACGATAAATATTGTAATTTAACTTGGTGTATGGAATTACGGAATTACGAATTATGGAACGTCTTACAGGATAAAACCACAAACTTTATTTTATTTATTTTTCTGTTATATGACAAAGGAAATGAAAAAAATAGGAATTTAACTAATGGAACACAATAAATTTAATGACAAAACTATTTTTATTTGTGTATCTCAACCTACAAATTAACTACAGCCCTAACACTATAAAACGGTGTCTGAGATTAGACCGATTTACCGTACTGTTTAATGACAGACAACTAAATCTAAAATAATTTTGTAATTAACTTATTTATCCTAAGAAACATTTAAATTTCTATTACTTCTCGCAGTAAGCCCGTCCTATATATGGGTTAACCTTCAATTAATTAGTCACGTCACAGTGCTTTTCTCCTGTAAAACTCTTTAAAAAATCAAATTTTTATTATTTATATTTATTAAAAATATTAACTTTAAATAAAAGGAATTCTGAGCTCAATATTGATTTCAATTTTACAGCTGGTAATTGCTTTCTGTTAAATCAATTTAAGAGATCACATTTTCAGTAAAAATTTTAACAAATGTTGCTAATAATATAGCTTGAGTTTTTGCGAGCTCATTACTTTTTATTTTAATAGGGTATGTTATTCATGGAAATGTAATCAATTCTCATTTTATTGTAGGTGGTTAGAAAAAGAAGATAGGCTCTTACTTGATATTTATAATACTATAAAAAGAAGAAACAGCTTAAACTTCAGGGGAGGAAATGAAACAGAAAATGAGGATAAGCTTGGATTACCAATGAAAAAAATTATGTCGAGAGCACTGGACAGAACAGTGACTTCAGTCGATTCAAGATTGAAAATCCTTTTAGAAAATGAAAAGCACACAAGCTTATCACAAGGTAAGTTACGTACACTAAATTCTCCTAAGACGCTTTATTTGTAGTTACCTAAAAGAATTTACGTGGTAAGGTAATCTCTGCCATTGACCCAGTAATTTTCTCATAATGTGTGTTAATATATCTATTGAGTTTACTGTAAATGAATTATTTAATCAATTAACTACTACTAGGATTGTTGGATTATTTCTTAAACGGTACTTACTTTCTGGACGAGCCTTGTATTACTTAGGCTTCATGTTCATGGGTCATTTTGCACAATTTTTGAATTGATTACTTTGTGAAATATGTATACCCTGTTGAATAAATAAAAAAAATATGTATATACACATATATATATTACAGGAATTAAACTATTAAATTAGGCTCTCTCAAATGTTAAATAACGTGAATAAAAACTCATTTTCAGAAGGCATATCTTGGACACCAGAGCTGGAAGGTGCACTGATACATAGGCTCATCAAGACCTTAAAATTTGACACACTAGAAGACCTTCGCCATACAAAGATAAGTTATAGGGTATGGCGCAAGGTTGTGTCAAAAATGGAACTGCCCATTGACCAAGTGCTCAATCAGTGGAAGTACCATCTGTATCCCCAGCTCTTCGCTCAACAGCCTGTATTGCGGCACATTCTTCAAATTGAGCTGATAAAATGGTAACGCTTTTTTTCCAGTAGAAAATCCTATATTGCAGAAAACCTTCACTAGTCCAACGCTTTGAGGACTTTCAGGTGTCAGAATGCTGAAATGTGTTGAACTCTATAGAGTTTGAAATATTTCATGGGTAGGAGGACAAATATAAGCCTGATTCTTTTCCCACCTCGGTCTTCTTCCACGTGATAATGGTCAGTCGTTCAAAATTTAAGTCATTTTCTCTACTTTGTTCATATTTCATGTTTTTATTTTATGGCCCAGCCCATGTGTAACTATAACTATATGGATTGTCAAGCTATTGAGTGTTGAACTTTTAAAGGTTTCCTGTAAAATATCATTCATGTTTGAAGACAATTAAATCATTTAAAAATAGAGTTGAATTGATTTGATGATTGATGATTTGCAGTAAATGTGTCTATAACTAAACCTGTTTTACCTTAGAATGGTTTTATTGATTTCAGATTTCTTACTTAAAATAACCTCAAAAATGTTAAAGCAATTTCTTTGAAGTTAGTCTCGTCAAGTTCTAAATAGGTCAAAGGTTTGAAAAACATTCTGAATATGGATACTAATTAGAAAAAAATATTTCCCTAAGTTATTAAACAACTTTGTTATTTTGATAGCAGATCGAAAATTGTGTTTTATGTTACTCACACCGTTATGTGTAAATTTACTATAAAAATGTTGAAGTGTATGTTAAAAAAATGTTTGTATTTACTTCCCTGTGGGAAATAGGTTAGATCATGAATATGTTTAAAGGGAATATTTTAAGTTCATTTAAACAGCTGTTCTTATTCTTTTATATTTAAAATTCAATACAATAGATCTGGTAGTTTCTATGGAAACCTGTTACATGTTTTTCATCTTAAAAATCACCAACACCCCCAAGGGCTAAGACATATCCATGTCAAAATATTGTCATATGATAGGTAAAAATTTGGGGATGTAAGTATTTTTTGAATGAGTGGGGCTTTTGTGAATAATTAATTCAAATTTAATGATGAGTTAGTTTCAATTCAGTTTGAATGACCAGTTGGATGGCCATGAATAACCCAAAGCTATGTTTAAGTAAAAATATTGACTAAAATAAATACCTGTATAATAAACATTTATTTAGACTGTATTACACTGAAAGCAATACCATAGTGTCTTTGCCAAATAAAAAATCAATAATTAATTACAGTAAAATAAGTTTCAGATTTGGCTTTTGTTATTTTGATA
This sequence comes from Nephotettix cincticeps, assembly GCA_023375725.1. NCBI lineage: Eukaryota > Metazoa > Arthropoda > Insecta > Hemiptera > Cicadellidae > Nephotettix > Nephotettix cincticeps. The sequence goes on from CM041791.1 coordinate 38,328,457, forward strand.
GCAGATCGAAAATTGTGTTTTATGTTACTCACACCGTTATGTGTAAATTTACTATAAAAATGTTGAAGTGTATGTTAAAAAAATGTTTGTATTTACCCCTGTGGGAAATAGGTTAGATCATGAATATGTTTAAAGGGAATATTTTAAGTTCATTTAAACAGCTGTTCTTATTCTTTTATATTTTAAATTCAATACAATAGATCTGGTAGTTTCTATGGAAACCTGTTACATGTTTTTCATCTTAAAAATCACCAACACCCCCAAGAGCTAAGACATATCCATGTCAAAATATTGTCATATGATAGGTAAAAATTTGGGGATGTAAGTATTTTTTGAATGAGTGGGGCTTTTGTGAATAATTAATTCAAATTTAATGATGAGTTGGTTTCAATTCAGTTTGAATGACCAGTTGGATGGCCATGAATAACCCAAAGCTATGTTTAAGTAAAAATATTGACTAAAATAAATACCTGTATAATAAACATTTATTTAGACTGTATTACACTGAAAGCAATACCATAGTGTCTTTGCCAAATAAAAAATCAATAATTAATTACAGTAAAATAAGTTTCAGATTTGGCTAAGTCTTTAACTTAACCATGAAAATTAAACATACAGTAGTCTGTTCTAACTTTACTGTTTAATTATTTAAAGTGGGTAAACAAGGAGTTTAAATATGGTGGTGGAAATACTAATTCAATGTTTTTTCCCTTTATTAGACCTTTTTTGTACTTTTTTTCTACTTATTAAAATCAAACCTTTTTGTCGTGTTTATTGCCAACATTTTTTCTGAACCAACTGTGGTGAATTAACCCTTTGTGGTAATTTTTTTTAAATATGGAAAAATTAAGTTCCTTAAAGTTTTTCTCTATCTCCAACGGTTACTGAGATATTAAAAAATCTAAACACAGTACGTTGTATTGTGGGGCTCCAATGTTAATCTTATGGAGGATAGGGAAAAATTAATATTTCACTTATCAATGTATATTTTTTGATGAAACTTCATATTTAGCTTCATGTGGTTGAGGTTCATCTATTTATTCTTAAAAATCATAGTTTATGTGTTTATCATGGCAGCAAACCTGCATACTCTTTTCCCATGTTAATCATATAGGGAATAAGCAAAGTCCTTTATTTATGGACAGATGTTGATGAAAGTTGGTATAAATGTTAAAAATAAAAATTTTTGATGGTATAAATACCTACTCTCACTGTCCCTCACAGCAGCAAACCTGCATACTTGTTCCCATGTTAATCTTATGGAGAATAGGCAAGTAATTCTCACGCTTATCGACAGATTGTGACCAAACTTGTCATATATTATTATTATTATTATATTATTGATTTGGAAATTCACTGAGTACGCAGGTCTGCTGCGACGGGGGTATTATATTTTTAGAAAAACCTAAGAAAATATTATATTTTTTTTATTAGATTGACATATACTTTTAACTGAAATGGCGACCTACCCAGGTAGGTATTTTAAGCCATGTATGAATGAGGAATGAATGTAGGATGATTGTGGCACGATCTTGTAGTCTTGTTACTGACTTAACGTGGAATCCGAACCACTCTGAATTACGAATTGGTCTAATTATGAGGATGGTCTTTGTGGATTAACCTAGTATTGAATAGTTCGGACGTTAATCCACACAAGAGAACACTACATCCACCGACCATCTCTCACAACTATTCACAATTCGAGTCCTCCAAGTAGCTGGATTACAGGACATTGCCACCGTCCCAGTCTATTAAGTAAAGAATTATATTATATTATAATATTAATATTATATTAAGTAAAGAAAAGAAAACTGCACTGTAACAAACTTGGTTATAGCCTACTTACATTTTATGTAAACATTTTTTATGTTAATATAACGTAACCATCGTCTGTCAAGGGAGCAACAATAGGCTATGGACACCATTGTCATTTCAAATGCTTCTAAATAAATTGAAACAGATAAAATTCTATATACAATGAAATTAAAACACTGAAAACATCACAATACAACATTTTCCAGATAACAGTATTGAATTGTTTGTTTTAAATAGAAATATAAATTGGTGACATGATCGTGGCTAATTTACGCACCTAATTAATCTTAATCCAGATAATTGAGAATTCACCCAAACACACTTTGTAAATACACCATACATTTTTTTAATGTCACATTTGATGGGTCATTAAACATCTATTGTTTTATTTTAAAATAAATGCTGTTTTATTTTTTATTTTAGGTTGTACAGATCCAACATTAAAGACTATAAGTTAATCGATTGGAATGACATGTCTAAAAGAGCAGGGGATCTTGGATCTTGCTATTTATATAGAATTTTCAGGACATTAATCGGAAACTTAGTACCAGTGGAGTTACGCAACAACTTTAGAGGTAAAGTATTTAATTAATGATCAAATATTATTATGTGATTTTATGAAAACTAAATGGAGGATGAATGTGAAATACCCTACCTTTGACTAGGGAAGACCATTTCACCTATTGGCTCATCAGTACTTTCCACCTGCCTGTGCCCTCAGAGTCAGGAGAAATTGAGCAAAAATGCATAATTTTATGTAAACTGTAATCATAGTAACAATTTATTTTATAAATGCATAAAAATTGGTATTTTCCTTTAGAGAACAAAATGACCTTCTAAATAATATCAAATTTGGTTATTTATTTATTGGTTATATATTTTTATATGTATATGAAAATAATTTATACTAAACAAAAAATTCAAAGTAATCTCAATAAAGAATATAAAAAAAATTATTACAAAACTGTTATTGTTTGGTAGAATATTAATTTTTTACATGAAAACTAATAATAATATGTATCTATGTATGTTTGGTAACTTACATTAAAAGTAATTAAAAATTTATAGAATACCATCTAGAAACATAGAATACCTAAAAGTAATTAAAAATTACTTTTAGGCGCTAGTCTCACCACTACTTTTATCTCCCATATTGACTCTTACACTAAAAAATTGATCACTCTTAATAACTAAGTTAGGCCAACATATAGTTTTAAAATGCTTATTTTTAATGTTATAACTGTACATATACATTGATGAATTTAGCTGAGTTATTACAATAATAGAAGGAAAGTAATTTAGGCACACAATAACATAAACATCAACATCAGTGGCGAGGCGTGAAATTTTAGCAAAGTCAATGCATGACATTATAACCAATCAATTAAACATAACATTACAGATTACAGTACTATAACAATTGTATAGAAAGTACCTAAATTAAATATGATAATAGAATTTATTACATTTACAACAGTTAAATAATTTGCAATTGATACAAATATATACATGAAAAAATATTTCCTAACCTTTTAGCCTCTTATGACAACGTCAAAGAGAGCATCATCTTATCTGCCTATCACCGTTCGTAGCAGCATGCTCAGGGCCGGCACCTGTGTTCTGTATCAGTATCTGTGTTCAAAACGGTACTGTTCCTTATTCACAACTTTGAATGATCAAAATTTTTAAACCATGTTTAAAAAGTAATTTTGAAAATGTCATAAATGAATGAAATGAAATTGCTTAATGATTGGGTTTAGTATTGAAGTCCAGTAATATTTAGTCTACTAACGGAGTTTATTAAAATAATTCAAAATCAAAATCATGAAATCATTTTTAAGGCTGACATATTATGCCTAAACATAATTGTTTGCATGTCATTTATTCCTTCATCTTCTACTCTGTTTTCCAAAGGTCGAGGAAGCCATGAAGATAACTTTCTCTGACTTTTCATGTTTACTAGGCTACATGATTTTAAACTTAAACCACTTGTTTAAATTACAAAACCCTTTAGAAATCCATAAATACAGTATGTATAAGCATGATAAGATCCCATATATATGTGAGGCCTATATCAGAAACAGCTAGAAAAGAAAAAAGAGCTAGAAACAGTAAAGTCTCGGGTATAAGATCAATTTCTATCGGTTACCTTTACCGATACTTTGTAGTGATGAACATGGCCTTCCAATTCTCCTAACAACTTAGTTTGTCCTGAAACGTACTGAAGGGCTTCGATTCTAGCTTTAATATGGTGTCATTCTTTTCCGCCATTATTCATAGTGGCGCAATACTAACAAAATTACAAACGACTTGTCCACTAGTTGATTTACGTTGTACACTTCCTTGGGGAGCAAGAGCAACATAAACAATAACTGTTCAGACTACAGACTGTGTCTATGGCCTTTGGAAGAGTTATCTAGCGGTGACAGTTGAAATCAAGGGCTCATGGACGAGAATAGGCTCGAGAGGAGCTAAGAACACACGATGGTCCTCGTAAATGCATGGAGGTACCCGAAATTTGCCGAATTGTGCGCTTACCCTGTGATGTTACGCCGTATAAGCTGCGTGCTGTAGCCAATGGATGGTGCGAGGGGTAGAGTCTAAACTCCACCCCTCTCTAAAGCATGTAGATGAGGGGGACGGGGTAGGGCATCGCAGGCTGCTTGCGAATCCACTGTGGCTTTTAGCATATTCATAGGAGCGTGCTATTCAAATGTGGACACTGATTTTAGAAAAAATATGTGAAGTAAACGATATTTATGATGTTAAATTTTATAATTTCTTGCGGTCATCGCCGAATCCAGAGATGACCGGACGCCTTGCCACTGATCAACATATATTATATAATCTTAATACACAGCATATGAAAGTACAGAGTCGATTAGGGATACTTTAACATTCTTCCAACTTGCATTTGCCTTGTTGTTTTATACATTTGTTGAGTTTCTCAGAGTCCAGAGGTTTTGTCAGGGAATCTGCCACCATACTTGATGTCGGATTGTAGCAAAATTGTACTTCTTCATTTTTTACTTTTTCCCTTATAAAATGATGCCGTAAATCAATGTGCTTAGTCTGAGATTGATAAGCACCATTGAGAGTTAAGTTCTTCGCTCTTTGATTTTCCACGAATATGATTAGTGGATCATTAAAAGGCATCATCTTGGTTACCAATCCCTTTAACCATAGAGCTTCTTGGATGGCTGCAGACATTGCCATATATTCTGCTTCGGTGGTTGAAAGAGCTGCGGTGGACTGCTTTTTAGTACACCAAGAAATAGCACCATTACATTTCACAAAGATGTAGCCTGTTACAGATCTTCTGTCATCTGAGTTATAGCCTAGTCGTAATCACTATAACCGATTATGTCCACAGGCACCTCTCATTAAAAAATCAGACATTTCTCCAAAATACCTTTGAGGTCCTTGAGAATACGCTTGACTTCTTCCCAGTGTGGTACTCCTAGATTATTGTTAAATGAACTCACACAACCAACAGCATAAGAAATGTCAGGTCTTGACACTTGAGCCGCAAACAAAATACATCCAACTGCTTCCTGATATGATACACTTACCATCCTTTCCATTTGTTGTCTAGTTTTTGGTGACTGGTCCTTTTAAAGTTTCCACCTGGACACATAGGCGTCAAAACTGGATTGCATTGGTCCATATTAAAGCGTTTGAGTACCTTATCAATATATGATTTCTGTCTGATAGATAACGTCTTGTTTCTTCTGTCTCTTATAATCTGAAATGCTAAAACAAATTTCCTATTTCTTTCATTTTAAACTCTTTCATTAGCCTTGATTTCAACTTGTCTTTTAGTTATTTATCTTTATTATGAAAAATTAGAAAGTCACTACCCAGACTGCTATAATTAATATGCTCCCATTTTTCATCATATGATAAACACATGTATCAAAGTGTGACTGTTTCAGTCCCATTAATCTAACATAAACGTCATTTTTGGTTCCACATTCGGCTGGTTGTTTCAGACCTTATATGCTCTTAAGTAATCGGCAAACTTTGTTAGGTTCATGATGAGATACTTCTGGCTGTTTCATGTAGACCTTCGGTTAGATCACCTTGCAGATGGATGCACAGACGACATCCATCTGCTTTCCATCTGCCATCTTGCTTTGTGACGAACAACGTTGCCATCTGCATCTCATTTGGTTTTGAAAATCCATTTTGAATTTAATGTCTTTTTCACTGGCAGAAGATCTACAAGTTCCCAACTTTTGTTTTCCATTTGGGATGAAAGTTCTTCATACATAGCTTGAATCCAAAGTTTTTTTCAGGGCTTTCCATAGCTTCTTTTTAAGTCATAGGATCATTGGAACTATCACTATCAGTTAGGTAATCCTTGAGAGCATTAGGAGGTTTACATTCTCGCTGTGGTCAATTAGTTGACGGTTGATAAATTGGTTCTTCTACAGAAGATTTATTCAACTGAAATCAGAATCAACTAAGTAATAATCAGGGTTTGTATCATCAGAAGATGCAGCGGGAGGTTCTTCTTGAAGGTCATGTTCTGCTGCAGAAAGGTTCTGTAAATCATCTGGAGGAAGATAAAACGTGTAGTCCTCTAGACCATTATCCTTAGTCAGCATGATGAGGATCAAAATATTTTAGAAGCTCAGATTGCAACAATAAACTTCAAGCTTGATCCATTAATGAAGGATTCAGATGCTCAGCTTTCCCGTTTTGCTGTGGAATATAGCTACAGGTAGTCTGATGTACAATAGCTTTGTCCCGGCAAAATGCAGAAAGTTTCTTAAAACAATATTTTCTACCTCCATCTAATCTTTAAGTCTTAGATTTTCTTCCCAGTCTGATTTTTCTTCAGATTCTTAAAGGTTTGAAAAGTTTCCAACATTAGGTCTTTTGTCTTCAAGAAATAAACAAACTTTTTGTGGCTGAAATTATCTAAGAAAGTCAAAATATACCTGGAACCACCAAGTGAATTTCCCTCCATTGGTCGAGCTAAGTCAGAGTGTAATGATTGCAGAAGTCCGCTAGTTTTACTATTACAGTAGAACTTGGATAATTCGAACCTCAAGGGACCAGAAAAAAATTTCAATTATCCAAAATTTGAATTAAAAAAGTTTTTGCATGTGGTTGAAATAAACAATTAAACGTCATGTTTTAACATTGTATATTAAAAAAGTTAGGTTAATGAAGATGTTATTGATAAAGAAATCCTAATTTTTGTTAAATGTGGATAATGTGTTTCCTCCAAACACATCATCCCGAAAGTAGCTATTTCAAACTTTTTCAAATCCCTTCTCTACCTCCTTGATCGCCGCTTTTTATTCTTGCAACGTCAGAGATTTGTATGTTCGCTTTGACGAAACCATCATACACACGACGAGTTAACATGAACGCAGACGAAGTCACAAATGCCAACACCGACGAATATCGGAATAAAACCACCATCAATGATACACACGGTACTGAACTGAGTCGGAGCCGTGTAGTAAGACTAGAGATGTCAATGTTGTGATTTATGAGCAGTAGTGGACTGGTGAGGGGGAAGGGTATAATGTGACAAGTCAACAGCAGGTGTAGGTGCTAGGTGTGCAGGGTGGGCGCGTTGATCTAACTAAAAATAGTCTGAGGACAGGAAGCCCGGATGTCGTTTCCTGGAAAATCGCACACAATGACTTGTTCACTTTATAGATTTATGATGTAAAAACTTCGAATTATCCAAAAAAATATTCGAATTAACCAGGATATTTTAACATTGTTTTCATATAAAATTCTAGGGACCGAGACAAAATTTCGAATTAAGGAAGTTTTCGAATTATAGAAGTTCGAATTATCCACGTTCCACTGTACTTGGTTGGAAAGGTAAACACAGGCTTTTGCCAAGTAAACAAACTTCACATGGCGTGTCAGGTGCTTTACCAGAAGGATTAAGTCTGTGCACCAAACCATTATCTAAACTCTTCATACTATCAAAGTTAGTTATTTTAGGTTAGATTTGCTCTATCCACGATTTCAATTGTGCACTATCACCCAGCCACCCATTACCGAGGATAATTGGATGTCTACTGTATTTTAAAATAAAAAAGAAGTTATGTCAATTTGCTTATTCTCTATTAGAATGACATGAGGAGTAAATAATAAGTTTTAATAGGGACTGCAACAAGGATCAACAATTTTTATTTTTCTGCATACATTATAAGTTATAACTTAACTATGTGAAGCTCTATAAAAAGTTTTATTACAATATTTTAAATAACAAGCTACTATCAATTTTTATCTACTCCCCAAAATATTTTGGGGCATCAAAAGACAACGTACTGAGTTACTTGTTTCTCAGTAACTAATAGACATAGAGTAAAGATTGAAAATAACAAATTGTTTTTTTATCTGATTCTTATATATTTTTCAATTAATTGTATGTTAAAATCCTCTGAAACACCATTTTTGGGTATGAACCCCCTTCTGAGAAACTGATTTCAAACTTATACATTTAAATGTCTGTAACAAATTTCATCGAGTTAGTTAAGTTAAAATCTCGAACAAATGGTTAGTTTGACTTCTGGAGACCTCAAAATGAAAAACCCCCAATGCTAGGTCTTGTGATGATGACAATGTTATTAGTTTTATTTTCATTTTTGAAATTCGCTCAAATGATATAAGGTTGACTGGATAGGAACATAGTTTCATAATTAATCACTGTAGCAGCACCTCTTATGGGCTAGATACAGCCTTTTGTGTTTTTTCTATGCATAGTATTATTTTCCCACAAAAGATAACTTGGATTTTTACTGAATTATAGTTTTTGAACATTCTTTTGGACCTTCAGGTATGTACATAGAATTTTTAATTGTTGAATGTAACAAAGTATTTATATTAATAGTTTTTATTTTTTAAGGATTTTATTTAATAATCCTTCAAATTTTAAAGCTTTGTAAACTAAATGAAAACTGTACATACAATGCACTTTTTCAGAGACAATTGGCTTTCTTTATGACCATTACCTTCCAAAGTTAAAGGAGAAGACATCCTCTCACCAGATGATCCGTAAGGTATACGATCCAGCCACTCGTACTTTGCAGTTCAGAGAAGAGGATGAGGTGGATTGTCTTCCATATAGGATAGAATGACTGTGATATACTAAAAATACCAACAGATATATTCTGAACAGGATAGTGGTCCTACACCTACTGGGATATGTATCAGAGGATTTTTAGTTGATTAGAAAAAAATACTATATAAAATCTCCTCTGGACACTATACAATGTTAAATAGTAGATATGTCATATGTTTATTGAAATTAATGCACAGGGTTTTCAGAACACTACCAACTTGTTCGGTACCAATTTACGTTGAATGGTTTCTGAGAAAATATTTTTTCTAGAAAAGATAAAACAAAATGACAGTTCTGTGCGTATTTAAAACTTTTGGACAGTTTAAATGTGATATTTACATTTTAATTAACTCTGACACAGTACCTCATAAGGTTTGAAAATTCTAAAAACCCTTAATAAATCTGCACGGATGTAAAGGGATTTTACAACCCTATATAAAACCATGTGTTTCCGGCTTATTACCGGTTGAGTAAACATATCTTTTTTACACTTTTAATATTTATTTAATATATGTTTATATATAATATTTTAAAGTGATATTATTTTATTATTTTTTAATATCCGTTTCATATTGTATAAATACATCATAAAATTTAGGTCATATACAGAACAATTTGTTTTTGTTGTTGTGGACATACAAAATTTTCTTTAATAAAAAAACTGATTTTGAAACAGATTAGGTTTTTATTTGAACACTCCTACACGTATATCATGTATCTATATAAATAAAATTAGAGTTTTGTCTGTACATCACTCAGAATTATACATTTTTTAGATATTTTTACGTCTAATGCGTTGGTGAAGCCGAAAAAAGACTTATCTCAATTTGTGTCTTTGACGCTTGAGGAGGCATCTTACTTCTCTGAAAAATGGGAGAACTGATAACAATGAAACTTATTTCATACATTCTCTACATTCCGTGAAGGCTTTTAAAGGCTTAAAATTGTACGATTTAATAGAAAGAAAAACAAACAGCTGTGAATCAATATTAGTTAGTTTATATTGGTCATTGATTTAAACCCGAAATTTCAAAATCATACGATATTAAAAGATATTTTAACAAATTAATAATAATAATGGTATAAATGCTCTAATCAGTTTCATTGTAAAGTAATACTAAATAATGAAGCTGGGTATTGATTTATTTTCTTAGTATTGATTTGTTTATGATTTCAGGTTTACATTTTGGTATGATGATCGTTCTTCTTTAAACTGAATCCAACAGCCCGTACAAAGGATGGGCTTACTGCTAGTAGTTATCTAAAATAATTGGAAGCAAATGATTCTTTGAAGTAGATAGAGTAGTTTTGGTAGAAGAGTAATATTGTGATTCAGGATAGGCCAGATAATTGGTGAGAAACGGTTTTAGTCCATCCACCCTGTCATACTTGAACACTTGGTTTTCATACTGGTTTAACCCGTGAGGGGTCGCGTCAATAAAGCTTACAGAAGTATTATAAACATATGTTTTCATAAAGAAATGTTACAGATTAAGCATATTCAAATATTATAGCATTGTAGTATGGTATTTCTGGCTGTACATATATGAAATAGGTTTTTGGAAAAAATGTATCCATAAAATGAGTCTGCTATCTTTATAAATCTAAAAAAATATTTTTAATGAAATTACTTTAAAACAAGTATTTGTTGGAATAGTCAACATTGTTATTTATAAAACTTTTTGGGTAGATGCAAATAAATAAATAACAATGAGCGGTGTGAATAAAAACGAGCACGAGGAGTATTTACTCACAAGTAAAGTGTAACGAGTATTTAAACCCCAAGTAAACCGATGTGAATAAAGCGTCGAGTTTACTTGTGACCGTGTACTCGCCAACCCGAGGGTATACTAGCAAGTATTTACTCGCGAGACAGCTGATTCACAAGAAAGGCAAGTAAATATTTGTAGCGCCACACATCACTTCCTGTACGCATCATTTCCTGTTGTGACCTGTTCTTACTGTCGTTACTCACAAGTCAGTTGTCGTTCCCGTTTGTTTTTGTTCTCTTGCAGCTATGGATGAAATTAGTGTGACTTCCGGTTGTGACACTAGAGCCATTTTTGTAGCGTTATTGAAAGACTTTAGTGTTGTGTTAAATAAATCCATGTTGCCTAAAGTTGCATCTGCTAAAGAGAAGGCATGGGGATATTTAGCCGACCAGTTTTCGAAAAACGTTGGAAAGCAAACTAGTGTTTTGGACAGTTAAAAAAGCTTTTGAACAATATGAAAACCGCAGTCAAGAAAAAAAAACTGATGTCAATGCAACTGGAAATAAAACAATAACATTGTTGTCATGGGAGGCAGATTTCCTAAAAATTTGCGATTCAAACGAGAACCCAGTTTATTGCAAAATGGGCTTCATGCTTTGGATTGGGAGCAATTTCTACGTCGCCATTGTTTGAACTCAATTTTGAGAGTGAGAGTAGGGATGACGAAGATGACCCCATTGACATGTTAGCATCAAACCAGCCCATTACACCAGCGACTTGCATACGTAAGAGCGATGCGACGAAGTTGAAAAAAGTTAAGAAATTGAAACTCTCTGCTGAAACTGAAAAGACGTCAAAGTTGACAACTGATGAGCTGCAGCATTTATTATTACTTGAACAAATTAAGCTAACAAGACTTCAGGCTGAACGTGAACAACTGATGATAACGGAGTTAAACCTAAGAGCTGCACAACACAGATGAACGGAGTCCTTTGAACAACATGTTGTGGTTGGGGAAGACAATGTCTTCAAAGAATTTTTGTTGTTGAAATAAATTTTATCCTGTTTCCTTTTTAAAAAAAAAAATAATAATAATAAAATAAATAAAAAATAAAAATATGTATATACGTACGTCACGTAACTGTGTACGTGATGTACGTATGTACTCAGCTGTACACAGTTTGTCGGGAATGGCATGACCGATGCCATTCCCATGATGGAGGGCTCATAGGCTGGTGGTATATGCCCATGTGCTTTTCCAGCAGGCCATGTTAAACCTGACATACTGTAGGCCTATGCACCACATGCGATATACTAATTTAAAAATATATATTTGTTTTTTTTTATATATTTTTTATTACTTTTATTTTATTTTTTCACATATGCGATTGCAATTGGAGTAAAGAAAATAGGATTAACTTTATTTCCATGTCAAAAAATGTGTATTTACATCATCAGATTATTACTAATTTCTAATCGTTTTGTCTAACCACGGCATCTATTTATAACTTCATTCCAATCTAAATTATTTAGAGGTACATTTTCTTCAACCACACCATCTTCGATTCCGTCTTCCACTTCCCAAGCATCATTCAAATGTTTTGCTACATTGTGACGCACTGCACAACTTATTACTAAATTGGGAACATTTTTGACTGCTATTCTAACTTGGCTCGAGAGTATGGGAAACGACGTTTCATCTGGCCAAAAACTTGTTCGATTATTACTCTTTCCTGAGCATGCGTTGAATTGTAATTCCACTCACGAGCATTTCTTGGTTTGTCAAAAGGAGTCAGTACCCACGGAGTAATTCCATATCCGCTATTACCAAGGAGACAAACATCACCATCATATCGGCGCACCACGTCCTGAATTCCACTCACTCACCAAATCCTGGCATCATGTACACTCCCTGGCCACTGAGCGTCCACACTTGTAATTTTTTCATTAGCGTCACAAGTCATCTGAATGTTTATTGTTGTTTTTCTTTTTCTGTTCACATACTCGTCGCCAAATTCCGAAGGTTTCATAGTATGCATGTGAGTGCAATCTATAGCACCAATGACAGTCGGAATGCGAAATTTTGAAGCCCAATCTGCCTTTGCCTGATCCATATCTTCAATAGTGTGTGGAAATTTAATCCAATCTTCAGACTTCGACACTATTTTATCCAATACACTTGAAAATGTTCTGCTGACGGTACTTCTTTCAACCCCCATGCCCTTGGCAACACCACTTTGGAATCCTGGATCATCAACTTATCTCAGAAAAATTTCCATCTTTTTCCATACAGTTCATCCTCCACCCCTTGCATCAGTGGTTTCGTCAAGAAAGTGTGAAGGAAGAAAATCTACGTTTTCGCTCTCAAACCGTAATAGTCCCTTAGATAGATCAGGACTTATATCACGCCGGTCTGTATGACATTTTACACCACGCAGGTTCATAAACGCAGCCATCTTTCGTGTACAAGTACGACTGCAAGTCTGGGGTCGGGTTGGCTTGCGAATGGACGAGTATTTACTTGCTACAGAAGTATTTACTTGCGTTTATTCACACCAAAATTGGCATTTTCGGGGGTTTACTAGCCTCTCAAGTATTTACTCGTAGTAAGAGTAAATACTTGTTTTATTCACTTCAATTTTGGCGTTTACTTGTCATTTTGATATACTCAAGTATTTACTTGTTCTACTAGTTTTTATTCACACCGCTCCATGAGTAGTAATACTAATAAGTAAATACAAAAATTGTGTACAATAGCAGCAAAATCTCAAGTCATCAAAGTCTCAACAAGATCACTAACGTCATGAGTCACACACGGTGGAATCTACTGGTGTATACCGTAAACGGACTCCAGACAAATACTGACGCGCAGGAAAGAGGTGAAGTATAGTCAAGTGGCCAGTGTACAAATTCCATTTAAAGGTATATGAAGGGAGGAAGCTCGTGACCTTAACACTCCAAAGATATTAAACAAAACGGCGGACAACCCGGTGGAAAAGACAGTGACACAACCCCTCTCGGGTTAAAGAACATGGACATACTGTAGGAGCCTACAATCTGCTCCATATATATTTTCCCTGTTGGAGAATCTAAAAGCCTACACTGGTTAACTCTTTCTGCTCTTCAGCCTTTTATCATTTTTTTATTTGTCTACTGGTGTTGGAAGGAAACCCCTCAAACTACCCTTGATGAGTATAAAGTCCCCTAAATTAGCTTATTGGTAAGGAAGGTAGTACAACTTGACCTGGACCTGATTGAACAACAAAAGCCCTGATGATGTGTTTTTTAGTCATCACTACATCTCTGCCCACCAGTCTGCTCACCCACATTTGTGGGTAACCAAAGTTATACTTTTAAATACCTTGTAAGAGAGATACCTCCTTTAACTTATGAAAATTTATTTATAGCATACATGTCATGATTGCTACCTAGTGACAAGCTCCAATTACGATCAGACTGAAAGCTCCATCTCTTAAATTTTATTATAATGAACTGATTTTCCTCTAAACCTTTACTTACCACCATGGCAAATGAATGCAGCTGGTAATCAGTCTGAATCTAGTATGCTAGTTTTTGGGTTTGTATGCGAGGGTGTTGTTCCCTTTACTGATTTTACTTTCTCTCCTTATAAATAGTATATGGAGAAAGTATAGTTTTCATTCAAATTTTCAACTTTAAGTTTAAAGTGGATATATCCATTTTGGGGTCCCCTGAATCCAAAAAAGTGGATTTCAACGTGATGTCTGTCCGTCCGTGTGTCTGTCTGTCTCTGTGTGTGTGTCTGGATGTGTACAGAGCCAGAGCCAACCCTGTTGGTCCTATTTAGATGAAATTTGGTATGTATGTGTATATTCACTGTATCTGCAGGCGGTTTTTTTCATTTTTGCGAATTTCCCATAGGGAAGAAGCTATTACTGTAGGTCTCATGGTTAGACTTAAGCCCAAGACCATGTTATTTTTTCGTCTTTAGGTGCCCAGAGGCCAAAAACAATAGTCGTTAAAATTTATATATATATATATATGTATATATATGTGTGTGTGTATGTAAACAAGATAACTCTTGCAAAAATGGTCCGATCGAGACCAAATTTGGCAGAAACGTGTATGCCTACACTTGCTCTGACGAGTTCGTAATCCAGACATATCGGTCAATCAGAAGGGGTAGTTTTGGGGGGTTTTGTACCCCAAAAATGGTTTTTTTTGCATTTTTCCCATGTCATTTAAAAAAATTACAAACTTTATCTTTCACTATTAGAATCTGCTCAAAAAACAACACAGTTCAGTTCCTTAAAGTTTTGCTCTATCTCAACGGTTACCGAGATATTAAAAAATCTAAACACAGTACATTGTATTTAGGGGCTCCAATGCTAATCTTATGAAGGATAAGGAAAAATTAATGTTTCATTTATTATCCAATATTTTTGGATGAAACTTGATATTTAGCTTCATGTGGTTGAGATCCATACATTTATGCTTAGAAATCATATCTTTCACCTTAGAATTAGCTTAAAAAACTACACAATTTCCTTAAAGTGGGTTTTGACAGGATGTCTGTCTGTAAGTATGAGTGTGTATGTGTCCGGATATATACAACCCCACAACCTACCCCGTTGGTCAGATTTAAATTAAATTTTGTACATATGTTTTGTATATTAATCAAAGTATCTCCAGGCGTTTTTCCATTTGATTGAATTTTTGATTTGTAAAGGTCCGCAAAAACCCTTAAAATGTGAAAATTCCAAATTTCTCAAAAATATCTATTAAAGATTTTGATTAAAATTTAGTTGTCTATAGTGCATAGAGTAGAGTTCTAAATAGTATGGAACCACCCACATGTCTATAAAAGGCGGTTCACAAGTTAAGTCCCCCCTATAAAATTTGAGCAATAGAGGTAACTTTGTTTCTCTTGTTATCATTTTCAGAAATTGTAAGATAAGTTCAGAAACAAATTATTAAATGATGTTTAGATAATCCTCATTCATACTTGGCTTAAAATACCTACCTTGGTCGCCGTTTCAATAATATAATCTAATAATAAACGTTATAGAGTGTGATAGTTTTACTAAAGATTAGTCATTTTTCAATTTACTTAAGCAAAGTTTGTGTCAGTTCGCTGATACTGTTTATTTGTTTTTAAATACTTTTGTGTAGTCTGAATACTGAATAGGCTGTATTAATTACATTTTTATAATTTATTTTTAAAATAAATAGTTTTAATATCAAACTCAGTCTTTGTATCTGTAGAGTTATAATAGAATAATCTGAGATTCAAATCAGTCCAGATATTATTCACATACTGATCTCATACATACACACAGATGAAATATTTATATACAAATGCAAACAAATTGGTGGGGTGGCACTGCTTTGATCTGATTGGCCAAAAATGTGCGTGATCTATTTCTATCCTCAATTCTTGATACCAAGTCTAAGGCATATAATACAAAGGTAGCATCCGCCCCACCCCTCGTGTCATGTGTCGTCAGAAACCCTTCACCCCTTGTGGTCAGTGACTTCCCATAGTGTGCACACACTGTCACCACAACACCGGATGCGGCCACCAGCCCCACAAGCCCATGCTGGAGTTACTTTTACTCATTCTAAACCCCAATGGTGAGCCATTCTTTCATGCCAATTTGTGTGTGTTCACGTAATCCGATGTTTCATAGTGACTTTGAAACTAGCGTATCATTTATTACATTTTACTGTCCACAAAAAATACTGGCCACATTTGCTAATCCCTCCAAATGTCTCCCCACACTCTATTCAAGGCATTCTACAAATTTAAACTCGTAAATTTAAACTTGTATTCATAAGTAGTCAAAGATGACTTATGAATTACGAACTGGTTTAATTATGAGGATAGTCTTTGTGGATTTAAATAGTATTCAATAGTGCGGTTACAGTCACAATCAAAATAAGTTTTAATCATTATGCATCTACAATTCGACAGAATGATATGAATAAAGAATAGTTAATATAATAAATTTATCAGTACATATTTTACTTAAACAAATTTTTTAGGTATCGTACAAGAACTACATAAATACTAAAAATAATATACTGATTTACTGAATATACGAGGTGTACGGTACCACGGTACTCGTAAAATAAGATTCTCTTCAGTTTGAACTCGTTACCGGTTGTAACCTTTTAACGTGCAAAATCGGATAACTGCACGTATTGTGTGCCACAGTTACTGTTACTAGAAGCTAGTACCGCAGCGGCAACCTGCAGATTCCATCGCGGATGGCTATTAAGTCGGCACTGTTAATTTTGTTTGATGGATGGAGAGCTGATAACTAATATAATGTATATTTCTCCCAGTACATCACATCAGAGAGGAACGGATTATAAGTACCTATCCGTAAGTATAAGTATCTTTAGTATCCGTTCATCTATGATCACATATTCTGTCTCGGCGGAATAGGGAATCCTATTTTACAAATACCTATCGTATATAAAATATGTTTAAATGTAATCAAACAACAATGTTTCTAAGGATTTTTCAGTTGCTGAGACTTCATACTTGGCAAAGGAATGTGTATATACGTATCAAATTGTATCTAAAGAGACGTCTCTGGTATAGGCTGTGACCACAGACTGCCTATACCAGAGACGTCTTTTATGGGATATAAGAACGAATATACCAAACGTGTATACTCAATGCTGCGACTGAACTTTGAACTTATCCATTAACACTCACGAAAACAACCAAGTTTGAAATCCAGGAAATAGGTTAGTTAATTACATTATCAAAATTACTTTTTGATATTATTTAATTAGATTGGGTCAAGTTTCTATATTGTGAACATGGCTTTTAGGTCAAAACATCAGTACCCAAAAAATATTAAAAAAGGGTACTGTATCAGCTATCTTAATTATTATAAACACATTATTGTAATAACAATATTTATGATCAAGCTTAGTTTGTATATTCACAAATTAATTCTAACTGCATAGAAATTCAATTCAATTCTGTCAAGGTGAAATTTTCTATTAAAACAGGGATTGAATATTTATCGAGTAGTACAATACTACTTTAAAATAGGCTGACTAAAACAACAAGTCAGTAAATTTAATGGTCAAAATACTGGATATTTAAGTACAAATGTAAATATAGCAGTTTTGAGTTGCATTTGCTTAACTATTTCGACAGAAAATATAACATTTCTTTTTCTTGCATGATCTTTTTTCTGTAATCTTTAGCATTATCATATCATCATAAAAAAATTCAGATGAGAATTATTTTCATCAATAAAAATAGTGTACTTTGAAATTGCATAGCTTACATTGAGCCTGCCACTGGCAAAATATATTCAAAATAAAAAACATATCAAATGTCAAATGTTAAATGGCAGAAGGGAGAACTGAAGTGTATAAAAACAAACTTTTCGTTATTTTTATCAGAATGTGATATTTCTTTTGAATCTAATTTTAATTGTATTGTAGATTATTTTGTGACTGGATGGTGCTTATTTGCTTAATTTTAATTGCATTAAATGTATTTGGGCGACATTTTTAAATTGTAAAATTAACACAGCTAACCTTCGTTTGGTTAAATTTAATTATACAGGACAAATTAAAGCGATTGCCAGTAAAATAAGAATATAATCTATATTATTTCGACATGGCTTGGGTGTGAACTATTGAATTATGGTTGTAATTGAGGTCAGTTTTGTATATAATTAGTTGTATTTGTCAGTGCAACTTAATGTAACTACAAATCACTGAGATTTTGGAACTCCTGAGCAGATATATATATAGGTAAGAATAATAATAATTAAATAAGATCTTATCTGAAATTGAAACTTCCTGGTTTTGTTGGTTTATGATTGTAAATTTGTGTCCAATGAAATATATAGCATTGTTTTACTTTAGTTTAGCTTAACCCTTAATAGGTTGTGTGGCGTACAAAACTCTGCAGCAAATGCTTTTAGTATTGTATAAAACACAATTCGGTAGCCTTGCCACTCATCTCTCACCTTATCCTCCCTTCACTACCCCTCTACATGTCCATGACATAGAGAACCAGTTAACTGAAATCTGTTGTCAATGTTAACCTTTTTTGCGAGCTGTGTTGTCTTTTTTACGTCATGCGCCCTAATGTGTTAGTATTTGCACGGCCAACCTGTAGTTTTTCAAAACATTTTTAGGAATTAGTTTTAATGAAGTTTTCTTGTTCTGTGTCGCTTTGTGATTGTAATTTATTATAATAATAATACTGAAATTATTTCGATACATAAACTGAACTATTTTTTGAATTTTTATTACGTGTATTTACGTTACAATGGACAATAAAGAATGAAAATGTTAGCTTTCTTTGATCAACAATGTCAAAAAATCAATTCAAGAACAGAAAATAACCTTGAAAAGACAATTGTTTGCTCATGGCGAATATAAAAGTAAAAATAGTGAAAACCTACTCAAGAAGATGCAACTGAACGGGAAGGATCAGATTAGTCTGTAGATGAATTGCTGTAAGGTGATCACAATTACTATATTTCTTGCTAGTTATAAAGCCATTGTCCATTTTACCGACTTAACAACTAGGGTATTTTAGACTAAAAAGTTAAAGCAAACATCTCTTTATAGGCCAAATCAGTGTATTCGGAACTTTGTACGCCACAGGACCTATTACGTAAAATAAATTGCGCGACCTATTTTGGGTTAAAATAAGATAAATATTACAACAAAGTATTCTACTATTTTATATCAAATCGATGTCAGACTTAATTGTTGCACTTTCTAACAACCTTTTAACAACAATTCTGTCTGCAGAAAAACTCAATTTTGATGTTTCTAACGATTTTAGGCTGAAATATGACACTCTCATATCAAAACGTCTAACTAGGGGATCGGGGGAATCAGGGTTCTGGGCGGGAGGAAAATCACTCAAATACACTTATTTCACTCTCCAATAACCGAATTAAGAATAAAAACGCCATGAAACACCGTTTTTCTGACGTTTGCCAACATATTTTGGCCAAGATAAGGCACCCATATTGTGATCACTTTGATCTATTGATAGGTATGTGCTTTTATTTTAGTGATTACTAAAATTATATATCTGGAACACTTCAAGTAATATAGTCCTCTCTTCAGTAAAAACTCTAACTCGATCGCGAAGGGAAGGTGAACTTGTTAACATTAATAAAATAAAGTAATTAGGCCCTAATTAAAAGCTGCATACCCACTATAATGGTGTTTGTATAAAGAAATACAATATTGTTTGGTATTATTTTTCAATCCACATTTTATTCATATAGGTATATAAGTGGCTCGATTTATTTATAGGCTTGGTAAAAATTAATGCAATTTGCTAACAAGTCAATAATTACCGTAGACTTACCTACTTAAACCTAAGATATTCTGTTTTAAATATATGGATATGATGTGATATATGGATATCAGGTAAACTTAAGTGGCAAAATTGTGCCATAATACAATATCATAATATGGAAATATTTTTGTACACTTATGTTTTATCATATTTTTCAATGAACAATGTTTTGAACGTTTTCGGATTTGATGCCTACATATGATTTTATGCCCTTGATGCAGTAAAGTTTTATAGAGTAGAGAATTTCATATTATTCAGTACCGTAGCCTAATTAGCTAAAAATATCTATCAAGTTCCTTTCAGATTCTTTAATTCAGTGATTTTAAATATTTTAATAGTTTTGGTTTATATCAAGTTTTTCATATTTGATAACATGTTGTTAAAAATATATACCGTAGCCTATTTGTATTTGTAAGTAAAACTAAATCATCATTCTTTTTGAGACAAAACATGCATATAATCAAAGTAGGCTTTCTAGACATTATGGTGTTGAAAGGTTTGTCCCTGGAACTTATTTAACCACAGCTTATTTAATGTGCAGTCAACAGCTTATACCGCTGACTGCACATGAATTATTATAAATTATTATAACTGGGAAGACCACTTTTTTAGGTTCAGGGGATTCCATAGTAGATGTACCATATCCAATGATAATTAATGAACAAACAAAGTGCAAATACCTATGTATTGTATTCGTGGTGTTATCAAAGTCATACTTTAAATAGCCATTGGTTGTGTGTGAGTGTTTTTAGGTAAGAAACACAATAACGAAAGAATGGCTACAAGGATCGGTTTGAAATTATTTGAAATGTATGTTTTTCTACTCAAATTACAAATTAAGCTCAAAAAATGCAAAACTATCCTTTTAGCCAATTATTTATAGATTCATGTTTAAAATTACTTTGTTAATTTATTGAATTAGCTAAGGCCTATATTGAGCTGTGCCACGCAGAGCAGCTGGACCATGCATATTAGAAACAAGTCTCACGACGAGCTACTACTATTATATCAGAAGACCAGGAAGACAAAACGGGGGAACAGTGCATACTTGAAAAAAGACACACTCATGGGGCTTTCACGATGACAAAGGAACCTTCACATGAACAGTTTAAAATATTGTCGCCTTACGAGGGATGAGTTTGAAAAAGTACACAGATTTGTTCAACCGATAATTACCTCAGAGGGATGTTACGCCTTAAGACCCATTGGAAAAACGAAATGACCGACTGACTAGTGCCCTGTGCGACGCAGTATTCTGTGTCTCGTCCGAAAGTGTGAGGCAGACACGTGCGGGCAAATTTGCGTCGCACTGACGAGTCCCGCAATATGCGCGCTCTCGTGCTAGACGTTGTCCACAAAAACTGCTCTTCCCTGCTCTGCGCTACCAATCTCTACCTGCGTCTCAATATGCGGCAGGCCAATAGCTAATGCCCAAAACAGCCATTTTGACGACATGGTGAACTGAAACTAAATAATTAATAATAATAGTACAAGAATGGTAAAAAACCTTATAGCCTATCTAACTATATTGACTTTGGGAAATACAAAAAATTAAAGTGTAGTTAAAAAAATAAAATTATAAGAAATTCAATAAATTCAACCTGTGGTTGTAATACAAATTCCATGAAGAAAGTAACCTATCCCTAAAGTAAAGTTCCTAGTTGATAAATAAACCTATAGATTTTGGTTGAAAAATAAATTAAAATTATTCTCAATTTTATCCCTATATAAATATAATAACCTAAAAGCTTTTTAAAAAAATGTCATTCTGAATAGTGTGGCAACGAGGAATAGAAAACACTCTGGGGGGTCGTGGATTACTACTAGTAATGTAAAAATGAATCTTAAGTTAACCAGAGCTGTCAACTAAATTAAAAATTAACTACAACAAAAATAAAATAGCGAATTAACTTCTTCCCATTGAAAGAGAATCCAAAGTAAACAAATGTCTAAATACAAACAGTGATAGATCCTTGAATACCTTAAACATGAATTTTTCATTATTTCCAGAGAAGACATGGTATTAATAGAATACCCCCGTCCCAGCAGACCTGCGTACTTAGCGAATTTCTACCTCAATAATTGTAATAATAATACAAGTATATGACAAGATTGATCAATTAATACCTGTGGATAAATTTAGAGTATTTGCCTATTCTTGGTAACATTAATAAGAGAAAGAATATGCAGGTTTGCTGCTTTGAGGAACACTGAAAGTAGGCATATTTACCATAAACTATTTTTATTGTGATCATATACTGTACCAAGTCTTATCATTATCTGGACTACTGGACATAAATAAAAGAGCTTGCCTATTCACCATAAGATTAACATGGGAAAGAGTTTCAAAGTTTGCTCCTGTGGGGAACACATAAACTGATTTTTTTGCATAAAAGTATGGATCCTAACCATATGAAGCTAAATACAAATTTTCATTCAAAACTATTGGTTTAGAAGGGAAATATTAATTTTTCCTTATCCTCTATGAGATTAGCATTGAAGCTCCTAAATAAAATGTACTGTGTTTAGATTTTTTAATATCTCGGAAACCGTTGGAGATAGAAAAAAACTTTAAGGAACTAAGGTGTATAGTTTTTTGAGCAGATTGGTGAAAGATAAAATTTGAATTTTTAAAAATTTAATGTTTAAAATGCAAAAACCTACTACCCATTCCGAATATGTCTGGATTACGAACTCGTCCGAGAAAATGTAAGAATACATGTTTCTGCCAAATTTGATCTCGATCGGACCATTTTTACTAGAGTTATTGTGTTCACACACATACATATATATAATATATATAAAAGTTTTAACGACTATTGTTTTTGGTCTTCGGGCACCTAAATACAAAAAAATAACATGGTCCCGGGCTTAAGTCTTGCCAGGAGACCTACAGTAATATCTCCTTCCCTATGGGAAATTCTCTAAAAAAGATCGCTAACCAAGGTGCACTATTCTACCTTGCTTCTGGCAAAAGGAAATTGCAACATATTGTTGGAATTAATTTACATACTTTGAAAATTTAGAATTCTGAACTATAAAACATCCTGTATGCAAGACTAATTATGGTATTTCGGTGTATTTTAAATGGAAGAAAATAATCAAAAATTACACCCAGATCTATTATGTACGACATTACTTTAAGATCCAAAAAGTTGATCCATTAATTGAATAATCTTTAGGAACGATATCTTTTTTCCTAGAATATGTTACTACAAAACACTTCCATACATTTAGAAGCAATCTGTTTCTTTTACTCCAACAGTCAAGGATGATAATTAACATAGGGTAAATGTTCAAAATTGAATTTCATAGAGACGTTTACTTGAAGCTTATGACGAACTGTGCTGATTGTTTTGAATGAAATATAAATATATTGAAAATATATGAAAATTATTTTGTAATCTATTAAAATTGTCAATATAATTTTCTAACTTAGAGTATAAAAACTTCCTAAAATCCTAAAAAATCCTATATTTCTTTATTTTTAGTGCCTTCTATTAGCTGAGTAGTAGATGACAGTAAGTTGCAATGGAAGAGATCAGTTGGTTTAGAGAAAATTGTTTGTGGACCATAATTTGCATCAATGATTTGCATGAATGGTAATTATTGCAGTCTGTTAACGTTGAAATCCCATTGATAAAATTATGTGTCTTAACGTGCAGAACTTTTCTTTTTACAAATTTATCTAAAACAAATTTTTTGTTCTATTCAGTATTAGTTTTATAATTTATAACAATTATTATAACCAGTATTAATTTTTGTAATATCAATTTAATAATTTTGACTAGTTTTATAATGAATGTAATTTAGAAGTTATGATTTACTTAAGCTAGCGTTAGTTACTGTTTTTGTTTGCATACAGACTATAAAAATACTTAAGCAAAATAATTAATAAGTTTACAGATAAAAATAACGTAGACAAGGCCTTTAAAAATTTGCTGGGTTCGTCATGCATTATGGAATGTGACTATTTGAGTATACAGTACTCGTAGTTAAAATTGAAAAAATGATTCAGTACAATAGCAAGACAATATTTTCTGTTTTACCACTGGCTTGAAGAAGAAAGAAAAAAATAAGGCCTCAGCAATTTGAAGGATTGGTGTCAGGAAAAATAAAAGGCCATCATCAGATGTGTCTAATAAAGATTATCTGGTGAAGTGTTGAAGAGCTCTCCAAAGCTTTGTTCTCTTCCGTCCTTGTGTTGTATAATCTTGCAACCCAGCAAACCGTCACACAATGATTCCTCAGCTAAAAAATATAAGCTGCAGTCTATTTAGGAAATTAATTATTCTTTTAAATTTTGAAGAACGATATTTACAATATTACTAATTTGATCAGGAGTTTGAAACAATTAGTATTATAGTCCTTAGTTTTTTAAGTAAATTAATTATAATAGTTTTTATTGATTCATCACTCAAAATTTGATGGGTTTGGACAGCTTTCCCTCAAAGTATTCTTGTGCATTCGTTGGCGTTGACATACAAAAAAAGAACAAATGGTTTTGGTTCCCTATGTAAGCCAGGCCCACAATCTAATCATTTAAAAGATTGTGGGCTTTCTACCCCGTGTAAAAATATTTTTTAAACCTCAAAATATTTACAGTTAGCATTCACAATTCCTTTTTGAGGTAAAAATAATACTGTTTATTGTCATCGTTATATTCCATGTGTTTATTGCCATCTTAATTTATTCCTAAAAATTACATAAAATACAGTCATTGTTGCTCTTATTTGATCTTTCTAGGGTTTATGACAAATTCCTGATATAGGTTAATTTTTGGATTAGTTCATCTATATTTACCAATGAATTTAAGGTTAAGGAACCTTGCAGCCAACAAATAATGTGTATACTCATAAGGATAGGAATAGGTTGCAACTTAGGCTGTATCATAGGGCAGCGAATTTTTAGGTACTGTGTTTGAAAACTAAAAATAAATCCTCATCTATCTTTTCATAGATATCGTAGGTATATAACTTTTCTTTTAAAGCTAAAAAAATCATGATTTTCTCATTAAAACCTGTATTTTTAGTAAGGAAATATGATCAGGATTATAGAATAAGTGAAACAAAATATTATTGGAGGATGGTTAACACACTACCCCCTCCATCACTTCCTTTAATCTCTATTGAAAATTGAAACTCTGCAATAAATGTTTTATATAATCCATTAAAACTGCTGCTGGTTGCTATTACCTCGGGAGAGAGGGGTCAAGTTTACAAATCCTCCACCACAAAGAAACCACTTATTGAACATGGCTACGTGAAAGATACGCTGTATTTCCCGCACTAAAAGTTTTTGAAACAAGGAATTTCAGTACTTAAGTCATTTGAATAGAAATGAAATACTGTATTCGTATGTTAGTGTTGTTAAATAATATAATACTTGTTGTTATTATGTTACATCAGTTACTATTAAATGAAAAATGTATGTGTCAGTTCATTAACGTTTGTCTGTATTCCCCATAATACAAATATTTGCTGTCCTAAGACAGTATGTCGACAGGATTTTTCAGTAGACCTACCAGTTACAAGTTTACCATGAACAGTAAATTAATTTTTTTCTAGAACCATTAGTTACAACTAGGTATATAATATTAAGAAAGTAGTTTAATTTAATAAACTAATAAATTTTGTATTTTATTTGTTTTTGAGCTGGTTTGTCAATTTATTTCATAAATTTGGTGTTTTGATACATTTTTACAGACATGTAAGGCCCCTTTTATGCATGGCGTCGTGCGACAGTCGTCGGGCGAACGTCGTGAGACGCTGAGAAAATGTCACCCTTTTATGCACGGCGTCGAAATGACGGTCGTCGGGCGACCGTCGGGCTAGCGTGTGACCAGACGAAACCACCAGTCCGCCACCTCACGCACACTCATAGTTGGACTCACAGTGTTCTCTGTTATGGATCCCTTTGTAGCTTATATGTGTTTAACTGCGAAAAACAAAGTTCGGAAGGGATGGAAGTGGTCAGCACACCCTATAAACAATGTGCGCCACTTGAGGGGTGTGTTTTGCACCTTATATGAAGAATTAAGAGTTAATGGTAACAAATTTTACAATTATTTTCGTATGAGTGTTGTTTCATTTGATGAACTTTGTGTAAGAGTACACATCAACGCGTAAATAACAGTCGGACTGCCTACTCCCACTCTACAAACCCACGTGGTGAGGAGGGGAGGCGAGGCGTGCCCGACGTTCGCCCGATGACCGTCGTTTCGACGCGTGTTGAAAGACGCCGTGCATAAATAGCTCCATATACCGCAATGTTATTAAGGCAAATTTTTGACGAGCGCCCGACGCGCGTACTCTAACTCGACGTCGTATTTTTGAGGACGGTCACATTGACGCCAATGCATTTTCATTACGATCGTCTTTCGGCGCTCGACGCCCGACGTCGTGCATGAAAGGGGCCTAAGTGGTGTCATATTATTTGGAACTAAGCACTATGTAATTCTATGAAATTCAATTCAATATCGTATTGATTAAAGTTATATTATTTTAATGTCATATTTTATTTTAAATAATCATCATACTAAAATTATTTAAAAATCAACATCATTTTATTCCAATGGTCCTTACTGTACAAAGTGTTAGAAAAATTGCCAAAGCCAGTACCTTTATCAGTAATTTCATTTTTACCATGTCATCATGTGGTTTCAAGATCAATGCAGACATCAGCCTGAGGTTGACATGAGAGATTTTTATCATTCCTGAAAAATAAACTAGTAAACATCTAAAAATATCATAACAATTATGATTAAAATTCATAATTTCAATAACTCAATTACCGGATACAAGTCCCAAAGTTGAATGACATCCTCAAAATCAGCTAGCTGGATTTCCTGCTGAAACGATTAAATTAAATTTAAATGTTATCACGTGTATACCAATTAATTAGTTTCTGTAAGTTTCTTTTTAAGATAAGAATTTTGAGTTAGTTAACTGATACTGTGTACATTGGATCAAGGAAGCCTGGAAACCGATAACAACACTCTTTAAACCTTTAACTATGAAAAGGAAAATATTTACTTAAATTAATAGCTAAAACCTTCATCTGTTCAATGCAAATTGCAAATGCTGATGCAGATTACCAACTATTGTAAACAACAACTCCACACCATAATCATAACAACATTGGAGCATTAATGTCTGCATGAAACTGGACGCGAAAATGCCTTTATTTTCAAGTTATTGTACTATCTATTTATGTAAAGGTCGGTGGATGATAAATATGTAATCGTAGTCAGTGCGATATGAGCACTTGTTAGCGCCTCGCCGCGCCGCGCCGCGCCGGTGCCGCTCCAGGCCGTGTGCGCGCGCCGCGCCGCGCCGGGACGCCATGCGCCGCTTTTTACCTATGTCGCTATCAGTCGGTGTGTTTCTGTCAACAGCGGTTGTCGGGCAGCGACTGCGGCTTGCCGATGTAACAGTACGGTGTGGTTGTTCGCGCAGCTGATTCCTTGCTTCGTTCTATCTGAATCAGCTGATTGGTGTGTTCTCCTTTGCTGGTATGATTATTTATTTCCTAAACTGCATTACAAGTTTAATTATTTTGCTTATCTATGTATAGATTTAAATTTTCGTAATAACCTATCCCACTATTCATGTTATTTAGGTTGTGAAACCATTGTGTTTGTGGTAGGGAATTTTTATTTTGTTCAAAATGATTGATTTGGCGTTGTGAGTGGGCAAATAATTTGATAATGTTCCGAAAACCTAAAAAAGAGTTTTAAGTAATGTATGTTCATTTGTCTTTGTCGTTTGTTTCACATGGTTGGCATTATATTTTATATATTATATATTTGGTTTTATATTCGAACGTTTTTAAAATTTATTTGATATTTTAAGGGTTGTTAAACCTCAAAACAGGCGAAATATGAATCTCCAAAGACTGCTCTAAAATCTTTGTTCACTATTTTGCAGTGCAGATGTATTTTGATACCAAATCAAATGTTGCTACCGGGACATCTCTTAATATTGTGGTTGAAAAGTGAATCATCTTTTAATATTAAAATTAATAATAATTAAATTAGTTAATTAGTAATTAATTAATTAATTAATCAATTAACAAAAAATCAAACTATTTTTGTTTAAATTAAATTTAACCTTAATCATCCAATTTAATATTAATATATACATGTTTGGCACATAACTCTCAAAATAATAATATAAATTTGGTAGAGACTGTATTCCTACTGCTCTCAAGTTCGTAAAAGACATATCGTAAAGAATTATGTACCACAAAATTTTTTGCGTTTTTCCACATTAATTTAAAAATTTTCTAATTTTATATCACCATTGCAATCAGTTCAAAAAAATACACATTAAGCTTTAAATTTTTTTTCCAACTAAAAACAAAATTAATAAAATCTAAACACAGTACTTTATTTGTTCCATGTTCTAATTTTATTGGAAAATAGGGAAAAATTAATAATTCCCAAAAAAAATTGTTGGATAAAATTGTAAAGCATGTTGACACCATTTATCAAAAATCATAGTTTTATGTGTTTATCATGTGGCAGCAAACCTGATACTACATTTCATAAAAATAAGGGAAACAAACTCCTGTTATTTTCAGATGTTTTCGTCGTTAGGGATTAACTAAATTATTTAGTATTAAATGATACTTGTCAGTTTCTAAGCCCAATGTTTCCATTTCATAGTTGAAACTCCAAACCAATGTTTATTGAAGAACTTTTTTAAACTTTTCCACTTCAGTCAAATTTGAAATTTTGATTGATGCTCAGTTTTAATATACTTTGTATTGGGGAAGAAAATTAAAATATAATAATTTAAGTGTAATTATTATTTGTGTTTTTAAATTAAATTTAACCTTAATCATCCAATTTAACAACATATTAATCACCATCTACATATATGGTGGTAGCAGTGAATTGGCCATACTCTCTCTTAAGCAATAAGTAGTAAATTAATATAATATGTACCTAATAAAAGTATTTAACCACTATCATATATTATTCCATACTTAACTCATTAAAATGACATTTAACAAATCTATTGTTCCAAAAACAGACACATCACACTTCTTTCAGGCACCCTTTTACTTGTAGATGGGATTTTTTTGAGAATTAAGCCCCCCCCCCAGGTAATAGCAAACTTATTTGAGCGGGATTATTGAGCAATGTTACTTTATGCAGCACTGCACATCAAGTTTCATGGAAAATCATTGAGGAATAAGGATTAATTTAGTAGGATACTCCAACTAAAAAAATAAAAATGGATGCTATTAGACAACGTCCTGTGTTTTGATTCCACTGTTCTAATTTTACTGTAAATTTAACTGTGAAACCTGAATTATAATTCAAAATACAGTACTAATTTGTCAGGTTTCTTTGGAAAAGCCCATAACCCCATTTTGAATTTTAACAGATATTCGGTGGCGTCGTTATTTTTGTGACCCTCAGAACTATAAACAATGAATTTTTAACCTAAATTGATAAGGCCGTTAAAAGATTTAAGTTTTCAATGTTTCTCGAGGGTTTTTAGGGATTAACTAACCTTAAAAAAATTATCAATGTCTTGGGCATTTACCGAAGTGCACGATTGTACCAAAGTCTCGGGGGCGTTGCACAGTTTATACAGAACACAGAACGGTCGACAGCCAGACCAATGTCAGTCTGAAAACCCCTTCGGGTTTCAGGAAGCTTCAAAACGGATATTTCCACTCTCAGCCCAAATTTGAATATTTTGATGAAAATGATGCTTTCTTAATAATACTTTGTATTGGGGAAGAAAGTAAAAATAAATAATTAAGTGTTGTATTTTAAATCCGTGTCTGTGTGTTTGTGTTTATAAATTAATATTTATAAAATAATTGGTCCAGTAAGTCCAAGGTGTTGGTTCGAAACCAATGGCCGACGACTCTGTCCCTTTATCCTTTCCATATAAGCTACGATGATTGCTGAATCCCTTTAAAAATTCTCCAAAAAATCAAATAAAATTGCAAAAAGCACACTGACCACCTGCCAGACAAGTAAACATCTCCATAAGCTGTTATAATTGCACCATGGTTCGAGAAAAATAGTATTATGGTGTCTGAATCAATGAACATCGAAAATTGTCCTCTTTGATTATAGAACCATGCAGTTTTCCTGAGGGTTTCAACGGTGAACCACCCTTAAAAATAATAAAAATGTATAAAATGAAATAGACCCTATGGATTTAGTTAATTCTCGTATGTATTAATCTGACCACTGTTGTAATTTGTGTAACTATATACGTAGATACTGGCAGAAATCACTTCGGAAAATTTTTTTGTTCAGGGACTTCCAAACGGACCTACTCACTTTCACCAACCCTTCGAACTATACCAATACTTGTAGGCACTCTCCATGACAACGGTATTGCCCAATTAATGGTGGCTGGAAAGGTGTAGAAAGGTGTAATGAGCCGAATCTTTTGTCAACAATAAATTATGACACATGATATCAAATGCGTCTGAAGACAGCTGTGTTTCTAATTTAAAACTTTCCTTTTTTTGGCTATTTTCATATTGGAGTGCAGGTGATTCTTTTTGTTGTTCAATATTAATTTGATGCATCAATCTTAGACGAGATTACTTCATCAAATATTGATGAAAGATTGCAAATCCTATTAAACTTAGGTGTATAAGACCCTGGATGAAACATGAATATTTTGGGCTTTATTCCCAGTTTGGAACAACTCCAGTAATTAACTGTCCCCAACAAGGCCTAACCATGTTATATCACCCCCTCGTGCCCTCATGTGGCATTATATGGTCGCCTATACAATGTCGAAGTACGGTCATCAAAATCCCCCCTATACTCTTTGTGAAATTACGTGTAGTATGTAAAATACAATGAGATTTATTTTTAGAATTCGTCCAAATTTTGTACTCATAATTTCTTTTTGATTAGTTTGGTTCTTCTGAACTCTGAGATGATTTAGTTTCAATTTTATAACTTTTCCACTGTGTTCGTTTGAATAGGCAGCAAATTAATTTATGTAGTTAACAAATATAAAGTACATAAACTAAAAAATTGCGTACTTAGTAGGATATATGAACATAATAAGCTTATTAGTGTCTGAATAATATAATCTGTATACATGAAATTAGATTTTTTCCGGTACATTGCTTGGAATTACTGTATATTATTTTTCGTTATTTCTGTTTTATAACCCCGAAAAGCCCACATGAATCTTATCTCAATTGTTATCTGGCTGACTGTCTTTATCGCTACACAAGGCATTTGTGTTCGTCTTCTCCATGAAAACGAGAGCAACCACAGTTAGTTGTGAAACTTATTTTCCTTATTCTATACCTTTTGGAGATGGTTTGGTTTACTTTCCCAGTTTTGAGCTATATTACACATAGTATGTCTGTTAAGCCCATCATAATGTGGTTCCTTGGGTCAAAATAAGCAAAAAGAATCCTATGGGGGTATGTCCTAAAATGCATACTTAACCAGATATCCGCCATTTTGTATTTTTATAAAATATTTTTTATCTTGGTCATTTTTCAATAAATCATTTTGAATCTTGGCTTGTGTCTTTAAATAATAAAGACCCAATTTAGACACAAATATAAATGAGATTAAATTTTTAATTTAAAAATTGCGGTCATTTGAAGTTTACTTATAAAAAATAAAAAGGAATAAAAAATTATGTTGATTTAATTCCCTATCAAATGAAAAATCAAAATTATGAATATCGGCCTATAAACAAAGGAGATGCAGTACTTTAATCAGTATTATGTGTACGTAAATCATTTTCCTTAATTGAAACAGAGTCCTACAACCCGTACAAAAGACGGATATACTGCTACTTATTATTAAAATCTATGTTTAACTTTTCCCGTCAACTGTTGATAAGATTTTCTGTCTCCTAAAAACGTATTATCATAACCAACCGCCCCTGGTCTTTAAATTGCCGCTTACCTTTTTGATCCAAAACAATTCAACCAAAACTATTACTAATATCCACAATATGTATTTAACGGAAATTTTATTAATTTAAATATATTAAGAAATGAAACGATAAATTATTATTAATATGAACGATACGTTTTTATTGCTTCAAAAATTGGCATACTGTCTCTTCTTTTGCTGTTTAAATGAAAAATATTTAGCCTAACACTACTCTGTAGTTCCCTATTCTGACGCTTGAGTTCGTTATTTTGCTGCCAGAGTATGCTTTTATAGCCAAATAAGTGCTTTCTCAGACGGTGGTCCTTTGTAGTGTAGTGGTTAGACTGCTGTGCTGACGAGTACAACAGTTGAAGCCATTCGGAGGGACGAGGGTTCGAATCCCGATCATGAGCAATCTGGCTTGCAAATGTGTGGTATAGTGGAGTGGAGGGCCCACCTTAAATAAACGGTGACCGGCTTGGGTGGAAGTTGACGGCATTTGTAGGCTTAATTGGGATTGCGGTGGACACCTATTTTGCTTTTATGGTTACTGTTTATAAGGGGGGGGGATGTTTTGTGTTTTTTTTGTATTTTTGGTGTTTTTATGAAGAGTTGCATAAAAATAACAAAATTTAAATAGTCATAGCACTTAGAGGGTTAAACCTTATATATTGCTATTACTGCGGTTGGTCAATTTGTCACAAAGGAGATGGATGATACGTAAAAGATAATTTAGAATGACTATTCGGATTGGAGTCTGCTCAAAAACAAACAATTCAGTAATTTGAATATCTTTCTATGTCAAGCGGTTACTGAGATATCGGAACTGGTAAACATGGTTTGTTGTCTTTTGGAACTCCAATGTTAATATCATAGGATAAAGTTAAACATTTATACCTCGCATATTATTATTAAAAATATTGTGATGAATATTTGTACAAATATTCATAGTTAATGTTTAAAAATGTTGTACAAATCTAATTTTTTGTTCCTCATGCTAGCAAATCTAGCAAACTTACTCTTTTCCCATGCTATTCTTATGGATAAAAAGTCAATCCATACAACTTTCTTATTTTTAACCTACGACTAAGCTTAGTTTCAATCATCACCATTAATCCCGAAATCAATGGAAATTAGTTTAGTATGCAGGTCTGCTGCTACGGGAATTATTTTATGTCCTTTTATTTCCTGTAGCCAGCCTAGTATTGTTGTATAGTTTTTATATTCGTTGCAGTTCACAGTATTAGCGTATTTATGAACGATTATTTAAAGATTTTTAAATTACTCTTGATTGAAACTGTCAAATAAGTTATTTATAAATTTTAATAAGTTATTTGTCAAACATGTATAGAAAACTAATGGAAGGTAAATTCAATCATCCCTTTTCACTTAGGAACATAATGAAGAAAAATGATCTGGGAATGTTGGCTGGAATAGCAAGGTACTTGAAACAAATAAGCAGAGGGATTCAATTGCAAATATAAATAAATAAATGATTTTAAAAAATTATATAAAAACCTGAGAAAAATAAACACAAAACACAACAAAATCTCAAAAGAAGACGATAAGATTTCAAGTGCAATTGAAATATACCTATCCTACTGTCCTAAATAAAGAAATACTGAGTTGAAAAAAAGCAAATAAGTGAAAGTGTTTAATAAAGTGTGACAATAAAGTGATTAACGTCTCTAAACTATATAATAGCTGGACTTATGGACCCATGCAAAATCTTAAGCTGGTCCCGCTTCAAAAAAGCAAATAAGTGAAAGTGTTTAATAAAGTGTGACAATAAAGTGATTAACGTCTCTAAACTATATAATAGCTGGACTAATGGACCCATGTAAAATCTTAAGCTGGTCCCGCTTCAAAAAAGCAAATAAGTGAAAGTGTTTAATAAAGTGTGACAATAAAGTGATTAACGTCTCTAAAATATATAATAGCTGGACTAATGGACCCATGTAAAATCTTAAGCTGGTCCCGCTTCAAAAAAGCAAATAAGTGAAAGTGTTTAATAAAGTGTGACAATAAAGTGATTAACGTCTCTAAGCTATATAATAGCTGGACTAATGGACCCATGTAAAATCTTAAGCTGGTCCCGCTTCAAAAAAGCAAATAAGTGAAAGTGTTTAATAAAGTGTGACAATAAAGTGATTAACGTCTCTAAACTATATAATAGCTGGACTAATGGACCCATGTAAAATCTTAAGCTGGTCCCGCTTCAAAAAAGCAAATAAGTGAAAGTGTTTAATAAAGTGTGACAATAAAGTGATTAACGTCTCTAAACTATATAATAGCTGGACTTATGGACCCATGTAAAATCTTAAGCTGGTCCCGCTTCAAAAAAGCAAATAAGTGAAAGTGTTTAATAAAGTGTGACAATAAAGTGATTAACGTCTCTAAACTATATAATAGCTGGACTTATGGACCCATGCAAAATCTTAAGCTGGTCCCGCTTCAAAAAAGCAAATACGGAAAATATATATGATCTGTCCCGTTGTTTCTAAGAAAAGTATTTTGTTTTAAATCGATTCATTAAACATTGCAAAAATAAATTCAATTGTTTTCCTGATTCATCGATAATGGTTCGTTTGTATATTTCAATAACTGTAAGTATATTCCTATTGTGTAAGTAAGGAATTCAAAAATGTTTAATCCTTATAACGACAACCCATCCTTATACTGTATTATGTTTTTTATCTAATAAACTGTGTTTTGAGAGAATTTGATTTGAGTTTTGTTAAAAGCTTAATGTCGTCCAAGTAATTAATATTTGTATACAACATAAATAAAAAGTAAATGAAAGGAAAAATACGAAGAAATTGTTGAAAGGGCGGAGAAGATTGCAGGTCGAGATGCCGACAATCAATAACTTTATCTGATGCGCTTTCACCCCGCGGTCTGGTTTATTGTGTTGTTCCGAGCCGACCAGGACCAGGGTCGCCGTCGTCATGCTATATGCAATGCAACTACAGTGTAGGCGCATTAGCATTCGTCACCGTCGCCGAACACTGCTAACAGAGACGATTAAAAGCGGCCGTAGTGAAATTGGCACTTATTTTTGAGTCTTGTCGAAAAGTGGAAATTAGCACGCACATTATAAGGTTTGAGAATGGCCAACTCGGAGGCACCGAGAGGTGGAGAGTCGAAGAGGTACGTGTACGATCGCCTGGGCAGGTAAGAGAAGAGCAGTTGGGTTGTGTAATTTAAGAAGGAAGATGGGAATTCTTTTGTCCCCGCGTCTTATCTAGTAGAACTTTAGTCCCTTGAATGGTTTTGTCAGTCCATCTAACATATTTTTACTACCACTCTTATTTTTGTACTTTATCAATATTTGTTTTGCTGGAAATCAATAACAAGTATCAAATAGTTTCTATTTATGGCTAACTATTTTCTGAAGCGGCTACCTGACCGGACAATCGTCCCAGTTACCAATTCTCCGGGTCTTCCAGTTAACACTCTTCAATTCTCACTAATGAGCGTGCCAATGTTCATCCTTTATCAGAAGCCAGAAATGCGTGCCAGTTTTAGGCCCCCTGAAAGCTGTTCATAGAATAACAGCAAGATTCTTCTATTGCACCGTTTCAGACTAGGTCCTACACAATTTACTTACAAGTGAGTTTCGAGATGTTTGATATTAAAAAAATAAACTAAATAATTATTTTCAATGGTTGATACCAATTTTTAAAAGACTAAAGCTAAGCGCTTTAAAATGTTACTTTTACATAATTTTAAATTTTTATATACAGAGTGACAATCAAGACTGGAATCTCTTTTTTAATTTTTAAGCCACAATAGGAAGAAATACCGAGGTTCACACATGCTTACTGGTGATAGTAACGCACACATGTCCATTTACCGACCGGATAACGCCTTTGGGGGACGATCCACAAGGAGTCAGACAAAATTCTTAAACTATACGTTAAAATAACTTTTTAATATAGTATGATTTCAAAATGGGTTTAAGATCAATAAATGAATATATGTATGTCCTTTATGCGTTGCCAAATCACTTATCCGATCGCCATAAAATTTTAGGAAGTTGCTCTATATGTGTCCGGGAAGGTTTTAGCGAAAAAAATATTTCGAAAACTCCATAAGTGTCCATTTTATGGCGTTTTAAATGTCTAATGTTAACCTTGTGGGGAGTAGGTTTGTTTGCAAATTTTCTAAAATCAAAAAATTTGATTTATTAAGCTACAGCTGTTTGGTTTACTTTCCATTAGCAATATGCTTTACTATCCAATGCCATCTGAATTATTCATTAATGTAAAACTATGAAGTAAATATATACTGTAAAAAATGAACAGCTTTATTCACCACGTTAATAGTTTACGGTTTTGGGGATTATGTATTTATATTTTCTATTTTCTATCTGATTAAAAGTGTTTATATGTATGCCAAATAAAAAAATTACAATGTTTATACATATTACGTTTACTATAATAATCAGCTGTATTCAAAAAAGCCGTATTACAGTTAGGTTTTGTTTGGGTTTAGGTTGGATTAGAAAATTGTGAATCAATCCACTCGGATTTATTCGTTTTGTGAGAACAATATTAATATGTCTTATCGCTTCAGTATTGTTACTAACTAGCCCGTGACTCATAATATGTAATCTTTCACAACGAAGTCATAATGCTATTCTACTTCAGAACATGGCCAATCTTAAAGTTAACACGTACTCACTGTAATGCGTTACAAAGTTCACCGGGTCAGCTAGTTACCAATATGTAATATGTTTTTTAACTGAATACTTGATTTACAATCTGTTTTTTAAATACAAAACAATAAATAAATGTTATAAAAGAACAAAAGGAATATTAACGTGAATTTTCTTCTCTAGTGCCTGCCACCTCTGGCAGTAAAAAACGTTAGTCTATTTATAGCAGAACAATTAATTTGATATGAATATGCTTCATGTCGGAAGTCTAAGCGGCAAGCGGTCTTTTCAATCTATAAGTAAAATTAGCATTGTTTAGCAAGTTAACAGCAAGATAATTTGGATGATTTTCTAGTTTTTCAATGTACTTCTTACTAATTTTGGCTATTTCTTCTACAATAGTTGGGATTTTAAGGTCTTTGTGTAGGGTTTTGTTTGAAACAAACCAGGGGGGGGATTGATGATTTTCTGAAAATTTTGGATTGGTATCTTTGCATAATATTAATATTCGATTTACATTCAGACCCCCATAGCTGTACACCATATGCCCAAATTGGTTTCAAAATAGATTTATATAACAATAATTTGTTGTTCATGGTAATTTTTGATTTACGTCCAAGAAGCCAATTTAGTTTAATTGTTTTTAAATTTAGTTGTTGTTTCTTCGTCCAAATATGTGTTTTCCACGTCAATTTACTGTCTAAATGTATACCTAAATACTTTACTTCTGTAGCCTGAGGGATTTGTGTATTGTTTAATGTAACAGGGGGGCAAGAATTTCGATTAAGTGTGAATGTAATGTGTGATGATTTTTCTTCATTAATTTTGATTCCAAGAATACTTGAGGAATTCCTGATTCTATCCTCTGTCTCTCTGATAAATCGTCTTGATATTTTATTTGAAAAGTCCTATCTGTGAGGGTTAGATCACAGAAGAAGAAAAATTGATTGAGGGAGAAGTTTTTTAATTTTATATAATAAACCAATACCTTTACCTGCCATTACGTGCCATACCTTATCAAAAGCTTGGCTAACAACCAAGAAGGCCCAGAACAAAACTGTTTGTTTTCCAAACATTGGCAAATTGTGTCTGTGACTCGATGAACTTGTTCCACCGTCCCGTGGCCTTGTCTGAAGCCCAACTGATGGTTTGGTAACACCAAATCTTCATCAATCAACATCCTTAGTCGTCTATAAAAAAGCTTTTCAAACAATTTTGACGAAATCGGCAAAAGACTAATAGGTCTGTATGAAGTCAAATGATGGGGAGGTTTACCAGGTTTTGGAATTAGAATGATGACGGCTCTTTTAAACTGAGAAGGTACATACTCCAGACGAAGCAAGGCGTTAAATAAGGTTAAAGGTTAAAACATAATTCCTCTTCTTGGCACTTGTTTTAATACCTTCCCTGTTATTAAATCGTAAAATAGGTATCAACTCAATTTCTATCCGTCTGACCGTCTCTCTCTCTCTGTGACACTAAACAAGGTGTTTTGCAACGCTTTGCCGTGAACACGAGATCACCTACAGTTATGAAACTCATTTTCATTATTATTCAGTATACATTGATGAGGAAAGTTGGTGTTTACTTTAAACTGACCCACGCACTATGAAAATAAATAATTAGCTGTCAAAACCCAGTTTTGAGCAATACTGTACACATTTTTTCTACATTTACAGAACAAGCGTTCTATAAAGGTGGTTTAATAGAAAGAAAACCCGAAAGCTGTTAAATTAAAATCAATATTAGTTTCTTTACATTGATCATTGATACAAAATTCGAATTTTTGTTGATTATAAATAGTTATAGAAAGAAGCCGCGACGGATACTCCCTATAAAAAACAAAATAAAAAATGAATTATAGCATATTTAGTTTAAAACAAAACAACAATGAGACCAGACCACCACAACCGCGTTAGCGTAAATTGGTTAAAAAATCCTTTTCACGGATGCACTAATTTTCTTGGAAATGCGAAATAAACAGGATTTTACACTCTTGCTGGCATGTTACGTCTCATTCTATAGACGACACATGTGAACTAGGCGGTTTAATTGCTTACTGCTTAGAGCTTTGGAGATCCCTTTTTAAGTAATGATCTTGGCTCGAGATACCTAATAATTGTAAACCTGGGAATGTGGGGACATTGCGTGTTCCTCTCTCTGTCTCATTGTCTCTGTCCTCATTGCGACGCTCGAACTAAACGACGAAAGCAGACAATGCGCCAAACTCAACGAGGAACCTTGCCTACTCTTACTCTTAAAGTGCACGCGCGATCTCTAGATTGCATTTAATGCTCTCCTTACTTCAACCGAGTTA
Organism: Nephotettix cincticeps; assembly: GCA_023375725.1. Taxonomy (NCBI): domain Eukaryota; kingdom Metazoa; phylum Arthropoda; class Insecta; order Hemiptera; family Cicadellidae; genus Nephotettix; species Nephotettix cincticeps. Next base: position 38,367,296 of record CM041791.1, read on the forward strand.
ATTTCATTTTCTCAGTTTTCTTTTCACTTATACTTTCTTTCTTCGGATTTGTACTTGTGACTGCAATAGACTCAAGCTTAATAAGATGAAGAAAAATATGTATGATTGAATGTGACAGGTCGTGAAGAGAACCGTGTTACACTCCCTTGAATGTTGTGAACGCCGATCGATCGCCGAGTCTGTTGGACTTGTTGCTTTAACGAGGATAAATAGCTCCTGCAGGAGTCGTGAAACTGTTGTGTAAATAGGTTTAAATTAATTGGACACTGACAAACAATCACAATTAATATAAATTAATTGTGTTTTTCAACATAGATAAGTGACCTAAATTGAATTCAAACGTTTTCGATTTCTCTATTAGATTTTAAGAAAATAAACAGCCCATCTATTGTTCTAGTTATACGTTAAATATCTGCATTATTTTGATAGCCACAACACTATCGACGCGCACTGAACTGTAGTAGAGCACGACTACTTCGTTGCCCTCTTGTGCTCTCTGGGGCCGCTTAGCTGTCCAAGCGTAGAAGGGTTAATTACTTATTAGTGACTAGTAGGAAAATCTAAATCTGTCATGATCGGATCCGTTATTATTATAAGTATTATTTAGGGTTTCACTCACTTTTTTTATAACTAATAAACTGGTGTAATAAGTTACGCGGTCGAAGACACGGTGGGGCTGATTCCGCGCCTGTCAGCGGTTGCCCCACTTCCACAGATTTGCGCGGGAAAAACCATAGCGGTGGATGACGTAAGGTCGCTGACAGAGAAGGGAAATTACAAAAAACTGGCGATCGAGTAACGGTGGAGCTACAACTCGTGACAGAGCGTAGCGCGTCAACAGCAGCTGGGTCGCCGTCAAATCGCCGAACACCAGGTTTAGCATGGGCTTCAGATCACAGATTTTTTTATCTTTTGGTCAAGTGCAAAAAGAATTAACGATCATCGGCGTCATCGGTCTAGGAGCCGCAGTGATAACTGCTGGGTAGTCGTCAAAACGTCGATTTGGAATTTTCAGTACGGACGCCAGATCGTCAATTTGTACGAAACGAACAGATCGTCGAACCGACAGTTCGCCTAATAATTATTTTCTGAATTCGCGATATCTATTGGGTCTTCCTAAAAGTAATAAATCAATATTCTATTCTAGCGGCGATACCATGTGTGTTTGTTAATACGCTGCGGACTGACACGATCCCAGAGAATCCGGATTAGCCGGTCACCACATTACTTTGGATTTTTACGTTTCGCTAAACCGGATTATTACAAGTGTTAGTTGGGGATGTATTTTAAACTACGATAAATGTTTTGTGTAATTAATTGAACTGACATTCTTTCATCTCTAGTAATTAAGCTGTAAATTTAATACTTCTGAGCAATCACACGTCGTAGACTGATAATTCAAAAACTGAATTAAGCTTATAATAACTAATTATTGTGGTTCAGTTAACTAAAATGATGTTTCCGTGACAAGAGAGAGGTCGTATGCTTTTAAAATGTCAAGACCATTAGCATTTAAACTAATATTATCAATGATAATTGGGTGATATCATTTTATTTGGGACTAAAATATTTATAAATCCTAAAATTTCGAATCGAAATCATTAAAAACTTTTTCGAGAATTCGGGAACTTTCCAAATTTCTAAAGGGAAGAATCCCCCTCTCCCGGGTGTATGTGTTTCAAACTAGGTCAGAACTCTAGTGTGACCATATAGGAACAACGATGTTTCATAATAGAAGTTACTAAACACGTCAGTAGCTCAGGCTACGAACGTAATTTATACAAATAAAATTAAAGTTCTGTCTGGACGTTGTCATAAAGCGCCTAAAATTATGGAGGGTATAAAAAATCAAACTCCCCTTTAATTCTCAGCAGTTTTCATGAAACATGGTATGCAGTGTAAGGCCACATCGCCCAACAAAACCCACTCAAAAAAGGTTGGAATTACCTACGGGGGGGATAATGCCCCCAAAATTTCTAACAATTAATTTAACTTATTTTTTCTTTTTGGTAGTTTAAGAAATCGGATGATTATTTCTGAACAATAACTTTTAATGGTATTTAGATGAACTTTAAGAATATAATATGATATGTACTTTAGTCAAATATCGCAATAATGAATCAAACAATATTAATATCAACTTAATATTGTTAAGTTTTTTTCTTGAAAACTTAGTTCAAATGACAGCATATCGCACGTCTCAATTTGAAACATTAAATAAATAAAATTGGGAATCGGTTGTCTTGAAAACTTAAAAAAGGAACTTAATTAAATCATTTACATAATAAAAAACTACTTGAAACGTTCTATCTATGTAATAATGTATTCCAGATATTAAATAACTAATGCACTTGTCAACTGGAATCAATCCACACATTTTAATTGAAGCACCGGGGCAGAGGAGGGGTAAAGCGTTTATCGCTCTAATGGTCTGCGGGTCAATATGCGAAACCTCATTACTCCCTGGAGATGATTTAGTTTCTCTCATTTATATCAAATACTGTATTGAAAACCACCTCGAATTATGTTTAGGTTTAAAATAGTTTTTATAATAAATGTGTTTTAATAATACTTCATGAAAAGAGTTTTACTGCTTGGTTTAGGTTTTTTAGCTTTAAGTTGTCTGCTCCCAATATGTTGGGTCACTTAAAATGTATTATTTTGTCATCGGCCGCAAAATTATTAGAACATATATTTCATTCATACAACAAGTAAAAACTATTGTGTTTACCGACGTTCCAAAATCTCGAGCTATATCAATGTATTTTTTTAAGTTATACTAATAACTGAAAATAGAATAGTATTAATTAGGATGGTGCTTCATTTTATTTTTTTTATAAGATAACCTTTACGATTACGATAATTTACTTTTGACTTTACGTTTAACTAATAAATAATAAACGAAATAATTTTTCAAACCTCTACATAAGCTATAAATAAAACAAAAAGAATATTAAAATAAAATCATTTAAAAAAACAAAACCATTCAGAAAAAATTATAAACATGGCTTTATTTTAATATTTTATATAAATATTTTTAATATTTCATACTAATAAATAACTACTATATATATATATATATATATATATATATATATATATATATATATATATATATATATATATATATATATTCATAGCTTTTTTTACGGTAGTGGTAGTAATATTAAACAGTTTATATTAATTATGCGTTTATAATGAACTAGCTGACCCGGCGAACTTCGTAACGCCTCACAGTAAACACATGTTAACTTTAAGATTGGCCATGTTCTGAAGTCGAATAGCAATACGGCTTCATTGTGAAAGGTTATATATTCTGGGTCGCTGCATAGTGAATAACAATACTGAAACGATAAAACATATTAATATCATTCCCATAAAACAAATAAATCTGAGTGGATTAATTCACAATTTTAAAATCCAATAAAAACCCAAACGAAACCTAACTGTAATACGGCTTTTATAGGAAAGATATACAACAGCTGATTATTATAATAAACGTAATAATATAAACATTGTAATTATCATATAAACACGTGACTTTAATCAGACAGAAAATAAAAATATAAATACATAATCCCCCAAAACCTTTAACTATTAACGTGGTGAATAAAGCTGTTCATTTTTTACAGTACACATTTACTTCATAGTTTAACATTAATGAATGATTCAGGTGGCATTGGATAGTAAAGCATACGGTATTGCTAATGGAAAGTAAACCAATCAGCTGCAGCTAAGAAATCAAATGTTTTCATTGTAGACAATTTGTAAACAAACTTACTCTCCATAAGGTTAACATTAGAAATTTAAAACGCCATAAAATGGAAACTTATGGGGTTTTCGAAAATATTTTTTCACTAAAACCTTCCCGGACACATATAGAGCAACTTCCAAAAATTTCATGGCGATCGGATGAGTAGTTTGGCAACGCATAAAGGACATACATACATACATACATACAGACATACATTCAATTTTATATATAGAGATAATAATTATTGAATACTCCTAGTTATGGCTAGAAAGAAGAAGCAACTCACACATGTGTGCGTGAACCACATATCAACGAGAACAGTCAATAGATTTTATTCGGAATCCGTAAATAGCGAAAGAAATGAAAACCAAACAAGTGGTCGCTAAATAACTTGGTTCGATACGATACACAAAATATTGCGAGTGGACGCGGCTGCGGCTGCCTGCATCTTGGTTGAGGATTATTGGATATTACAACCTCTCGTGTGGAGTATGTCGGCTGTGCCTGCTGAGTCTACACAATATTACATACAGTTAATACTATAATAGCTCGTCGAGTACTGTGATTCTGAATACAGTAGCTGAAACATAGCAATTTTATGTTAAACCATAAAATATATAAACTGTCGTATCACCTATGTAGTGTGGCAGTCATAGATGAGTGGGTAGAGTACTGGCCTACCACCCAAAAAACCCGGGTTCAGTTCCCGGTCTTGACACATGAAATTTAATTTCTCAGACTGCCACCGTGCTTCGGAAGGCACGTTAAGCCGTTGGTCCCGGCTACATAAGTAGTCGTTAGGTCACGTTAGAGGCAGTAGTGCGACCTGAAAACTCTAACATTAGACCTTGGCCAGAAGGTTACACGGAACTTTACTTTAACCTATGTAGTATAATTACTTACCTCATTAAGCTTAAGCCGATACTGCGAACACCATATGTATAATAAATGTCAACTTATTGTGAGTTACTGTTCAGGAAGGTAGTCGAAGATGGCTCAAATGGTAGCGCGTCATTCTCCAAACTGGGTTAGGATTCCGATAATGGTAATAAATAGTTTTTGTCAGTACTTGCAATCTAGTATTGTGCTGTTTCACGGCTATTTTTGCTTGAGACGTCCCGTGTTCAAATTAGATTTGTGGTCGGACATACAGTAGTAAGATCAAATAGCCTTCTATTTGATCTATTTCTCTTTCTAATCTTTTTCAAAACATTTTACGTATTACTGTTTTTTTTTAATTATCATTACGAATATCTCCAATAGGGCGAGTGATAAACGTTTTGCTTATTCTCCCTCGCTGACCCAGCTAATCAGCTGATCACCGTTAACCGTGACAATGGCCGACCGCGCGTGACGTCACAGCGCGAGTGAGTGGTAACGCCAACGTCACAGATGCACAGTCATTGCTAACGGTAGGTTACGGCACCGACATTTGCGAAACATTGTCAACTGCACCAATTGCATTTTTTCAATGTAAATTGGTCTCCATGGCTGGAATATTACACCACTGTAAACTATAAGTTATATCTTTTTGTACAGTGTTAGTTAAAAAAGTCGAATATGCAATTACTTTGTAACGTTTGATATAGCAACTAGTTACATGAACCAACCAAAACTAAGAATTTTCAAGTTTAAAAATACCTGGTACAAGACTTAAGTTTTAAATTTGGTTATAAGCTACTTACTAGCAATAACTAACCTTTGTTCGAGGTTTGTGGTACAATGTTAAAAAGTAAGATACTTTGATATTATTATGACAAAATATTAGTCTGTAATAGAAAAAATAAATCAAAAGAAAAATAAATTCCTAGCTCAATTATGTAGTGTATTTAATTTTTATAAAAAAAAATTATTTTAAAATGATAAGAATTTATTTTTTTTTTTATAATAAAAAAATATGAAAAATAATTTAAATTTATATATATATTAATAATTAAAAAAATTTTTAAAAAATTAAAAAAGTATAGACATTTTAAATGTATTCCTCAAATCTAGATTCTAAAAAATATCGTTTGTAAAAAAAAATCAAAAATTTTAAAAATATATAACATTTTTTTTTATTTTTTTGTGTTTTAAGTATTTTTAAAAAATTTTATTTTATATTACCAAATATTAAAAAACTACAAATTGTTTTAAAGTTTTTTTTTGGTTACACAGTAGAAAAACTACAAGTAATTATTTAGCAAGTTACTTAAAAAAATAATATTTAAATTAAAATATTTTTTTATAACAATTTATGTTTAGATTTTTTTAATAAATACTAGTTTTGTGTATTAATAGAACGATATCTTTTTATATAATATATAAATAAAATATTTATTACATTTATGAAACGATAAAATTAAGATAAATTATTTATGGATAAGATGTATTAGTTTCACCGATAAACGACATCTTTCAGTTACATGGAGACATAGGAAATAATTTTATGTTTATAATAATTTTTATAAACTGCATATTTATATATTATTGATTTTAATGCAGTACAACTGCTTCATATTTATTTATTAAAATGAGAAAAATGATATTCAAATAATGTTTATGAAAGTTAATATACAATTTTAATGTATTTTTATATAATTTAAAAAACAGAGAGATGGAAATTGAGATAAGACCCATTTTGGCTTCTCTGTGGTGTTACTCAAAATAATAACAAAAAATATCACGAATTGACAAACAAAACATCATTAAAAGTCTATAATTTATATAGATCGGAGTATTATTAGCTTATGTTTGCGTGTTAGTTATTTTTCATTACAAAGTATTCAAATAAAGATTATCGTTCCTCCATTTATAAGCCCGTAAAATCCTATCACTAGGAAAGAGATTCTAAACGAGTCTTTTGTTTTGAGATCGTTGTGTGGGTTTGGACGCAGAAATACGAGTTACAGCGTAGAGCAGTACTTTTCGTGACATAATTTAAATATTTATATTAAAGAGTTTAATTCTAACAAATTTAGGAGATAAACAATTTTAATAGTTGGGTTTTTAATACTGTTTAAGTACGAAGAACCAACAATATCATTGTCTTAATTACTAAAATGTGATAATAAATTAAAATTTATTAGTATTGAGTCTTATTAAAGAAAATAATAATAGTGATGGTCCTGTATACGGATAAACGAAAAATACATAATTATTTACATGCAAAGTTTGTGATATATCTATTTCGGTTATTGTAACATAAATGTAAACCAGCAAATTTATTAAATTTAATCATACATTAAATTAAATAATTATTTATATTTAATAAATTCAAATATATTAAATATTGTATTTTTAATTTTTAAATAATGTTTGTAAATAAACAAAAAGCAAGAAGTCTTAAATTAGGAACGTTAAGTTGAACCAATGTCAGTTATGAGGTCATGAGCTCGCCCAATGCCTTTAGACGATCACGGAATAAAACGAAACAAATGACAAGTATTTTGATCCAGAAAAAATCCTATAGTTTCGATGGACATCTCTAACAGGTTGTATATAAGTTACAAGGTAAAAATAGTGCCTTTTGTAAGTTTTTCCGACTTGCACTGGAAATGTACGCAATCGATATGATATTGTGATATGTCTTGGAAAGTCTGGACCACGTAGATCGTTAAAACTATCGTTGTAATAATGGTCTGATATTGCTCTACAATGATTGTGCTAAATATAACTAAGGAACCTCACACTAATTTTATGCCTTAGAGAAACTATTTTTGAAAAAGGATAAGTTTTATTTGGTAAGATAATCATGAATTATAGATCTACTTATTGTAATATGAGTGATTGTATACTGTATACAATAATAATATCGATAAAACTCCAAATTTAAATTTATGAAATGAGTAAATCTATGAGTAAAACGAGTTTACTTTATAATTCCTGCAACATTTTAAGTTTCATTCGTTTCAAAATTAAAATAAATAACGTATACCTTAAAAAATTCAAATATAAATTAAAAATATTTTAATTTTTTTAACCAGTTTGTGTTAAAGGAGTAGTTTTTAAAAGAAAAGTTTACTATTTGGAATGACTTAGATTAGAATTCACTCGGGACTGGCTTGGTGATTACCAGAAGTTGATCGTTAGATCGCCGGCTCTAATGTCGATTGGCTACCCTCAAAGACCTCTGGTGTTGCATGACACTACGACATTCGGTGCTAAAATACAACTTATTTAATTAACTTTAAACAATAGTTTATTAAATTTTATTTGCTATTGTTTCAATGAACGAAAAACTTATTTAACATGACCTTGAATATACGGTATCATGATGCACAAACTTTCTCCTAAGTAAATTTAAAAAACAATTTTTTAAAACATCATATTTTCATGTTTTTATTAATATAAATTTATTGTTCAAAAATTCAAATTAACTAAAAAAAACTCCTAGAAATATATATGTCAGCTAATAATACATATACATACATTCCAAATTACATCTTAATCGGACGAACGGGGTAGGCTGTGGCTATGTGTACACATCCAAGCACGCACGCACGCGCGGACGGACATCACGTCGTTTTTGGATTCAGGGGACCCCAAAACGGATGTATTCACTCTCAACTCTAATTCGATAACTTTGACGAAAACAACACTTTCTCCACATACTACGTATAAGGGGAGGAAGTAAAATATAATCACTGAAGAAATCAGGTAAACTGAATTATACATTTTACTGGATAGCTTCTTTACTTAATTATAAAAAAACATATATTTAAACATAACATATGGACTTAGGCTTCTGTTTTGTAACATTTAACAAACTGTTATTGTGAAATAGACAGTGTTAGTTATTAGGTATGTTTTGTATCAAAATAAACGTTCAAGTCAGTTATACTGTATTATACTACTGATTTATGAATCCGCCGTTCCTCTCTGTCTAATATACAATGGGGAACGTAGGATCTGATCCGTGAACGCCCGTGCAGGTAACAAAACGACTTCAAATTTTTAATCACTGTATCAACTTTTTAATCAGATTTTATTAATTTTATTTTAATCAGACTATTTTTTTAAGTACAATTGTATGTTTCAGGTTACGAACTGAAGTCACACCAAACCGTTTGAATAAGGTAAGTTTTATAAAGACTTTAAAAATAAGTTGGTTATTTTATAACATATTATACTTGGTCGGTATTTGTTAAATGTAAATCTTTTTTGGGTTCTTTTGTTAACACTGAATAAGCATTAGGTTGATTAATTTATGGTGTCATGAATGTAAGGCGTTTCTAGTTTCTATTCGTCACCTAAATAGCACACACACACATTATTCGAATTAGATATAAATATATAGTTTTAGTTTACATTTTCGCATCGTATTTATTGCATGTATTGAACTGAACATGTTCAAGAATCACATTTTACGATTGTTTGTACAGCTACACCGGTTCAGCTGCATCTCATCTTTAATACTATAAGAGGGGTGTTTCTGTATGTTTTTTGTGTGTATGTCTGTTGTGGAAACTACAGTAAATCCGAAAAATACTGAACCGACCGGTTTTAAATTTAATACAAAGTTAGATCTTTAACTCATGCAACTCATAGGCATATTCATTTCCTTAAAACCCCCTCGGGTTACGCCCCGTGAACGGCTTTGGTTTCAATATTTACATTTTCAAAAGATATCTACATAAGATTAGTTGAATGTCAACAGCTGTGGACATTCAAATTTTTGAGTTCGGGAAGAAGAAATAAGAGCAGCCGTGAACGTCCTAGGTTTCAATGTTTATATTTTCTGATGTCAACATCTGGTTACTCATTTTGACAATTCGAGAAGAAGAAAAAAATCAAGTTAAATTTACTGATATAATCCTAGATCGAAATTAGTATTTCCGAAAATGGTAGATTTTATGTTTTCTCCCGATGCCTGTCTCTATTATGTTACTTCTTATTCTTTCTAAATATTACTTAACAGGCGGTACTTTGTCATGTAGAAGACACTCGTGTTTAAAAATTTTTGAGATCGTGTTTAGTATAAAATACTATGAGTAATGCCTATTTTAGTGTAAATAGAATTTTACTAAATAAAGTGTTTTTATAGATCAAATTTTCACGTTTTAGAATATTTCATGCCGAAGAGGAAAGGCAACCTTTGTCAAACCTTATTTTACCCGTGCGAAGGATGGGTACTTTAGCTAGTTAAAATAAAAGATTATCTCATCGAACATACAATTTATAATTATTGTATTTAAAATGAACTAACCGCGAGCGTTTTCATGATGTTAATTCAAATAAGCAAGAGTTAGAAGACGATTCGGAATAAACCATAAAATAATTGGTTCCCTGAGAACTTAATGAGAATTTATTTTTGTCTCCATTAGAATTACATTTTTTCTTATTTCTACTTTGATGCCGCCGAAAATAGTTTTTGCAAATATTTATTCTTTAAATTGTTCGTATCAACAAGTTCTATAAACCAATATCCTGAACCTGGCAAGTTTGTTGACGAGAGCGAGGTATCCATTCTATCTATCCCGGCGAATCTCTCTACTTAGCCGTCGTAACTCCTAAGCTGTTTTTATTTTGTGTACATTGTAAAAAAAGAGGACGTATTTCGCCATAAAAATTTGAATAGGTAATTCTTTTATTTTAAATAAACTATTTGTTTAAAAAAATTGTTTAAGTCATGACCAGCTTTATGTGGCCTGCTCTCGAGTATCAAGTGGTCGTAGTCTGTATATAAGTCACAAAATAAAAAAAAGTTGTAAATGTTCTTTATTGAAATGTTTCGGAAAACTAAATAAAAAAATGTTCTGCTACCAGACCTTTTTGTCGTAATTAATTAGTTGATTTCTTAGTCCCAGTTATGTTTCAAAGTAATAACACAAAATTATGTATCAGTATATATAAGTATGTGTCGACACAATAACGGCCGCTGATTATTATAAAATTTTGTGGAGTTGTTCCTTTCTGTAATATCTTGGATAAGTTCGTTGCAAACACAACGCAATCGAAGTACATTAGCACACCTTTTGAGGGATTTGGTACACCAAACATTTTTTATGTATAATATAGCCTATCTATTTTATATATATTTTTCATGTATTATTTTGAAAATTTCTAACTTTCCTTTTCACCATTGAATTCAGCTAAAACACACAATTTAGTATTTTGAATCATGGTTCTAGGTCAATTGGTTACTGAGATATTCAAAATGACACAGTACGTTGTCTAATGTTATTCTTATGGAGAATAACTAAAAATCTAAAAATCAATTAATTCCAAAATTTTGTATGCAAGTCCATTTAGTTAAGATTTATCATTAACATCCCCAAATGTAATGTTTCTTACGGCAGGAAACCTACCTACTCATTGCCCATGTAATGCTAATGGAAAATGGATAAAATTGGTATAACTCACTTAATTATCGACATTATTTCAAAAAATTAGGTGTGTGTTTTATCTTAGTTACCAGGCTTTAAATGTAAAACAACCCTTATTTGCAGCAAACCCGCGTATTCAGTCCCATTCGATCACAGTACTATGATAGGAATAACGTAAGTTCTTTGACATTCTCTACTCACGGCAGCGTGCTGTGTGCGATCTTTTTTTTTAATTATGTCATATAAAAATTTTATCTTAACGTATAGTGAATTTTACTAATGAAAGAGATTTTCTAATTTATTTAAGTTAAAAATGAATAATAGATTGGAAAATTTGTATTTTCTTTGTATTACGACATGATAGTAATTATATTGCAAAGGGAGAGATGCCTGATATTCGATTGCTATATTTATTATATTTTAAAATAATTTGCTGTTGTATTGGAATAGTTATAGTATGTTGATTTATTTAAAATTTATATTACGTAATATAGAAAAAACGTATCAAGAGTAAAATAATGTTGCATGGTCTAGACCATAACCCGTAGCTGAGATTTGTGGTGAATATGATTAGGCAATTTGGGCGCATTATCTGGTCTGTGCAATCAGTTACTTGTTGCTGCGAGAGGAAAGGTCTGGAGCAGGAACCTGATTAGTTTAATTACAAATGTCGAGGCTCATCGATCCATTAAACAACACAACCCCATACCGCCCCCGCCCCCCGCCTCATCCCCTCCTCGTCACTCACGACCCTCTCCCTGCGTTTTCAAAACACTCCACTGCTCGGCAATCCCCTCCGGTAATACCTTCATGCTTTTGCAATTTCAATTTACGGCCCACGCACTTTGACAAAGAATAGTGATACGTTTCAAATATTTTTTCTACAATTTAACATAACTAAGCCAGAGTTTACAGAATTCTAGTTTAGTTCTTTTGTAGAGTATTTTTTAGATTGTTCATTTTCATATCAGCTGAAACGTAAAAGGATACTGTCTTTGGCTGAACAAAGGTTTTTTCCTCTGAATACGTTATTAAAACTACTCTATTTTCCCAATTAATTTATTTTCATTTTTTGCTTATATCGATGAAGCAATTGCCGTGAAATAGGCATTTAATAGGTTCTATGAGGAGTAATAATGGGTGTTTCCCCATGAATAATAATAATAATAATTCTGAACAGTATATGCGCACGACAATCGTAAAAAGATAATTGGTGTTTTAAAACTAAAGTGATTGATTACGGTACCTTAAAAATATTTTGTCCGTATAAATATGGAGGCATGACAAAGACTAGTAATATTTTGCATTTCTCAATTACATAAAATAACTAATATTTATGCCATACAACCTGAAATAGCCTTCAAATTAATTTAGAATAGATTAAGTGAGAATTTACTGGTTAGATTTTACACAGCAGTCATATACAGACTACACATAGTGTGTTAACTTTCACACAGCTGGTAGCTGCGATAACTCAACAGTAAAGTTCTCACTTCATAATCCGAAGGTTGCCAATTTAAATCCGCACCCAGTCGTCACTTTTACTCGAAATTAGGCTAATTACCTACAGGTTAATTTTTGGTAGTAATAATAAGAGGAGATATTGTGGACCTACCCTATCAAAACGTTAAAAAACGCGTTAAAGACAATTAAACAGTCATCTGATTAACATGTCCTCTAAACAGCCATGTACATGTCTTAACCTTTTATCGCACCTAGACCATGCAATCCTACCGTCCCTCCTACCATATTCTAGCCTACAGTCCTCTGTGTATAACCTAGAGTGTTAAATTTCACACAAAAATCGCTTTGACCTGCACTGACTGCCATATGCGCGTCAGCCCCTCGCTATCGCGCCTTAATCATACTACTGTAATAGCTTTCTATCCTACCATATTCTAGCCTTCATTGCTCTGTGTATAACCTTGTGTGTTAAATTTCACACGTCTGTCCCTCTATACCGCGCCTTATTCATGCTGATAACTTTCTACCTTACCCTATTCAAGCATACAGTTGTACATACCACTAGTTTATACACATGTGTGTCTAACCTTGACATCACGACCGTCTACCGTACCCTTCTCTAGCGTACAGTGTTCTGTGTATAATCTACCTACTGTTTTACATTTCACACAGCCATCGCTTTGACCTGCACAGTGCACACTCCACAGTCATGTGCGTGTCCGTCTCTCATGCATAGTTCATGTGTGAAGGCTCTGCTCTTAGACTTGAGTAATTATTGACTACGGGTCGCGTGATCCTTGGTAGTAATCACGCAAAGATTATCTTTGTGGAGACGGCTTTAAGGGTAAGGTTTTGCTATTTTATGTAATACTATCCGTCTCCAGGGAGGTATTGTAATTTTGAATGTTATTAAAATTTTCTTAAGAGTATTATTCAAGGATGTAAACTTTCATTTACAATCTATGTCCTTTTTTATGGAGTGTAAAATGCCGTACCTGGTCATCCATTATCAAATAGTCTATCATAGGAAGCTGAATAAACCCAATAACCCCACCCCTTGCATGGAAATATTTTTTGACTGATTTATAAATTAGTGAAACGTTAAACGTTGCAACAAAGATTATTTTCCTTGTTTAAAATTTAATTTTATACATTTTAAAGCTACGAAATCATAATTTGTTTGTAAGCAATGTTTTTAACCGTGAGTCGGGTGATTTACAGTGAGTTGCATGTTATTGACGAGCTCGCCCGGGCACGGTGAACGCCAGAGACGCGACGCTCAGCAGTTACGGCTTGTTTTGACATGGAGATGTCTTAGCTCTGGGGTGATGTAGGCGATTTGTGAGATGGAAAATAAGTAATAGGTATCCATATAAAGCACCAGAGCTATATATTGAATTTTTAGTACCAATAAAAGACTAAGAATAGCTGTTTAGATGAAGTGAAAACATTCCCTTTAGACATATCTATAATCTAACCTATTTCCCACAGGGAAGTAAATTCAAACATTTTTATTCTGTAAATCTTACGTAACAAGAAATATACTTGAGCGCACGATCATAATGTTCGCATTGTGGGGTTTTGATTGTTTATCGTATCCGTTACTTAATTCAGCTTCATCTGAATGTTGCTGGTTCAATCTTAATCAAATTCATTTCACTCACTCTTGGTAATGTTTTAATTTAAATATGCTATTAATAAATAATAACCTAATAGCTGAGCTCATTTATAAATAAAAATCATTTCTCGGCCATAGTCAATAAATTAACAGTACTGTACTACAATGTGCTCTGTTTACGAAAAATACGGTAAATGTTTATACATTGTATATTAGCTAGTGATTGGAGAGACTGATTAGGAATGTTGTTAGATTAATGAAGGTTTGAAATTTGTGTGTTGACGTGATTAGCACTGGGTATTTTGGAGGATAAATATAATACATTCTAGCAACCTTTACGTGTTCATTCCCCATTTTCGGAAAATTTAAACCGCGGCCTTGTCATGCAAGTATTAACGTCTGATTTTTAATTGTTATGACTTCTTTTTCGTTCTCAGCCGATTTTCATTTAAAACGTTTGTATTAGCAATTTTAATCGACATTATTACCGCTGGTCATCAGTATTTTTTATCATTCAAGTTCCGGGATGGAATCGTCAACAACAACTTAACATTCCTTTTTCATTGACGACAATCACACTATTAAACGGAATTAACGCCGGATGTAGAACGAATAGAATTGAGAATGATTCAAAATCTAAATCCTAAGCTATCCTGAAATCGGTGGATGCCCGATATGGATGGATTTTCCTTGATCGTAAAAAATAGACATTAGAAACCCCAACTCTTAAGCCAATTACAGTTATTTTTTTAGTGTATATATGTATATAGGTATACCTCCCTGGTGGTTACCTCCCTGAATTGAAGTGAAAACAAAATAATAATGAAAACAGGAAACAAAATACCTTCTATCAGGTGGATTGGAAAGCCTCGTTTTATCAGTATGTTAAATAGCAGCTGTCTATCAAATTTGTCAAACGCTTTGACATAATCGACAAATGCAAGATGAGTTTCTAAGTTAAATTCTACTCTTTTTGAAATGATCTGCTTTAATGCAAAAACGTCGTCAATATTGGACCTTCCAGCTCTGAAGCCAGCTTGTTCCTCCAATAAAAGTACATCCGAGATTTTTCTGAGTCTATTATTTAAGATTTTACTGCACAACTTGTAAACATTGCTCAATAAACTGATTCCTCTATAATTGTTTGGATCTCTTCTACTCCCTTTTTTGAAAAGTGATATCACTACTGCTTTCCTCCAATCTTTAGGAATATATTGCGAAGTCCAACACATGTTTAATAGGTGGAGTATCCTGAATTTGAGCATTGTACCTCCATATTTCAAAAGTTCTGAATTTATAAGATCCAATCCGGTTGCTTTTCTATTTTTAATTTGTGAGAAAGCTTTTTCTAATTCCTCAATATCAATGAGATCAATACTGTCTACTCTATCTTGGGGATCATGATTTTCATCCATGAATGGTAAATCACTTCTATACCATAATTCTTTAGTGTTTGATCTATTTATGTCGTCATACACTATCTATTTGAGCCATCTCCTTCACGTCATTATTGAGGTGTTTCATTAATTTATAGGCAACTTCCTGCCTTCCATGTAAATCTTCCTCAATGCTTGAGATGAACCTATCCCAAGAATCTTCATGAGCTTTCCTAACAATGTTCTTAGCTGCATTACGTTTAATCCTATAGTCTTCTCTTGTCTGCTCTGTTGAGGATTGAAGAAGTTCTTTGTATGCTTTTTTCTTATCTCTTATAGCTTCAGATATCTCTTCGTTCCAAATTTTTAAACCTTTTCGCTTTTTCATTAACTTTTGTGTGCCAAGTGCCTCATAAGCTACGTTCTTCACCTCATCTCTTATATTGGCCCATTCCTCCTCCACCGTTGGTGCAGTTGGCAACAAGGAGAGCTTCTGTGTTAATCGGTTCTGATACAAATTCCTAATGCTTTCATTCTGAAGGAGATACACTTTATAAGCTTCATTTCTATTGTCTTGTGTGTTTGTACCATTTTTCCTCCACCTGGTCCACAGCTGTATTTTTGAAGCAACTAAATAATGGTCACTTGATATGTCACTGCCCCTGTATACTCGTGTATCTATGACTTGACTGGACATTTTCTTATTAACAATGACATAATCAATTAGAGATCTATATCCTCTTGCTGCCCACGTGTATTTGTGAATGTCTTTCTTTCTGAAAAATTTATTTGTAATTTTCAATTCATTAAATGTGCAAAAATCACGCAGTTGTCTACCATTATCATTTAAGTGACATTCCCCGAAAGTTCCAACCACTTGAGGAATTGGTTGGTTTCCGACACGAGCATTCATATTTCCAGAAATAATTACATAATCTGATTTTTTAATGTGTTTTAATTGTTCTTGTAATATCTCGTAAAATTCAGTTGTATTTACTTTCCTTCCTTCCTCCGGTGCATACACACCAATTACTGTCAAGAAACCTCTGTCCAATCTGAAACGTATTGTTATTATTCTTTCATTTACGAATGTATAATTTTCTATCCTGTTTTTCCATTTGCGATCAACTAGCACCATTACTCCGGCACAAGCTCTCCTATTTTGTCCACACCACTCCACACTTCTACATAATCTCCCCAGTCCTTGGTGCCCTTCAGCTTCTTCTTGGTCTCTGTGATCACTGCCAGGTTCACTTTACGTTGCTTCAACTCCTGTATCAGTTCTCCTTCCTTTTCATTCACTCCTCTTACATTCCAGGTTGCAAAATTCATCGTTTCCGTTATTCCAAATAGTTTTTTCTTTGAGAGTCCTTTGTTTTTATCCGTTTTTCCTGTCCCGTCCGAGGCTTTTTGAAGTTTGCCAGTAATAGTTTAATCCCCTGGTACGAACGCTGCGCAGGTTAAGTTCAGCGGTGGGGCCGCCACCTTGCTGCGCCTATATCCAGAACGACCATAATTTTGAACTGCTCTGGTCAGTTGACAGACGAAATCCACACCAACATGGGATTGAGACAGGGTTGCCCACTCTCCCCAACATTGTTTAACATCTATGCAGATGATCTTTGCAGAAGATGGAATCAAAGAATACAGCCAGGCATCCAAATAACACCTAAATTTGTGATCAGCTCATTGTGGTTTGCTGATGATCAGGTAATACTGCAGGAAACAGAGGACAACCTACAGAGAGCACTATATCAATTAAACCAGTTAAG
Source organism: Nephotettix cincticeps (assembly GCA_023375725.1). NCBI lineage: Eukaryota > Metazoa > Arthropoda > Insecta > Hemiptera > Cicadellidae > Nephotettix > Nephotettix cincticeps. The sequence continues at coordinate 38,384,587 of CM041791.1, forward strand.
TGAGGAATATAATATGAAGATCTCCCGCAGCAAAACAAAGGTGATGGCATTCCTTGGGAAGGAGCCCCTAAGAACAAAAATAGTTCTGGATAATAAAGTCATAGAACAAGTGTCACATTTCAAATATTTGGGTTGTGATATTAGCTATGAAGAAGATCAAGACTTGATAATGAAAGTTAATAGATTCCAAACTATTTGTGGGACAATAAACAGGACTGAGAAATAAAGCCAGGAAAGAAACCAAATTAAAATTCTACAAGGTGATGGCCATCCCAGCTCTCCTATATGGCTCTGAAACCTGGATACCGAAGAAAAGAGAGTGGAGTACATTGCAGGCAGCTGAGATGCGATTTTTGAGAGCAGTGAAGGGGTGTACCAGGGAAGATAGAATTCGGAATGTTGAAATAAGGCAGGAACTCGACATATTCTCTGTATGGCAGAAAATGGAAATCAACAAGCAGAACTGGAGAGACCACGTTGAGCGGACGGAAGATATTCGTATTCACAGGGCGGCTCTTTCGTATCAACCAGCTGGAAGGAGAAGTGTGGGCAGACCGCGCAAGAGATGGGTGTGAAGAGGCTTTGAAGTCGGAACAGGCAGACCGCCTAATCTTTGAAGGAAGGCGACGACGACGAATTCTAAATCTCATCGTTATGGGCGGTGCTACCTTATTTAAAAATTGATTGAAAATTAAAATTAATAAATATCAGCCAAAATATGTTTTTAGGCAAATATTTTTAAACTAGATTAGGTTATAATACCTGCAGTCTTCAATCCACAGTTCTTTTTTTCTTTTTAAGCCACAACATGGGCCTAGAAGACTTATTCAACAAGTCTTAGAGGTCTATGTTGCAAGGGCCTAAAAAAAAAACAACTGTGGATTGAAGACTGCAGGGCATTCTATCCTAGGTGCCAATACCATATATACAAAGTTTTTTTCTTTTTTGGCACCAACCTTTTTCAACCTATTACCAGACAACTTTAAAGAAATCAATGAAAATCGTTTCCGTAAATTAATTAGAACGTATTTGCTGAATCATAATAATATAGAAAGTTTTTTCACTACAGTTAGATAGAAGTACACGGATAAGTGATAGTTGTGATAGTATATCAATTTAACCTGTAAAATTGTCTGTCTTTTTCAAGTGAAGTTATGTAATAAGTTACTTTTAGTATGCCTTATAAATATTAATAAATATCGGAAAAAATTATTTGATCTACTTTTGGTATTATCATTATATTTAATAAGGGAATATTTATTATCTATAGCTACTGTTAAGATTGTTTTATGTTATTAATCAGACCGGTCGACCTTAAACCTACCGCTCGAGCGGACAGTGTATTGTATTTGTACAGGTTCCCGCACAGGTTTCAACCTCGGGACCAACATTTATTGATTGATTTATTTGTTTTTTTATATTTTTATAGTATTAGTTTGTCTTAGCTTTTATGATAAAACTGTAATTGTTTTTATGTATTATGTTATTATGTATTTTTTCATATAGATTTCATTTCATTTCATAATACCTGATCTTCAATCCACAGTTCTTTTTTTCTTTTTACACAACTGGTTTCGGGAATAGTGTTCCCATTTTCAAGTGTTCTAGTTCAACTAGTCGAAACTAGTTGTGTAAAAAGAAAAAAAAACAACTGTGGATTGAAGACTGCAGGTATTATAACCTAATCTAGTTATTAATCAATCCGGAAGGCAAAATGTTTAAAATATTTTAAAGTATAAATAAATATTTGATCAGTCTAGAAACTTATTATAGATACTGTATTATATGCAAAAGCCAACATTGTATTCTTGTCTTATTACTACAGTTATACTAACTTCTCCATTACGGGAAACAGTGATTCAATGATACAAGTTCACTTGGCTTTGTTTAGATTTTCGCTCCCAAACCTCCTCCTTTTCAAATAACTTCGCTCACGTTTTCCCTCGGAGAATTACACATGACTGTTGTTGTACAGGAAGCGAGTATTCCTAAAGACCTTACACAATTTTCGTGCAATAAAATGAAAACCATCATAGATAATAATCAAATATGATTAATATTTGATATTTGATTAATATTTAATATTAATATTTGACAACTATATGCGTATCACAAATACCTTTCATAAAAACAATTCACTAAAAATTTCAAATTGAACGTTTTATGTATTTTTAATATTTTTAAAAGTGCACTGTTTAAATATCTTTTTCATCTAAAATGTATCTATTTCTTGTACCAAATTCGAATCTCATGTGTTTAGACTCCATACCGAATTGCGACTTAACAATTTTCCTACAGGTTGTCATCAAGAGTTTTATTTTCTTCGAATTCAGGAAGTGATTCTTAATATTATAATTTTATAGTTCACAGTCCCCGAACAACAGTTTATCTAGTTGATTGATTGAAACGAGTTACGGTGTGGATGTGTGTTTCTCACAGAGCCGCTCGAGTCTCACGTTCCTCGCACACGGTTTATCGCGTGGTCCGAGCCTATCACCTTTGTTCGGTTGACGAGCTTCATTTTTGGATCGAGATTGTTGTGGAACTAAATCCCAATGAAAGAGATTTGTAAAACAAATGTTTTTTAAAGTGTATTTAATATGTTTTACGGAAAAATATGTTCAGACATTTTAATAATAGAAAATTTATTGTATTTTTTTGAAAGATCCTATATTTAATCTCTCTTTAAGAGGTTTTAGAAGCTATAAGTTGGTCGGTAAAATAATTCATTAAAATATTTTAAATCTTTCTTACACTATAATACTGTAATTTTAATACTGTAATTTTTCTATGCCTTTCGTTATTAAATTATTTGTTTTGGAATATTTATCGCACGAGAAACCGGTGGGGTCGTCCGAAGGTATATCCACGACAATGTAACATATGATTCAGATCAATTCTACCGAATATAAAGTCTGGAGATGTCTAAGGTAAATTTCAGCATATTTCTTGTAAAAGTAATGACATTTCGTTCTGTCAGAGGCGGTGGCGGGTGATACATGGATATATGGGAGGGTTCGTCGCCCCCACGTCCCCCGCGTCCTCCGCGTCCCTGCGTAGGCTACATCCCTTGCATTCCGTATTCCCTACGCTCAGACATTCATAATTTATGTTACCTGTTCCAAAATTCACCACATTTACAATTTTTTCGTATATATTTCTTACCATATATGACCTTTTTGGTAATACACTTTCAGAAGTAATTGTATAGTTTTTCTAACACCACAGTGGTTTGATCCAATAAATTTTAAAATAAAATGATTATCTAAGATTAATAAAATATACGGATTTTTCTTAACATAAAAATCCTGTGACACATAATCAGGGAATATATGACTAATGCACATATTAATAATAAGAAGTAGTAGAGATCCAACCGCGAATTTTCGTCTATAAATGTTTCATACCAAATGCTTTAAAATTTGTTTTCCTCTCTTAGGAAATAATATTAAAAATTCTTCTTTTCGTGGCTTGAATTACACCCAGAAATACCTCATTTGCTACCATAACGATTAAAAATTTCATTCTGTAAAAATTACACTCAACATCACAATCCTTTTTACGAATTTCCCATAGGGAAGAAGCTATTACCGTAGGTCTCATGGCAAGAGTTAAGCCCGAGACCATGTTATTTTTTCTTCTTTAGGTGCCCAGAGACCAAAAACAATAGTCGTTAATATATATATATATATATATATATATATATATATATATATATATATATTTATATATATATATATATATGTATATATATATGTGTCTGTTAGCACGATAACTCTCGTAAAAACGGTCCGATCGAGACCAAATTTGGTAGAGACGTGTATTCCTACAAATGCTCGGACGAGTTCGTAAACCAGACATATCGGTCAATGGGAACGGGTAGTTTGGGGGGGTTTTGTACCCCGAAATGGGGTTTTTTGCTTTTTTCGCTTGTAATTTTTAAAAATTTAATATTTCACCATTGGAATCAGCTTAAAAAACTACACAATTAAGTTCCTTAAAGTTTTTCTCTATCTCCAACGGTTACCGAGATATAAAAAATTCTAAACACAGTACGTTGTATTTTGAGGCTCCAATGTTAATCTTATGGAGGATTAGGAAAAATTAATTTTTCACTTATTACCTAATATTTTTGGATGAAACTTGATATTTAGCTTCATGTGGTTGAGATCCATACATTTGTGCTAAAAAAATCATAGTTTATATGTTTATCATGGTAGCAAACCTGCATACTTTTTTCCCATGTTAATCATATGGAGATTAGGCAAACTCCTATATTTATGGACATATGTTGATGAAAGTTGGTATAAATGTTAAAAATAAAATTTTTGATGGTATAAATGGCTACTTTCAGTGTTCCTCACAGCATCAAACCTACTCACTCTTTCCCATTTTAATCTTATGGAGAATAGGCAACTAACTCTCATGTTTATCGACAGATTTTGACCTAACTTGTCATATACTATTATTATTATATTATTGATTTGGAAATTCGCTGAGTGAGTACGCAGGTCTGCTGCGACGGGTGTATTTGATTTTTAACCTGTTTGAATTTTAATGTGTTTATTACGAGTTGTATTCATATTTCGACTAATTTACTAAATAACATAATTTGAATGAAAATTCATATGAAAAAAGGTACTTGTGAAATCCTTTTTTCGTTTTAATTTAGTGGTGTACAAAAGTTAAAATGAGTTGGCCACATGGCAATAATAAATACGGCGGATGGCACGACTGTGGACAGGACATACTGTTTGTACGAATCTGCTCTGTTTAATGAAGAATTAAGAAAAAGATAATTTGAAAATTTGAAATTGAAGATCGAACTAAAATAGAAGAATGGTTTGCATAGACCACATAAGATTATGAAAAAAATCCTCCATTAATTTTTCATATAGTTACCAAGTTTTGCGGAAATTAGTGTCATGTTACCTGATATTGTTATATTTATTTTGTTATTATGAATTATAATTAAAATGTTAACTAAGCAGTAGCGAATATACCCTGAGGCATATACTCCATCCGCCTGCGATAATAACTACGTGTTCGCGCTCCAAAGGAAGTCGCTGCCTTTGATGGATAACTGAGTTGTTGCGTCTTACCAGTCGTCCTAGCAAACGTACATTACGTACGTGATGCTAATGTAATTCTCCTCTAGGATATAGAGACGTACTTGAGATCTCAAACGTACATTACGTTCGTGATGCTAATGTAACGTACTCAAACTCTCAAACGTACATTACGTACGTGATGCTAATGTAATTCTCCTCTAGGATATAGAGACGTACTTGAGATCTCAAACGTACATTACGTTCGTGATACTAATGTAACTCTCCTCTTGTATATAGAGACGTACTTGAGCTCTCAAACGTACATTACGTACGTGATGCTAATGTAATTCTCCTCTAGGATATAGAGACGTACTTGAGCTCTCAAACGTACATTACGTACGTGATGCTAATGTAACTCTCCTCCTGTATATAGAGACGTACTTGAGTTCTCAAACGTACATTACGTACGTGATGCTAATGTAATTCTCCTCTAGGATATAGAGACGTACTTGAGCTCTCAAACGTACATTACGTACGTGATGCTAATGTAATTCTCCTCCTGTATATAGAGACGTACTTGAGCTCTCAAACGTACATTACGTACGTGATGCTAATGTAATTCTCCTCTAGGATATAGAGACGTACTTGAGCTCTCAAACGTACATTACGTACGTGATGCTAATGTAATTCTCCTCTAGGATATAGAGACGTACTTGAGCTCTCAAACGTACATTGCCTACGCGATGCTAATGTAATTCTCCTCCTGTATATAGAGACGTACTTGAGCTCTCAAACGTACATTTCGTACGTGATGCTAATGTAATTCTCCTTTGGTATATAGAGACGTACTTGAGCTCTCAAAAGTACAGTACGTACGTGATGCTAAGTAACTGCCTGGGATATAGAGACATAGTCGAGCTCTCAAAAGTACAGTACGTACGTGATGCTAAGTAACTCTTTGGGATATAGAGACATACTTGAGCTCTCAAACGTACATTACGTACGAGATGCTAAGTAACTCTCTGGGATATAGAGACGTACTCGAGCTCTCAAACGTTACCCCAAAAACGTTTATACTACCAATTTAATTCTTTTTGATCCAGTTAAGTAGATAATAATATATTTAAATCATGGCAAATGTTCCTATTTTCATGAAACACTTAATTATGGGTTTTATAATTTTGGCCACTCGTAGCAGTTTAAATAGAAATATACACGAATTTGTATATGTAAATGAAAGGTATTATTTATATTATTTGGACGAAAGTCTTATTTTGTCGAAGACTTTGATAATCGATATTAAAAATGGGCTATAATATTCCATTATTATAAATTTGGTATATTGTATTTGTAAAATTATGTTTGATGAAGATTAGAGGCATAACGACACTTTATAAAATTACTGTTTACCAAGTATAAATGTTTGTGGAATAAGTAAAGTTTGATTTAGTTAAAAAAAGATGAACTATCGCGCTTGTATCGTGATTTTTGTTTGATTGTATACATTATACTTTCTTAAGTATTTATATCACATTTTGTGGAAGCTTACAGCTTCCTTTTCGACTATGTTATTCTAATTATTAAAGAATACTGTTGAAGTTGTCGTAAAATATTTTTACAAATACACTTGCTGAGGCAACAGCAATATACTGCCTGGGTCTTGTTTAGAACATTTCCATTGTTCCTCCGCTTGCAGGCCGAGTCACTCGGTTTACGGATCTCCTGAAATATATTACTGCATTACGCCGGGAACCACACTATTTCAAGCTAATGCGTTCATACGTTGATGCGACTTGGCTGGCGGACAGAATGCCATCATTACTCTGTGCTCCGTGCTCTGCGGTGATTGTGTTGTGCACGTTACTGTTCTGGGGACTAGGTTAGACAGTATCGTAGCCCGTACCCATATTTATTACTAATATTTTATTCCGAGGATTATCTTAAGACATTTTAATAAGTAAGTTAATAAAAAATATAAATGGATGGATAAATGATTTTTATTTCAGAAATTTCTAATCGAATTTAAAGGATAAGGTTATAAATACTTGGATAACATTTAAATTGCCCAATAGGATTTTCCAACAAAATTAATTAAAAATTTCTCCTAAGCCAATGAGGTAAATGACGTGACGTCATCATATCTACGGAGGCAGTAATTCTGTGTCATCCGTACAGATTGTTGGATTATATTGGATAACTCTGGGTGTTGTGTCATTATTTGTGGCAATCTGATCGAAAATGTTTGTATTTACTTCCCCGTTGGAAGTAGGTTAGATCATGGATATGTTTAAAGGGAATGTTTTAAGTTCATCTGAACAACTGTTCTTATTCTTTTATATTTAAAATTCAATACAATAGTTCTGGTAGTTGCTATGGAAACCTGTTACATGTTTTCCATCTTAAAAATCACCAACACCCCCCCCAAAGCTAAGACATATCCATGTCAAAAAAATATTTGTATTTACTCCCCTGTGGGAAATAGGTTAGATCATGGATATGTCTAAAGTGAATTTTTAGTTATCTAAAGAGCTGTTCTTATTCTTTCATATTAAAAATTCAATAAAATAACTCTGGTAGTTTCTATGGAAACCTGTTACATATTTTCCACCTTAAAAATTACAAACACCCTACCAGAGCTGAGACATATTCATGTCAAAATACTTCGTTCATACTAACTATCTGAGTAAATTGTTTTCATCATACAATTTAATACATTTGTATCCTAAAGAATATAACATGAAAATTATACTTTACTATACCATAGATTACACATAATGTAAATGTTATGCATATTACCGTTTTCGGAAAATAGGGAGCGTGACGCGACTTATGGAAATCTCAGTGGTTATGTTATACTGGGTTCGGGAGTATCATAGAACCCGAGTATTCTTTATGAATGTTTGCACATTATATTATATTTAATCAATGCACATTGCATTTTGTCTATTGGAAATATCTCCCTGTAAATCAGAAGATTTGGGTACTTTTGTAAACTGTTGGAGAGGAAAGCTTCCACTTACGTACTGGAATTCCATCGTTGAATGGATTTTTATTTGGTAATAGCCGTGAATTAAAAATTTTCAATTGAATTTTGATACGATCTAAAATAAATCACAATTAAATATAAATTGTTCCTATGATATTTTATATCGCTTGATTTTCCAACTTAATTTGTAACTTGTAAGAAATATACGTATCCATTCTTCCTACAAACCTAGAACGCGGGGGAAGTATGTTTTTATTAGAGGTTCAAATTTAGGGGTTTCCTAAAAAAAGAGAGAAGTCGACTGTCTGGATTTGGTGAGAGTCTTAGATGTTTATATACGAGTAGATACTAAACGAAAATGTCTTTAATCTACAAAATCGCACTTAAAGTGATTCCTTATTCAGATTATGCAAACAACAGTATTTAATACTCATAGTACCTTGATGTACCAACAATACCTCATGTAAGAAAGAAATACCCAGGCCAAGTATCTTGGAGTCCTAGTAGATGAAGGTCTTACCTGGTCACAGCATATAGATAACCTCCTTCCTAAACTCAATGTATCACTTTATGTGATTAAACGTACAAAATCCATTAGCAACCTTTCTAATGCAAAAATAACCTACCATTCTCTGTTTGAAACACATCTCAGGTACGGCCTCATTGTTTGGGGAGGAACTTCGGCAAGAAATTTTCAGAGTTTTTATACTACAAAAGAGGGCTGTAAGAGATTTAGCTGAGCTAAATTTCAGAGAAAGTTGTAGAGAAGCTTTCAAGACTCTGAAGATTATGACATTAGTAAATCTCTATATAAAAGAAGTCATCCTGTACGCCAATGGATAAACGTTTACACAAAATAGACAGTTCCATGGATACAACACTCAACATGGTACAAGATACTGTCTCCCAGCTCACCATCTCACCCAATATGAAAAGAAACCATCCTACATGGTCATGAAGCTGCACAACCTACTGCCAGAAGAACTGAGATGCCACACCGGGAGAAGAATGAAGACTGCTCTAACAGAATGGCTGATCAACAATCCATTCTATACATTGACCGGGTTCATGGAAAGAAGACAATAAACTTTTTTTAACCATTCAGGAGACGCCATTTCAATACTTGATGTATTTTGAAAATAAAGCATATTTGTATTATTATTTGTATAGTGCGGGTCGCTCATGCGAATCTTGTGAGTATGATTTGTAGCATTTGTTGCCTAATGTTGTGGACGATGTCTAAGACTTAGGTAAGCGGTCACTTCAACAATGCGCGATGTTGTGTACGACACATGAGAGGAGGCGGAGCGGCCGAGAGCAGCGGCACTGCATCGATTATGTTGCAGCTGCAGTTCTCAACGAGCCATTACAATGCTGGCTCTGGCTCGCCCCTGCACCTTCCCGCGTCCTCATCTCTTTCAGTACAAATATTACTAATAATCACAAATTATTATCTATAAAAATATATTTCACAATTTTTCGTTGTATTCTAGAACTCTAAAAACTCTTAACGAGACCCTGTCAAGAATGTTAATTTCACCATTAGGTCACAATATTCTAGGTAAAAAATTATACTACAGAGCAAAAATGAACTACTTTTCTGTGGGAAATAGCTTAAATCATGGATATGTCTGATTGGATTGTTTTCAGTTCCTCTAAAGACCTGAACTCATAACCATACGTCGTCACTTCCGTTGCAATTATTGCGTCTCGCAAGTTGCTAAAAACCCATCCCAAGCTTAAACGTGTCCACGTCAAAAATAACACCGTTTTATATTTGTTTGAATAAAAAAATACTTTAAAAATTCATAGTAGGGTAGTAGGGTATGAATTATATGATCGAAATATTTTTCCTTTCTTTGCAGTTGCGTTGTAGTTTGTAGGTGTAGGGAGTTCTCTTGAGATTCGAGGCTTACTAACTAAAAAATATATATAAATGCTGAATGCTGAAAAAACAAAAGTAATATGTTAAAAAATAGTAACGTATAAATTTCAGCTAAAATTGTGAAATAAGACAAGGGATTACTGTAAACTGTAATCGAGGGCATTGAGCTGTGCCAAGCATGACCACCATGTACCGTGGACCGCCCGACCCGAGTCTTGCCCGACTGTTGACTCACATCGTGTTGTCGCCGTTATGGCTTCCTTCACAAGTTTTGCGTCTTCCTTCGTCAACCTATACGATTATGTCGTTGTTACTCCAAAACTGTCATTTTTGCATCTTTAAGATACAAACACCGTGTGAAAACCTTTTCGGAAGCTATCTGTGAAGCCAAGAGTGAATGTCCCAGATGACATCGAATAAAAGTAATTCATTTAGATGTAGATTTATTCTATGTATTAAAAAAATCCTTGTCCTAGAAAGTATTCAATGTGATATATCACATGAAAATACAACTATCACTGAAATTCCTCGTTCCTGTCAAATCGTAATGGAATATTCAGTATCGTAGAACAGTGAACATTGAACTTTACTTGTACATTCCGAATACCTGAATTAGAAATCCAAGGTTTTATTAGCATTGAATGATATCGCGCTGCTTGAAATGTAGCCAGTTCCATCCTTCCTTTACAAAATACGAAAAATAATTCTAAAAAATGAAATTATTCTTTCAACACAAGTATTATGTAACCGGTATTAAGGAGTATTAAAGAAAGTAGCTGTGCTATAATATCGCAAATAGTTCGGCTATTGAACTGTGACAGTTCATTTTTTACTAATAAATGTACACTGTTTCTGTGTTACGAGTATTTATGGCCTAATACACGGTTTAAGTAAACCGTGTCATAGAGCCTTTAATATTAACTCGAATAATTGATAGTTATTTAATAGAATATAACATATTTTAATTCTATTAAATCATTCCAGTCAAGCCTGAAAAAAATATTTGCAAAATCCCTTCCAATAAGTTTCCTTGGTGGGATATAAATGGTATTTTATTTTAAAAGAAGTGTTTTTTGATAAGGTATATTCTGTATTATCTGTTCTATTGGGAATACTCACCTATTTTTATTTTTGTAGCTGGATCTCGTCAGTAACACACAACACACACAAAATATGGATTTAGTAAAAAGTAGTTTTGGATAAACCAACGTTTCGCGGGACTGAAACATTAACGTGCCGCGTCTTCAGGGTTTAAAAAGCTTTGTTTTCCCGGTGAACTGTCGTGGTTAGGCGTTCAGCCCGCGTGCGGGAAAACAAACTTTTTTAAACGCTGAAGACGCGGCACGTTAATGTTTCAGTTCCGCGAAACGTCGGACTGGATTGATATTTTGCGTGTATTTTGAGTATGTTGTGTGTCAGTGACGAGATCCAGCCACAAAAATATAAATAGATGAGTGTGCCCAATAAAACAGATGATAGTATTTAATGAGGTTGAATATTGATCATTACATTCTTAAAATTTAACAGATGTATCCAAAATTATAAACAAATTTGGTACTATCTAGGAAAAATTAGGATGTTAAATAGTTCTTTTCTAGCATCTAAAATTGGTAAAATCATTTGGAATTCAACTCTACTGTTAAGGATAAAACTTACATATAATGTAGTTCCTAAATAGTAGGCCTATTTTCTGCCCTTGTATCGCATGCAGGATAAACTCGTGCCTTATTCCGGTGTGATATTTAAGGGTGATATATTACATTTAGGCCTAAACAATAATCTTTTGAAAGAAAAAATGATGACCACTTCATCTAGCCGTCATCAATTATTACCGTCATATTTTAACATCATTTCTCTCCTCCTATATGAATAAAATTTGGTAAGAGTATGTAGATTAGCCGCACTAAGTGGTAATTCATGGATAATACTCAGGTGAGGCCAATTACAAAATTATTAATGCATGTTTATAAATGAGGGAGTTCACTCGATGTAGGCCTACTTATCATCCATGTTAGACAATAAAAATCATGGATTTTTATTGTGTCACTACAATGCACGTATAAACTATAATTATTTTTGTTACAACAAGGAGTTTTACTTCTTTCTATGAGATAAAGAACGTTGATATTCCAATTGGTAAGTCACGGCGATTAGTTAAAATAACTTAAAACCCGTTTTACATTCAGTGTAGTTTCAAAGTTTTAAAATATTTGTTTCTTTGGTCTGGTAGTAATGGTGCTAACAAAAGTAATATTTTTTTATATTTTATTATTTTACAATATAGACAAATCTATTTCTGACTACAACCTCCAGACTTCTCCTAATCCTTCTCCAATAGTAAGATTTACTTGATTTTTGAACTCAAACCTACAGTTCTTGCTTTATGTGTTTGGCTTTATAATGTTTTTAGCAAATCTAAATAAAAAGGAATGTTTACTTCCCTTTGTGAAATAGCGTAGATCATGAATATGTCTAAATAGTATATTTTCAGTTCCTCTAAACTGCTATCCTTATAACCATATGACGTCACCGTTTAAATTTTGGTCTGACGGATTGCCAACACCCCCAGAGCTAAGCTATGTCCGTGTCATAACTATATGGTGTTTACAAGAGTTATCGTATCCATATAGAATAGACTATGTAGGCTTACCTAATTCTTACACTGGCGACTACTTTAATAAATAAAAGAGAACTTAGAACTTTTTAGAAATAATTGTTAAGAAATTCTAAACTACTTTATACTTTTAACTGAAATGGTAACCTACCCAGGTAGGTATTTTAAACCAAGTATGAATGAGGAATGAATTTAGAATGATTGTGGCGCGATCTTGTAGTCTTGTTACTGACTAAGGTTGACATGTTCCTTAGACAGGACTGTTAATTAATAGCCCAACAGCCGATGGTAACTAATGGACCTACAGTTTAACGTGGAATCCGAACCACGGCTTGAATAATTACTTCAAGGTAGTCTACACCTGGAAGACAACCACTGCCAAAAATTACATGTATTACGATTGTAAAGCTCTATAAAATTGTATTCTATTTTTGCACCTCATAACCCGAAAATCCCCAACCTTCTTTATAATTATTGAACCCACAGTGTAAAACCTCAATTTTTGATATGCCCATTAAGTATTCATTGCAATTTTAATATACAGTATTTATGGTAATAGTATTTTATAGTATTTAATAGTATTATTTTAATAGTATTTATTTTAGTATTTATATTTATTTCGCGAAGTATGTTTGCTTCTGCATCTTGATTATAATTCTACTCAGTTGCTGCAAGTGTCACTTTGTGCACCAATTACAATTACACATAGCACTGTTCCATATACGATGTAATGTGTTTGACGTATTTAAAATCCTCTCTTCAGTTTATAAAATTGTGGAATAATTCTACCTTTTACCAACCTTCACTAACATTACTATTTAAAGAATAAAATTAACATAAAGAGCGACATAAGTTTATAAGAGAACTGTCATGAGCCAATTTCAGTCCCTTCCCGTGTAATGTTGTCATATGATTATACAAAGACCTCTCGACGTCATATTATTAGCATTATATTGTAACTCTGTCCTCCATTGTTCCGCGTTTTTCAGTGTCAACTGTTAAACTTATCTGCTTGCATAACAACTGGACCATTATGTTTGTAATGTAAATTATCAATTAATCGTTTTTCTGGTTAAAATTGCATAAATTACTCCAGAAATTAGTGAACATTTATTTTTATCCGTAAGCCTTTACTCGTAGTATGAACATGCGTTATGGATTGATTAAAAAGTATATAATATGTATATTTTCAGTTCAGAGTCGGAAGTATGCTTTCTAAACGCAACTTCCCGATAGCATTACTCAGCGAAATGAAATTCGCCGCGGGGAAATATTTCACCTGGAATATTTTTGATGAAATGTCAATCAATCTTCTATACAACTACTTCACAGAATATTGATGATAGTCTCCGTGCCGAGGATTGAACCGATTTTTTATGAAATCATCTTCGGCAATTGTGGTATCATAAATAAATGTGAGATTAAAAAAATTAGATGAGAGTTGTCTATGGATAACCATTGTTTATCTTCCTTACTAATAATAATAAGTACGTGTCGACTTATTATTACCCAATATTCAAATTATACCGATATCAATTTTGAAATAAGGGTGGACACTTCTCGCTTTTGGTGCATAGTGTGGATTAACCCTGGTGTGGATTACCATCCGCACTATTGAATACTTCGTTCATCCGCAAAGAACATAATCATAATTAGAGCAATCAGATGCATAATTGTGGCTCGGGTCCTGTAGGATCTGTAGGCTTTTGAGCTATTAATTAACAATTCTATCCTAGCAACATGTCAGTAAGCAGACTACAAGATCGTGCCACAATCATCTTACATTCATTTCTCATTTAAAATTTTGCTTAAAATACTTGGTTAGGTCGTCATTTCAGAACGGCGATGTAATGCAACAACACCATTAGGTAGATATTGCATGTAGGTATAACTGTACAACACGTATAGGAGAGTGCGGAGTCGCTGAGGTCGCGGCACGATCTCTCTGCCCAACCTGTTATTCACCTTGCGGTCCGGCAGAGGTCAGTGGGTGGATCTGGGAACCTATTGTCGGATTACTAAATTCTTCGTTAAGTGTGCAGTCTCACCGCCCAATAAAATCCACTTGAAAATTTAGGCATTAAAGACGCTAAAGAATATAGTTGTATTAAAGATTGTCGTTTTTTAATTTACTTAGAGGAGAAAGTATGTGTTAGTCTACTAATAACGTTTTTTAAATTCTGAAGGAATATTATAGTGTAAGTGAATACCTCTGTAATTGAGACTCCAATTTTGAAATACTGTGTTATTTTTACTTAGTACAAAAATACTGTTACTCTAGTAATTTTTGTATAATTTTGTGTTATTTTTAAAGCTTGATGACTGAGCTGTAAATTATTTATGTTTCATATTCAGAGGCTATGCCTATGACCGGCCGTGACGTCGGCTGTCCAATGTCGATTGGCATGCAGGTCGGCTCTTCCGAATTAAACCCACTCTGGACCCGACACGTCGAGCGTTCCTAGTACTGGCTGGCTACAGTGTGGGCCTCACATTCACACTTGCATACTCACTGTTTACATTCCATAACCCTGATGGTCTAAAAATGTCCATGTTTAATTTTTAAAAGAAAATTAACAATTCTTTTAAGTTAAAACTTACGTGTTTTTTTAATTATTTTTGTGTGTCATGTTACATTACACCAGGGTGAAATCTCGATGTAGGACCAAATGTCATGTGACCCAATATTCTAATAAATTTAGTGAAAAACGTTAGTTAACACTTTTTAATTTCAGGGACTTGAGGAAAATAAATAATTCCGCACTGTGGGAATTAGACCCGGTATAGTAACCTACGTTACTACCCAGGAAATAGTTGTTTACTGGTCGAGTGTGGTCGTTCGTGTCGAGTGCGGGATTACCACCCACCCCCCACCCACCAAGAAGACAAAACACGCTCTCTCCCATAAAATATTGATTTAATTTTAATCCTATGTTTTTTAGGTGAATACATTTTCTAGCCAAACAGATTATGTGAATTTTCCAATGTTCACACATAAAAAATTGTCCTGTAAACATCGAAATAATTTTTAAAATCTTAGTTCCCGTTACTTCCTCTGTATATATATATATATGTATATATATATATATATACATATATACACACACACACACACTGGGACGGTGGCGACGTCCTGTAATCCAGCTACTTGGAGGTCACGAATTGTGGATAGTTGTGAGAGATGGTCGGTGGGTGTAATGTTCTCTTGTGTGGATTAACGTCCGCACTATTGAATACTACGTTAATCCGCAAATACCATCCTCATAATTAGACCAGTTCGTAATTCAGGGGCCGTGGTTCGGATTCCACGTTAAACTGTAGGTCTCTTAGTTGCAATCGGCTGTTGGGCTATTAATTAACAGTCCTGTCTAAGGAACATGTCAGCCTTAGTCAGTAACAAGACTACAAGATCGCGCCACAATCATCCCACAATCGTTTCTCATTCATACTTGGCTTAAAATACCTACCTGGGTAGGTCGCCATTTCAAATGATAATCTAAACTTATTATATATACAAACCTTGCTCGTATTATAGTATTGGATATATATATATATATATATATATATATATATATATAT
The DNA here is from genome assembly GCA_023375725.1 of Nephotettix cincticeps. Classification (NCBI taxonomy): domain Eukaryota; kingdom Metazoa; phylum Arthropoda; class Insecta; order Hemiptera; family Cicadellidae; genus Nephotettix; species Nephotettix cincticeps. The sequence continues at coordinate 38,400,702 of CM041791.1, forward strand.
ATAAAACAACAGCACAATCCACAATGCACATTGAGACGGTGAGGTAATCCAAAGTTCTCGCTGACAAAGAAATAAACTTGATATAATTGTTTATTGGTCAAAGGGAGAATCTCTTGTACAGGATAAAGACAAAATTACCATCTGAATTTCAAGCATTCTTCACAATGTCAGTTTGTTAGGCTTCTTTGATGAAAATTATTTGTGAAAATATTATTTCAATAATATTTAAATTTTGTGAAATTCTATGCGTTTCTCGTATACTCAACAAAATGTTTCAGGGAAAACACAATTAATAAAGCATTCTTGCTTGAAAAAAACATCGGCTAATAATCACAAAAACGCCTTGAAAACAAACCACCTTGGAAGCACTTGCTTCCACGTAGACTTTTCCTGATAGTTTATTATAACACAATCGAACTGCCCGGATGATTCAGTAGTTACAGTCTCATATTTTGAAGGTCGCCTTCGAGCCTAATAAATTCAATTCTAGAGCTGCCTTTGGTCATTGGGTTAATATATTAATGACACTAACAAATGAATCAGAACAAATCAATAAATAAAGGTAGGTTTCGTCAGTGGCAAAGTTAAACTCATTACATTTACTCTTCACTCATTTTAATTTTAAAATATCAGAGTTGGTCGGTGTTGTATATGAATATGAGTGTTGTATATACTGCTATGAATATAAGGGTAATTAGTGACAGTATCAAACTGTGGTGTACCCGCACGCATGGCCGACTGAAAACACAGACACTAATGGAGGTCGCACAATTACATAAGTATCAGTGCTACCAGTCCATCCATGTGGGATCGGAGTATTAATTCTAACTGTTGTTTATGTGCAAATAAATTGATTTTTCGTGAAGGGCGGTGCAGACTATGCCGGAGTCAACTATAATCCGTCACAACACAATCACCAGTTATTTATTCCGAAGCTCAGCAAGTGCTCTACGATTTAGTTGTTTTCTATAATTGCATACGAAACAGATTAGATACCTTTGGAATATACAAACTTTCTGAACATTTCTGTGGTAAAATTTGTTTGCATTTAATTTTTCGATTAAATATCTGTAGTATGAATATAACCTTTTACAATCTATTAATTTAAAGATGTTAACTTCAGAGATGTTATTTTCAGGCTGTGAAGTTGTAAACAATTCCTACCGTACTAATGTGACACGATTTAACCCGACGATGAGCATAGGAGTCAGTGTAATGTGTTGTAATGACGCAATGACGCGTAAAACCTATTTCATAGATTTGCAACAGAGCAGGAAAAACTGTAATAGCGGCTGTAAAACAAACAGTAGCGCCGGAGCGGATGGCATTCCCTTCGAGACTGCCGTGCAATCTATTGAAACCCCTTGAGGTTCGATATTCTTCCAAAGTACAGTATGAAGTAATTTTATGTTGTTAATTTTCATTGGTTTGTAAATTACTGCACCAAAGTAGTTTTAATTTAGCATTTACGTTTTGCTTCATATCACACGGATTTGTATTTTTTAGATACTAACTAATAATTGATAGCTAATGAGGATTTAATTTACCTATTATACTAAAAACAATACAAGCCCTACGTGCAGAACTACCTAGTGATAAAGGTTTCGTATTGTTAAACGTTCATTTTATTTATTGTAGGTAACTGGGCGAGTCACCATTGTCAAATTTCAATTGTGTGAAGTTTATTTAGAAGCATTTCACTCACGACTTTATATGCGAGACTGGCACCGTGCTACGGAAGCTTAAGACCCTGCTTGGGCACCAGTGTGACCTAAAAACTTTGCACACTACACAACACATAGACACTACCAGTCTTTGTGTTATAGTACTAGTAGTAAGGTTACACGAACCGTATTGCACACATTCTCAATGAATACTAAGTACAATCAATCCATGTAAACATATTTCCACTATTTAAATATTCCAACACGTTGTATATGCGGATTTAATATGCAATACAACTGCAACATTACTCAATGGTTTATTGTTCTGTGACTGGAATAATAATATAACAGTAATGTAACGGTTAGACCAGATACATTTACAATGATGACGTATGTTGAGCATTACACATATCCGAATTACGCTCCAACGCTTGAACACCCATAATGATGGACACAAATCATCTGGCTACAAAGAGAATATTGGGCGACGTCTGTGTTAATGCGTCTGTGTACTCGTGCATATCGCGCTGTACATGTGTATCGCGGCGCGGCGTATGTAGGCCTATGCTCAATAATCTGTCTGCTTCAGATTAATGATTATTTTGAATCCGAACAAAATTAAAACATGCGCAACCCCATTAAAATTATATACGACAGGTTTAGACCCAAGTTACGGTACGTCCTTAAATTAAAAACACAAATAGAAAATAAGTTTTTATTATTTTGTCCTAACGGAAAATTTGCATGAACCATACTCTAATAATCTATAATATGAATTGCTTACAATATATTAGAAATTTAATCCTAAACTTCTTAATCTTAATTTAATCTTTCTGAATTATTAGTATATTATATTATAGAAATATATTATTGTATCATTCTTTCTGAATGATAAAATAATATACTTCGAGTGTTTCCATATTGACTTTATAAAGGAAACAAACAGTCCGGAGCAATTTCACGGTTGAATATTTTAATGATCAAACCAGTCCATTACCACCAGCCGGCCATGTACGCTCGCTACATTGATCTGTTAAAGCTCTATCTTCAACTCTCGCCCAATAACAATTCGTATTGCCAACGATTTTTATGACGTTTTATATGTTCATGTTTTGTTAATATTCGGATGCGTTTAAGATATGTACTAATGTAAGCCGTAAACTACATTTTTATTAAAATGTTCCTTTCACCACATTGTATTTTGCTAGAAATTTTATTGTATAATTCAGTTATAAATCAAACAACGATTTTTAAAGTTGGAATCATATTTAAAAACAAATGAAATGAGTTTAAAAATATTAGTTGAATTTTTAAGTGATATATTTTTAAATTAAGGTTTTTATTAAACCTGTTCTTTAACAAATCCGTTTGTACGTTTGGTTAAAATGTTTTGAAATATCAACAATATCGATATTAGTTAGTTATGTAGTTATAGTAAATATCATTGTCATTAGCTTTAGAAGTTGTTAGCTTACGTTCACAAAAATCTAGTACACAAAATGCGATCTTACAATCTATGAGCCAATGTAAGCGGGAGACCAAGTGAAGAGTGACAAAGCCGCGAAGCCGCGGGGCGAGTGACAGAACTCTCCTCTCCCGTGAAACACAAACATTGCTCGGCCCATAATCACTCCTAACCGGTAGTTCTAAATAAAGTACAGTAGCTGTGAAGCACAGAATTGAATGGCTTTTACGTCATATAACTGAAAAAACAACGTATTATTTGCCAAGATCATTAATTAATAGCCCATATTCCTCTATGTGTAACATGCAGTCTTGTACCTCCTTTTCCAATCCAATTCCACTGTGGTAAACATTTTTCAATACAGGCTGATGCAGCCAGTAATAAACCCTACTGTACTAGTTTTAAATATGTGTAGGGTCTATCCCCTTCAATCATGATCCACATAGAAACATGTAACCAAACAGAAACATACTCCTGAAAATTTAACTCATAATGACTCTTGTATTTTTTACTCATAAACTAATGAACCGGGATAATTAAAAGCCGATATAATTTCCAATATTTTTACAAAAATTGAGATAAACTTTTAAGAGACGTTTTTGTTGGTGAATGATTTTCTGGAGCTAAGATTGTTCGGCAAGTTAAGCGGCTTCTTGAAAGCCACTTCTTGTAGAAAGTGTCATGGCACGGGAAGTGCTTCCATGCATAATTTACCAAACCATTTTAATGCGATGGAACTTACACCCTCCGATGACCTCATTGCATATTACTTGTTAAGATTCTTCGACATTGTATCAAGACACCAAATTTACTGAAAATTCTCGCGTTACATTTTCTGCATTAATTGTTGAGGTTTTCTTTTTTGTTACGAACCCTTTATACATTATTATTGTAGTGTCATATAAAAAAATACATATCTGTTATATAATGATATATATCCGTGTTACATTCCCAGTGTTAATATTACAGTAATTCGTAGTTGTAATGCAGTAAACATAAATCTATGTTTACTGCCCTTCAACAAACCTTTGAAGCCCCCCTCATCAGCTATTGGCTATTGCAATTAAAACAAGACAACATGTTACATTTGGCAGTATATCCTTCTTATTATCGGTGCTGATTAATTAACTTATTTTAATTATTAATCTCCCTTAGTTAATTTACAATTTGATTTAGTAACTTCTAACTAGGATCAGTATTGTGTTATTGTGGACCATAAAGACCAGCTAGCTAAGGGTGGTTGTCTAAATATGCTCTGTAAGGGAATTGGTGAGAGGGGGTCGTTTGAGGCGTTTCGTTTTTCTACGTTACGTTTTTGTCACAGAATGAGATTAGTAGGTTAAATTGGCCCAATACTTAAATACATGAAATTATAGTTTTTAGCTGAATATATATATTATATTTATTTATTTATTACAGTGTCCTCCTTATTACACGTCCTCCTTAGCACATCTGCTGGCTGCATAAGTGAATCAGTGTCGGGTGATATGATTGGGTCTAGGGTCTCCCGGCGCTGCGGCACTTTGTGACTTGGCTCCATGCCCTCTCTGATCTTTCCTAACCAAACTTGCATCGATTGAACTGAAACATATGCCAGATCCTCTCGGAGGATTTCTGCTGACTCTTGTACTTATGTGACAGCTGACAATTTCTATTCATTTTCAATAACTATCTTTACGAACGTTTGTATTTCAACAATATACGTTTAGTTGTACTTGGGCAACTCTTAATTGTAAATATTGTCTACGACGTGAGTTCTGTATACGAAAAACCATATATTAAGTGTTGCGGTGATTTACCTGTCGAAATTGTGTGTAGAAACAGTAGTCTCCAGTTGTTCGTTGGTCAGTCAGAGTAGTCAAGCGTGGAGACTACAGTCAGGTATCTGGGGTATAAATTGAGAACCCACGAATGCGGTCCCACGGAGATGTTTCTGTTGACTACTAGTTTTTCGTTGCCTGGTCTTAAGCTATACGAGTTCCTATTTTGACTAACAGGAAACCCCATTTTTAGCTTACAAATGATTTCAGTAATAATTGTCTTTATAAAACATCTTCCGTTCTCTTTCCTTCTCTTCTTTGTTCTTACTAACCTCTGAGACATTTAAAATATCTAAGTAATATTTAACAATTTATTGTTTAGTAAATAATCATAAAATTTCTGAAAATAACAACAAGAGAAACAAAGTTAAACTAATCGTTAGAATTTATGGGGGGACCCCCCTGTATACCAAGCTTTTCTTGAGTGGGTTTTGTTGGGTAATTTGAGCTTCATACCAAGATTCATTGAAAACTAGATTGAAAAATAAAGAAGAAATTGATTTTTTTAATATTTTCCATAAGAATAACATTGGGCATTTAGACAACGTACTGCGTTTATCATGGAGACTAAAATTAACTTTTCTTTGGACCTGTTAGTCGTAGACAAATAATTCAAAATACTAATTTGTTTAGTTTTTTAAGCCAGTTTCAATAGTGATAGTCAAATTATGCTTTACCTTATTTGTTTTCGCTGAAAATTTAAGAAATTTAATTTTGACATTTAAAAGCCCATAGCTTTTAAACCATAATTTTTACAGACATGCAGGTGGTGTCATATTATTTAGTACTCTGTGCACTATAAAGTCTCAAATTTTAATCAAAATCGTTAGAGCCATTTTTGAGAGATTTGGATTTTCACGTTTTTTTAGGGTTTTTAGGGGTGAACTACCCTTAAAAATGAAAATTTCAAAAAATGAAAAAGACTCCTGGAGATACGGTAAAAGTATATATACATGCAAAATTTCATCTAAATAGGACCAACGGTTTATGCACGCACAGACAGACACATGGACGGACAGACATCACGTCGAAACCCATTTTTAGATTCAGAGGCCCCGAAAATCGATATATCCACTCTCAACTCAAATTCGAAAATTTTGACGAAAACTATACTTTCTCCATATACCGTACTATGTATAAAGGGAGAAAGTAAAATTATAGAGCATGTTTCAAATCCTTATTACTTTCTAATTTCGACCTGACTTTAGATGGGTTACTAATAACAAAGGTCCGGGATGGAATCGGTGACCCTCCGATTTCGAGGCGACTACCCAGCTGTTCTTTCTCTTACATAGTAACAAAACTTTGAGAATCATTACTCTGGATTACCGCTTCGACGCATAAATGCTATACTACTGTAACCTCAACTCTTCAGAAATCACAGTGGCATATGTGAGTGCGTTTCTCTCATGCTCTTTCATATTTAAACCTCCACTCTTGAGCCACTTTGCAGGTAACTTTCTCCTCTGACTCAGTGACACAAAGACTGTGAAATAACACTCTCCTTATATTTTTATTTGTTAGGCGTTGATTGTTGAAAGCTTGGTTTCTCGTATGTTAACCTATACATATTTAGTGTTGTATATTTGTTTATTTTATGAGTATATTGTTTATAAAGTGTAAATATACGTCGTCTGTTTCTGTATACATTTACATTTTCTCAGACTTCTTTGACCTTATTAGTCTAACGATTCTTTAGTCAGAATCGATATTTATATACAATCAATAGTGGCCAGAAAGTTTTGAAAGATTTGTATAGCAACATATATATAACTCACGTCAACTAGTTCCATTTCATATGCGTAAAATTGTAATGTATACCTATACTATGTTTTAGCGAACATTACGGCCATATCTTAAATACTGTGCAAGGTTATTTTTTAATTGCATTTAATTTTTGTTTAGGTTAAAAAGATATGGTTAACAATTTGTCCATGATTGTATTTTATGTTTAATAGCTTTTCTCATGTTAGCGTACCATATTGTTTATGTTTAATTTATATTATTGTTTACATAACATACATAAAAATAAAAAATACCCCCGTCGCAGCAGACCTGCGTACTCAGCGAATTTCCAAATCAATAATATTTAAAAAAATAAATGTCAAGTTTAAAAAAAATATGTCCATAAACATGAGAATTATTTGCCTATTCTCCATAAGATTAACATGGCAAAGAGTGTGCAGGTTTGCTGCTGTGAGGAACACTGAAATTAGGCATTTCTACCATAAATAATTTTTATCTTAACATTTATACCAACTTTCATCAACATCTGTCCATAAATAAAGGAGTTTGCCTATTCCCTATATGATTATTATGGGAAAAGAGTATGCAGGTTTGCTGCCATGATAAACACATAAACTATGATTTTTAAGCATAAATGGATAGATCTCAACCACATGAAGCTAAATATCAAGTTTTATCCAAAAATATTCATTAATATGGGAAATATTAATTTTTCCCTATCCTCCATAAGATTAACATTGGAGCCCCACAATACAACGTACTGTGTTTAGATTTTTTAATATCTCGGTAACCGTTGGAGATAGAGAAAAACTTTAAGGAACTTAATTGTGTAGTTTTTTAAGCTGATTCTAATGGTGAAATATAAAATTAGAAATTTTAAAAAATTACATGTGAAAAACGCAAAAAACCCCATTTTGGGGTACAAAACCCCCCCAAACTACCCGTTCCCATTGACCGATATGTCTGATTTACGAACTCGTCCGAGCACTTGTAGAAATACACGTCTCAACCAAATTTGGTCTTGATTGGACCATTTTTACGAGAGTTATCGTGTTCACAGACACATATATATATATATACATATATACATATATATATATATATATATATAAAAATTTTTACGACTATTGTTTTTGGACTCTGGGCACCTAAAGAAGAAAAATTTAACATGGTTATGGGACTTAAAATGTCTCACCATGAGACCTAAAACAGGTAATAGCTTCTTCCTTGATGGGAAAATTCTGCATAACAATAAAAGGGTATTCCGGCATTATTTGTTTCTTAATTATATTAGTAGCCCTAATAGGTGACGATCAATAAATAAAATATTAAATAGCTATACCATTTTTAACGACTATTGTTTTTGGATTCTGGGTACCTCAAAACGAAAAATAACATGGTCCCGGGCTTAAGTCGTGCGATGAGACCTACAGTAATAGCTTCTTCCTTATAGGAAATTTGCTAAAAATGAGAAAGCTCATTATTTATTAGCGAATTTCCCAACCAAAAAATATTCGCCATATATATATATATATATATTTATATATGTGTCTGTGAACACGATAACTCTCGTAAAAATGGTCCGATCGAGACCAAATTTAGTAGAAACGTGTATTCCTGAATTTGCTCGGACAAGTTCGTAAACCAGACATATCGGTCTATGGGAACGGGTAGTTTGGGGGGTTTTGTATCCCAAAAATGTTTTTTTCGTTTTTCATATGTAATTTGAAAAATTTTTAGATTTTATCGTTAACCATTAAAATAAGCTTAAAAAACTACACGATTTAGTTCCTTAAAGTTTTTCTCTATCTCCAGCGGTTACCGAGATATAAAAAAATCTAAACACAGTACGTTGTATTTTGAGGCTCCAATGTTAATCTTATGGAGGATAAGGAAAAATTAATATTTCACTTATTAACCAATATTTTTGGATAAAACTTGATATTTAGTTTCATGTGGTTGAGGTTCATTCATTTATGCTTAAAAATCATAGTTTATGTGTTTATCATGGCAGCAAACCTGCATAATCTTTTCCCATGTTAATCATATGGAGAATAGGCAAACACCTTTATTTATGGACAGATGTTGATTGAAGTTGGTATGAATGTTAAAAATAAAATAATTTGATGGTATAAATGCCTACTCTCAGTGTTCCTCACAGCAGCAAACCTGCACACTCCTTTCCACGTTAATCTTATGGAGAATAGGCAAATAATTCTCATGTTTATAGACAGATTTTGACCAAACTTGTCATATATATTATTATTATTATATTATTGATTTGGAAATTCGCTGAGTACGCAGGTCTGCTGCGACGGGGGTATTTATCTCATGATTATTTATTTTTGCCTTTTTAATAAGGAAGTTCAAAACCGCATTACATTAGGTTATTAGATTAGCCTCGTCAAAGCAGTAGATTGAGCACATCAAAGAGCGGCATCTGCAACCAACGGTAAAGCTATTACCTTGCAAACTCAACTTCCAGAAAACAACTCCAAAGCTGGCAACCGGATTTTCATCTATGAATAATGTTTGAATTCCTATTCAAATTGTTAAATTGTATAGAATGTTATATCTCGTGTAGATGAGGTTTGTAGTCTTAGCGCCTAGAACGAGCCATATAACACACACCAGCCTATAAGCTATCGCCTAATATGCCATAGCGATATCATCACAGCGGTTAGGGTGTTTGCTACGGGAATTCCTCTCAACGTATTCCTTGATAACCTGAATGTCTATTTTGGAGTAATGTCTTACAATATGTATATTTTTAAAAGATATGCAAAATACAAAATACTATGGATTATTAATTTTTAATAAGGATGCTAAAAGGGAAACCCAAGATTAATTTTTCAGTAATATATTGTGGTGCTTTTGTAAAAGCTAGAAGAATTAGTCTGGACTGGTTTGGTTTAAAATACATGTGTTTTGGTTTGCGCGAACTTCTCATAAAACGGATTTTTGTTTTAGTATTATTACAGTTAGCGTATACGAGTACAACTAAACAGAATATTTTGGTTTTTTGATTACCAGTAAGAATTAATAGAAAGGATTGGAGGGAAATATTTTGGGGTTATGAATGATATAGACTCAGTATGAATTAGGATGAACTTTTCCTGTTTCTTGTCTGTCTTTTTCTGTTTTTCTTTCTTGTTACTTGTGTTCTGTGTGTTTCTACGCCTTTCCGCTTTTAAACTTTTTAAAAGGTGTTTGGATCGTTCCCCACCAAAACGATCAATTCATTATAACCACTGTGCCAGTTTCTGTTTTTAATTTGTTTTGACAAAGTTTAATTCTTACAATGTTGATTACTTAAAGTGCAAAAATGAAGCATTTACAATAATTTAATTCATTAACACAAAAATTGTTTTTAAACATTTCTAAAAAATCATAAAATGACACTTTTTAAACTAACATTACTACGATTTACCGGTACTTTGTGTGATGTAAATGTAAACTAGAAATACCAATCTTAAACTTAATACTTTGATCTTTTATTAAATTTGGTTGAAAAAGTGAACCAATATAAAGCCTGCTTTGCAAGTCCAATGAGGGGTTGAATTTACATTCAATATTCTTTATAGCGCAACCGGCTCTTACGGATGAATAATATTTATTACTGTAGTTGTGTATTTTATGTTTTTAGTTTTCCTCAAAAGTGCATGATGTAATGCCATTTAAGTTACTAGAGTGTTGTGCCGCTTTATTATTTAACTTGAGGTATACTCAATAATCCTCAAGTAATCAAATTGGACAATCTAGGACGAAAGATAACAATCGGTCAGGAGTATTACATAAACTTATTCAAATATCTCTTGGACTACTCTAGTTGACTGTTGAAGGAGTGGATTGTGAGCTGACACAAGTCGTTCGTTACTGTGAACCATAAGAGATTCGTCACAATTCCACAGTGTACCTTGTCAATAGGCCACTCTTGATGATTCATCGTTAGTATTTGACTGGGTTTGGTAATTTCAGGCGCACTTTGATTCCTAAACATATGCTGGTGAGCAAAGGGACATTATTGATTGTTGTACAGAGATGTATGATGTAAGTTCGATCTATTCTTGGTGTTGACTGATGTATTATATAGACGATAATGTACATATACTTTACATTAACATGTAATGTACAAGTACATTACATTATCTTAACTAAAAAATGTCTTCTAGAAAATCTGAAGACGTGAAGTGAAGCTCACTTATTGTGAAACTGGTCAGTCCTTTAGTTTTTACGGTTCTGTACACTTTGTTCTCCATGTTTCATAGAGTCAGTGGTGGCAAAAAGGTATGTCAAGACATTGACCTGATTGAAAGGGATCCCTTGGTATGGGACATTACAAATCTATAATATTATAAAGAAGATGTGTTTTTTTTGTTGGTTTGTGGGTTTGTTCTGGGAAGTAAACGCGAAAAATACTGAACCGACCGGTTGAAATTTTACACAAAGGCATATCTCAACTCATGCAACTCATAGACGTATTCATTTTCTTAATCGTCCTTGGCCTACGCCCTGAACGTTCTAGGTTTCAATATATACATTTTCAAAGAATGATAACATAAAATTACTTGAATTTCAACAGCTTTGGACACTAAAATTTGACAGTTCGGGATGCAAAAGACACATTTACAGTAAATGTCCTAGTTTAAATGTTTACAGTTTCTAATTTTAGCATCTCTTTATACTAATTTTTACAGTCAAGGAAGAAGAAGAAAGAGAGTTCATTTTTACAGATAAACTGCTGGATCGAAATTAACATTGCAGAATATTGTAGATTTTAAGTTTTATACCGATATTTGTCTCTATTATATTATTGCTTATCCTTTCCCAATATTACTTAACATGCGGTACTTGGTCATGATGTAGGCACTCGTGTTTATAAATGTTTGAGATCTCGTTTAGTATAAAATACTATTAGAAATAATACTTATTTATATGTGAATAGTATTTTACCTCAAATAAAGCGTTTTTTCTCAATCAAATTTTCATACTGTATTTAGAATATTTATTTCATGTCGAAGAGAAAAGGTAACCTCTTTCAAACCTTTACCCGTGCGAAGGACGGGTACTTTATCTAGTTAAAAATGAAAGATTATCTCATTGAACAGAAAATTTATAATTATATGCAATTAATTAACCGCGTGCGTTTTCATGATGTTAATTCAAATAAGCAAGAATTAGAATACGTGTCGGAATACATTTTAGCATACTTACTTACTTTACTTTATACTTTTAACTGATATGGCGACCTACCCAGGTAGGTATTTTAGGCCAAGTATGAATGAGGAATGAATGTAGGAGGATTGTGGCGCGATCTTGTAGTCTTGTTAGTGATTAAGGCTGACATGTTCCTTAGTTAGGACTGTTTATTAATAGCCCAACAGCCGATGGCAACTAATGGACCTACAGTTTAACGTGGAAACCCAATCACGGCCTCTGAATTACGTATTGGTCTAATTATGAGGATGGTCTTTGTGGAATAACGTAGTATTCAATAGTGCGGACGTTAATCCACACAACAGAACACTACACCCACCGACCATCCCTCACAACTATCCACAATTCGTGACCTCCAAGAAGCTGGATCACAGGACGTCGCCACCGTCCCATAATTGGATCCCTGAGAACTAATGACAAATTATTGATGCATCCGTTAGAATTACATTTTTATTTGATTTCTTCTTTGATGTAATCGAAGCTATAAACCGATATCCTGAACTTGACAAGTTTGTTGATGAGAGCGTCCCGGTGAATCTCTCTACTTAGCCTAGGTAACTCCTTATTCTGTGTACATTGTAAAACAAGAATACACCATACAAATTTAAATAGGTGATATTTGCCACTGACAAATATAACAGGTTGAACCTGAAAAGGTTGAAAGAAGAATAATTATTTTCATTTGATGTAAACATTTTAGTTGTAGTTGTGTTTTTTAAGTTTGCTCTTGATCAAAATTCGAAATAAGATTAATATATTAATTTATTTCCATGGACCAAATAAATTCTGTAATGGAATCGTAAATAATTTCGAAATTTGCCTAAATATGATGAGAAACCATACAAACGCATCTCAGAATGACCGGCCTGGGATAAATGCACAGACCTACCGAATGTAAGGTTCAATTTTGGAATTTTGAAACTTCCTCATTCAGTCGAACAATTTAGAGTCGTATATTACGATTAATTTATCAAATGGCTCTGGTTAACCAATCAGGGACTATCTTGAATGTATATTATAAAAACCCCTTTTTCAGGTTTTTGAGACGTTTATCTTAAGTACATCAAAAATATTTGTGTGAAGTTCTTTCCTACAAAGCCTGATAGTTTTTTTTAGAAAATTTGATTAGTTAATCTATTACTGATTCAATGATATACGTATTTTTATATTATAGGTTAAGGCTAAATAATTAGTTGTAAATAAAGTAGAAAATAAATTTGAATTACTTGGATTGAAATCAAAATCGTTTTACAACGTGATCATTACGATGCATGATTCCAAGTATGCTTCATTAGTCTTAACATTTTTAAATATTGCATGTATTATATTAATGAAATATTGCATGTATTATATAAATGAAGTATTGCATGTATAAATTACAAGAGTTTTCAAATAGAGCAATGTATTACTTTTTGAAAAGCATACGTTATTCCTGGATTTCCGGGTTTTATCTCACTGGATTAAAATAACAGCGACGTTTTTGCTATTTGACATTTTAAAACATAATTTGTTTCGGAGAGTTCCAAGATTGCAAGAAGGATCGTTAGGAACATCTGGGGGCAGTAAAAAAGGGGCTCGTAAAGTTTAAAAGGGAGGATTTGGCGGGTCTTGGATTCTAGGGGCAACTCAGAAATAATAACTTGCCAGCCGGTGCTTTAATTAGGATGACAGATGGTTAAACTTATGTGGTCATTAATGGAAGTAACCTTCCAATTATAAATTATGCATCATGTTTCAGCTTATGAGATGATTACAATTAAATTTGTTATTATCTTAAAATATTTTCTTTGATTCTAAGGTTCTATTCTCTTACACCATAGTTCATAAGTTATTATTACATACTAGCAGAGCCAAGTGGCCATTTTGAAACATGATTGTTTTAAAGGAATAAGTGTATAGATTTAAATAGTTAATTACATTTTCCAGCTTGTGTGATAAATAAATTGTATAACTGCATAATTGTGCAGATTGATCACATTGGACTCTAATCTATCCTGGATTTGTGATTATTTAATCATTAACAAAATAGTTATGACCGCAGTATTGTGGTGTTAAACATTTCATATGTAATCACACAATCCAACTGTGTCCCTCATTATACATAATGCTAAAGAGAAAAAAAAACTCCGACAGTTCTTGTAATACATCAAGTTGGGTCAAAGGGAATGAAAAAACACATGGAGGATAAGTAATTTACCAAACTTATTTTATTTTTACAGACTCTCTTACATTTATTTAATAACTTTACATTTACACTGATACTATGGCATAATTAAATGAGAAACAGTTATATCTTCTAAGGTTATTGATTTATTTTTTTAATTTAATTTTATTCTTAAATTTTTTTATATGTGAGTTGTGCAATTAGTGCATTTTAATGACTTTTTATACAAACAATTTTTAAGTATGGTGCCAAATACTGAAATAAAGGGTTGAAATTTGTTTTTATTTTGAACAAAATGTTAATACTTCCATTATTTCCATTATTAACTCAATTAATTCATTGCATCTTATGATCCTGACACAATCTCAATCTTTTAAATTAATTATTTGTTTATATAATATTTTAAATAATATAATATTATTTAAAACTTATTATTATTAATTTATTTGCATCATTATTTTTATTTATAATTTGTAATAGTTTTTTTATAAAATAGTATTTAAATACAATTTTTTTAAATTCATAATAGTTTATATCATTTCACACAACTAAAGTCATTCCCAAAGCCAATTATTAAAATTATTATTATTAGTCTAATTATTATTACTAGTCAATTGTTTTACCTTTCTTTATTTATATATAATTCACCATTATAATTTGATAACAACTGCGGTCTACACATAGGTATCTGCTCATGTAGACCTTTTCTTGCTAAATTGTGGCATAAATGAGATTTTTATTTGTAGTAATTATTAGTCTATAATTATCATTAATGTTACTGTACTTACTGTATGTTTGACTGTGGGAATAAAACTATTAATTGATTTAATTTTTACTTGTTTGCAATTGTACATTTGTATGTTAAAAAATTTATTTAGCTGTTTGCTTTTTCAATACTAAAATGTGTCATATTATATTTTGTTTATCAGCACAGAATTTTTTTGGAATAGATATTTTTTACGTAGTTATAATTTAATATAGTTATTAGAATAAAATGATCCAGGTCCTAATTGAATTATATGTTTCACTTTGATGATATAGCCCAAAAAATCTCTACAAAAGTTTGCAGAAGCTACAAAAATCACAAATGACATTCTGTGTACTGTACTGTGTACTCTTAAACTACTGATAGATTAAGTTAAATACTAAACCATATTTGATATGAACAGAGGGAGTATTTTCTAGACACAGTTTCTAGATGAGTGTGTTGAATGTGTATGGAAATGTTTATCTCACCTACCTTATGTTCCAGGATGATGCTGTGTAGAGGTCCAGGGAGGAGCGAGATGCCCGCTGACGGGAGACACTCCCCTGGGAGTCCCAGTAACTAGCCCAACAGCTCAGGTACCTGACGTACGCTCTCTGATCTCATATTGTTGTTCCAGGATGATGCCGTATAGAGGTCCAGGGAGGAGCGAGATGCCCGCTGACGGGAGACACTCCCCTGGGAGTCCCAGTAACTAGCCCAACAGCTCAGGTACCTGACGTACGCTCTCTGATCTCATATTGTTGTTCCAGGATGATGCCATGTAGAGGTCCAGGGAGGAGCGAGATGCCCGCTGACGGGAGACACTCCCCTGGGAGTTCCAGTAACTAGCCCAACAGCTCAGGTACCTGACATACGCTCTCTGATCTCATATTGTTGTTCCAGGATGATGCCATGTAGAGGTCCAGGGAGGAGCGAGATGCCCGCTGACGGGAGACACTCCCCTGGGAGTCCCAGTAACTAGCCCAACAGCTCAGGTACCTGACGTACGCTCTCTGATCTCATATTGTTGTTCCAGGATGATGCCGTGTAGAGGTCCAGGGAGGAGCGAGATGCCCGCTGACGGGAGACACTCCCCTGGGAGTCCCAGTAACTAGCCCAACAGCTCAGGTACCTGACGTACGCTCTCTGATCTCATATTGTTGTTCCAGGATGATGCCGTGTAGAGGTCCAGGGAGGAGCGAGATGCCCGCTGACGGGAGACACTCCCCTGGGAGTCCCAGTAACTAGCCCAACAGCTCAGGTACCTGACGTACGCTCTCTGATCTCATATTGTTGTTCCAGGATGATGCCGTGTAGAGGTCCAGGGAGGAGCGAGATGCCCGCTGACGGGAGACACTCCCCTGGGAGTCCCAGTAACTAGCCCAACAGCTCAGGTACCTGACATACGCTCTCTGATCTCATATTGTTGTTCCAGGATGATGCCGTGTAGAGGTCCAGGGAGGAGCGAGATGCCCGCTGACGGGAGACACTCCCCTGGGAGTCCCAGTAACTAGCCCAACAGCTCAGGTACCTGACATACGCTCTCTCATCTCATATTGTTGTTTATTTTATTTTTTAATGAGAAACCTGCTATGGATGACCAGATTACCGGTACGGTATCTCAGGGGTAAAGTTCCAACCCAGTGTGTCGAAGGTTGCTGGATAGAAACCGGTGGCCAGTGACTCCTGTCAGTTCATGAACAATCTCTGGCTAGCCTATGTGACTAACGCCGCAATGGTATCTTGCTATCGACTCTCTTAGGCCCGTGGTGATGGGCAGCTGAGGATTTTAATAAGAAAAAAAGAAAAAAATATTTTGTATTAATTACATTTAGGAAAGAAATTATTTATTATCGTAGTACATTTATATTTCCTTTCTAGAATACCGTAAAACATTCTAAATAACTTTTCAAATGTCTCAGAAAATATCCGATATAAAGTTAAATTTATCAGTCAGTTAAGGCAATATTTAGTTAGCGTTTCATAACAAGACAAGAGATTGGGGAGTCTGGTATTTGATGTCCTGCAGCAGTTAAATTACTCCTCTTCCATCTCACTAACTTTCTCCAAGTTTGTTTCTAGAATTATTGGCTTTTTACTTTCTTGAGCAAGATAAACTTTTTAAACTGAAAATAACTAATATTAAGGTATTACAAGCAAGTACAGTATTGTGTTGACAATAATAATTTATATTTAAAATTCATTCATGGAAAAAGTTAATATTTTGAGAAATAAATTTTATACATCAACAAGTATAAAAATTGTCTTCATAACTTTCAAAGAAGATTTAGTTATTTCTCACAAACAAGTTTAATACAATTTAGAATCAAAACTTTTTATTTTACACTTTTTATTCAAAGATTTTTGTTTTTACCCATATTCTCTTCAAATAAATGGATGCAATGGTAAAAAAATTAAATCCAAGAAGGTTTATACACAAAAATATTTGTTCATGTAGTTAATACAGTAAGTCAATTTACTTACAGTATTTATTAATTTATATGATATTTTTCTTGATTAGCTATTTTGCATTAATTCCATCAGTATAGAACAATGTTTTTGATGTCTTCATCACTAAATCTGACCTGCATTACTGAATTGATAAGATCCAAAGTTACCGATTGACTAGTGCTATAACGTTAAATACCCCCGTCGCAGCAGACCTGCGTACTCAGCGAATTTCCAAATCAATAATATAATAATAATAATAATAATATATGGCAAGTTTTATAAACATCTGTCCATAAACATGGGAATTATTTGCTTATTTTCCATAAGATTAATATGGCAAAGAGTGTGCAGGTTTGCTGCTATGAGGAACACTAAAATTAGGCATTTCTACCATAAATAATTTTTATCTTAACATTTTATCAACTTTCATCAACATCTGTCCATAAATAAAGGAGTTTGCCTATTCCCTTTATGATTATTATGGGAAAAGAGTATGCAGGTTTGCTGCCATGATAAACACATAAACTATGATTTTTGAGCATAAATGGATAGATCTCAACCACATGAAGCTAAATATAAAGTTTTATCCAAAAATATTCATTAATATGGAAAATATTAATTTTTCTCTATCCTCCATAAGATTAACATTGGAGCCCCACAATACAACGTACTGTGTTTAGATTTTTTAATATCTCGGTAACCGTTGGAGATAGAGAAAAACTTTAAGGAACTTAATTGTGTAGTTTTTTAAGCTGATTCTAATGGTGAAATATAAAATTAGAAATTTTCAAAAACTACATGTGAAAAACGCAAAAAACCCATTTTGGGGTACAAAACCCCCCCAAACTACCCGTTCCCATTGACCGATATGTCTGGTTAACGAACTCGTCCGAGCATGTGTAGGAATACACGTCTCTACCAAATTTTGTCTCGATCGGACCATTTTTACGAGAGTTATCGTGCTAACAGACACATACATATATATATACATATATATATATATAAATTTTAACGACTATTGTTTTTGGACTCTGGGCACCTAAAGAAGAAAAAATAACATGGTCCCGGGCTTAAGTCTCACCATGAGACCTACGGTAATAGCTTCTTCCCTATGGGAAATTCGCTAAAAGGCTCCAATGGGCAAAGAATCTTAAAAATGGACTATTATAATGTGAAAAAAACATGTTTTTTCCTTAGAGACTCATTTCTTTGTGTAGGCTAAGAAAGTATCTTAATAATGTATAAGTTAGCTTAAGAGAAGATTTGACTGCTTAATTGCAAAAAGCTCCTAAATACCCCCAAAAAAATGTTTTAGGATTAATTTACCCATGAGTGAAAAGGAGCCCTTGCTCTGGCAGGAGGGAAAATAAAATCGGACCTGTATATAAATATACACCATTGAAGAATCGTCCTCATAAAAAGGAATCTCCCATCAAGATAGAAAAAAACACACATCTAAAATACCCCCTTTGCAGCAGACCTGCATACTCAGCAAATTTCCAAATCAATAATATAATAATAATAATAATATATGACAAGTTTTATTAATATCTGTCGATAAATAAAGGAGTTTGCCTCTTCTCCAAATGATTAACATGGGAAAACAGTATGCAGGTTAGCTGACATGATAAACACATAAACGATGATTTTCAAGCATTTGAAGCATAAGATCTCAACCAAATGAAGGTAAATACCAAGTTTAATACAAAAATATTGATTTATAAGTGAAATATTAATTTTTCTTTATCCTCCATAAGATAAACATTGGAGCCACAAAATACAATGTATTGTGTTTAGATTTTTTAATATCTCGGTAACCAACTTTAAGGAACTAAATTGTCTAGTTTTTTAAGCTGGTTCTAATGGTGAAAGATAAAATCTTAAAAAAACTTTTAAATTACATATGAAAAACGCAAAAAATCCTATTTTTGAGTACAAAACCCCGCCAAACTACCCGTTCCGATTGACCGATATGTCTGGTTTACGAACTCGTACAAGCAAATGTAGGAATTCACATCTTTACCAAATTTGGTCTCGATCGGACCATTTTTCCGAGAGTTATTGTGTTCACAGACACACACACACACACACACACACACACACACACACACACACACACACACACACACACACACACACACACACACACACACACACACACACACACATATATATATTTATATACAGGGTGTTCATTAAAGTCGGGGACAAACTTCGAGGGGTGATAGTACTCATCAAAATAAACAAAAAATTTCTCATAAACATATGTCGAAAAATCCTTCGTTTAGCCGCTAGCCGCCATTTTGTATTTAATACAAAAAACGTTGTACATAAATAATTATTTAAGAGACAGAAACCAAACTTCGCACACATATTTATTGGCCAAAGAAAAAAACATTCTCAAATTATCATTAAGTTTGCTTTTATATTTTCAAAATGACGGCAAATAAAAATATTTTAATTTAAATAACAAAAAACCATTAACTTTAAAAACCACCGCAAAGTATGTGTGCAAAGTTTGGTCTCTGTATCTTAAATAGTTCTTTATATATAAAGTTTTTTGTATTAAATACAAAATGGCGGCTAGCGGCTAAATAAAGGATTTTTCGACATATGTTTATTAGAAATTTTTTGTTTATTTTGATGAGTACTATCACCCCTCGATGTTTATCCCCAACTTTAATGAACACCCTGTATATATATATAAATTTAAACGACCTTTGTTTTTGGTCTCTGGGCACCTAAAGACGAAAAAATAACATGGTCCTGGGCTTAAGTCTTGCCATGAAACCTACGGTAATAGCTTCTTCCCTATGGGAAATTCGCTAAAAGTGAGAGTTCTTAAAAAATCAAAATGTTAAGGTAATGTCATGTCCAGGGAACTCCACTAATCTAAATCCAATTGAAAACCTATGGGCAATATTGAATAAAAACTCGGAAAAATGAATTATAGCAGAAAAAACTAACCTTATCTATATGATAATTCAGGTCTGGTTTGATGATTAAGATATCAACAACATTCAAATAGCATTAATCAGCTAATCAAGAAGAAATAAGGTCATATAATCGACTGATCGTAAGTAAATTGAATTACTGTATAGAATAAACTAAATGAACAAATGAAGTTTGGTGTACATATATTCACCTTGTTCGGATTAATTTGTTCACTACTGCATATTGTTACATCATCACTCTTATTAATTTTGAAATAATTATTCATAGTATGATTATAATATTACATTAGTAACTAATTAAAAATCCATTTGCAACTATTTAAGAGTTATACAATACTAATACAATAAAACATCATTTCTGTACAATAAACTATTTCAAGTTCAAAACATTGAAATAATATCTATAATAATATCTTAATTTTTAGTTTTTGCCATGGATATGTCTAAGCTCTGGGGTGTTGTCAGCAGACCTGCATAAGCCAAAAAGTTTATAATTGCAAAAAGTGCTGGGGAAGTGTTTAGTTTCTTTTTCCATAGAAACTGCCAGATCTATTGTATTTAATTTTTGGTTATAATAAGCTGTTTATATGAACAACTGTAAACATTCCCTTCAGAAATATCCATGATCTATTCTATTTCCCACAGGGAAGTAAATACAGGAATTTTGACATGGATATGTCTTAGGTCTGGGGGGGAGATTGTTGGCGATTTTTATGATAGAAAATAAGTACCAGGTTTTCATAGAAACCACCAGAGTTATGTTATTGAATTTTTTATTTAAAGAATAAGAACAACTGTTTAGATGAAGTGAAAAAATTACCTTTAGATAATGATCCAACCGTATATCCATGATCTAACATATTTCCTACAGGGAAGTAAATACAAACATTTTTTATAAATATCTTACCAAATTGAAAATCATCCACAACAAATATTTTGTTTATTCAGACATATGATGGAAATATTTGTTTTCATAAATAAAAACATAACCTGTTTTTGATACATAATTTATTTTTAGAGCTCTTGTCCACAGAATTCTTGGTTGAAAGTCTTTAAAATCATAGTAAGCAACTGCTATTACCATGTGAATGCCACTAACATACTATTCACAATACTTAACATTCCTTTTTTACAGGAACTTTAAATAAACAGTAAACAGTAGTAAAGGGTCATGCCAATTAATTGATGATATGACAATAATTTCATTGATAGATATATTGAGTTCTACTATGTTGAAGAATAAAGTGTAACTGTTATGTTTTGTTTTCCAGCCTCTAGACTTTGTCTCCAAGCTATGCGAGGTATGTACCATTTGGTTATCATTTATAAATTAATAAACAAATCTTGTAATATTTCTTTGAAGGGCAACACTGAAGAGATCTAATTTTTTTAACTGTTAGCTTGTTTTCTGCTCAACTTTTGTAGCAATTATTTGAGAGATATTTAAATGTGTTTGTATGTACCATTTGGTTATCGTTTGTAACTTAAACAATCAAATCTTGTAATATTACTTTGAAAGGCAACACTGAAGAGATCTAATTTTTTTAAACTGTTAGCTTGTTTTCTGCTCAACCTCTCTAGCAATTATGTCAGCAAACTCATGTCAGTTTTTGTAATTTGATAAATAATTTAATTTTAAAATATGTTTTTGTTCTTAACAATAATGAAATATATGGTGGCAGTGAGTTTACATAAATACTTTCTCTCAAAGAAATAAATAGAATAAAATAAATTCTTCTAAAATAAAACTTTTATATCCTTTACATTAAAAACATCTAAATTTGTTGTTTATAAAATAAAATACCCTCGTTGCAGCAGACCTGCACACTCGGTGAATTTCCAAATCAATAACATAAGAATAATAGCATATTCGTATGACAAGTTTAGTCAGTATTTGCCGATAATAAGAGGGTAAGCCTATTCTACATAAGATTAACGTGGGAAAAGAGTGCACAGGTTAGCTACCATGTAAACAAAAAAACTATGACTTTTAAGTATAAATGGATAGATCTCAACCACATGAAGCTCAATACCATGTTTTGTCTAATTATATTGGTTAGTAAGTAAAATATTAAATTTTCTTTATCCTCCAAAAGATTAACATTGGAGTGCCAAAATACAACAAACAGTACTGTGTTTAGATTTTTCAATATCTTGGAACCATTGGAGACATAGAGCATAACTTTAAAATACTAAATTGTGTAGTTTTGAGCTGAAATGGTAAAAGATACCCCCGTTGCAGCTGACCTGCGTATTCAGCAAATTTTCAAATCAATAATATAATAATAATAATAATATTATAAGTCAAGTTTCATCAATATCTGTCGATAAAAATATGAGAGTTAGTTATTTGCCTACTCTCCATAAGATTAACATAGGAAAGAGTATGCAGGTTTGCCTCTGTGAGGAACACTGAAAGTAGGCATTTCTAGAATAAACAGTTTTTGATTTAACTTAATTTAATTTATTTTGTTTAATGAAACTTGGTATAAATGACCAAGTTTCATCAATATCTGTCCACAACTAAAGGAGTTTTCTTATTCTCTATATAATTAACATAGGGAAAGAGTATGCATGTTAGCTGCATACACTGAGGAACACTGAACGTAGGCATTTCTAGCATAAACAATTTTTAATCTGACCATTTATTCCAAGTTTCATCAATATCTGCCCATAAAAATAAAGGTGTTTACCTATTCTGTATATGATTGACATGGAAAACAGTGTGCAGCTCCGCCTACTATCTTTGGGAACGCCCAGGCAGTAAGTGAAATCTGGTGAACCGTTTTTGCCCATCCGATACAGGTACGACTTGAAATAGCCATGGCCTTTCAGAAACGGAGTGAGGTAGTAATCCACCTCGCCATGCTCGCCATACCCACGGTTGGACCTAGTCTATGAGTCACACAGTCCATCGTCCTCGGGTATCAACTCCCAGCTGAGTTACCACTGCTGGAAGGTTCGGAAGGACACTTCAGATCTTGCAGCATCCTTTCTGACCTCGCTTTGTCTCTTTGTCACCTTCCTCTCCCCTGCCAAAAGTTTGCCAAGGCAAATAACTCCATCGTGGATGCTACTATTGCATCGGCACCAGAATTCTCCAGCAGTTAACAGCAGTAAAGCAGTTTAGGTCATTGTAGCTCAAAATTCTTGTGCTTTGTACAACTAGCTATCAGTCTTAATTCTTAATCATGTACTTTGTTGTACATAATAAGGTAGTAAGCTTTTTGTAAACTACTATGATTCATCTGTTTGTTTTTAGGTGGTAGAGCAGTGAGGGTTGTGGTGGCTCCACATGCTCTTGGCCGCCGTCGCACTGCAAGCTGTCTGCGCACTGTCATTTTCCTTTTCCTTGTCACATTCGTGTGGTTGCAACTCCATATGTCCAGTCTTTCAAGCTCCCCACATCAAGATCAAGTTTCTGAAAACGACTCTGCTCAAGCCATCCTTAATATGGTGCCACAGGTTGGTTGTTCAACTAAAATTAACAATTTTTTTTCATCCTTTCATCTATGGTTTAAGTAAAAGGGTTGTGAACCCAACTATTTTAATTTATAATTTAAATTATGTATAAGTTTATCCCTAATGTTTTTAAGATAATAATTGTAAGGAATATATTAACAACTTATATTTTCTATCTTTTATATTACCTTGTAGGCAATGAACCAAACCTTTATGTATACAGCTGTATATACTTGTATATTTAAAGAAAAAAAACCAAGCCAGCCCTGTTTTTAATAATCAATAATCAATAATTAATAATCCATAAACTCTAATTTTGCTCTTAGACATCCTCACATTGTGTTTTTGCATTTCTGCAGGTGCTACACAAGTTCCTGACAAGCCGTCCACGTAACATGTCCCAACACTCAATGTCCAACCTCAGCGATGTGCCGCACCAGCTCACAATTGACGAGATCAAACGCAACATCTATAGGTACAACTCGGCTCAGACTGTGCTCAACGAGGATATCTTTGGGCCTGTGCTGAACGACACCATTATCATTGTCATACAGGTTAGTACGGTAGTATGTTTTAACAAATTATATGTACTGTATAATGCAGAGCAAGACAAAGAGATGCATAAAGTAATCTACAATAACAAGCTGTCTGGCTGTTATGAATCAGTGTTATGCTTGAAAGCAATTCATTAAAATTTATGTCATATTAGCAAACAGAAAAATATAATAATATAATTTAAATGTAAGTAAATTTTAGTGCACAAACTTTTTTCAAATAGTGCAATGATATTTCATATGCACTGGCTCTGCGCATACGATGCTTTGGCAGAGTGGTTAAAGCCACCAAAGAAAGATTGGCCAAATAACTAATTTTTAAAATTTCATTTTTATCTCCTCAATTAAATATTAAAATTACATGTACAATCAACGTGCATTTCCATCAACAAACCATATACATTCATTAAGTATGAATATGTTATGTTCATGTTGAATTCATGTTTTATTTTGTATCTTACATAATTTGAACGCAGTGTGGGATTTGGAGCTTCGGAAGTAGCAAATTATTAAATAAAGGTATCAGTTTAGGAGGGACACTGTTGACCGATTTCTCTGACATTATTTGTATCTGTGCAGAGTGAAACATACTAAATATCATGATTATATTTTTCCACATAGTTTTAAATCAAAAATATAATACTATAGTCTGTGACAACTATATTCTGTAACGATATCATATTTTTTGAAGGCAGTGATATTAATAACATTAAGACAGTAATAATATTATTTATAGTAATATTAATTTCTAACACATCTTTGTTATGGTTATTAACAGGATATTGTGCTGTGTAGACTTATTTTGCTTAAAAATATTTTTTTAATTACAGATCCACACTCGCTTGGTGTACCTGAGACACCTAATCGTTAGTCTGGCACAAGCACGAGACATAGAAAACACTCTGATCATATTCAGCCATGACTTTTATGATGAGGAAATTAATGAGCTGGTGCAGAGTGTGGACTTTGCCAAAGTAATGCAGATCTTCTACCCTCACTCTATCCAGACCCACCCCCACGAGTTTCCTGGAGAGTCTGCGGGAGACTGTCCAAGGGATATCACAATAGAACAGTGAGTAAATGGTGTTGTATTCGGTACAAAGCTGATTATTTTGTTATTATTTTAGAAAATTCTTAATTTAATATGGTTCAATCCAGTGAAATGCGTAGGTGATCTTGTTAAAATGGGCATAATGCACTAGGGTTGTAAAAAATCAATACTGAACATATTGATTTTTTTCAAATTCACATTTTTAAATGAAAAATGGTAATTCGATTTATTCATGATCTAAACATAGCTTAAAACAACATAGCTAAACCTAGCTTATAGTCTGTGGGCCGAATTCTGCAAGAAAGTCAATCAAAAGATGGATTAAAATGTCTGCTATAGTTATACATCTACAGCAGATATTGTGTGTTAAGATAAATTACATTAGGAAACCAAATTTACTGACAGAAAATACTGCTTTACCATAAAGAAACAATTTGTTGATCCAGCAGATGATGCGATCCATCGGAAAAACGTAAAACTATTTGCAATAACGGGTGCCGGAACTGTTGCGTCCAAGTATGCCAATGGGTTAACACAAATTATTGAGGAAAAAAATTACTAGTAGTGTAAATTATAGTAGTAATAGTAGTGTACTAGTGTATAGATTGCATGTATTGTATGTGACAGGGCTGCCATCCGCAAGTGCATTAACGCCCTCACGCCAGACCTCTATGGCCACTATCGAGAGGCTAAGTTCACTCAAACCAAACACCACTGGTGGTGGAAGGCCAACAGAGTATTCAACCAACTTGAAGTCACCAGGAATCACACTGGTAAACATTCATATTTTTATAATTATATTTTATTTTATTCAATTAAATCATCAATATATGTGCAAAATGGTCTATGTAAATTTAATGAAGTCATATATATCTTCTAAGCCAGTTTCCATATTATTCAGGTAACATGCTTGTCGAAGGCTGATAAAATCTATAGATTTTATAAACAGTAAACCCTTTCCAAGTATCCTGGTTGTCTTTTCAAATCTTATAACCATTCTATACCCAATGTATCTTCTTACTAGTCCATTTGATCTTTCTATGGTTTTCTTACTTGGTAGGTAATTAATAAGGGGCTTAACACTTATAACGTAACATAATTTTTATAACGCTAAGAGAAACATACGGTCAATTTGACCGTCATGTGCTTTATTGGTGTTTAGTGTGTTTATTATTGGTTTTATGTATCATTTGGCAATCACATGAGTAACAAATGATGTTTTACAACATTTTATGACAAATCATATTTATTACGCAAAGATCATGTGACAGAAAAAAATGAAACTCCAAACTCCACGCTTCAAGACGACCACCTGGCCTCGGGAAAAAAATCCGTATAGGATTGTTGCCCAAGGCCATATTTGTGATCTTATAGTGGGTAATATAGCTGTTATTTTACTTCTAGCAGGTGTTCTTTTGTTTGTTGCGTTTTACTACAGCATTTTACCGATTATACAAGGTATAATCACAGGTATTTTCGACCGACGATTGCCAGCCAGTAAGCGAAATATGCGGTAAATCTGACCGACCGTAATCACACAATTCGTCCAATATGTACGACAACGTCCTGCCAACTAGTTGGAAATGACCAAATATTACGGAGAGGGGTTTGGGGGAAGGTACTGGGGGTGACAGCCATCAAGGTCAAGCAGTTCAGCCACTATTACGTAGTAAAATTACCGATCGGTCAATTTGACCGATGTTTCGTTTTAAGTGTTAAAATGAATATTTAATGACCACCTTTCTAATAAAGTTTACAGTCTGTTGAAAAATAACAAATCTTCTACTAGTTAGCATTCATTTTGCTTTTTTAAAATTTAAGGTTAATAAGAACGCTTCTGGCATCCTATAAATTTATAAGTAATAGGAAATGAATAGACTTACTTTGCTTCCAGCCTGAGCCTTGCCACACAACCATGATGGAAAAACCCCCTTGGGAATTTCTTGTGGTGAACTTATTTCACAATTTCTTGATTTTGATTCAGTTTTGGTTTGGGTTTGATTCTTGATTGCTAGATTTCAATGATTCTAATGATTTTTGATTATATAAGGGGATTTTCTCCTTCGTACCTAAACACGTTTTCCCTTTTACACTCCTTCCATTTTCAAGTTGTTACCTAAGAATTTACGATTCTCAAAATAATTACTTTCTTTCTCTTGTGGCCACACAAATTCAAATTTATTTTGGCCTCACCAACTAATTGCCTCCAAACTCTTTGATCATCAGCTATGTCAAACCCTCCCCAATTTTTCTTATGTCATCCATAGTTCATTATTCCATCTTATCCTTGGTTTTCCCAAAGAGCACCTCCTTTATGGTTGACCACATGTTCCACACACAGTCTTCTTATAGCTGTCTTACCCACTCTTCTCACATGACCATATCTCACTTCTCACATCTAATTCTCCTACTTCTTATTACAGCCACAATGTCTGGTCTTCTGTAAAGGTCCCTGAACTCTCTGTTCTTCAATATTCTCCATACCCCTTCTTCAGTTGTGATCTGTATATTCTTTACAATACCTATTTTGTTTGAAAAAATTATTGTCATCAATTTGAAATTTACCTAATATATTACCTGAAGAAAGCAGGTATTTTACACAGTGCAGTTTTAATCATGGATCATGGGCTCAGCATTATGTTAATAACCGTGCAACTGAATAATATTTCGAAATAATGTATGTTTATTAGTGCTGTATAGTATCGTGTAAGATTGGGGGAGATGAAAATATATTATTGAAAGTAGGTTACAGGAATAGGAATAGGTAAGATAATAGACATCATGAATTCATTAATGCGGACAATCAAACAGATGAATGGTTTGATATTTTACAGATGTTGCAGTTCTTTAATCTACCTTAATTATCTCGTAATTACATATGCTAGTCTATTGAAAATACTGATAATAACTGCACTTTTAATTTTTGAAGCTTATATTAATAATGATTGTACAACAAAATGTTGTAAATCAAAACCAGAGTAATTGTGTGATTTCAGATGATCGACTTATTCATGAATTACTTATTATGATATGAGAGATGAAAATAGCAATAATTCTAAATCTACTCCGGATCTAGTTATCATTAAAAAAAACTTATTCTATTCATTTCCAATACTTTCAAACCTTGTTGTCTCTGATAGAAATATAAAAAATGTGCAATTTTAATACTTTTTTATCATAATTGAAATTGGAATTATCAGTTCCTCAATCAATCCCGGAAATTTTATGCATTGTTTTACGTTGTCAGGGCTGGTGCTGTTCCTAGAAGAGGACCATTTTGTGGCACAGGACTTCCTACACATATTGCGCTTGATGGAACGCACAGCTCGCTCTAGCTGCCCCACATGCAATATTCTGTCGCTAGGCACCTATCTTAAAACTTACAGTTACTTCGGAGACGCAAAGAAGGTAAGTACTTGAGGAATAGTGTGTTTAAAAATATAACCTTGTAAACAATTCAAACTTGGATGACTTAACAATAAATCGAAATTAATTTCTAGTGTATTTAAAAATATAACCTTGTATATAGTTCAAACTTGGATGACTTAACAATAAATCGAAATTAATTTCATGCCTTAAAATATCAGTTAAACTAAAGATTATGTAATTAAAATGTAATGTATAATTTAACTATTACCAAGCAGCGGCCACTCCATGGGACTGCACACTTTGAAAAACATTTTGGTTGGGGTCAACAGATTTTTCGAGATCAGTAATGTCAATCCAACAAATAAAAATTAACCAAAGAAATAAGACAATTTTTATAACAATACATAATATTTATTTTTGGCCTGAGGTAACTACCGTATAGACAGCCAAGAAACAATTTTAAATTACCTAAATGACATTTTAATTTTTTGACGTATATGTATGTCAAACGCACAAACTCTAGATTGAGTTGCGTATATATACGTCAAACGCTTAGTAAGGGTTAAGAGTCTTACCGAAAATCCCAATGCTTCTAACAAATACAATTAACCCTTCAACTCCGTTCGACGTACAGTGCACGCGGTGCCGTCAAGCTGGTGCGGTGCTGCGGTTTTTGTCAGTACTGCATTTTTCTGCTACCTTACAGGATTTTTTAGAACTATTTTGAGCTTCTCAATATTGGAGAATGCTGTCTGCCATTCTAGCATAATTGTTTTTGCCATTCTGCTGTCTTTGAAAGGAGGAAAACAAAAAAATCTCAGCTGGAAGAGCAGACGATAACCACTTTGTTTGTTGTTTGTTTACTGATGTCTGATGCAATGTGGGAAGGCAATGTTTTTGTGTTAATTTGACAGTGTTTTGAACTGAAATATAATTGGTTATTATCTCTACAAGTTTTTTATTTTTGTTAGTGAAGTGTAGTGTCGTAATAGAAAATATTAAATGGAAAATTAGTTGAAAATTTGAAATAGAAAGTAGACATTTTATGGTAAACTGACATTGTGAGTACTGTCTAGAACTAGGCTATTTTTGGATGTTTTCAATAAAATAATCGTTTGTAATAGTCTTAAGACGATAACATTGCATTGTGGTTAGATGAACAGTTTATAGTTACAGGTTAGGTTTGCTGGTAGTAGGTTGTCCAAATCCCAAAATAATGCCGACCGGGTGTTTTAAAAGGATTCTTAAAATTCTGGGCTTGAAGGGTGAATATGGTAAACTTGAAATTAAATCTTTAATACATTAGGTATTACTGTTCTTCTGGATTTTCTTAAACTCTTTGTCCACGTTTCTACTGAAATTTTAATGCCGCAAATTTATTAAATTTCTAAAATATATTTTCATTTTACACAATGTCTTACAGAAGTTGTAAAGCATCAATTCTTTAGTAGAGAAAAATCCATACAAAGCCTAAACCATTTTGAATTTCCATACTATTTAAAGTTTATATACTTTCATATTCTTATTTTGCTTGAAAGCATTTTGGCAGTTACTGATTGGTGTGCTTGTTTTCCTTTTTTCCTTGAAAACTGTTTCATTTAGGACATTTCACCAGACATATCCATTATTTTAATACTTAATTTGTAAATACACTTTCATAATACAATACATTTATAACACGATGGAATCAGACAATAATTCCAGGTGAGAAGAAAGAGTGCAATTTAACAGATGTAGTAAGATTGGTCACAAAAACTGATAAGAACAAGAATTTGTTGCATAAACTATGATTTAAATGCTCGTCAGGGTACTTTTGGTGTCTTAATGTAAAGGACATAATAATTGTAAAAATTTAATACATGTATAGTAAAAGTGTATTCAAAGAAAGATAAAATATAGACTAATTGGATGTATTAATATATTGTTCCCAAATTGAAACTCATCAACCCTAAATTCTATATCCTTAAAGTCCAAGTTATATTGAGTTCAGGATTTTCTGTAGCATTGATTAACTTTTATTTAATCTTAACTTGATGAGATGATAAGATCTCTATGAAAACATATGAAAAATATTCATATTTCTTTCAAAATTGCTATAAAATCATAATTTTACAGTTTTTTGAAAGGTTTTCATATAAACATCTAATGCTGTCTAAGAATTCTGTTCTAAAGTAAATACCAAAATGAAAATATTTGACCTAAATGATAAATTGTTTTATCGCTGTAAATAATCAATGTAATGTGAATTTAAAATATGACTATTATTCAACCTTACCAATCCCATTTAATTTTTCATCCAGTTGAAATTTTAAAAATTGCCATGAATAATGTGGTGTAAATAGAAGCAAACTTATCAACACTAACTATTGACTCAGCTGCATGTTCTTTGTGTGGTTGTGCTTGTGTTACGGGAGTGGTGGTGGGAATTTTCAGAAGGAAGCTCTCCGAGCCATGAAGCGACACCAGACACTTGCTGCAGCAGCCATCCCCCCCTCCTGGACCTTCCAGGTGCTTCCGTCCCTCTATCAGCACTACCAGAAGGTACCCCTGACTGCTTCACTTGGATTGTACATCATCTTTGTTTACCTAGACTTTTCTGTTTTTGTTATTCTTTATCGTCTGCCTTTTATTCAGCATTCTACTCCCTACTTTTCTTTCTATGCTTCAGCCTGTAGTGATTGCTCAATTGAATTCCACCAAACAATAAGTGCTAGATGTAATATTAATGGCGCTAAGTTGCTATATTGATTTTTTATAGAATGTTTATCTAGTGCACAATTCCAAAAAAACATTCAGTGCAGAAACACATATTCTATAGTATACTACATTTTATTCTTGTCTTTTTTTAATCAACATTTCCTGTTGAGTTACATGGTAACAGTTGTTTTAATATTCTAATTCAACTGCTTTTTATAAGCCTTCAATTTCTTTCGTAATTTTTTCAAATAATTTTTCTGAAAAAATTGAGTATGCTTTACATTAGAGTATAATTTTTAATAGAAAAATTTTCCATAGGTTACTGGGCGTAGTAGCTCAGGTATATCACATTGACTTTATTAGACTGTTTGGCCAATAGGATAGCCTAGCCTGGTTCAGTGGGGCCTCAAATGGCCTCAGGCACTGCTACAATGCAATTTCGTTATTTATTGTAATACAAATTTGTTCATATACAGTATGAATGTATTATATTCTGATTAGTGGTATCCTGTAACATATTAATATTCTGTTTTTTTTCTGAGTATTCTGCGTTCATACAGTGATTGCAATGTGCAGGTGCAATGTGATTGCTTGCATTGTGGCGGAAGGTGTTTTTCAAAATCTGTAGTGGAACTTAACGTGCCAAACAAAAAATTAGATCAATTTGAAAAATGTTCATTTTGTAGTGCATTAGCTAATGTAAATAACCTATTTTTAAACATAAAGAAGAAGTATTAAATTTTCAGTGATTTGTTTAACACATTAAAAAAAATTGAATAGAGCATGCAGTTTGTATGAACTGTTTCCATTGCTTTACTATTTTATGAGGCACAAAATAGCAAAGATAAATCATGTTAGTATGTTTAATACGTAAATTTCTAGAAACAAATTTAAAAAGTTTCTTTTCTTGAGGTCTTGCATCTGCTCACCTTCCACAACTTGACATCACATTTACTGTGAAGCAGAACTTTACCATAATATTGCTAGCAAAAAAACAACAATCATGCATGTTTATTGATGTACTATTTTCATATTCTCCTTTCCCTTAAGATTTTTTTGTAATTTTTTTAGTGCATGTGCTTTGTAATATTTTATTTTGACTCAAAATTGTTAAGTATGTGCATAGCCTTAGGTTCGAGAAGGTGATCGGTTTATTAGACGCACATGCATTTTGGATTTTAAAAAGCTCTAATATTTGTTGTGGAATAGCAATCCAAAACTGTTGTACTTGTTGGTTGGTGTTATCTATGTTTACATCTTTGTTGGCTTATAAAATTACATGTCAATGGTAATTGAATTAATGAAAACATAGTCAATATTCCATAATGTGTAAAGGTAAAGACATACTGACGTTTCCTTATGTCTGAGAAAATATATCAGTTGATTATTCCGTTTAAGCTTGTCCTATATTTTAAATAAAAGGGTGGATTTCATTTAATAATTTTTCATCCTAGTTTGTTTTATAGAATGAATTTATAAATTTTAATCCATTTTAAATATGTTATGCACTTTGCCAATAATTAAAAAATAGAGTTTATCCTTAGATTGATTATTTTTATGCCCTTAGCTTACTATTACTTCCAAGGTGCAGTTTAGTACTAGGATTTTTACTTTGTTTTTTATGAATATTTGGCAAACGGGTAAAGATTTAATCTTCACCCTAAACTCTCCTTATTTAATGCCCTCATCTAAACCTTCCTTATTTTAATGTCTACCTCTAAACCATCCTTTTTTTAATACTTACCTCTAAACCTTTCTTTTTTAATGTCTACCTCTAAACCTTCCTTATTTCTTATGAAAATAGAGGGGAAAAATAATCTTCACTGTGAAAGCATCACATATAACACATTTATGTATGGAAATTCATCTTACTAGCCATAACTGTAACTAAACTAAAAAGATATTATATACCTCAGTCTGCAATTCAGTGTTTTATTTTTTCATAATATGTGTTTCGGCTTACACCATATTTCAAACGAATCCAATTAGAACAAGTTGGTGCAGCTTCTTTATAAATAAAAACTAACATCACCCATACAACACGTTACATAAGAAATATTAATTAAAATAAGACACCACTGTCACTAACACTTCTCCGACAACAACAGACTGTCAGGAAAGTTCAAATCAAGTCCCATTATCTGTGTTATAGTGTATTATCTGGGTGCTCAGCTGATGTGCATGGCATTAATAAGGGTCTTAAAGTATAACATTACTGTCAAAAAGGAAACAGAATGGATGTATTAAAAGAGTTGGAAATATATAAATGCCACAATAAACAAGATTTTAACAGATTAATTTTAAATGACAAATTCCTGTTCAAATCAAATTATATTTTCACCGCTCTTCCCTGTGTTGAAAAACTGTCTACATCACCTGATCAGCTGACCGTTGATAACACGGATAATAGGACTTGATTTGAACTTTCCTGACAGTCTATTCTTGGCAGATTAGTGTTAGTAACAGGTGTCTTATTTTAATTAATGTTCGTTATATAATGTGTTTTACAGGTTATGTTAGTTTTATTTATAAAGAAGCTACACCAACATATATATATTGGATTCATTTGAAAATGACGTAAGCCAAAACATGTTATGAAAAAATAAAATATTGAACTGCAGACTGAGGTATATATTATCATTTTACATTTATTTAATTTTTCCACTTTATACAAAAAATTGAGTGCATAACTTTCACTAACAATGCAGGATTCATAGTTTCTTCCCCACTCCTTGACTTTTAAACCACTAAAAATCCTTAATTTGTTTTAGTGATCTGTAATAATAGACACTCTTGGATCTTCATGTTAGAATATTTTAAATACTTAAAATCCATTATAAAGCGTGTTTATAATAATTTTCAAACCCGAAACCTCTTCAAATACGGTAGCAAATAGTCAGTTAAATAAAAAAATATTGTATTACTTCCCTATGGAAAGTAGGATCATGGATACATCAAAGGAATGTTTTCAGTTCCTTTACACAATTGTAGTAATAGCCATATTACACCACTAAGCATATGGTGTCTCTGTTCAAAATTTTGGTCTCGCAAATTGCCAACATTATTAGAGCTAAGACATTAATTTTAATAGAAACGAATCAATAAAAATAAATTCCAAAAAATTATAAAAATATAATATATAAATACAATATAAATTTTAAATGATTTTCTATCAACTGTGAAAAATTGCATTTTTTCAGTGAAACCATCAATGGCAACTCCCTTTGGCAAATATATTTATTAGAATTAAAAACATATATTTTGCTGTTAACTGTGTTTGCCTTTGCTTATGTCTTAAACAACTCTTTACCAATGCCAAACTTACTGGGGTAGCATGAACTTTGAGTGCGGGAAAATATTTCAAAATATCAAACCTTTTTGTAAAACTTATGAACTGAGATGATTTTGTTGAAACCTCAAAGATTACTGTATTAGTATATTATACATATCTACTTATGAATTTTTATCAATACTATTGAGTCCTATGAACCAGTTTCAATAAGCATTTAAATTCCAGGTTAAAGGAGATTTTGGTCTTTTTAAAGGGCTTGTTATAAATTATATGCTTTTATGGTCAACCTTTGACCACTTAACATGTTGACTATGTTCCGAGGTTTCGTACAATAATCTAAATCTAATATGGTAGCATGAATATCACGTTCCACCTGAACTTCCGTTATTGATAATTTTAAGTAGAATAAACATTGAGAATTGAAATGAATTGCTATATAAAGCTCTATTATTGGTGAATCGTTTTAGTAGCTAAACAAAATATCAGGTTACATACCTTGTTCCCGTCAACAGTCCTATATACATTTCATACATAGTAAAGTTTGGTTTAACCAGATCCGGATCATCTGGATTCCAGATCATCCGCATCAGGTTTAAAAAAAAAAACTATATAAATAACCGTTAAGATGTGAATTTTATCTCAAAATTTTCAAAATTTTAGACGTAACCGCAGTACCTCTCTGGATGCTACAAATATTACTTAAAATGAATGCGTACTGTGATGAACGCACACTATGTATATTGGGGGTGATTCCAACTGGAGAGTTACGAGCGCTTAGCGCATGTGTGAGCGGTCACCGTTTGAAATTTTAATACTGAACTGTCAAAGTTTAGATGTTTGATTTTGAAGTTGGATGTACAGTGGTTTTTTATTTCGGAATTATTTTTACGGTCAAAGTGTATACTGAATCTGTAGTCATGAGTGGTTGTAAAAGGAAGAAGGTTGTTTTAACATCAGAAGTGTGTTTTATTTCCTACCTAAAACTAGTAATAATAATTTTTTAACTTGTAATAAAATTAAAACCAAACACATTAAACGCTTACGATACTTTGCGGCTATGTTGTTTTTGTACAGAGGTTATATGGAGTCTGCAGCACTAATATTGCAGGCACTATTCAGGATCATTGTCTATGGGATGTGCATATCTATTATGGTATATTTTCAGTATAGTTTCAGATCATGCGGATTTTCGGCTATCCTGATCAGGATCCCGCCACATTAATCCGCATAAACTGGACTTTACTCTATATATACATATATGTATATATTTGTGTGTGTGCATGTTTTAAAATATAATGTTGTATACACATGTATACAATTTTGAATCAATGCTGATTATTGGGGTTTTGCATCTCAAAACCCCAAAAAGAAAAATAAATTGTCTCCAACCTAGGTCTTACCATGAGGACTAAGGTACTGCATAGGAAATACATAGATACATTACATATACTGCATTAGGGAATATGAGATGTAAATGCAGGTAAATTGGTTAATACAACCATTATCGAATTTACCTGTACAACCAATGAGGGTTTGTATTCCATAATGGGGCTTTTGGGGGTTTTACATACAATTTATTCAAAAATGAAATTTTTATATACACCATTAAAATCAGTGAAAAAACAAACATTTAAAAAAATTATAATCTTCGATGAAATACTGTAGTGTGAGTGTGATAAAACACTATTGGTTGGTGTACGGATTCATATAGTGAAGTTCTATAAAAAAAATGCTGAAAAATATAAATTTTGGTACATACTATTTTTAAAAGGAAGCAGTAAATTTAAAAAACTTTGTGTTAATTGAAAAATCTGAAATCTGTAGTTCCTTGTGACAGCAAACCTACTTATTGTTCCCATGTTATTCTTAAGGAGAATGAGTAAATTGATATGACTTTCTTATGTTGTTTTTATCTGTTTCTTTCTTACTTATAAAGAGTTGTTTATATCATGTCAAGTATTTCTAAATCAATGGAAATTTGCTTAGTAAGCATGTCTGCTTCTTCAGGGGAATTACTTTTTACTTTCTCTCCTTATACATAGTACAGTAGAACCTCGATTAACCGTCACCCTTTTAACCGTCAGTCTCTATTAACCGCCACCCTGCTAGCGCACAAAAAATTATGTTTCCGCGTCAGTGCCGAGCTGGATCGTCTGTTGAGGCTCTATGATGAGTAGTGACTGTACTGTACACCTGTAATGTGCGTGTATCATTGGCGGCAAGAGTAGTGACCCAGCTGGTTAATCCCTTAAACTGTCTTCTGCATTCTACTGCTACTCTTTCATTTCGGTTCAGTATGGTGCTTGGCTACAGTGAACTAAAGTTATTGCCGATTTTGAGTGCAATGCCAACCAGTGTTTACGTGCTTTACCATTTATTGTTGACAGTGTTGTTTACACACAGTGTGTAATGCTCTTCTGTTATGGCTGAGAAACGGAAACGTGTAGTTTTGGGACTCGATAATAAACAATAAATTATTAAACGCTGGGGCTTCATCTCAGAAAAATTAAATACCCCCGTCGCAGCAGACCTGCGTACTCAGCGAATTTCCAAATCAATAATTTGATATATGACGTTTTATAAAAATATGTCCATAAACATGAGAATTATTTGCCTAGTCTCCATAAGATTAACATAGGAAAGAGTGTGCAGGTTAGCTGCTGTGAGGAACACTGAAAGAAGTCATTTCTACCATGAATAATTTTTATCTTAATATTTATACCAACTTTCATCAACATCTGTCCATAAATAAAGGAGTTTGCCTATTACCTATATGATTAATATGGGAAAAAAGTATGCAGGTTTGCTGCCATGATAAACACATAAACTATGATTTTTAAGCATAAATGGATAGATCTCAACCACATGAAGCTAAATATCAAGTTTTATCCAAAAATATTCATTAATATGGGAAATATTAATTTTTCCCTATCCTCCATAAGATTAACATTGGAGCCCCACAATACAACGTACTGTGTTTAGATTTTATAATATCTCGGTAACCGTTGGAGATAGAGAAAAACTTTAAGAAACTTAATTGTGTAGTTTGATAAGCTAATTCCAATGGTGAAATATAAAATTAAAAATTTCTAAAAATTACTTGTGAAAAACGCAAAAAACCTGATTTTGGGGTACAAAACCCCCCCAAACTATCCGTTCCCATTGACCGATATGTCTGGTTTACGAACTCGTCCGAGCATTTGTAGGAATACACGTCTCTACCAAATTTGGTCTCGATCGGACCATTTTTACGAGAGTTATCGTGTTAACAGATACATATATATATACATATATACATATTTTTAAAAAATTTTTAAAAAATTTTTATTGTAAACTTTTTTTTATTGTAAACTTTTCCTTGAATTTATTTATGTTTTATTGTGTTTTCATGTTATTCACAGTCACTATTTCTATTTGCTTGAAAACGTTTTTTATAATAAAACGAAAATTTGCAAAACACACTCATTCATTCAGTACACAACTATACAATTTTAAAGTAGTTTATATATATACATATATACTTAAATAATTATGCATAACTTAGTACCCTTTTTTTGTGTGAGAAATTATTTTATTTAAAAATTCACAACATGTTTCAGAACTCAGTCCATTATCAAAAAATATAGTTCTGAAACATGTTGTGAATTTTTAAATAAAATAATTTCTCACACATAAAAAGGGTACTAAGTTATGCATAATTATTTAATATTAATAGTAGCCCTCATTTACCAACTCAAACATATATACTTATATATATATATATGTCTGTTAAAATTACGGTTCAAGAATTATGGGCTTTTAAATGTCACAAAAATCAATTTTTTAAATTTTCAGTGAAAACATTAAAAGTAATGTATAACTTGACTATTACCATTGTAACCAGCTAAAAAAACTAAACAAATTAGTATTTTGAATTATTTGTCTATGACCAACAGTTTCAGAGAAAAGTGAAATCTACTGTCCATGATAATGCAGTTAGTTGTCTGAAAGCGTCCAATGTTATTCTTATGGAGAATATTAAAAAATCAATTTCTTCCTTATTTTCCAACCGCTTTCCATGAAACTCGGTATGAAGCGTAAGGTCAAATCAACCAACAAAACTAACACAAAAAGCTTGGAATTACCAGGAGGAGGGGGTTCCCCCCATAAAATTCTTTAACAAAAAACAATTAATTTAACTTTGTTTCTCTTGTTGTTATTTTCAGAAATTGGATGATTTTTTTGAAACAATACATTATTAAATGATATTCAAATAAACTTTGAAGAATATGATAGTTTTATTACAGATTGTCTTTTTTTAAATTTACTAAAGGGAGAAAGTATGTGTCAGTCCATTGATACCGTTTATTACAATGGTTTTGGCAAAAAATGTACACTTGCAAATGCACATGAATTCTTGCCAGGAAATTTTTGTCTAAGTTAAAATTAATTTTACAAATTAAATTATAATCAAGAAGGAATGACTAATGAAGGTTAGGTTTATCAGACTGGTTCGGATGTTTCAGGCTGAAGTGACACCTTGGGTCAGCAGCAAGCACAACATGGGCTTTGCGTTGAACCGCAGTGTGTGGCTGGAACTGTGGAGCTGTGCAAGGTACTTCTGCACCTACGACGACTACAACTGGGACTGGAGCCTGCAACACGTCTCACAGACTTGCCTCACTCACAAGCTGCAGGCGATGGTCATGCGTGGTCCTCGCGTCTTCCACATTGGCGAATGGTAGGGTCTAGGGTCTTGTGCCTGTCAACCTTTGGTTGCTATTTCAATAATTATTATTTATGTTCATCCATTGTTTGGTTCTATTAAAGGAAAGGTCAAGTATTTAAAAAATATTTATTAATTGTTATGGCTGGATAATTCAGATCTAGAAGATATGTGTTTCAGATGGGATGACTGGTTTACATTATTTATCTGAGAACATGAAATGTAAAAAATCTTTAAGATAACACAAGGTCTTCTCTTTGCTGTATATCGTTTATATCTAGCAATACAACCAGTTTCATGAAATTTTTTATTCCTAAAGACTTTTGATATTCCCATCTTTTTGCCTTTTCCAACAACGTAATATAATTAACACATAATATCAACGTGTTTTGACCTCCAACTTTCGTTATGGTTCTTAATCGTTGCTTTTACACTTTGATTGTTTACTTTTAAAGTTGCACTTATATCTCTATAGATAAAATTGTTTTCAACTCTTAACCGTTACTGGGCGGCTAGCCGCAGAATAGTAGGGTCGCACGACGCGGTTGACGTGTTTACCGGCGATCAATCATTT
Organism: Nephotettix cincticeps; assembly: GCA_023375725.1. Classification (NCBI taxonomy): domain Eukaryota; kingdom Metazoa; phylum Arthropoda; class Insecta; order Hemiptera; family Cicadellidae; genus Nephotettix; species Nephotettix cincticeps. Next base: position 38,440,635 of record CM041791.1, read on the forward strand.
AGCCACATTTACTGCGCTGTAGTTCATGAAACAACCGATAGAGTGCATGGTGATGTTGCTTTAGCCTCAATACACTCACAAAACCAATATGGTGGCTTAGTTGGAATACTAAAGGGGACTTTGGCCAGTATTCGTTCACTCCTAAACTGCTTTTAATGTGTATATATGCGAGCCATTACGGCCAGCTGTCGATATGTGTTTATTTTTATTGTGTTTTAGCAGTAAATAGTGTATATTGAGTGAATGTTTTTAATTTATAGGATTCATTAACTAATTATTATTAACTGAAACAGCTCATCCAGACAAAAAATTAACAATTGGCAAATTTTTACTTGTTTTGTCAGTGTGCAGTGCAAGTGCAGTGTAAACTTAATTAAAATTACTAATAAAGTCCATTATGGAAGCAAGTATCCAAAAATAGATATACGTTTCAGTGACCTGCGCAGTACTATGTCAGGTTTGTCACCCGTTTTTGCCATATTTGAGAAGTTTATTGCTTGTGGTCAAATTTTGTTGACTTTATATACGAGGTTTTGTAATTTATTGACGATAAATCTAAGATGTTATAATGCTTACTCTTTAAGTTGGGTGGGACTTTAAAAGGAGTCAGTGTAGACGGTACAGCTGAGGCCCTAATAACCAAGATGCACCGTATAATCATTTAATGAATATATATTATAGCCTAGAACTGCTAAAACAACATATTGTTGAGTAAAAATATTACCAAATATAAAGTTTGTAATCACACCAATCATAATTACATAACAACATTTATAATTAATTAATTTAGTAGGCAAAGAGTGGACACGTTGAAAATTATTATTTGATCGTTTTCTATGAAACTAATGCCTTTTTTTATATTTATTTCAAATAAAAATTACAATGAGTCACTTGATAACTAACAGTAACCCAAATTGAACATATTGTCATTTGAAACATTTTGAAAATTCTTATCGGGCTGTTTTCTATAAATCTAATGCCTTTTTTATATTTATTTTAAATCAAAATTATAAAGAGTTACTTGATCAGTAATAGTAACCCAAATTGAACATATTGTCATTTGAAACAGGACAATATGTGTGACATATCTGTCACATGCATGATTTAATATTGTGCACACTGTTATAGTTAACAAAATTGAAACACCTGTTAGATGCCACTTCTTGCCCATCCACAGCTTCCTATTACATCCAGGTTTCATCCCATAGATTTTGAAAAATTCTCTTAAAAGAGTAAAAATAGTGTGAATGATAAAACTGAACTCCCTTTACTTTATCCCTCAGTTCTTCTTGTAAAGTTATTCTGGGTTAATAACATGATATTCCATTCATCATCATCATTTCAGGTGTTAATTACATTATCAAATTTGTTCCAGTGGGGTTCATCACAAGAAGACCAACTGTGAAAGCACGGGTGTGATATCCAAGGTTCAGAAGGTGTTGGCTAATGCAGCGCGACACCTGTACCCGACTCACCTGACATTGACATTCACCAGTGGCACCAAGAAACACAAACTGCGGAAGGGCAATGGGGGCTGGGGCGACGTGCGTGACCACCAACTCTGCCTCAATATGACACTGACACCCCCTGCTAGATAATATGCCCCCTCTACAGACTTCGAGGCAGGGCTCCATCACTCTAACTTTTTTCGGTAACTTTACAAAAAGATTGTAAGATAGGTAAAAGTAATGATGTTTGACTCGTTAAAAATAATTTTGATTTAAGAAAAAAATAAAAAATAGGGAAATGATATTATGATGGGGGACCACAGTTTGAGTTTGTCCAAGGTATAGTTTTAACACTAACACATTTACAACTGTGCAAGTATGAGGTTTATTTAATTTCCCTTTTTTCTCCTCTATAAATTTTCAAAAAATTTTTTAGACCAAATATACTCATACACTCTGTGGGGAGGCAAATAGGATTTGGCTAAATTGCAGATAACCCGGCTTAATTTTCTATTCTAATGGGATATGATTAAAAAAAACATAGTGTCTACAACAATAAAAAAAGGCTTTTTGGGGGAAATCATTATCTGGCCATTACCCAAAAATAGAGGACTTTGGGGGAAACTCAGATTTTTTTAGATGTTCCATTAAGTTCCTTTATTTGTAAGGCATTTTTAAAAGAAAAGAAATAGGCCTCTGAAATAGGGAATCTCTTGATAGAACCTTGTATAACAAATCTTGTTTTATGTCTATATGGTTTTTACAATATTTTTTGTATACGACATATACTAAATTTGCTTTACTTCGACATATCCCATTAAAAACCAAAGAAGAGGAGTCCACACTTTTACCTAGCCCTTATTTTTGTATTTCATATTTTTACTTGTATTTTGTCAATTTAGTCCTGATAATCCAGCAATTGGTTTCTCTATTCATGAAAATTAACTGTTAAAACCCAAGAACCACATAAATATGGTTGCATTATTGGATTTTTAATGATTGTAGAAACAACACTTAAAAGTGGTTACTGCAAACAAATTAAATTATTTTTAAAACATTGATTGCCTACATTTACATTTATTATTTTATTTTGTTCACAACAAAAGAGTTAAGAGAGTTAAAGTTAAGAACTTTATCTTAAAAAAATATTAAGAATCAACCAAATATTACTGTTCAAGTTCATATTTCTGATGTGAAAAAAGTTGGAGGTTTGGAAAGAATAAGAAGTCATCATTATCACAACGAACTCTTCCTAGCTTTAGTGACCCTCATGGAGGTCCTAATATATCTAGTTAAGTGGATGTTAAAAATTGTAAATTAGTAAATGTAATGGCAAAGAATAAAGTGACATAAAAATTGTGATCTGTTGTTTATGTGTAATATTTTAGCAGTGTCAAAATTGTTTATCAATTTCAGTTTTATTATTAAAAATGTGTTTGTCTTATACCTAGTATTTATGAAAATATGATACAGTAGACCATTGGTGGTTTGATACTTAGTGTACTTCACGGTGTCAGAGTAACAAAATGGCAAACTATAGGGAGTAAATAGAATATATTTTACAAGGTGTATCAATTTCAATCCTCGAATTCTTCTACCTGATCACTGTCGATTGAACAATGCCAAAGTCATTTGCCATATTTTGTTCACAATTTATTCTTTGTCAGTATTATTAATAAGTCTAATTTCATGTCTACAGTAAAATAGCATAGTTTGAGTTTAATGTCCAAGATATAAAAACATCACAGTACAGTTCAATTAACGACGACTGATGAACTAACCGAAAGTGTTTCTAACCTCCAACATTGTGTATTCAATGCATTGAGTCAACAACCAACAAACTTTACCAATGAGGGGGTTGCAAAGAATAAAAATGTGGGAAGACCACCACAAAAATAGTTTGAGATCGAGAATGTCAAATGACTTAGTTGGTGACCACTGATCAGGTGGAATATGGAAAATACTTTTTTTGAATATCAATTATTAATTTTTTTACTAAAAAGTTGAGACTATTTAAGTATTCAGTGTTGAACTATCAAAGGTATACTGTATAACCTGACATGAATCCAGATTTGTGATCCTTGGGAAACATGGTCTTAGGAATTAGCATTCTTAATTTTAATCTGAATACATTTTAACTACCAATAAACTGCAATTGTATGAATTTTAATTATATTCTCAAGATCTTAAGAATCATTGTTGTAAGGTTAAATTATTATAACAAACATACTAAGATTTTTTACAAGATAAAATAGTTAAAACATTTTCCATTTATATAGTAAGTTAGTGAAGACATTCAGTGTGAGAGTTACCTAATTGGAAATTCTAAAGTTCTTAAGGTTTATAATATCTCTCTGTACTTAGCGATTAATGGAATGGCACTTCAGCCCAGTTATCTCACACTCTGCACTGGCCTTGTCTTTGCCTGGATAGCGTATAATTTTTAGGGTTGCAATATTTTGACATGGATTTGTCAAAGCCCTGGAGGGGGGGTATTGGCAATCTGTCAGACCAACATTTGAAACGGAAATGTTGTCGTAAGGTTGAAGGATTAAAGAATACTTCAGGTTGTTTGGATAGTTAAGAACCTTCTCCCCTTTTTATAGTAATAAATAACCAATGAAATTCATGTGATGGGATGGAAAAACTCGGAAATTACAAAAGGTCTTGTGACTTAACATCTCTTAGAAATTGAAAAAAGTTAAAATTCATATAATCACAGTTTTGTTTCAGTTTTTAGAGAGAGAACAATTTATTTATTTATTAAAAATAAGTATCATCTTTTTATATTTAAACATACATACTAATCAAACTTTTACATGTCTCTTAATTTTAAAATGAATGTGATTCTCAGCTCGGTGTTTATATTTTTTGTATTTACTATCGCTAAATTGTGCTAAGAAAATTATTGCTCATGCAGACTTAATTTTACCAGTATTTATGTATTTTAGTAGGTTTCAGATCATCTGATTGGTTGGCATTGTGTAATATACAGATATTTTTAACAGTTTCACCTTCTTCTTATTTATTACTCTTTCTTGGCAAAATTCTATACCATAACAATTATTTAGTTATGGAATTTTTTTTAAACTAAACTATTTTAAGGATATTTTTAAAATTTGTTGGCTTGGTAGTGATTTTTATTTGAATAACAAACATTTTAAATAGTTTGGTTCTAATATTATCTTATAATCTTTTTGTTAATAGATGTAACCACCAGATTTGTGAAGGAGATTATTTGTATATACAGTATGCGATCATATATTATTTAGATATTTATATATTGATTCATCTGTTACATTGTCTACTGTGACGTTTTTCGAGATTATTGTGAATCTAGTCAATCCTCGTGTTACCAGCTCACGGAAGCTGTGTCTTCCAAGGTGCTTTATCACTTCTACTGCAGATTTATTAGTTTTGGTAACTGACCTACAATTCAGAAAGACTATATTTTTTGCTACAGATATAGTAGGATATGTACACTAAAATGCTCACGTTGTGATCTATTATTATTTTAGAAGATTTATTAAGCATTAAATGCTTTTAATTTAGTTTAAGTCTTAAAATCCAATTGCTTGTGATATTGACTGAACCATTATTTGTAGAATAAGGTTCTTTAAGTTTTATTTTAAGGAAATATGTTTTCCAGTGATCCACATTTTTTTCTACAATTCAATCACCAACTATTTTATATTTATTTAAATATTAATAATTTCCCTTAAGTCTTGTTGTGGTGTTTACTAAATATCACATAGAAGATGTTTTAGTACAAATGGCCGAAAAATGTAATATCTACTAAAAAACATTCCGAAAAATCTTTAGACAAATGTTTATGAAATGCTTTCTTTGCTACAAGTAATAAGCCACCTTTCACTGTAATAAGTCTCCACTCTTATTAGAATTTAATCTTTTATTTCCAATTTTAGAAGATATTCAAGCAATATGCAAAGAATAAATCTCTTAAAAATAAATATAAGTTTAATGAGGCTGTTTCCTTAACACTCGTCTCAAGGTGGGACTCAGTGTTGCTTTGCTGTATTGTAGCCTTTTCCTCAAAACTCAGATGTGATCCTCCCTTCGCCCTTGTACGGTCACTAGATATTCATTTTTCTTTAGTCCTTTCTTTCAAAGTGAAATGTGAACTACTCAATTTATTTTTAATACACCTTTCTCACACCCTCAAAATATTTTGTGATTATTTAACTACAAATAAATTCCTTGAGGTACTACTCAACTCCGACAAGTAGTAGGAGTAACAAACTCATAAACTAATTCTCTTCTTTGGAGTGGATAGGCTGAAAAAAGCTTATACAGAGTATTTTTTAGGTGTGCCACCATTGGGATCTTATAAACTAAAAATTATCTGACAGTAAACTTAAAATTTTAAGTGAACATTCCCTTTCTTTACAGAATTAAAAAAGAATGAAATTATAATTTCTGTAAATGACCATCATTTTTCAATATGGCGGTGAAGGAAATGGGGGTTTCGGGCGCTGCTGCAAATGTGTTAAACTATCCATCTTGACAGTAAACCATAAATGAGGAACAAACCATTGTTCTTGGAGTTGTTTAAAAATATGCTGTTAAGATTTTTACTAATACTCACACTCAATAGAGGGTGAACTTATTTTTTCCAACAGGACAACACCTTATATTACAATATTTTCTGATAGTAAATATAATTTTAAAGACTATTTTTATAAGATTCCAACTGTGGAATAGTTAAAAATAAACGGTACCAGTGGACTGACACATACTTTCTCCCTTAAGTAAATTTAAAAAAGACAATCTGTAATAAAACTATCATGTTCTACAAAGTTAATCTAAATATCATTTAATAATTTATTGTTCAAATTGTATGGGGGGAAACCCCCCCCAAGCTTTTTAAACTGGTTTTGTTCGGTGATTTGACCTTACACTTCATACCAAGTTTCATGGAAAAGGGTTGGAAAGTAAGGAAGAATTTGAATTTTTATATTCTCCATATGAATAACATTGGGCGCTTTCAGACAACGTACTGCGTTTATCGTGGACAGTAAATTTAACTTTTATCTGGAACCGTTAGTCGTAGACAAATAGTTCAAAATACTAATTTCTTTAGTTTTTTAAGCTGGTTTCAATGGTACCAGTAAAGTTATACTTTACTTTTATTGTTTTCGCTGAAAATTTAAAAATTTGATTTTTTTAACATTTAAAAGCCCATAACTTTTGAACTGTCATTTTTACAGACATGCGGGTTGTGTCAAATTATTTAGTACTCTGTGCACTATAAACCATCAAATTTTAATCAAAATCGTTAGAGCCGTTTTTGAGAAAATTGGATTTTTCACGTTTGTTAAGGGTTTTTAGGGGTGAACTACCCTTAAAAATAAAAAATTCAAATAAATGAAAAAAACGCCTGGAGATACGGTGACTATATATATACATGCCAAATTTCATCTAAATCGGACCAACGGGGTAGGCTGTGGCACTGTACACATCCAGACACACACAGACACACGGACGGACAGACATCACGTCAAAACCCACTTTTTTGGATTCAGGGGACCCCAAAACGGATATATCCACCCTCAACTCAAATTCGAAAATTTTGACGAAAACAATACTTTCTCCATATACTACGTATAAGGGGAGAAAGTAAAAACACCCTGTATATTAAAAAATTATGGATCCTGGAATTCGAAAATAACTTTTTTTATTTATTGGTGAAATTTTAGTTTCCATAATGTTTTAGAAATTTTAACTCATTGTTTTATTAGTCTAGTCCACATTTTACTTAGTTGTTTCTTATTTCATGAAAGTGCATATGTAAAGTGTAAACTATGTGTACTTGTGTGAGTTGAATGTAAATATAAATGTAGGTTTGTATATAAAATATGTATTTTGAATTGCCCACCCATTCTCCTTTATGTTATAAGTTAGAGAGAGGCGAGTGCTCCACGTCATGTGATAATGCAACAGGCGCAAAACTGTCATATACTGTTGGAAACACACTAGCAGATTCCTCTCTCAGTAAAGTAGCAGTAATTTCTCAGCTTATTTAAATTTGAGTAATTATATTTAAAAACTACAACAGTAATAATATTTTTTACTGGCTACATAGCTAAAACCCAAGCTAAGCTAATAAAAAAATTATACTTCATCATAACCAGATGTATAACACGTTCACGACGTAATGCGCCTGATCGGGTACACGGGTGCTTCTTAAATGGCGGCAGTGTACCCGATGGGGTTACACTCAGTACATTACTAAAGCGCGTGGTGCACCCAACCGGGTACACTGTGTTTTCTAATGCTGTTGTTGACCAACACGGTTGTAATAAATATGTGTGTCCGCCCCTAGAAGAAGTAAGTGTGTCCCCAATCGGGTACACGTTCGCATACATTTGAGGCATAAAAAACACAATTATAGTGTACACTTAATAAAAATGTGTAAAAACATAATAAAAAATAATTTTGGACAAAACAATAATAACAAAGTTCTTTTTTCATTCAAAAAAAAGCTAAATAAAAAACTGTAAGTAAAGATTTTGGTAATTTTCTATATTTATTGGCTCCGCCAAGTAAAAACGTCCGTCATTTTCACTTCCCTCGCTAACATTTTAAATATATAACAGTCTCTGGGGGTTGGATATTACTAGCTGTTAGTCAATCTATGTGTCTTTTTATTTTTCCCGGGTGTGTGATGGATAATGAGTAAAGAGCTGGCCTCAAAATACTGGGAATACAACAAAGATCTATTTATTCTGTTTATTGATTTTAAGAAAGCTTATGATAGCATTATAAGATCAAAACTATGGTCAATACTAAGGAAAAGTAAGGTTCCAGAAAAGATTATAAGGTTGACAAAGATGTGTGTGGAGAGTTCAAGGGGTAAAGTTTGGATAGAGAGAGAACTTACAGACACTTTTGACATCAATACTGGGGTGAGACAAGGAGATGGACTGTCTCCTCTTCTGTTCAACTTTGCCCTTGAAGACGCCTTAAAAGCAACAAAATCTATTCAGTTGGGTGCGAATATTGAAGGACAAATCAATGTACTGGCATTTGCTGATGATGTTGCCTTATTGGCCGAAAAGAAAAATGACCTAAAAGTGCTAGCTGAAGCCCTCATAACAGAAGCAGGAAAGGTAGGGTTATAAGTGAATGAAGATAAAACAAAGTTTATGAAGATTGGAAGGCAGGCCGGAGAACTCAACGCTGGCTGTTTTGAGCTATAAATTTTCTATTACAGAAGAATTTAAGTATTTAGGTGTGATAATAAACAGCCAGAATAAGATGGATAGGGAAATACAAGCTAGATTGAATGGAGCTGATAGATGCTATTGGAGCTTGAGCTTATCAAAACTTTTGAAAAGCAGACTCCTGTCAAGAAACACTAAGGTTCGAATATATCTCGCAATAATTCAGCCAGTTCTCCTTTATGGTTCAGAAGTTTGGACCCTCACAAAGAACATAGAGAGAAAATTAATAACTTTTGAGAATAAAATCCTGAGAAGAATATACCAACATTGGAAGATGGGGTGTGGAGGATTAGAAAGAACAAAGAGTTAAGGGAACTTAAAAGAAGACCTGATATTGCAGCTTTAATCCGAAGTAGAAGAATTAGATGGCTTGGGCATGTTCGAAGAAGAGTAGAAGATAGTAGTGTAAGAAGAGTGTGGAGAGGAAACTGAAGGAAGACGCCCACTGGGGAGACCTAGAATCAGATGGGATGACCAGGTAGTGGAAGACATCAGGAAACTGGGCGCAGAGGTGGATGAGGCAGAGGATAGAGAAAGATGGAGGCATCTTGTTGGCCTTGGATTTGTGTGGTCACAGGAGTAAGTAAGAGTAAGAGTAATTGTGATGGATAAATCCGTCAAAGTCTTTGGCAATAAAGGAGGGGTGGGGGATAGTTGGTAGTAGTAGTAGTAGTAGATTCCGAGTAAAAAATTATTTTGGTAAGTTTCCATTGTGTTTATTTAATGTAATATACTAGTATAATAAAACACAAATAATGAAAAATAATTTTTATTTTTTCCTTTAATTTTTCCCATCTTATGTCACGAATTCACCTGTCCAGGAAGGGTTAAATTCTCAACAGCTTTCAACTTTTCAAACTTTGATTGATAGTGTAACTTCACAATCCCTAATTTCAAGAACTTAAAATTTAGTGAATTTAGCATGTAGGCCTACTTTACCACACCATACTTAATCACAACTTTAAAATTTGATATTTGTTGATTTTCATATGTAGGAGGTAGGGAGATATTAAATGATATTAAGTTATAATTTTTGTCTCCAAAAACTTCAGTGGTATCTTATCATTTTTATTGAGTACTTCTGTGTCTAAAAACAATTTCTGGAAGTCGTTATTCAAATTATATTCTAAACGATTCATCGAAACAAGCTCATTTTTCTAGGTTTGCTACCCCCATCGTTTTACTAGGATATTCTAGGCCTTCACCTGAACCTTTAATATCTTTATGGTACTTTAGGCACAGTTAGCATTGTCATATAACAAAAAAATTTGGGATTGGCGGGCCTTGGGACCGAAGCTGACACTCCAGCAAGCTCTCCATACACACATTGCTCAAAGCAGTGTACCAAGATGGTGAGATTTAACTAAGCCAAATAAATAAGGACCTTCTCAGCTCTATAAATCGCATATACTTAATAATATTGAGGTTTTGTAAGTTAGCTATAACAAAAGAAAACAAAATTAGCCTTCAACAAGGAATTACCTTTTATCTTTTGAAATGGCAACCTATCCATGTAGGTATTTTAAGCCGATTATGAATGAGAAATGAGTCTATGATAATTTTGGCTCAACCTTTTAGTCTTGTCACTGACTAAGGCTAACATGTTCTTTGGACAGAACTGTTAATTAATACCCCAACAGCTGATGGTATCTAAAGGGACCTACAGTTTAACATGATATCCGAACCACATTTGCCTCTGCATTATCAACTGGTCTATGAGGAAGAACTTTGATTCAATAGTGTGGATGTTAAGCCACACCAAAGAATATCATGTCCACCGCTCATATTCACAATTAGTGACCTACAAACAAGTATCTAGATTACAGGACACGCTACCTTCCCAGACATTGTTTGTTATAGAATTTATTATGTATATTATTACCCTACTTGATGTTGAACATTAGAAGGATAATAATAAATTTGGATTAAGGATTGTAATTAAAAAATAATCAAATAATGTATTTATTTTTTAAATTAACTTTGCTTAAAATCCTGCTAAAACTTTCCTTATTAACCCTGAATTGAAATAAATGTTTGGAGAATAGTAATTTAGTTAATGATATAACACCGATGGAAAGTCACATTCTAAAATATAAAGAATCATGTCATGTTTATAGGGCAGATTTTTTTTATTTAAAGGCGATTCTTAAATAAATTTGTCGTTGATACAATCTAAAGATTGTAATTCATAATTTATTGACTTAATTGCAGTTTTTGGTAGATCATTCTACAAACCTATAAACTGTTTTTACAAACATTTTAAACAGATATAGCCCAGAGACACAAAGGTGTTTTACCAATTTCAAATAGCATGGGTTAAGTAAAAAAGTCAATATTCACCAACACCATAAATAGAAAGATGGGAAAGATGCCTTCCTTCCATGAGGTCACCGTGTGAGTTAGGGTTACTCATCTACAATGGTTTTTCAAAACAAAACTGAAACCACATGGAACGTTAGTGGAAATACAATCATGGTAGCAAAGATAAGAAGCAAACACTTATATCAGTGATGGTACTAGTTTTTTACGATACTTGTTCCTGTGTACATAAGAAATATGGTTGTTCTGTAGTGGAACAAGTCAGTTATTCAGCATTGTTTTTATTGTCTTCTAGACTATTGTCTTCATTTTGCTGGTTTTGTTAGTGTTATCCTTAATCTTGTTGGATATTTTTTTATATTATAGATATTTTTACTATACTATAATATATGACCTTACATTTACAATCGTTGCTATACCATTTTAACACTGTTATATTTTGTTTGGCTATGCTCATATATTACAGAGCTTAAAATTTAAATATTTTCAATTTGATTGCTATAAAAATGACCAATTATTACAAATATCTACCACTGAAAAGTATTAAACGTTCAAGATTAGCTTTAAAAAAGAGGCAAACACGGCAGTATTTATTTGTTCTTCTTCTTTTACTTGTAATAATTTTCATGTGCCTGTATGAGTTTTATTTCACAATAATGGAAAGGTCAAAAAATGGAAAAGTAGAAGCAAATATTTTGGAAAGGATTGTGTGCCAGGTAAGATAAGGAATCTAACATTTCTATCGTTTTTGTAATGTATCTACTGGTATTACTAAATTATAACTAAATTATCTAAATTTTGTGTTCTAACAAGAATTTTGTGTTTATAAAATATGTTGAACCTTATCATTTTTAAAATTTATGTTTCCAGAAACTTAATATCTGTTGAAATATCTGTTCAATGATTATTATAAATAATCTTGATGTTAACTGCTGCTTACAGATTTAATTAGAAAATTACATTTCTAAAAGGATTGCAGTTAATAATTTTTAAAATTACAAATACTAAAAATGCATTGATAATGGAAAGTATTTTTCAAATAAGTTTAATTTTTTTCTTTAAAATAAAAAAGATGAATTTGAGAACTAAGAGGTAATAGAGATAAGCATGTATCTACAAAACATGTGCATAATTACTAAAGTTATTGATTTGCAGTAGGTTTTTACAAATTTTATAATGATATGAGGTAAATCTCTGGTAATTTATATCACATTGATATTTACCAATGCTTAGAAATGAGAAGGTAACTAAATGTTTTAAATTTAAACTCAAAATGTTAATAAAAACTAGTGCATAGCTGATGAAAAATGGATACAGATACAGACAAAGAAAGCAACAGTTTGTTTAAATGTTTAGTTTGTTTGTTGTTTAGTTTGTCTAGGATAAATAATTTTGAATTTTTCTTAATGTTTTATATTTTCTTCTCGTGCATATTTTTAGGTATTCATGCTTAGTGTATGCCCTGATAAAGAAGAAATATCATCCACTAAATTGAAGACTAAGATAGAGGAAATAAATAAATTACAAGCTATTAGAAACTTTAGTGACCAACAGCTGAATGCTCAATCTGTTGTTGTAGTTATACAGGTTTGTTGATCATTATTATTCATATTTTAAAAATGGTTTATGACAAACAAACCAGCCCTGTTATTAGACTGAAAGATCATCGAATTTTTTTAACGTACAAAAAGGTACCGTACTTAACTATTGCAGCCACTAGCCAGTCCTCTTTCAAATTGGGCTTAAGGAAAATAGGTGCAATAAACACGATAAAAAACGATAAACAGAACCGAGAGAGGTTGTGTAGGATTCGGTTCCACCAGAATTCGATTTTGATATGTATATTTACACTTTTTCATAGTATAATTGTGCTAGTTAAATAACTAATATAGAATACTGTACGAATACAAATACCACATATATAGCCTTGAGGTATACAATATTTACAAACCACGTGATTGAATATTTTCAATTTCAGCCAATTACATTCTGTTAGAAATACATGATACCAATAATTCTATCACTTAAGAAATGAATTAATCTTAGCTTGAATTATTGGCATAGATGATATTAAATAAGGTGAGTGGTTACAAAAAAAAACCAAACTATTGTTTAATGTAATTAATGAACGAACGAAGTGAGAACATCTATGTACTGTGTTGGTTATTATAAAAGGAGTCAAACTTATAATGTCCGTTGGTGTGTGTATAAATGTATGTATGTGAGATAATAACGGAAGAACGAGTCAAGGATTGGTTTAAGGTTTGAATTGTTCGTTCTTTGACACACTTTATGTCACTAGTTTATGATACTTTCTAAATACATGAAAATCAGTGCAACCAGAGAGAAGTTTTACACTCCAAAATGTAGTTTGGGGGGTTTTTACCTATGATTTATAACAAAACTGAATTTTTAATAGCATAATTGGAATCAGATCGATAAAAGAAATTTATTATTTTAACTCTTCATTTTATGTCGATGGTCACTGAGATGTAGACTGTGGTAAACTCAGTACATTGTCTTAGGAAGCTCCATTGTTAATATTATGAGAAAGAGTTAAAATTTATATTTTATAAATATGGACATATATTCCATACAGTAGTATTAAAAGAATAATGTTTAGGCTCTGGTAATCTCAAAATGAAAAATGTACAGTATTTAATTCCCTATGGTCTAAAGGATAGATCATCACGTCTAAAGTGAATGTTTTCAGTTTTTCTAAACACTGTTCTTATAATAATATGATGTCATGACAACACTTCTGTTTCAATTTTTGGTCTGATGTATTGTCAATACCTCCCCAGTGCCAAGACATATCATGTCAAAAATAATTGGTCCCATATATCTTGTTATGAGGACACGCCCACAGTAATCTGTTTTGTATTATAAGTTTCTCACATAAGTCTTAATTAATAAATATAAATAATAATGATTTGATAATATATGCAATAATATATAATTTATTAATAATATATGCAAGAGAGCTAAACATAAAATAAATTTGCTATTTTAAAAATATCTGCAACTTTTAAAATATTAGCTGCATGTCAAACAGTGTTAATGCTATAAAGAGCTTTGGGAAAAGAAAGTATGAATAGTTTTTTACCTTCACTGACAGAGATTTAGATTTCTTGAATGCATATTACTTAAAAAATGTATTTATCAGAAATCAAAAGGACATACATACATATATGTAAGTCCTTTATGCGTTGCCACACTACTCATCCGATTGCCATGAAATTTTAGGAAGTTGCTCTATATGTGTCCGGGTTTTAGTGAAAATTTTGTTTGAAAACTCTATAATTTCACATTTATGGCGTTTGAAATTTGTAATGTTAACTTTATGTTAAGTTTGTTTTCAAATTTTCCACAATAAAAAAAAATTGATTTCTTATGCTACAGTTGTTGGTTTATTTTCCGTTAGCAATATGCTTTACTATCCAATGCCATCTAAATCATTTATTAATGTAAAACTACGAAGTAAATATGTGCTGTACAAAATGAATAGCTTTATTCAGCACGTTAATAGTTTAGTTTTTGGGGATTGTGTATTTTTATTTTCCGTCTGATTAAAAGTCACGTGTTTATATATTGGCCAAATAAAAATAAGTACAATGTTTATACATATTACTTTTACTATAATAAACTACTGTTGTATATCTTTCCTATAAAAGCCGTATTACAGTTAGGTTTGGTTTAGGTTGGATTAGAAAATTGTAAATCAATCCAGATTTGTTTGTTTTGTGGGAATATTATTAATATGTCTTATTGTTTCAGTATTATTATTCACTTTGCTGTGACCCAGAATATCTAATCTTCCACAACAAATCTATAATGCTATTCAACTTCAGAACATGACCAATCATAGAGTTAACATGTATTTATGAATTGTGGATAGTTGTAAGCGATGGTCTGTGGGTGTAGTGTTCTTTTGTGTGGATTAACGTCCATACTATTGAATACTACGTTAATCTGCAAAGACCACCCTCATAATTAGACCAGTTCGTAATTCAGAGGCAATGGTTCGGATTCTATGTTAAACTGTAGGTCCCTTAGTTGCCATCGGCAGTTGGGCTTATTAATTAACAGTCCAGTCTAAGGAACTACAACAAGATCGCACCACGATCATCTTACTCTCAAACCTCATTCATACTTGGCTTTAAACACCTACCTTGTGGTAGGGTTGCCATTTGAATAATCTTATCTAATCTAGGCGTTACGAAGTTTGCCGGGTCAGATAGTACTCTTATTACTCTTGTGTGATAATGATAATTAGTCCTATTATTATAGCAAAATTAGTCCCATACGCTGATGACACGTCTGTGATTGTGCAAAGTAAATCTAGAGAGGATAAACAAAAGAAACAATAAATTCTATGAATAGCTGGTTCGAATCAAATGGTTTGAAACTAAATACAAATAAAACCAATCTCATCCAATTTAAAAACTGTTCTAAGAAACTATAAATCAATAGAAGTAAATGAAAAACTATGCAGCAGAAGAATTTCTTTCAGACTCTGGTGTGGCAGCATTCTATAGTTAAAAATAATTGTTTTTATTGTTTGATAATTTTTTCACTTTAAGAGATTTTATACAAACAAAGAATTAAAACATTAAAACAAAGTATTAAAGTATTAAAAATTTTATTGCTTTTGGACGTCAGAGTCAAATATAGATTGTTATAGTTATTTGTTTTGTTGCTTTTTTGACATATTTAAAAAATCTGTATTTAAATAATTGGAAAGTAACAAGATACCTGTATTTGGCAGATGAAGTTCTGTATGAGATTTGTTTTGTATCAATGAAGCTCTTTGAATAATTTTTTTCCAGGTGCACAGGCAAATTGAGTATTTGAAAGAAATCATAT
Source organism: Nephotettix cincticeps (assembly GCA_023375725.1). Lineage (NCBI taxonomy): Eukaryota > Metazoa > Arthropoda > Insecta > Hemiptera > Cicadellidae > Nephotettix > Nephotettix cincticeps. The sequence goes on from CM041791.1 coordinate 38,456,512, forward strand.
CTAGCCTTTCAGATGTCCCTACAACTGAGTATATGTTTCTGATATTCAGTCATGAGTATTACAGTGAAGAAATCAATATATTGATTAATGCCATTGACTTTGCCCCGGTGATGCAGATATTCTTCCCTTTCAGCACACAATTTTTCCCAAATGAGTTTCCAGGAGCTGGCCCAAACGACTGCCCCTGGAACTTAGATGTTGCAGAGTAAGTGTGTACATATATAAAAACAATTAGTATTGTTGCTGAGTATCTTCTTACACAAACACAGTTTAATCCTTCCAACAGCAGAGGAGGGTAAAATATTATTGTTTGGAGAAACACCAAAATTTTGTAATTTTAATCTTTAGAGAAAGAATAAATTATGAAGTTTTTGATATGTTTCTTTAGAAGTATTTTTGTGACATGAAAACTAGCTGAGAGGCAGTCTGATCTGACAGGGCCAAAAGTCGAGATTGTGAAGGAGCTCACACCCCAGACCAGAACGGTCACTTCCGCCAAGCAAATGTTTCGCAGGTCAAGCATCACTGGTGGTGGACTTTCAACACCGTCTTCGAAAAGGTTAATGTTCTACAAGATTACAATGGTGCGTGAATATTTATATAGCTCTTATAACCTTGTTACTAGTAAAGTTTCAGCCTCATACGGTCATGTTAAACCATATAATTTGAAGCAGGCTGGCTAAAAAACAACTGAGCATAAACATATAGTTAAACACCCCCTCACAGCAGACCTGCGTACTCAGTAAATTTCCAAATCAATACTATAAAACTAATAATATATGACAAGTTTTATCAATATCTGTTGATAATTATTTTTGAGTCGAGTTTTTGTCTATTCTCCATAAGATTGAAATGGGAAAGAGTATGCAAGGTTTGCTGCTGTAAGAAACACTGAAAGTAGGCATTTTAACCATAAACCATTTTTATTTTACCATATACCATGTTTCATCTACATCATTCCTTAAGGGGGGGGGGTTCAATGGTTGAAAAATGAATAAAGTCTTTGGTTATTTGTGAATAAAACTGTGCAAAAATTATAATCCTACTAATATAGTTTATTTTTGAGAATTAAAAAAAAATACTCTGTCAAAACAATTCAAGTCAGTTATTCCCCTTCTTTCACTACAGGATGCCAGGATTTAATCGTGATTTCCCAAAATTCAACTTTTTTACAATGTTTCACCTGTTTTCTCAGAAACTACTATAGCTATTTCCTTGAAATTTTTATCACATACCACATTTTGACATAAATACCTTAACACTATAGCAGAACTACTACCTACTTAATAAAGTCTAATACCTGAGAAAAACTTGAAAGAAAAAAGTACATATATTAAAAAAAATGTTTTTTCCAAAACCAAAAAGATAAAGAATATTAATCAGCTAGGGGATTTTAGGTACATAGAGGTTAACATGCCACAAAAAATCAGACCTCTAGCTTGGCCGGTTTCTGAAAAACGGGGCATATGTATACACATGTTTAACATTGTTAAGATAGGGACCCGTGAACCCCCTTAAACAAATGAATTTGCCTATTCTCTATATGATTTACATGGTAAAAGAGTAAGCAGGTTATCTGCCATAATAAACACATAAACATGATCTATAAGCATAAATGAAAGGATCACAACCACATGAAGCTAAATACCAAGTTTCATTAAAAAAGGTTAGTAAGTGAAATATTAACTTTTTATTATCCTCTATTAGATTAAAACTGGAGCCTCAAGGTACAACGTACTGTGTCTTTTTAATATCTCTGTAACCATTGGAAATAGAGAAAACCTATTATCTATATAATAAAAATAATAATATCTATACAATATTTATATAGTAATAATTATATCTATATAATAGAGAAAATTTAATCTAAATCGGACCAACGTGTTAGGCTCTGTATACATCCAGACATAGGCACACATACACACATATGGGATAACCCCATATGTTAGGTTGGCAGTATTAGTTTTTGGTGAAATCCGGTCAAAACTAGTATAGTAGTTCTACTGAGAAATAATCTCCAAAAACCGAGAGCAATCGAGTAGCAGAAGCTAGTATGTTTGTAGGCCATGGAAAAAAAAATTTTGATATCTCTTCTAGGAAGCAGCCGAATAATCCGAGGACCGGAAAAATCGAGGCTGTTTATGAGGGGTTCTACTGTGGCAGCAAACCTATTTACTCATTGCACATGCCATTCTTATGGACAATAAACAAATTGGAATAATAACCACATTATTAGGTCTCCCACATTCTGATAACCACAGCTATTAGGTCTACTAATTATATAAACACTTTTCATTCAGCATATGTTATTAATTAATTGATATAAACAACAGAAAACTTTATTCTTACAGAAACCTTACGTCCCATGTTATTCTTTTGGAGTATATGAAAATTGATATAACTTCCTTATTTATAAACATACTGAGATAAACTTTGGTATGTGGCTTAACCTATGATCAAGCTTAGTTTCAATAATTTTAAATAATTCATTAATGATTCATTAATGATGTAATATCTACATCATATTTTTATTTTACTCTGAATAAAATAACAAGTTTACATGTAATGTTTGGCCTTATCCCTTATTAATGATGTGAAAGTGACTGAAACTATAGATAGGAGCAGAACTTTTCTTCACTAAAAATTGTTTACAGTGTCAAGGGAAGTGAAGTAACTCTGTTAGGATGATTTTTCAGGTAAACACAAGAATAATATGGCAATTATTACACATGAAATGAGAGAATGTGGTCTTGTTTGCAGGGTTAGTGTTGTTCCTTGAGGATAGCCAGTTTGTCGCCCCTGACGCACTACATACTCTCCACCTCATGGTCAAACTAGCTGCTGTGCAATGTCCTGAGTGCAACAGCTTCCATCTTCACAACCTCTTTCAAAGTAGAAAACAAGGTGTATTACAAAGTGGTGTCCACAGGTGGATATATTTCATTATCATTTCATGCGAAGCAAGCTGTCAGATTAATATATTTGGTTAGCAAGCTAAGCGAGTTTTACATATAGACACCCATTTCAGTTTGTATATCATCCCTGATGCAATGCACATTCTCCCCATCACGTCAAACATAGCCCAACACTAGCTGACGTGCATGGTGTAACATATGGCTTATATGTGCTCATTAAACTAGGAAGATTTACAATAATTACAAATGAAAATTTAACAGGAGGTGAAATGTATGTTCATTAGGTTGAGATAGCTCCATGGGATGATGTCGGGTTTGCCTTCAGCCGCAGCTTATGGCAGACTCTGCGAGCTTGTGCTAACGTGTTCTGCACCCTAGACGATGCTAACTGGAGCGCTAGTTTCCTCTATGCGGCTCAGGAGTGCTTTTTCCAGCGTCTTACAACACTGGTGGTTAGGGTGTCTCGTGTCCTGGATTTGTGTGAAAGGTACAGTGACTAATATTAAATACTGATAAAATTTCATTTCAAAATTACACTCATGTTTGAAAATAAACTAATGTTTCTGGTAGATACTGACATAATATAAAAATTAGTAAAGACTGTTCCTTGTCTTACATTGCAATGGTTTCAAAGAATTCAGTTTCTCAGTGTCTGAGACCAAAAATATTAAACGTACACACACACTGATATAAAGATTATGAAGTCTTGCTTAGATCGGATATATAAATATAATATGGGTGTCGACTGTCGATCATGGATAAAATTGAATTAAGCCACTTACCAAGGTTTGTTTACAAATCAACAACAAACCTTATAATAAAAGTTATAAGGATTTAATAACTCTTCTCAAGAGATCTTGAACATTTTATCGACTTCATCTATTTTTAAGTAACGTTCATAGTTTCACAGTCTTCCAAGTGAAACTTACATCATTTAAACACACTTACAGACATACATATGTATGTATACATATGTATATATACAGACATACACCCATTTCAGTTTGTACATCATCCCTGATGCCATGCACACTCTTATGTCAAACATAGCCCAACGCTAGCTGCCGTGCATGGTGTAACATATGGCTTACATTTGCTCATTAATACATATAGAGCACCAGATACTGCAGGTTCCAGGTTCACTCCAGTTCTTCAAAAACTACATTGGTTTTCATCCCTGTATCATTGTAAACCACTTTCTTAAAGCAAGAGCAGATATCCTGAGGAAATAGTGCTTTCTGGATTTATCATTTCTTTTTTATTTATTTTTTTTCTCTTCTTCAGTAATTTTGAACCATTCAATATTACTTGTTTGTTTAAAATTCATTATTGATGATCGTGGATTTATGTTATTTGGATTTTTATTGCGGACATTTTCCATCATAATTTTATGTAAAACAAAGTTTTACACAAACAATGTTTCGGGATCTGGAATCTGACTCTGTCCTCAGGTGAACTAATATCTAAAACATAACACAATTAACACATAATCTGGACTAAGCCGGTATAAAGCTGAAAACATAAAGGTTTTAAGCAGTCAAAAAACTTACAAAGACTCAAAGACGACTGAAAGGAGTGGGTGTCCCAACGGAACCGGAAACAAAATGGACGTGGCAAAAACCTGAAATCCATGCAAAATATGTTTAACAGATTTATTTATTTATTATTATTTTTAATTCAAATACAAATTCTTTCTAATATACATGAAATATTGTAGTACAAAATTAACTTTACAGAGCAAAAAACCCATTATTTTTACAATTTTATACTTAAAACAAAAACCTAATGCCCCTTACGAGCTTTACTACGAGTTAGCACATGATGAGAATTTTGTTTCGGATTCATGTGAATATCATTTACAGATACTTTATTTTCCCTATACTTCAGTTCTTTACTAAGAATTGGCAGCCACAATGGCCGTATCTCAACTGAAGATTGACTAATTGGTTGGTCTGCTAGTTTAATTTAGCTTTAATTAGTTTTCTTTTGAAAAATAAGGTTCCCGGTATATTATCTTAGCTTCTTTGAAATTAATTTGGTGATTTTCAGACCAGCAATGGTGGGCAATTTTTTACTTTTCAACTAAGCCTTTTCTCGTATTTTCTCTGTGTTCCTTGATTCTAACGTTTAATGGTCTTTTTGTCTTGCCATAGTACGGCCTAGAGCAATTATTGCAGTTTATTTTGTAAATACAGTTTTTTGATTCCTGAGTACCATTTCTTGGTTTGGTGTTAACAAGACTTTGCCTACGTGTATTCTGAGTTGTAAATGTGGTTCTAATTTTAAATTTCCTAGCTACTCTTCTGATTTTTTCCGACAATCCTGGCACATAAGGAATTGACATGGGAACTAATTCTTCTGCATCAGCCACTTTCTGTTTAACCCTACGATTTTTGCACTTTCTGATGATAGTTGAGGGTATCACTAACCAAATCTGTTTCTATATTATTTAATTCTTAAATCAGCCTATCTTGGTTTCAGCAAATGCTCTTTGCTCTGTCAAATAAAGAAAAAGCATACATCCAAAGAAGCCAATTTATTTTGGGCTTCCATTGTAAGACAAATGGAAAAGCATATGCTATTTAAGTGGTATAAAAATTCTTTTAACTTATCGTCTCCATGAGGAAAAACCACGAATGTGTCATTGACTTACCTCCACCAAACCTTTGGTCTCAGATCGGCTAAAGCCAAAGCTTTTTGCTCGAACTCCTCCATTAAGATATTGGCAAAAATAGGGGATAACAGAATTTGTATTTGAATTAATAATACCAATAATAAAATAAATCCGTTACACATATATTGCCTGGATTTCAGGTTTTTTCCATGGCAATTTTGTTTCTGGTTTTGGTGAGACACCACACACTCCTCTCAGTTGTCTTTGAGTCTCCGTGACTAGTGGACGTGTTTGGTTTCTTATGTGTGTAATGGTTAGTGAATGGTTTGTTTGTAAGTTTTTTGACTGCTTTAAACTTTTATGTTTTCAGCTTTTTACCGGCTTAGTCCGGATTATGTGTTAATTGTGTTATGTTTTAGATATTAGTTTACCTGAGGACGGGATCAGATTCCAGATCCCAAAACATCGTGAAACTTTATTTTACATAAAATTGTGATGGTAAATGTCCACAATAAAAATCTAAATAAAATAATATTACTTGTCGAGTTCAAATAAATTAACATAATAATGTGATACTGGGCTGCATTGGAGGGCTGGATCTGTGGAACATCTCTTACGATAGGACTGGTAATTCCTAAAGACTTCTTTCTTGTGGGTTATGCAGATGACATAGGCACTGACATCGTTGTTAGTGATGTCCAGTGTGCTTAGTGGAAGTTGAATAAACTGATGAGACTCTTTTCAACTTGGATTAAGGACCATAGTCTGAGCCATAGTCATGATGACAGGGAATGCCATATTCTGACATGGGTTGACTTTCGTGTAAATGCGGATAACCCGTTGTGAAGCACTTGGAGATGCAGCTTGATATAAGTTCACCTTCAGGGGATAAATTTGGGTTATATATATAAATTTTAACGACTATTGCTTTTGGCCTCTGGGCATCTAAAGAGGAAAAATAACATGATCTCGGGCTTAAGTCTTACCATGAGACTACGGTAATAGCTTATTCCCTATGGAAAATTCGCTAAAAACCAAAAAATTGAAATCAAACTGCGTTCTTTTATAAAAGGTGAGTTCTTAAAGTTATATGGAACCTGTTAATGAGAACATACTTTTGATTTTATTTTAGCAGCAAGAAAGAAGAATGTGATTTGCAAATGGCAGTGCATGAAGCTAAGACGACACTGTCATCCGTCAAGCCATACATGTTCCCGGAGACAGTGATCCTGGAGGCCACCAACTACCACCAGCCCCATGTACGAAGGGGGTGGGGAGGATGGGCCGACCCTCGCGACATTCAGCTCTGCCTCAACCTTACTGTCTGGCCTGTTGCAACAGCTAAATGATATGCAAGTCTATTCTTATATGCAACCACATTATGTAAAAGAGTTTATCATCAAGTTTTTTTATTACTTTAAGACTAATGTTTACTAAGATTAATATAATTGTATTATGACTTATGGTATTATTATTTATAATAATTTTATGTTATATCAGCTACAAGTTATTTTTCTTTGTACGCTACGATTTTTTTTATCATTCTGTTAAATTTGAGTAAAAACCATAATTAAAAGCTAACTGTCAAGAATTTTAGTTATATCTAAATCTGGATAGCTGAAAATCCGTAGGGTATGAAAATATAACAGAATAAACGTAGCATTAACAATGATTGTGAATAATGGTTAAAAATGTACAATAAAGTCTGGAAAACATTCTAATTCAAAAGGAAAACCTATTTTATTTCTTCTTAATTTCAGTCTTCAATCTAGAAACAGTTCATTTAGTAAAAAGTATTAAATTGTGTTATATTCTAACCTTTTAGCGAATTTCCCATAGGGAAGAAGCTATTACCGTAGGTCTCATGGCAAGAATTAAGCCCGGGACCATGTTATTTTTTTCTTCTTTAGGTGCCCAGAGACAAAAAAAAAATAGTCGTTAAAATTTATATATATGTGTGTCTGTGAACATGATAACTCTCGAAAAATGGCCCGATCGAGACCAAATTTGGTAGAGACGTGTATTCCTACATTTGCACTGACGAGTTCGTAAACCAGACATATTGGTTAATCGGACGGAACGGGTAGTTTGGGGGGTTTTGTACTAAAAAATTGGTTTATTTGCGTTTTTCACATGTAATTTAAAGTTTTTAAATTTTATATTCAACCATTAAAATCAGCTTAAAAAATTACACAACTTGGTTCCTCAAAGTTTTTCTCTATCCCCAACCTAGATATTAAAAAATCTAATGTGTTTTCCCATGTAATTTTTAAAAATTTCTTATGGAGGATAAGGAAAAATTAATATTTCACATATCAATCAATATTTTTGGATAAAACTTCATATTTAGCTTCATGTGGTTGAGATCCATCCATTAATGCTTAAAAATCATAGTTTATGTATTTATTATGGCAGCTAACCTGTATTCTCTTTTTCCATGTTAATCATATAGGGAATAGGTAAACTCCTTTATTTATGGACAGATGTTGATGAAACTTGGTATAAATTGTCAAAATAAAAATTGTTTATGCTATAAATGCCTACTTTCAGAGTTCCTCACTGCGGCAAACCGACATACTCTTTCCCATGTTAATCTTATGAAGAATAGGCAAATAAGTAACTCATATATTTATCGACAGACATTGATAAAACTTGCCATATAATATTATTATTATATTATTTATTAGGAAATTCGCTGAGCACGCAGGTCTGCTGCAAAGGGGGAATTTATTTATGTCATTTCCCCCCATGGTATCAACTGCAATACACTCTTCAGTAGCACTTAGTTTGGGGAAAAAGTTATTGATTTTTTTAACTGATCCGGATAAGCCAGAATCCTAATGATTTTGATTTACATAAACCTAATACAAGTTATTAGTTAAGTGTTATGTGTATTAGTTAGTATGTGTGTTAGTTATGTGTTTTCAGTTAATTTGGATATAGTCAGTACTTATGAAACAGATTTGCTATCAGCAAAGACGGACACCGCCCGTCCTGACTTTGGCAAGAATTAAAATTAGAATATGATTTATTTGTTGATATTGAGCAGGGAAATGTAATGTAAGAGTGTAAAATGATAAAACTATTAGTTTATGGAGTATTTTTTCTAAACTAAGTGCTATTAAAACTTAAAAAGGCTACCTGTACCTAGCCTTGATCCTGACATGAAAAGCACTCACAGCTGTGTCTAAGTAAAATAAATTGCTTTATCAGGTGATTCAGGAATAGACTAAGATATCAGAATAGATATCAATCTAAAATAATATCTTAAATAAACAAATTTTAAATAATAATAATAATCTAACATTATTAATTAAGAACATTTATCAACAGAACTTCATGTTAATGTGTTGATTGTTATGATAAATGTATTTTTAGTAATTATTTACATTTTAATCATGTATAATAATTAGTATGTTAGACCAATGTTGCTCTAGAGGTGGTTGTATATTGCTCAAAAAAATCTGTTCCAGGATTTGACTTTTGAATAATTGGACCCCGATGAGTTGATCAGGAAATCGTTTAAAAATTCTCAACTAAATAAAAAAATAAATTGAAATTATATATCACAATCAATTATACCTATGAAAATAAAAACCTGCAGTACTTTTATAGTGATTCCAAGAACTGTTTAGAATATTGTTTTATATTGTAATAATAATTATTTTTAGTGTAAACTCTACACTCATGGAAGGTGCCACCATGGATAGGATCGTCAATGCCCTGTTTCCTACAAACAGCCTAGAAAACGCCAGGCTTGTGCTTATCAGTAAGGGAAAAGATGATCCAGAGCTGCCGTCGTCCCACAGACCTCTGTGTATGTTGGACACGGCTGGAAAATGTTGATTCGCTCCCGTCTAACTTCTGCCTTGGTAGCTGCTGGGCATCTGTCCCCTCGGCAATACGGTTTTAGAAAGGGGCGATCAACAATCGACGCGATCACCGAAGTCCAGAGAGCCGTAGAGAGGGCCGAGAGCCACAACCATTTCTCTCGTCGAGTGGTGCTTCTTGTTACGCTTGATGTCAAGAATGCTCTCAACTCGGCGAAGTGGGTCGATGTGTTGGATGCGCTTCGTAACACCTTTCGTATTCCATCATACCTACTGAGGCTCATAGAGAACTATCTCCGCTCCAGACACCTGAGTTACGATACCCGTGAAGGAGCGCGGACGATGGAGGTCACCTCTGGTGCCGCGCAAGGTTCAATACTCGGCCCGGATCTCTGGAACGTCGCTTACGACAGCCTTCTGAAATCAGAGATGCCAGAGGAGGAGAGCGTTGAGCTGGCCCAACTAAAGTTGAACCAGGTCATGCGCGTGGTTAACGCCTGGATGGCCGATCATGGTCTTTCGCTTGCTCTGAGCAAGACGGAGATCGTGATACTAACTAAAAAGAGGATCAACACCATCGTCCCGCTGTGAGTAAGGAGGGAAGTGGTCCAAACAACGCGTACCGCCAAGTACCTGGGAGTCATGGTGGACAACAGACTAAGCTGGAGAGACCAGATCTTCCGTACGGCGAACAAAGCTTCTAAGGTGGTCTCTTACCTTAGTAGGCTGATGGCCAATGTCGGGGGTCCTCGGTCGAGCTGAAGACGTCTCTTGATGTCCGCAGTCCAGTCGGTGCTCCTTTATGGGGCAGAGGTCTGGGCAGACGCGCTCACCAAGGACGTCTACCGGTTGCGACTCGCCCGGGTTCAGCGTCAAGCTACGCTCCGGGTGTGTTCTGCATATCGGACAGTATTCGAGCCTGCCGTTCTGGTTGTCGCTGGAGTCATTCCTCTCAAACTTTTGGCAGGGGAGAGGTAGGCGATTGATTGGAGGCAAGGTGGGATCGACAAGGATGCTGCAAGGTCTGAAGAGCGCTCCCGAACCTTCCAGCAGTGGCAGCACAGCTGGGAGCACGACGCCCGAGGACGATGGACTGCGCGACTCATAGAGCAGGTTCAACCGTGGGTGGAACGGCGGCATGGCGAGGTGAATTACTTCCTCACTCAGTTTCTGACAGGCCACGGCTATTTCAAGTCGTACCTGTATCGGATGGGCAAAACCGGTTCACCGGATTGCACTTACTGCCCGGGCGTTTCCGACGATGCGGAGCACACTTTCTTCCGCTGCCCCCATTGGGAAAGGCCCCGCCTGGAGGCTGCACGAAAGCTTGGTGTTTTCACGGTGGACACGGTCTGCCACAAAATCATTGAGGATGAGGGAAACTGGGATTGTTTGTCACGGTTTGTCCGGGGCGTCCTTCTAGAGAAGAAAAGCGATCTGGACCGCGAAGAGGCCCAGATCACCTAAAATGAGTGCCTGAACATGGAGTGAGACGCAAGGGCGTAAGCCAAATTTAGGCCTAGCCTGTTGTAATGTGACAAACAGTTCCAGGTTAGAAACCTAATGAGTAGAGGAGGTTTTTTTAGTGGGTAACCCCGCTTCATAGGGGAGTCCCACACTACAGGCTGGCCACCTGTGTGCATAAAGCATTTATTCCGCCTCTCCCTCAAAAAAAAAGTGTAAACCCTACACTAACAAATCTGAAATATGTCCATCACCTAAAGTTACCAGCTAAAAGTTTAGGGCTATAGGGATGTTTGATTTAAAAAAAAGAACATTCACCTAAAAGACAGTTTAATAACATTATAATAGATAATAATAATACATATATAAAAACTTTATCCTACTTGACTTAGAAGCCGAGAAAAATTTCTCCAAAAGTCAAACTTTATACATTAATATATTTACAGTCATTTTTGAGTTGGCAGTTAAGGTTACATCCTAATAGACCTGAAACAAAATAAGAAAAAAAAATCTGTATTAATCTAATGAACTAAGTATTTGAAATGAGATCATTCCCTTAATCTAATGAAAGGGTTCAAATCAAAAGGTTTTATGTATGCCGAAGAATATTTTGTTTTACACTGAGATAATAGATGTATAGTAAAATTGACTTGATTGACAATAATATAAAATGTTCTATAAGAACATATAATAGCTCTACTAACTTGTGTTACTGTTGGGTCACAAGTAAATTTTAACTTACTTATTGGTGATGTTATTGCAAGTCTGTCGAATGTACTGTGAGTGTACTAAACATCGCCCTATGCTATCTGGAGCAACAGTGTACTGATACATCCGCATACATGTTTATGAGACAACAACTTTGCATTGGCTAGCAGGATTTCTTTGTTACGTCAAATGACGATAACTGAATTCTTATATTACAAAAAGTAGGATATTTTGTTTGATTAACATTGTGTACATAGTACTACAGTAGAACTTGGATAATTCGAACCACAAGGGACCAGAAAAAAATTTGAATTATCCAAAAATTCGAATTAGAAAAGTGGTTTCAATAAACAGTAAAACATAATGTTTTAACATTGTATATTAAAAAAACTTAGGTTAATGAGGATATTATTGATTAGAAATCCTAATTTTTGTTAAATGTCGATACTGTGTTTGGAGGGATCCTGAAAATTTAGCTATTTCAAACTTTTTCTTAAATCCCTTCTCTACCTCCTTGATTGCCGCTATTTATTCTTGCGACGTCAAAGATTTGTAGGTTCGCTTTGACGAAGCGAACCAGTTCATACACACGACGTGTTAACATGAACGCAGACAAAGTCACAAATGCCAACACGAAACAAAGACGACGAAAATCGGAACAAACCACCATCAATGATACACACGTTTATGTACTGCGCCGGCGCCGTGTAGTGACATATTAGAGATGTCAATGTTGTGATTTATGAGCGTAGTGGACTGGTGAAGGGGAGAAGGGTTGGCGGGGGATGGGCGCGTTGATCTAGCTAAAAATAGTCTACGGACAGGAAGCCAGAATGTCGTTTCCGGGAAAATCGCACACAATGACTTGTTCTCTTTATAGATTTACGCTGCAAAAAATTCGAACCATCCAAAAAATTATTAGAATTAACCAAGATATTTTAACATTGTTTTTATATAAAATTCTAGGGACCAAGTCAAAATTTCGAAATAAAGAAGTTTTCGAATTACAGAAGTTTGAATTATCCACGTTCCACTGTATATAATTAATGATAACGAGCTGTATATTAAAGTGTAATCTGGTTATATTGCTTTGTTTTTAATTAATACGCAGTAACTTTTTTCCCTATCGGGTAGTTCAAATTACCTAGACCCTGGTGTACAACTTAGTATCTATATAGACAATCAGCCTTGACAATTTTTGTTTATAAAGAAGCTCTCTTAAAATCAATAAAAATGTGTAATAATTTGTTATCCATTGAAAGAATGTACTATTAAAAAATTAAATTAAATTTCTCATATTGCTTTTACTGTTACTATTACATAAAATGTCACTAAAATCTTCAGTGAAAGAAGCATTTGTTTACCTAACTTTCCAATTCAATCTAACTTTTCAATTCTCAATCCGGGAGGCAAAAATGTTTAAAATACTTAACTTTTATTAACTTTGATCACAGTTTTAACAACATACCATAAAATGACATATTTTCATCAAAAGCTTATCACAAGTATCTCTGATTACTTGTATATAGTATGTAGTAAAGTGAATACCTATAGGAGTTGTCAGATCTTGGTGAGTTGGGCCTGAGCATTCTTGAGCTGAGAGACTAAGTCATCAGTGTCCATCCTGGTGTAGAGAGCACTAAGGCAGTCAGTGATCAGGTCCTGCAGTTGCACTGAGATCACAGTCCTGTCAGACCACAAACTTACTGAATACTTGTCACAGAAATCATAGAATAGGCAGTTACGGAACAGACTAGAAAATTGTTTTCGTGATAGGTAATACGGTAATAAGTTATGTATACGGTAAACTCTCTCATATCCGGACTAATGTGGTGACGGCCGATCTGGATAGGAAAAAATCTGGATATGAGAAGGGAATAAAGCATCCAGATATTAAATATAAAAACATAATTTTTGTTGTACTTGTAATACTTTAATGACATCAAAACTAAAAAATTACGTAATACAGTATAAAGCGGTACAGTATTTGAAGTTGACCAGCCATGACCAGACGACAACTGACTGTATCGGGAAGGGGGTATACCGTGGGTACGCTGAGCATTAGTCCCTTACAGGGGTACATCAAATTGAAGACAGAAATAAATCAGGAGATATTTTTCTGACCAATCAGGTGGAACCATTCATCCCACCATTGCTGCTGTGTGTATGTTTGAACGATATGTAAAGAATATCTGAATCGATTGAAATCTTAGATTATTCTATTATGACTAAACATACAAAGGGTGTCTGATACTTTTCTTTTTTTCTTTAGAAAAGACTTGATAAATGAGGAATGTCTCTAATGATTATTTGAGTAAAATTATAAGCTTAAATACATACTGTTTAGAAATAGGAGTAGAGACTAAGTTTTAAACTTTTAGGTGCTTTTGATACTTCATTACAAGATGAAAATATAAATTGCAATCAATGGTTTACAAGCCTGTGGTTTACCTAGTCATTAGTTCTGAAAGACATCCCTATAGTAATTCTAAAAGAGACGATGTCAATGTTCGGACATGTACAACAATCTTAACCTAGAGTATCTTGCATTGAGTGATATAGTCCAATCAAGAATCAAGAGCTTTATTTTCATTGACCTTATTACAAGGAATAGACATTGTCAGTATAGATCACAACAAGTTGTTTTGGATGTGTCTGCACAATGTTCTTATACTAATCTAGAAATCTATATAAGAACATTGTGCAGACACATCCAAAACAACTTGTTGTGATCTATACTGACAATGTCTATTCCTTGTAATAAGGTCAATGACAATAAAGCTCTTGATTCTTGATTGGACTATCAATGTTTGTTATTATTATTACAGTCCAATGTTTGTTATTATTATTAAAAGTAAAACACACTTTTGCAGAAATAATAAATATAGGAAGAGAATCAAACTACTGTAAGTTGGTAACTTGTAAAAGGAAACAACATACAAGTTTTATATATTTAGAGTCATAGCCTGCAAATAAAAATTTTTTAAAGTTATAAAATGTGATATTGAAAAAATAGGCAGTTACATTTTGACTATAAGATCACTAGCGTGATCAGAATCATGTAATAACTCGTCATTTTAATGTTACAGTTGGTTAGGTTTTTGTTATTGATGATAAATGTGAAATATTCAGCCAAATAAGTTAGATTCTAATTCTTATCTATTAACGTAAAGCCGTTCTTCTGATAAAGGATATAAAGACATTCATTGTAAAACCTCTTAAATTAATTAATTGAGGATTTTTGATTCTATTTATGAACTGTTAAAATAAAGAATTTTTTGGTATTTTTCTAAAATACATAAAATTGTACAATTATATTTCTTTTAATCAGAATCAAATAAAAAAATCTTACTTATTTAGAGTTATAAACATAAAACCATTCAGAATTCGAATCAGCTCATTCTTATTTAAAACTTTCTTCCAGTTTTTGTACTCACTTTTCACTTGATTTCACCAACTTCGGGTTGTTAATGAACATTTCCGCTAGGTTGGCTATTACTTCAATTAGGTACAACTCATTCCCGTTGCTCGACCAACATCTGTCATTCATGATATACATTCTGGAATGGAATCACATAAGATGATACATTTTTAAATAAATAATTCAGTTGTGCCTCAGACAAAAATTACACTGAATTAAGATTTTAATGATTCAGATAATTGATTGAAAGACACAGCTTCACACAACATATGCTAACAGACACTAAGTTTTTTTACAACAAAACTTTCTATGCTATATGCCATTAAATATTCCATCTTAAAATAAACGAGCCTACAATGAAAAAATTAAATGACCCAACACTAAAATCCACTTACTTCCTGTAAATGTCGACTAGTTGTGGGAATGAGATTCCGATGGTGTAAAATGTGTTAAAGACATTGCACCGGTTTGCATCTTCACGGCAACACAATTGCTCCAGCTGCCACATCAGATACGCTGCACACAGAGAAGTATTATTCCAAAATGAGTAAAATTACTCTTATTTTAAAGGAAAGGGTATTGATTTTATACATATTTTATAAAAAAAGTGTTATATACATAGTTCAGTGATCATAGTATAGTAGAAATTCAATAGTTTGACACTATTTTATGATCTGGACAGTCTAAATGTGTAAATCCGTTTTAGAATATTGCTATTCGTGTTCAAGATACATAGAAGTGTTTCGTAAAATATTTTTGTTGTTGTTATTATCTCCATACTGAGATAAATGTAATGTTGTAAAACTAGTATTTTGAAATGAAAATGGCTTCTACAGCAAGTGGGTGTCACTTTAACCGCTACTTGTGAAAGTGAAAAGATGAACTTTTGAATGGCTTGGGATGTAATACGTGAAGTGATTTGTAATTTATTAGGTTACAAATTACAATATAATAAATATGTGACTATGAAAATATGAACTAATCTTGGAAGCATTGGCTGGACACAGAAAGGTGTGGGTGGACACAAAAAAAACCTTCGACATGTATTCTGACACGTAAAGAAATGTATTTATGCTGTAAAACTTTTGCTTTGTTGCGGGTAGATTGGATTATTTAATGGTGACTCGACGACACGGTAGGTATTTTAAGTCAAGTAATAATGATAAATGAGTGTAAGATGATTGTGGCACGATCTTGTAGTCTTGTTACTGACTAAGGCTGACATGTTCCTTAGACAGGACTGTTAATAATATCCCAACAGCCTAAGGGACTTACAGTTTAACGTAGATTCCGAACCACTGCCTCTGATTTACAAAAATAATAAAGAAGATCGCTTTATCAAGATTAAGGAGGATTTAGAGATTTAGAGAGGACCTACCTAAAAATGGTATAATAAGGTACAATAATCTAATCTAAGCTAACTAAAATATGTGCATTTTAATGCTATCTATCGGGAAAACACCGAAACAACATGAGAACAATCAGTAAAGCAATTTAAACAGCGAAATAACAAATAGAAAACAAGGCAGACTCATGATAGGAACGGGAAAGCTACAATGTCGGACGGGGTCCAACAGCTGATTGGAAAGGGTTAAAGATTAAAGTGAAGCTTATATAAATTTATTCTATTCCTTCAATCGCCACCACTATGAGTGGACACTTACCAACTGGGAAGCATCTGGAGCTAATGAGATACTGGCTGCCTAGCTCCTTGACCTTGGCCAACACAACACCGACCTTATCTTCAGTGGCCAGGTTCAGTCCCCGATGTAGCTCATCTTGTATGATGTTGTCCCAGATGCCCTGGATGAGGTCAAGGTCATCATGTCCAGACACATCTATTATGGCCAATTGGCATTCCCACAGTTTGTAAGGCTCAGCAAACTCCTCGTACATCTGTCAAATAATTCACTGGTCTTGAATAATTTTTCATTAAAACTAAGTACCGGTTCATCACCGCATCATTACTAGCTTTCTTTAAAAGTAGGGTTGAGTCGATTCCAAACATCGATTCTCGATTCCACCAATGTCGTAGCCGCATAAATAAAAACCAAATTTTCATTTCAAAGCAATCAGATATACGGCTCTGAAACGAAAGTAACAAATACCCAGTAGATTTCAATAAATATCTTAAATTACTGATATGCCAAATAAAAAATGAACATTATCACTCAAACTTTTAGTTTCAGATTACATCGTCAATATAAAATATCATTGCTCAAACACAAAAGTGCAGACGAATGACGTAATTCATATCCTTTTTTAAAATAATGCACGACCTTCATTGGTCGGTTCAAGGTTGCAACATACCTCGTAATTATTCTTATTTCAGTTACTGATGAACTTCAATACAATATTGAATCTTGATATTGAATGTCGTTGTCGATGCCGATTATCAGAATACTGTTAATTATATTATACCGTAAAATGAACTTTACGGCAACAAAATTACAAAGATGTGAAAAGTATATTCATTTTCCATGATATTAACGGGATTAGTTGTAAAATATAATAAGCCCATTTAATACTTCTGTTTTCATACAAATAATTGGTTACAATGTTTCGATATAACAGACTATTTTTCTGAATGAGATACACAAACTACGATACGAGACCAAGGATACCAAGTAGCCCAAACGACCTGAAACAATTTTCGTCTATCCCTTGACGAATTTACTAACATATGCTAATTTGATGGGAGTTTTTAAACGGAGATAGTTTAATAAAAAGCGTATTTTCTGATCAATAAGTTACAATAATCCGATTACATCGATTTATTTTAAAAGCCGGCAGAATCATTTTGCAGGTATAATTGTATCGCAAAAACACTTTTGTTGCCCATGTCGTCCTATCATGAATTCGTAATTAATTCTTAGTCTTTGTCATCTGTTATAATTGTGCATCAAAGTTTCAGTGGTGAAATATACTAATTATTATTTATTGTTTTGTCATCAAAATAAGGATCATTTGAAGGATGATGGATTGCAATATTATTTTTTCCTAAATGGCGTAGTCTTTGTCGTCGGGCTGTTGACTGTTATTGTTGTGCAACACATTCGTTTACAGTTTTTATATTTATGTTTTAAATATTTTTAATAGAGAAATGCATTATTTATTATTTCTTGTTTTTTCATCAAAATAGGGGATTATTTTTGAAACAGTGCATTAAGGGAATCGCTTCAACTCATATAAGAGTTTTTGTGATTTTTGTAATTTTCATGATTTAACCACTAACAACGGTTTATATTAATATTGTTCTTTTATTCAGATTAAATATACATAAGTATACATTTTTGGTTTCATCATTAAATTTTAAGCAAATTTGCTGTTTTAATTTTTTTTACATATGTTGTGTATGTGTATAATATAAATTACACAACCGTAAACATAAACAAAAACGATTTTTATATATGTATTTATTTTTTAATGTAAATACTAATTATTTATAATTTACTTACTTCATTGAACATTTCTTAATTATTCAATTTAGTACTGAACAAAATTACAGTAGAACTTGGATAATTCGAACCTCAAGGGATCAGAAAAAAATTCGAATTATCCAAAAATTTGAATTAGAAAAGTTTTTGCAAGTGGTTGAAATAAACAGTAAAACATCATGTTTTTACATTATACGAGGGCAATCCAGGAAGTAGATTGCGTTTAGGAATAAAAAATAAACAAAGTATATAAAACAAATTTTATTATATACAGATGAAAGCCACACTCAAATACTACTTTTCTACATAGTCACCATTCAAATTAAGGCATTTATCGTAGCGATGTACGAGCTTGGAAATTCCTTCGTTGAAAAATACAGCCGCCTGCGCCTTCAACCACTTCGTTACCTCTTCTTGCAGCTGTGCGTCGTCATCAAAACGCTGCATAGCCAGCCACTTCTTCATTGCTGGGAATAGATGGAAGTCGCTCGGTGCCAGGTCGGGACTGTACGGCAGATGAGGAAACAACTCCCACTTAAAAGATTCAAGAACTTTACGAGTGACATTTACCGTGTGGGGCCGGGCATTGTCGTGAATCAACAAGACCTTAGATCTCAACATTCCTCTGTGCTTGTTTTGAATTGCTCTTTTAAGTTTTTTAAGAGTTTGGCAATACCTTTGAGAGTTTATTGTAGTGCCTCTTTCCAGGAAGTCCACCAAAATCACACCTTTTCTGTCCCAAAAAACAGTCGCCATCATCTTCTTTGCCGACATTGTTTGCATGCATTTCTTGGGTTTTTGGGGAGAACTTGTGTGCCCCCACTGCATTGATTGCAATTTCGTTTCACAGTTCACGTGTTTCACCCATGTTTCATCACCAGTAACGATACAATCGAGTAAAGAGTCACCATCCTTATGGTAAGCGTCCAAAAAGTTCAACGCTGCAGCCATTCGCTGATTTTTGTGGTCCTCTGTCAAGATTTTTGGAATCCATCTTGCACAAAACTTGTGGTAACTAAGCTTTTCGCTGATGATTTCGTGCAACAAACTTCGCGAAATTTGTGGAAAACTCAAAGAAAGTTCCGTTATTGTGAATTTTCGATTTTCACGGACTTTAGCATCGACTTTTTCGACAAGTTCGCCAGTCACTAAGCTGGGTCTCCCACTTCGATCCTCGTCGTGAACATTGGTTCGGCCATTTTTAAATCTTATGACCCAATGTCGCACTCCACCTTCAGTGATAATGTTGTCCCCATACACTTCACAAAGCTGCCGATAGATTTCTATCGGTTTACAGTTTTTTTCAGTCAGAAACCTTATTACTGCACGCACCTCGCGGGATTTTCAATTAACGCAGACATTTTAAACCGTCACAGTATCTGAACAGAGCACAGCACAAACCTCCACACTAGCACGGCTAGATGCCGACTGAGCTGCTCAACGCTCTGATCCCAAGATGGCCGCGCTAGCCCCGCCCCTAGCGGACACAGACGAAAACGTAATCTACTTCCTGGATTGCCCTCATATATTAAACAAAGTTAGGTTAATGAAGATATTATTGATTAAAAATCCTAATTTTTGTTAAATATCGATAATGTGTTTGGAGGGATCCCGAAAATTTAGCTATTTCAAACTTTTAGCGAATTTCCCATAGGGAAGAAGCTATTACCGTAGGTCTCATGGTGAGACTTAAGCCCGGGACCATGTTATTTTTTCTTCTTTAGGTGCCCAGAGTCCAAAAACAATAGTCGTTAAAATTTATATATATATATATATATATATATATATATATATATATGAATATATATATATA
This sequence comes from Nephotettix cincticeps, assembly GCA_023375725.1. Taxonomy (NCBI): domain Eukaryota; kingdom Metazoa; phylum Arthropoda; class Insecta; order Hemiptera; family Cicadellidae; genus Nephotettix; species Nephotettix cincticeps. The sequence goes on from CM041791.1 coordinate 38,476,714, forward strand.
TATATATATATATATATATATGTGTGTGTGTCTGTGAACACGATAACTCTCGTAAAAATGGTCCAATCAAGTCCAAATTTGGTAGAGACGTGTATTCCTACAAATTCTCGGACGAGTTCGTAAACCAGACATATCGGTCAATGGGAACGGGTAGTTTGGGGGGGTTTTGTACCCCAAAATGGGGTTTTTGCGTATTTCACATGTAATTTTTAAAAGTTTATGATTTTATATTTCACCATTAGAATCAGCTTGAAAAACTACACAATTAAGTTCCTTCAAGTTTTTCTCTATCTCCAACGGTTACCGAGATATTAAAAAATCTAAACACAGTACGTTGTATTGTGGGGCTCCAATGTTAATCTTATGGAGGATAGGGAAAAATTAATATTTCCCATATTAATGAATATTTTTGGATAAAACTTGATATTTAGCTTCATGTGGTTGAGATCTATCCATTTATGCTTAAAAATCATAGTTTATGTGTTGATCATGGCAGCAAACCTGCATACTCTTTTCCCATAATAGTCATATAGGGAATAGGCAATCTCCTTTATTTATGGACAGATGTTGATGAAAGTTGGTATAAATGTTAAGATAAAAATTATTTATGGTATAAATGCCTAATTTCAGTGTTCCTCACAGCAGCAAACCTGCACACTCTTTGCCATGTTAATCTTGTGGAGAATAGGCAAATAATTCTCATGTTTGTCGACAGATTTTTTTTAAACTTGTCATATATTATTTTTATATTATTGATTTGGAAATTCGCTGAGTACGCAGGTCTGCTGCGACGGGGGTATTTCTTAAATCCCTTCTCTACCTCCTTGATTGCCGCTATTTATTCTTGCGACGTCAAAGATTTGTAGGTTCGCTTTTACGAAGCGAACCAGTTCATACACACGACATGTTAACATGAACGCAGACGTAGTCACAAATGCCAACACGAAACAAAGACGACGAATATCGGAACACGCCACCATCAATGATACACACGGTACTGAACTGCGTCGGCGCCGTGTAGTGACAGACTAGAGATGTCAATGTTGTGATTTATGAGCAGTAGTGGACTGGTGAGGGGGAGGGGTATCATGTGACCAGTCAACAGCAGGTGTACTTGCTGAGAGAAGGGTGGGCGCCTTGATATAGCTAAAAATAGTCAACGGACAGGAAGCCCGAATGTCGTTTCCGAGAAAATCGCACACAATGACTTGTTCTCTTTATAGATTTACGCTGCAAAAAATTCGAACTATCCAAAAAATTATTCGAATTACCCAGGATATTTTAACATTGTTTTTATATAAAATTATAGGGACCAAGTCAAAACTTCGAAATAAAGAAGTTTTCAAATTACAGAAGTTCAAATTATCCACGTTCCACTGTATATATCTTAACTTCTAGAATTAAAAAAGATTTCATTATGATATTATTAAGCCTCCAGATTGTTAAGAATAAATTAAATGGTTTATATACCTCTCTATAACAATCTTAGTAGTTACAATCTACTAAGATTGTTATAGAGAGGTATATAAACCATTTAATTTAATTAAAAAAGATTATTTTTAAAGGCTTCTATAAACCTGGTGACACTCAAAAAATATATTGGACACTTCTAGGGTTAAAGCGTTACATTCGTTGGTGGATGTCAAATCAATGCCTGGAATCGGAATTGAGAATCTATTTTTAAGAATTGGCATCGAAATAAAAAAAAATTGGAATCGACCCATCTCTATTAAAAAGAATACCCTACTACAGCTTATAATACTCATTGCAACTATCATCTTATTCATTATGTGCTCATTAAAAGAGGTAGAGAAAAAATATCAAAAGAGACAAATCTCTATGTCACTATATACCAATCATCCAAAATGAAAAAAACTGTACTTTTAGAAGTTTATGTTTTTGGTTATAAACTCATGTAAGTTGTAAAATGAATCATTTTAGTCATGTACATTTACTTTGGAGCTATTTTAGAGTATGAGAGTATAATAAATGAGGGCTATTTTTTCAACCTCTGATTGGCTGGAAATGAAAAAAATGCACAGAAAATAATAATTTTATCACCAAAAGAAGATTAAAGTCTACTCTTGTTTTCAACATAATCGTCAAAACGATTGAAGCACTTGTCATACCGTGACTCAAGCTTTTTGATGCCTTCCTTAAAGAATGTTGCCGCCAATGAAGAAAGGTAAGTCTTGATGGCATCCTGAAGTTCTTCGTTAATAGCGAAGCGATACCCATCTAACTATGACTTCAGTTCTAAGAAAATGTGATAATCACTTATAGGTTCGGTCTGTACGGTGGATTCAAAAACTCCTCTTTTAAACTTTTGCGGAAATCTTTTGTTTTGTTGGCTCTGTGTGGTTGGGTGTTATCATGGATGGAAACAACGCCAGACGAAATCATTCTTCTGAATATGTCTTGTATGTTAGTCTAAGTGTTGAGTCGCAATTGAGTAAAAAGCAGATATGTCTGCTAAGTAAGCTATGTAAGCTTGATATGTCTGCAAATTCATCAGACAGTTTGCTAATTGTAAAACTTCATTTGCATCTCACCGCCTAATCAACAGGCTCAACAAGGCCGGTGGTGACAGACTTATGACCTTGTCCACCTTCATCATGGACATGTTCATCTTTCATCTTCATCAGGTTCATCTTTAAATTTTCGACACCATTCCCGAACACTACCAACACTCATGACATTGTTACCATTAATGTTGCTCATTCTGTGATGGATTTCCGCAGCACTACATCCTTCTGCTTGCAGAAAACGGATTTAAATTTGTAACTGACATTTGGCAGGAGTATTCTCACTAGGACATAGCTCGGCTATGACTGACTCACTGGAGCTAAAACCGGCAGAGGTTGTGGTGGGGGACCTGCTCAATGATATGACGCGCAGATCCACTCCTCTCCCTATCTCTCTCACTTGCTTAGATGGACGATCAGAGTTTGAAAAGAATAGCCCTCATATTTTACAAAAAAATAATATTTTAAGTGATAAACCTATATGGCTATTTTATGACTGACTCTAATTATTGAGGCGGTGGAACTAAAATTTGGTTTGATTACTGGTCTGGACTATTTTGGGGTTTTACAAAATTGTTACCAATCAGGTACATGGGCAAATAAAAATATTTAAATTTATAACAGTCAGTATTTGAAGTTGAGAAATAACGGTTTGCAATGGGTCTAATATACTAACCTCAGTAATTGTCAGTAAACATGAGTTTAGCCGTTTCATTGACTCTTCAGCTTGTCTGTGCATGCTTGCAATATTTGACAGGGCATCCAATACCTGGAATACATGATGAATTGTGAAAAACTCCTGACTGAACAGATATTGAAAGTTCTTAATCAACTTCTATGTCTAAGTAAATAGCAATAAAAATGTTTGAGATGGTTGAATATCATATAATATATTATATAAATCTCTCTAATATAAGATCCCTTACCTTTTGGACACTATTTAATTTTGTAAACATGGGTTGGTTAAAATAATGTTGCAACACTTAATTAGTTGTGAACTAACTTTATTATGTAATTGAATGTAAATTAATAGGAATTTTCTGTTTTATTAATCTGTGAATAGTCAAACATTGTATATTGCTGACTATTTCCATGACAGAGGCCAGCTTTTAAGCACAGTTTCAGCTAGTTAAAAGTTAGTTACAAAATAACCAACAAACATTGATAACACAAGAAAAATTGACATCACTTGCGACCCTCTCCTTTGAGAACATGGGAGGTGGGGAAAGACCCTAGGAAAATTATTTAAAAATTTGCTTGAGCAAACTCATCAAGAATACTGTTCAAAGATATTTGTCAGAAATTAAAATTTCTATTTAAATTACATTGTTTGAAAAAATATGATTGTTAAAATCCTTAAATCGTAGATAATTTAACGATACATTAATGGAAGGGAGTATAGATATTGATGCCAAAGTGGATTGGAATACTCTGGAACATAAAAACACTCAAAATCAATTTATTTTGGTAAAACTATCTACCCAAATAACTAGTGTTAGAGCCTACTCTACAAAGACTACATCAAGCATCTACCTTTGATTTCAGTGCTCTCAATGCACTGAAATCACATTCAGTGACATCCAAAGTCGTTTACAGCTGCAAGGGTTCTCTCAAGGAACTTGCAGCTAAGAACTGTGTATGGCTTGCTTGGGTCCCGGGACACGCAGGACACGAAAAAGCCAATAGTCTAGCCAGAAAGGGATCGACGTCCTCACTGGTAGGGCCCGAACCATTTTGCCCAGTCTCCATCTGTCAGGGTCTAGGTAAGCTTCAAAACTGGGAGAAGGCCAAGATGAGGGAGGCGTGGCAGTCTCTGTCGGGTCTTCGACAGTCAAAAGCTCTAATTGAACCATTCAGAGAGGAGTGGAGGGAGCTACTCAGGCTCTCTAAGGGGGACATCAGCTTATTGGTGGGGCTGCTGACAGGACACGGCCCACTAAGAAAACATCTCAAGATCATTGGACTCGCTCAAACAGACTCCTGCAGATTCTGCGAGGAGGAGGTTGTGTCTGCTACTCACTTCTGGCTCGAATGTCCAGCTCTGAGCCAAAGAAGGATGAAATTCTTCAGCTGAATCTTTGTGGACCCCGAACAATTTAAACAATTGAGTGTCACACAACTACTTGGCTTTGTTAAGAGACTAGGGTTGTGGGACTAACTGTATCTAGGGTGCTACAAAAGATCTCAGTTCAAGGTAGCTAAAGGGTAGTTATACCCTTGCCCCTTAATAAAAAGCATTTACCTTTTTCTGGACATTGGCCACCTGGAGATAGTCCTCCAGTTCATGAAGGAACACGCCGAGGTGCGGAGCACACCCGACCTGGTCTGAACGCATGCACAGTACAGCTTTGGCCAGGTATGTTATACGCTGCTCCAGGTTCAGGTTTTCTCTGTGCAAACAGACAACATTTAAATTTAAACTGAAACTGACAGCTGATAAGTTTTTAAAGATTAACATTGTAGTGAAAAAATCTCAGAACTGAAGCTGGAAATACATTACAGGTTGTATGAAGTTAGAGAACAAAGTAATCCCTGTTTTTCAATGGCTACTGTATAGATTAAATTAACTTAATGTTCCCTTCATCCCTGAAATAACATAAAATCATTAACAAAATAGAACGTTAATAAAATCCTGTTAAAATAATTTTAAAAGCTTAATAAAGCACATAAAAAAAGTTACATCACGAGTTAAAAGTAAAATATTATTATTAATATTATAAAATTGTAATAGTAAAACCATAAATGAATAACTTACACCAGCTTATTGCAGACGACTTCTGACTCAACATTAAACAAGAGCTGTCAGCCATTCTTCTTCTTTTCATAATTTCTTAACGAGAGATTTTAAGGTTATAACTGGTCAAATTTGGGTAGTTAATATCTAACAACGGATTCCACTTTAACGGCGAGTGATGAAATCCGATTTCGTCTATCACGGCTAGGTTCGTTTGTCACAGTTAAAGCTAGGTTAACGCAAGTTTCAGTTTTAGGTAAAAGTCACTTGTACTTCATCGCATTGCTAGGGGAGATGAGCTTCCACGGAATAGCTATTTATGCAGAACCCTTAACTGCAATATTTAACCAATAATCCATTTAAAAGATGTTTCGTAGTTAAATAATTGCGAGTTTTAGCAATATTATTATTTAAAAAATAGCCGATAATAGTTTGCCGAATTTCCGTACAAAACCGTATTTATTCTGATTCCCGTATATTTCCGGTATAATTCCTGTAACTAAAATTAAATACAAATGTAAATGTAAATAAAATTTCCATACAATTCCCGCTTTACCCGGAATTTTTGGTCGGTGGACACCCTGATAAATAAAAAACTTCTTGTCTTTATTTCTCTCTGCGTTTTCATTTTATTTTATATTTATTATTAGGTAGTAATTTGATTTAAAAACCATGTGTGATTATGTTTTATAAGATTACGAATCTTTTAATGCTATTTAAATATTTTTTGTAATGTATTGTTTTTACACAATCCGGAGGCAACTTCCTTGTGATCACACTTTTAACTAAAGGATGTTAATTTCATTGCCGAATAAAATAACTGACATTTGTTAAGCCTTCAAAAATAAACAAAAAAAGCAAGAATGAAGAATTTAATATTTTGGAAATTATCTGAAAAATAAATTTTTAAAAGCAAATCTTAGGAGTTTTGATTATGGAAATTGGTATCTATTTTCTATCTTAACACTTAAAACGAAACATCGGTCAAATTGACCGATCGGTAATTTTACTACGTAATAGTGGCTAAACTGCTTGACCTTGACGGCTGTCACCCCCAGTACCTTCCCCCCAAACCCCTCTCCGTAATATTTGGTCATTTCCAACTAGTTGGCAGGACGTTGTCGTACATATTGGACGAATTGTGTGATTACGGTCGGTCAGATTTACCGCGTGTTTCGCTTACTGGCTGGCAATCGTCGGTCGAAAATACCTGTGATTATACCTTGTATAATCGGTAACAGGATGTAGTAAAACGGAACAAACAAAAGAAAACCTGCTAGAAGTAAAATAACATCTATATTACCCACTATAAGACCACAAATATGGCCTTGGGCAACAATCCTATACGGATTTTTTCCCGAGGCCAGAGCTGGTCGTCTTGAAGCGTGGAGTTTGGAGTTTCATTTTTTTCTGTCACATGATCTTTGCGTAATAAATGCGATTTGTCATAAAATGTTGTAAAACATCATTTGTTACTCATGTGATTGCCAAATGATACATAAAAAAAATAATAAACACACTAAACACCAATAAAGCACAGTGACGGTCAAATTGGCCGTATGTTTCTCTTAGCGTTTTAAAAATTATGTTACGTTATAAGTGTTAAAAAAATAAATTTATAGCATAAAAAACAATTTTACTAATATGATGGATTTTTTCTTTCTTATCTCAAACATAATGCTTCAAAAGTGATTACCCTTATAGTAAAATATGTATTGATAATTCAGAGAAATAAAGTGGGTATAAATATAGATCATGAATTTTACATTTACAATATTGTTTAGATTTATTAGAAAAATGTTTACTTAAAATTGAATAAAAAACTATATCCCCCGTACACTCCTTGCAATAGTTTTGCAATAACTGGTCAACTGATGGGGCTAATCCCAGGGTAATTGGTACCTGTTTGTGAAACGAAACGAAATTGAAAATTTAATTCAGCAAGTAAGTATTCTGATAATCGGCATTGCCAACGACATTCAATTTTGTATTGAAGTTTATAACTGAAATAAGAATAATCACGAGGTAGGTTGCAAACTTGAACTGACCAATGACGTTCTTGCATTATTTTGAAAAGGATACGATTTACATCATTCGTCGTCTGCATTTTCGTGTTCAAGCAAAGATATTTCGTATTGACAATGTAATCTGAAACGAAAGTTTGAGTTTTAATGCTCATTTTTTATGTGGTCCATCAGTAATTTCGGATATTTATTGAACTCTTCTGGGTACTTGTTACTTTCATTTTGGAGCCAGATATCTGATTGCTTTGAAATAAAATATTGGTTTTCATTTACGCGGCTACGACAATAAACTGAATGTGAACGATAACAATGACAACAATCACAAAAACATGACATTGTGAACAATGACAACTGTATTATGACATCGTGACGAGGGAAACAAATATAATTCTTTCTTTTGACAATCATTGTTGGCGGAACAACAAATGCTTGGATTTGAAGAATCGGAATCGACTTTTGATGATCAATTTTGGTTCCAATTCCAACCCTGATATTCGGTGTAATTGAGAATCGATGTTTGGAATCGACTTAACCCTACAAGAGACATTATTACAGTAGAACTCCAATTATCCGAATTAATGGGGACCGGGACCCATTCGGATAATCAAATATACGGATAATCGGGAGTTTTTTTTAAAATTGCCATTAGACAGAAAAAAAGCTACGTTTTGATATTGCACTATTTTTTTAATTGAATTAAATGTAAGAAACATAATATTTTCACATGTTTTAAATATAAATAAAATGTACTCACATTTTACACGCAAAAACTAGCTTCGCGGGGGGAAGAATAATAGCGTACTTAGACTTTTTTTGGACAAATTTTTTTCTGAAAGTGATTCGGATAATCGGCGATTCGGATAGTTGGAGTTCGGATAATTGGAGTTCTACTGTATATTATTATCAAGACTTCTTCAAACTTATTTTCTGAAATACGAAATGCTTGAGAACACCGTTCTAGATTCTCAATATATAAAACTATTTTAAAATATGCGTAAATTAAAGTAAAAAGAGCACACAATAGCAAAAATATTTAACATGTTTTTGATTTATAAAGACCTTATCAAAGGAAAGTTTACCCAGGAGTTTTAGCAAGAGAATATAAAATCTGAGCAGCAGCCGAGTGATTGCCGTGTCTCTCATGGTACTTCCACAGGAGGTCAGCAAACTCTCCAGCATCCCGTCTAGCAGGGTTAGACGTGGCTTTCTTGAGGTACAGCTCGAGGCTAGGCTTGGCCACGGCTATGAGGTCTCCGTAGAGTCTGTGAGCACCCAGCCACTCGTACACTTCCATGTGTAGCAACTGGTCATTGGACTCCATACACATTTGGATCACATCCTCTACCTGCAAAAATAACCGAACAAATGTTCATTATGCAATAAGGTTTGTTTATTTAATTAGAAGATTAAAATTAATATTTCATGGATATTACAATTACTATTGTTTATTAAGATATTGATTATAATTTCAGTTTTAATAATTTAATTACCTGTACACCTAAATAAATAATGTGCTGACAAGACAAGAAATAATATTGATCTGATTTGTTCCTTTGATTGTTTGATCGAAAACAAGCAATCCTGGTATTCTGAACTTTATTACTGAAAAGATTTATTTTATCTTGTAACCTTGGTAACGTCCTCGCCAGGTGAGAGGACGGGTTGAGGCTGAGGTGGGGGAGAGCCTGGCCGTGTGGGAATCGAGTAAGAAGTTGTATTGCTCTTATGACGCAAATGGTCCAGCACCGCAGTCACCTCCTTGTAACAGTCCAACCTGGTGGGACACATGACACCTGTCACCACTTGGACAACTGACATATTAAACTAATAACTGACATATTTTGGATTTACCACTGATAAATTCAATCTAATACGTTATTCAATATATGGTGAATATTTTAACACATAGCTCATACATAGTTTGATACTCTATTATGAATTCCAAGGGAAATACAAATCATAATGAGTCAGAAAAAACTCATTATGGCTAAAAGAAGTCATTATTAATTAATTTATATACACATTTTAGAGGAATTCCTGGGACACGTGATTTGGATCAGTGAAATATATACAGTAGAGCATTGATTATCCGGACTAATTGATGCATGACAGTTTCCGGATAACTGATGATTCGGATAAACGGTTTTAACTCAATTTCCCCCTAGTTCTAAAGTGTAGACATCATTAAAACTTGTAATATAAAAATATGTGCAGTAATATGAATCATATAGACTTGTTATTCATTCACATTCTAGTTAAAAAACACACCATGTTGTGTAATTCTACATATGTACAGTAACTGAAATATTTTTTATATAAATAAAATTCGTAAATAATAAATACTAAAATTAATTTGTTATTAAAATCAATTAATTTACTAAAATTAAAAAATTATTTATTGAAATATATAGTCAGTGGACTAATTAACTACTGGTATGTTTTTTCGACTAAATCTATTAGTCTTTTTTAATACAAAAGCTGAATTTTGTCATTCTTCTCAGCATGTGCTCCAGCCAATTCAGCTTTTGAACCGTTGTATGTTGAAATTGAAACCTCACACTGTTTAAAAAAAATGTTATTATATTACCCACCGATCATCCGGAGAACCGTTATCTGGATAACTTTAACTTCTAACAGAGTAGTTTTAATTGTTTAACAAATTTACTTAGATGAAATAAGAATTAAATGGAATGTTGCATATTAAGCCACTAACATAAACTTACTAATTTGCTTGGTTAAAAAAAGTATACCCTCACTGGGAATTGGTCACATGCTTCTTGGAATGTAGTCATGGGACCTATCTACTTAGAACTTATTTTTTACACAGAAATTAATTATTTCAAAACTTTCCACTTTCGTGATTGTTGAGCAAATATACTAACATATTTTCTTATATTAGAGTATAGGATACTAAATAAAATTTTTAACCGTAATCATGAGTTACCTTTTCATTTTTCACAGAAACCATGCTTGAAAATCATCAATCATCTGATATTAAGTACTATCCTTACAAAATTTCAACTGACCTGCGAGCGTATGCCTGGTAACCCAGAGTGTCATCCCCAGGCTGGTTGGTCATATAGTAGTGCAGGGCTACATCCTTGGGATCACATTTGGCAGCACATTCTAGCACCAGTTCTACAATGCCTGTTAAACATTAAATAATAATCTTAATTATAACAAAGTAACCTTAGTAAGTTTAGTATACAACCTAGCACCATCTTACTTATGTTTACTTGTCAGTGCTTACGTAGCTGCCACTTAGAGGTCGGTCTGTGCATTATTTCCTTGCTTCATTTGTGCAAGCTAACGGACACTAGCATAGCGTAGCACTAGAAATAGCATTAAAGTATGCAGAGCAACTGGAGGAAACGTGGTCTACCAAGTTTGATATAGATATTTATTATTTCCTTGTTATCCTACCTTAAGGCAGTGAAATTAGGTCGGGTAATCGAGACTCTACTGTATTCATTTAATTTAAGGATTCAAATAAAGGGAAAGATTTCATATAAAAAAATACACCATTTGGAATAATAAGTAAGTAACTCTAGCACTGTTATAGTCACACTATAGTATGGATGAAAGCGAAAGCTAAAATTATGTTTAAAGTAGAGGTGTGCGGATATCCGAAAATTCGGTTCGGATTCGGATCGGATCAGATATCCGAAACCGATCCGAATGTATTTAAGATATCCGGTAATATCCGATAAATATCCGAATTTTCGGATAGACTGTATAAAATGAGCATTAAACTCGAAAGCAAAACTTTCCGTTTGAGAAGTCGGCAATACGGAACATCTTTGATCGAACGAAAATGTTGAAGCAGATGACGAAATTATGCAATTCATATCCAATCGGAATGTAAGAACGTTATTGGGCGGTCCGAGGATGCGGTATGACTATTCGATTCTTCAACTACGCATTTAAGTAACCGTAAGTTCAACACGATATTGCATTTTGAAATACAAAGCACAGCGTCATCGATAGTTGCACCGAGTATCAGATTGCGGTTTGATATTGTTCCGTATAAAATTTCATTTCGGCTACGAAAAAACTTGAATTGATGATTTAATGATATTGGTAACAAACCATCATAATAGCTCGTTTTGCGACGGGGTTTCCAGCAAAAATAATACTACTTCATTCTGATCGTCTACGTAGACAATCAATTGTTGAGTTATCGCATTCTCAACTACTCCGGGTTTGAGCAATACGATAAAGTGTTGTCAAATTAACATTTGGCCTATTTCGTCATTCGGTGTTCACATAACAAACAAATTTTCCACTTGTTTTCAATTTACATTTTCTCTTTGTTAAATGAATTTAAGCGTTATTAGTTTTACATTTTTAGATAATTTAAGATGAATAACTAACTAGATTACGACGAGGTACCAAAATTTCACGGGTTTCAATATTGTTACACAGCCGATCGGGGTATTTTATCTGCCAAATATTCCAACTCAGCGCCTGCGCACAGGCCTTTGTTTGATAGCAGCTGCACTGCCACTGCCTTTTCTAGGTTCCTTGTTCCTTGCCAATACGCAGATAGCCGATGACATCGAGCCAACGTCGTCTGTCAGATCTTGATTCTTTGTTAATGGTGATTTGTTTTTATCATTGTAATAAATAAAATAGTTGAATCGTGAAATAAAATTGAGAATTAGTTGATGAATAGTAGAATGAATTGATGAATTAGTAGAAAGTTGATGTAATTTAATGGCGAATTATAAGGTTTCTGTTGATTTAATTTGTGAATTACGCCATATTAAAATTTTTTACTGATACTTTTAAATGCAGTGAAGTAAAAATTTTAGTTTTGTTGTTCATCCTATGAAGAATTTATGATTTTTTATGTACCATATTTAATAATTTTGATAACATTTTATTGATTTTTTCCTAATTTATTCTTAGATAAGTCTGATTTCACTTTGTTATTGCAAGTATCCGAATCCGAAAACTATCCGATCCGAACCCAAACTATCCGATCCGGATCCGATCCGAACTTGAGCTATCCGATCCGAATCCCATCCGAAAAAATAATTCACTATCCGCACACCTCTAGTTTAAAGGAGTTGAATTAAAGTAAGTAGAACAAGATGAATAAGATCAATTATTGAATTTTTGATTATAATTATTGTTACAGTTCAAACCAGTATACCTGAGTAACATTGACACGTGATAAGTTGACGGCACACGCCTGAGAGATTGATCTGAGGTGCAACTTCTTTCAGCAGCTAAAACAATTCAAAAATTTGTTAATGATCTGAGTGCTGAAAAATGTTTATCAACTAACTAAGAGTTCACTCAAATATTCACGTAATGGGATGGACTAACTCATAAGAAACAAATTTTCCTATAGAAAATGGAGCCATTACCAAAGTTGACATGACAAGACCTAGATCCATGACCAAGTTTTACTTTGTTTGAAATACTTAGATGCCAAAATCCCTGTTCCTTTGATACTGTATGTATGTGTAAGAGTATATATATATATATATATATTTAATATATATATATATATATATATATATATATATATATATATATATATATATATATTAAATAATTATGCATAACTTAGCACCCTTTTTTTGTTTGAGAAATTATTTTATTTAAAAATTCACAACATGTTTCAGACTTAAGTCCATTATCAAGTGGTGTATTAATAAAAACATAACCTTGATGTAAATAAAATTTATAAATGTCATATGGTTAATTTTGAAAAGTAAAGAAGAGAGGAGATGGATGTTGTATGTATATGTGTTTATGTTTTTTTGTTTCTTATTTTTTCTATTTGATCGTAGATTGGGTGAATATGTGGTGGTAACATTGAATTTAAAATATTTGTTGGATCTTTTTTCCGATGAATGTAGATGTTTAATTCTTCGGAAAAAAGATCCAACAAATATTTTAAATTCAATGTTACCACCACATATTCACCCAATCTACGATCAAATAGAAAAAATAAGAAACAAAAAAACATAAACACATATACATACAACATCCATCTCCTCTCTTCTTTACTTTTCAAAATTAACCATATGACATTTATAAATTTTATTTACATCAAGGTTATGTTTTTATTAATACACCACTTGATAATGGACTTAAGTCTGAAACATGTTGTGAATTTTTAAATAAAATAATTTCTCAAACAAAAAAAAGGGTGCTAAGTTATGCATAATTATTTAATATTAATAGTAGCCCTCATTTACCAACTCAAATATATATATATATATATATATATATATATATATATATATATATATATTTACAGAAACTCAACTGTTTATATTTACAGAAATATAAACAGAAACTCAAATAAAAACTCAAATCTCAAGGTTTCGTACCAAAAAATGGGGATTTTGTAGTTTTAGCGAATTTCCCATAGGGAAGAAGCTATTACCGTAGGTATTATGGCGAGACTTAAGCCCGGGACCATGTTATTTTTTCTTCTTTAGGTGCCCAGAGTCCAAAAACAATAGTCGTTAAATATTTAGCGAATTTCCCATCGGGAAGAAGCTATTACCGTAGGTCTCATGGCAAGAGTTAAGCCCGAGACCATGTTATTTTTTCTTCTTTAGGTGCCCAGAGACCAAAAACAATAGTCGTTAAAATTTATATATATATATATATATATGTGTCTGTGAACACGATAACTCTCGTAAAAATGGTCCGATCGAGACCAAATTTGGTAGAGACGTGTATTCCTACAAATGCTCGGACGAGTTCGTAAACCAGACATATCGGTCAATGGAAACGCGTAGTTTGGGTGGGTTTTGTACCCCAAAATGAGTACCCCCGTTTTTCACATGTAATTTTTAAAAATTTCTAATTTTATATTTTACCATTGGAATGAACTTAAAAAACTACACAATTAAGTTCCTTAAAGCTTTTCTCTATCTCCAACGGTTACCGAGATATTAAAAAATCTAAACACAGTACGTTGTATTGTGGGGCTCCAATGCTAATCTTATGGAGGATAGGAAAAAATTAATATTTCCCATATTAATCAATATTTTTGGATAACACTTGATATTTAGCTTCATGTGGTTGAGATCTATCCATTTATACTTAAAAATCATAGTTTATGTGTTTGCAAAGAGTATGCAGGTTTGCTGCCATGATAGGCAGCAAACCTGCATACTATTTTCCCATGTTAATCATATAGGGAATAGGCAAACTCCTTTATTTATGGACAGATGTTGATGAAAGTTGGTATAAATGCTCAAAAAATTAATTTTTTATGCTAGAAACACCTACTTTCAGCGTTCCTCACAGCAGCAAAACTGCATACTCTTTCCCATGTTATTCTATGGAGAGTAGGCAAATAATACGCATATTTATTGACAGATAATGATCAAACTAGTCATATATATTATTATTATGTTATTGATTTGGAAATTCGCTGAGTACGCAGGTCTGCTACGACGGGGGTATTTAACTTTGAACTAAAAAATTTCATTTTTTTAGTACCCTTGGAGTCTTCACAAAAAAAATTTGTATTATAATCTTCACTCTATCATACAGTTACTGAGTAATAGAACTGTAAACACAGAACATTGTCTTTTGGAGCTCCAATGTTAATATTAGGGGAAAGGTTAAAACATATACCTCCAAATTATTTGAAATATTGTGATAAAGCTTTGTATACAACTTTATTACTTTTATTAAAATAATATTTAGGGACTATTTTACAATAATAAAACTAATGAAAAATAGAATAAACTTACTTTCAATGCTGATGCCAATAACTTCTCTTGATCTTCTCGATTTTGTTTAGTTTTTGCAATATTGATCATTTCATTTGCCTGAAATTACAAACAAATTATATTAAACAAAGATTTAAGAAAAAAATACAGTTCAATCCCCTCTTGATTTAACAATTTCTGAGATACAATTCTTCTAAAAGATCTTATCATCATGCTCTATGCTACTAGGTCCCTTTGGTCTTGTGCCTTGTGCATGTACCTATGACAGTTATTGCACCTCTTACCTTCAACTGTACCTTATGCCCCTCCGGTATTTAATTGCGGCAATGTCAGTCAATATGACCAATCTCACAGACCTCAGTTTCTTTTTAGAGGACTGATCGATAAAATTTATAGTCCACAGACAGAACACATTATCTTCTTTTTTGCTTGATTCACATCACAGTTAAATAAGAATTGTACTGAGACATACGACATGTCAGCTACCAACTGTTGCCCAGTATAATTCATATTTACTATTTACTGATTGATTCTAAGCTGGAGATAAGAGCAAGAGACTGGTGAAGTGAGTGGTTGACTGTGTAGTTCACCACAGAGCCTAGCTAGCTTGTTCAGTTCTGGAATCTGATTGCAACTAGTAACAGACAATTAGAAGGTCACTAAACTGAAGTAGTTTGTTAAGCTTAAACTTTTTTGCTGTGCTTTTTTCACTAAAGGCAAAGCCTTTATCAGGTTAGAATAAAAGAGAAAGGAGGTCAATGACTTTTGAGTTGAGGCCCAGATGGAGGATTCCATAAGGTGGAGCCAAGTGCCTGGGGCTCATGTATGTTTTCTAAATTCGGTAAACTTTGATGTAATTGCAGGCAACTCATTCCTAAATTCTTTGCTTTGTTAACGTTAGAGACCTTTCTGTTGTCCGTGGGTTTCTTATAAAAGTTTGTTTGTATTTTTTTTTGTTTTTCAGTTACATCACCATCTCACCATCATATTTTGATTTTGATACCAGTCATTAACCTTTTCACACATTTAGTTCATTACATATTTTAGCCATAGATTCGTCTTTATCAAAACGTTGAATTGCATTAAGCTTTTGTTTGTCTGTCACAGGTTACGTTTTTGTTTTAACACACTAGTTTTTAGGACACCACTGTTTTACACATTCACATGTATTCTTACACATTTTACTAACTAGTAAAATGACACTGCAACACTAAACAAAAAACTCTTGACGAAAAAATCGAGGAGCCAATGAACTTTCATGAAATTGGGCTGACATGAACAAGTAAACATAACCCAAAAAATATTCCACGAACAATTTAATAAAAGAGTTAGATTATTTTGGGAGAAAAAATCTTTGTCTTAGTTGACTGCAAAAATACAGACACTCTTTCCAGCAGAGCTAAAAATAATGCATGACTCAATCACCAATGGTATAACAGTATAAATCTTTAATCACAAAACTAGAGATAGGCCAATACTAAAAATCTTGTAGGTCGCCTTAAAAAAAACCTTAGATTAGGTCGCCAGTTTTGGTTTATGGTGAAACCTGGCCTTTAAAACTCAACTGAGTAATAATCTCCTAAAACCATGAGAGCAGTTGAGTAGCGGAAGCTAGTGCGTTAGTAAGCCGTGGGAAACACATTTTGATATCTCTTCTAGGAAGGGGCCGGATATCCTGAGGACTAAAAAACCGAGGCCAATTATGAGGTGTTCTAATGTAGCTTCTTGCCTATGGGAAATCCGCTAACAAGGTTCCTCTTGATTGACTAGCCAATCAATAAATAAGTATTGGTATTAATATACTAAACTTATACTAACACTGGTTATGGGTGATGATTATAAGGATAGGTCTTAGTGACCTGAGAGACCTTTTAGATGAGCCTATTTCTAATGGTGATGATTGATTTCTGATTTTGCAGTTGAAAGTAGGCCTACTCATAGGCCTGATTCTGATTATAACTAAATAATGATTATGGGTCTATTGAATCATTATCTAGTTTTTTCCCTTCCGGAAGTGAAGACAAGTATAGGTCAGATGCCTATAATTTGCAGGATTGGAATTGGATTGGAGCATGGTACGCCTTTGAAACAGAAGCTGCGACAAAAAACTTTCATGTCTATGACCATAGACCTAATTAATATAACATATTTAGACTAATAAATATAGCCAGTTATCATTTTCCTATGTTATTTGAACCGTAGTAATACAAATATTTCACATATTTTTTATGCCCATTGTTAATATAATAAGACTTATCACTAACTGTAGCCAAAAACTATGATTTTCGGGGGTAAATATTTGTATAAATACACAAGAAATAGTTTTCATCATAACAAATTATATATTTTCTTATCCCAACAAAAGTTCCCATCTTTCATACATCTCAGTTTTATTCTATCATCATTTTTGTGGCTTCCACGTTACAGGATATTAATTCATCTTTATTTTTCATTTTGTTTATTATATATACTTAATTGTTCACTGATTCTTTCTAAACAGAATGATGTATAATACTTGACATATTAACCATAAATAAGGCTTTAGGAGTAAAAAGGTTAAATAATAGCGAATTGCACATAGAACAGTGCCAGTACACAGTAAACTAAACGCCAGGTGGAGGGTTATAAAAGCTCAACACGGCTCTGCTCAAACTTTAAATTTCAGGGTCGCACACCCCTAGTATTAATATAAAACTGAAAAACAATAATATCAACGTACATATGAGATAAATATTCAATTACCTTTGTGCAAGCAGCATCTTCGCTGCGGTAGAGTTTTGGGCACGTATTCCTCAATTTTACGCTAATTGGGTCTATTGACGTGTTGTCATTCAGGTACCTCAAGTCATAACAAAACAATACAACAATAAATTAGGTATAATTATGGCGAAACAGGAAAGTTAGAATTCATAGCGTACTGTATTCAAAAGAGCAATGTTTCAAGATATGCATAATGTAATTGAAAGATCAAATCAACAAAGATCTTAAAATACCCTTTAAAACTTTAACACGATATAACATTTTGAAATACAAAATATAGTCATTGATAGAGGGTGTATATATTCGGTAATAATAACCTTGTTCTGCAATTCTAGAGCAAGTCATACTGATTTTGCCCTAATATTTCATTTTGTAATAAAATTTTCAATAACAAAATAATTTACTTCTTCATTTTGAATGTTAACAATTACGATTTTATTTAGATGTAACAGCCTACTTTTCAGAATCGCGCCCAAAAATTCACCGGTGTTGAGTAATACGTTCAAGGATTACTAATTATTTATTTTAAGAGATACATTTTGTCGGTCCACTTGAACTTTTTTATACATCTTTACACTAATTTTTTTAAGTTTCCGTTTCGTGATTGTTGAGTATTTTATTCTTTAAAAGTTTCATATATAGCGCTTTTTCAAATTATTAAGATACAATTAATAGATAACCAAGATTTACTAGGTTGGTACGACAGTTTGATGGATGTAAATATTGTATCCCAGTTGCCAAAAACACTTTATTGTTGTTATCTTCTTTTGCCTACCAAATCGCCTAATCTCAGCTCTCAATCTTTCACTACTTTAACTTAATTATTGAATTCAAGTTAATCTGGCAGTTTGTCATTAAATAGAATTTACTTTTTATTTATTATATTTCATATTTGTTTATATATTTTTATGTTTTTTATACTTCATTTTTATTTCAGGCCTGCTAATTAAATTAATTGGCTATTTACTAAGGCTTTACATTCAGTGCATTATCAATTACACTTATCTGTTCTGTTATGCGTAACAAGGGTTTTCCTCAGGAGGCATTATTGTTTTGTATTATAGGCACTAGGCACAACTATGCATTGTGTTGATTTTACATATTTTCATAAAATCTTTTTTAAAATTATTCTTTAATTTTTACTTTATAACTGTTTCACATATTGATTTAGTAGATTTTAATTTCTACTAACAAACGGTTTTTTCATTAGTACATAGTCTATACTCTATACACAATTATGTTTTTCAAATTATTAGATTACAATTTGATAAAAAATATGTTTTTTAAATTGTCTTAATCTTTTTATATGAAGCCAAGAATATATAAATCTTACTTTTTTGGTATTAAAATAGAGATTAATATATCATTATAAATCTTATGTTTTTACAAATTCCCTATAAGAAAATAAGCTGTTATTGTATTTTAGATGGTATGCTTTTATATATTCAGTATTATATAAAAAATAGGGTTGATTCAGTTTATTCTTAACAAATACATAAATATGCTCAGTTCTGCAAGCATTGAGTGTAAGTCTGATAATTATCTGATCCTAAGGAGTCCTTCTTAGACTTAAGTTATTTGCCAATTAATTACCAAATCAGATGTTTTTCAACTGTACTGTACCATACCAACATGGAAATTGTTTGCACCGCAGACAACTATTTTTTTGTAAAAAAACTGGTGCACTAAAAAATCTAGGTGCACTAATACTTCTAAAGGACAGGTAAGATTACAAGCATCACATTTTTTCAGTGGATACATCTACGCCACATCACACAGCCCTTTGCCACAATTATATTATTATCATTCAAAAGGTTTGAATATATCACAAACTGTTATCTTATCACAAAACCTTGAAGAAGATATAAATGCAGTTTTGAATCTGTTAAATTTCATTTCAAATTTACAATGGGAATCATTATGAAATCACTCTAGTGCATAGGGACTTTGTTCAACTTAGATGAAATGATAATAAGGAGGAAAAGTCAAAGAGCTATGTATTTTCATGTTTCAACTTACAGTATTCATTTTTTAAGTTGTGAAATGGAAAATTTTAAATTTACCACTTACGTGTTAATAAGTTTATTGATGAGAGTGGTGCAGATATCATGTCCAACTAGTATTAGGTCTCGGAACGTAGCCATGCCCATTTCAGCTTGTTGTTCCTTAAAACAATTCAAATTGAAACCAAATGTTATATCCTCTTCAGTTATGTTTGTACAAATTATAGTTTAAGTCTCAAGAGGTTTTTTTGACAACATGAACTAAACTCAGTGCTGCAACTATTGCAGTGATAATAGTGATTATTACTACTATTGAATACTGTGAAATTAACTTCACACAATGTGGATGATACGCCATCATCACAGGGACTCACTTATTACTTTATTCCCAATTTGGTCATTTCAACTCAGCCTAAGGTTACCAGGCAGCCTGTGCAAAATCTCAAGGTGTGTTAAATATTTGTTATTGCTTTCCATTTCTACTGTTCGGTAAAATTATTCAAAAGTTTATTATCAGCTATTGAAGTAACACATTTAAACTAAACTTTCCATCAATTACTAGAGGTGTGCGGATATCCGAAAATTCAGTTCGGGTTCGGATTGGATCGGATATCCGAAACCGATCCGAATGTATTTAAGATATCCGGTAATATCCGATAAATATCCGAATTTTCGAATAGACTGTATATTTCAGCAATTTGAACTAAACAACGAGATTTTCGTCGAGTTAATACCCGCGAAGCCGGAATAATTTTTGCTTAAAAAAGACGTATTACGTAGTCTTTCATCAAAACAATGTCGTTGACTAGTAGACGCGATACACTTAAAGCGATTTGAATCGCTAAGCATTATGACAACGTGAAATATATCCTGAAAATATGCGTTCTTGAAGAGTGAATCTATAATTACACTAAACGGTATATTTAGAAGTTTGGAAAGATCAGGATTTTGAATGATTTTAATTGGTTTAGATATTAAAATTAAATTTCAAATCATTATTCTGAATTAACTAATCAATAATAAACAATGAAATAGTGAATGAAACAATCGAATGTAGCAACAACCAAACCAAAGTAAGGTTACGGCTTCCTTGTTTTTGTAATGCGTAGTAGACGCTAATAATGACAAAATGCCAGCGCTGCTGTGTCCTTTAGTGCACGATAACTAAATATCGTACTTCTATTGTGAGTACATCTTATTAGTACTCCTTTACATTTATCACGGATATATTTAAGGATGATAGGTCCTTGAGGTATCAACTAATTATTTTTAATGAGTTTTAATGATGTTTTAATCGGTATTAATAAATATGATAATGCGACTTTTACCGGTACCTTCTATGACTAAAGTAGTACATCGCTATGCACGACTGAAGTGAATTGTTGATTTAATGTTATTGGTAACAAACCATCATAATAGCTCGTTTTGCGACGGGGTTTCCAGCAAAAATTATACTACTTTATTCTGATCGTCTACGTAGACGATCAATTGTTTAGTTATCGCATTCTCAACTGCTCCGGGTTTGAACAATACGATAAAGTGTTGCCAAATTGACAATTGGCCTATTTCGTCGTTCGGTGTTCACATAACCAACAAATTTCCCACTTGTTTTCAATCTACATTTTCTCTTTGTTAAACGAATTTAAGCGTTATTAGTTTTACATTTTTAGATAATTTTAAGATGAATAACTAACTAGATTACGACGAGGTACCAAAATTTCACGGGTTTCAATATTGTTACACAGCCGATCGGGTATTTTATCTGCCAAATATTCCAACTCTGCGCCTGCGCACAGGCCTTTGTTTGATAGCAGCTGAACTGCCCCTGCCGATACGCAGATAGCCGATGGCATCGAGCCAACGTCGTCTGTAAAATCTTGATTCTTTGTTAATGGTGATTTGTTTTTATCATTGTAATAAACAAAATAATTGTGAAATAAAATTGAGAATTAGTTGATGATTAGTAGAAAGTTGATGTAATTTAATGGCGAATTATAAGGTTTCTGTTGATTTAATTTGTGAATTACGCCACATTAAAATTTGTTACTGGTACTGTTAAATGCAGTGAATTAAAAATTTTAGTTTTGTTGTTCATCCTATGAAGAATTATGAAGGAATGATAATTCCTTCATAATTCTATTCCTTCTATAATTCTTCTTCTAATTCCTTCTATAAAGAATATGATTTTTTTATGTACCATATAATAATTTTGATAACATTTTATTGATTTTTTTCCTAATTTATTCTTAGATAAGTCTGATTTCACTTTGTTATTGCGAGTATCCGAATCCGAAAACTATCCGATCCGAACCCAAACTATACGATCCGGATCCGATTCGAATTTGAGCTATCCGATCCGAAAAAATAATTCACTATCCACACACCTCTATCAATTACTAAGTTTATTGAACTTCAATAAACTTACCGGAGGCAACGTGTCGGTGATGACGTGGAACTGGTGTTCACACATGATCTTCCACAAGCCTAGCACCTGGCAAGAGTGGTCCACCAGGGAGTTGAGGGCATCCAAGCTGTGTTTCTCCTGAAGCTGCACTTCCTGCAGTCTGCTGCGGCCAGCTGCAACAGGGGTTGTGTCCATCGTGGATGCCACAAAACTGCAAAAATCAAATCAACGTCCAATAACAACACGTTCTCAGGGGTCATGTATTCCAATGAATGCATCTTTCTAAGTGAATATTTAGTGACAAATTTGCAAATAAGACTTGTAATTGGAAACAATTATTAGTATCAAATTATTTACTATATAAAGTCATTATTAAAATACAGAGAAATTAAAAAACCAAAACTTTTACACATGATCACGATTGCTTTCAAGACGTTTTTGCAAATCTACATCTAATTTTCGTAACAGTATTGCGGCTAATAAATGCTTAGAATCAGCGATATAACAACCGATCGCTGTTAGAGCTTGCATATTTTCATTTTATATGTTAAGGAACTGCCTTATCCCATTGATATTACTAGCTGAAACTTCAGGCAAGTCAAGAACACGGTTGATGTGCAGTAACTACAATCTACGATCATTTTGGTAACGATCTGACAGAATTTTGTATGCCACATCATAGGTTGCATCAGTTATGCTTAAGTTACGAATTGAATTAAGAGGTTCGTCCTGTAATACGCTCATGAGATACTGAAACTTGAATGTTTTACTCAATGATGGGTTTTCATGTATAGTTGTGTTGAATAGATTTATAAACGTAGTCCATTTAGTTAAATTCAAAAGTCACCGTTAAATTTGGTGAGTTTTAACTCGGGAAGCCATACCATACATTGATCCATCCTGTTAGAAGTATTGGATTGCGAGCTAAGTTGAGGTTGAGTTTGATTAGGTACAATGTCATCAATTAGTATTTGGATAGACGATACTAGGTCAGTGAAAAGAATGGAATTTTTTTCTGTAATCAAGATTTTTCTGTAAGAGTTTTCTGTAATCAACATTAGAGCCTACCTGACACAATTTTATTTCTTAATGAAATGTCAATAGAGATTATTGGTTATTGTCTATTGTCAGGAATAAGATTATCATCTTCATACGCCAACGCACGCTTGAAATTGAGTTCAAAGTCTGCATGTTTCTTTTGTATTTCAATGGGATTGCAATGAAGTTAAAACAGTATTGATTGAGTCCAACCTAGCCTTGAAAATCTTTATTGACCTTAAAAAGGTCAATAAAAAAGCC
Source organism: Nephotettix cincticeps (assembly GCA_023375725.1). Classification (NCBI taxonomy): domain Eukaryota; kingdom Metazoa; phylum Arthropoda; class Insecta; order Hemiptera; family Cicadellidae; genus Nephotettix; species Nephotettix cincticeps. The sequence continues at coordinate 38,500,175 of CM041791.1, forward strand.
TTAAAAAGGCTTGAACTCCTCACTACCTGTGATTGGCATGTTGTATTATCAGACAGAAAATTAAAATGAGAATAAATTGTAGATGATATAGCAGTAAGACTGATAGTTCCTAGATGAAATTCAATTATTCAGCCCTGTGTGGAACCATCATTTTGTTAGGATGTGTGCGGAGGACCTTGTAGTGTTTGACTTACGTGGTTAAAGTCATTATTTTTCACAATAAATACTCATTGAATGTGGTAATTGCGTCATGAAACAAGTTGGGAAGGGACAAAAGTGGTTTGCCCTGCCATCTAACGTCGATTTGGATAACTAAATTTGACTCTAAATGTCATTATGGAAATACACGGGTATATTCGTTTGTGGCGTTGTGTACGTGAGCGAGTTAACTCCCTTATGGCGTTCAAAGGGTTAAGGTGTTACCTATATCTATTACCTAAAGGCCTTTTCACAACAGCGTACTGGACGTTCTGTGCGTTTGGTACATCGAGAACATCCAGTACGCGGTCCTTTCACACCGGACAGACCCTTCCAAAGCGTCCACTTGTTCATTTGCATTCAGACAAGTAAAACCCTCACTCATTTCTGGGGTATTAATGTTAAATGTATTTGTTGCCTGTGCATATAGAGACAATATTTCTATATAATCGCGAACACTTGGTTGCGGCTCCGGTGACACACTCCAATTGTACCCGTAATGCGTTGGGGGTGGGACTGCAGGTTCCACCTGTCATCAAATCTATAAATTTAACAAACTCATTTTTTATTGCAAACTTCCTGCTAAGGAAAATCCCGCCGGAAATGCGAAACCTGCAGGTCCCCCTTGGTGCTTACAAGAGGATTGTGGCGATCTGGCTGACGGAGATCGGTCCGGTTATCGCGGAGTCGCTTATAGCCCCAGAATATCAACAGTGACAATGGTTCTGAACACTCTCCCAACAACACAGTTCATCCAGCTTCTTGTGAATAGGTTTTTTCGTTTTTATATTGAATATATGGTTGTGCTGAAGAGATCTTTTTACATTTTATTTTAGAAGTGGCGTCTATAATTAATTATAATTAATCGTAATTATTTAAGGTTAATTATATTTTGTAAGGTTCTCGTATTGTGGATCAGTTTGATTTCTTTTTAGTTTTGTATTATTTTTTTTGGCAAGATTTTTCAGTTTGTAATTTTATTTATTTTTTATCAGTATTTTGTAAGCAGCCAAGGCGGAACACAATCCACGCCTAGGTATTCTACCCATGTGAGGTTTTGTTTAATACTTTTTTTGTACTGCAATATGTGTACGTTTTTCAATAAAAAATTGTTTGATTTGATTTTATTTGATTTGATGTCTCATCCGCAAGTTCCTTGATATGAGCCTGGATTTTCCGTGCCATGGATTAATGAACAGATTGATAGCAATTTGATAATGATGATGACATAGTGTTGTTATCCTTGGTTACGAAAAGGAGCAAGTAGGTACATCTCTTCAGCAAAAAACGAAAGTTTTGAAGTTATCATCATTTAAAGCACGATCTGGAACTAGATGAAAATAGATTCAAAACCTACTTTAGATTAAGTCCAGATCAGTTTGACGAAGTACTAAGTGTACTAAGCACTGAGCATGCGCTAGCACATGGCTACCATGAACGTTTCAGAAAAAAGCGATTCACACAAAACCATCGCGGACGTTCTGAACGTGTGGTGTGAACGAGTTCATATGATAACATGGGCAGCGATTGGTTAAATAAACGGTACCAGTGGACTGACACATACTTTCTCCCTTAAGTAAATTTAAAAAAGACAATCTGTAATAAAACTATCATGTTCAACAAAGTAATTCTAAATATCATTTAATAATTTATTGTTCAAATGGTATGGGGGAACCCCCCCCCCCTCGGTAATACCAAGCTTTTTTGAGCTGGTTTTGTTTGGTGATTTGACCTTACACTTCATACCATGTTTCATGGAAAACGGGTGGAAAGTAAGGAAGAAATTGATTTTTTTACATTTTCCATAAGAATAACATTGGGCGCTGTCAGACAACGTTCTGCGTTTATCGTGGACAGTAAATTTAACTTTTCTCTGGAACCGTTAGTCGTAGACAAATAATTCAAAATACTAATTTGTTTAGTTTTTTAAGCTGGTTTCAATGGTACCAGTCAAGTTATACTTTACTTTTATTGTTTTCGCTGAAAATTTAAAAATTAGATTTTTTTGACATTTAAAAGCCCATAACTTTTGAAATGTCATTTTTACAGACATGCGGGTGGTGTCAAATTATTTAGTGCTCTGTGCACTATAAACTATCAAATTTTAATCAAAATCGTTAGAGCCGTTTTTGAGAAATTTAGATTTTTCACGTTTTTTAAGGGTTTTTAGGGGTGAACTACCCTTAAAAATCAAAAATTCAAAAAAATGAAAAAAACGCCTGGAGATACCGTGAATATATACATACATGCCAAATTTCATCTAAATCGGACCAACGGGGTAGGCTGTGGCACTGTACACATCCAGACACACACACACACACACACACACACACACACACACGGACGGACAGACATCACGTCAAAACCCACTTTTTTGGATTCAGGGGACCCCAAAACGGATATATCCACCCTCAACTCAAATTCGAAAATTTTGACGAAAACAATACTTTCTCCATATACTACGTATAAGGGGAGAAAGTAAAAAACCTACCGAACATACAGAACGTCCAGTACGCTGGTGTGAAAAGGCCTTTAACCTTCTTGATCGGAAAAGCCCCTATCGGCAATTTTACATTTATAACTTACTTCTGAGATGCTGTTGTGTACGTAAACTGTGTGTTTTTCTCCAAAAATAACCGCAAAGCCAGTAATTTTGATGCAACCATTGTAACTTCCTTTCCAGACACAGTACTGACCATCTGAAACAATAAAAAGTTAAACTTTGAATAAGTTCAAAGAAAGTGAATAATCTAGTCAACTCATGATCTACTAACTTTGATACATAAGTCTTACCACTTTTATTAGTATAAAACAAAACATTCCTACACACATACATAACATCATCGAAAGAATCCCTGTAAACCATTGCTGTTGGAATGGAATAGACAATAAATTAACAAATGGTGGGTCAAGTTCAGAATTTATCCATTCCGTTCCTGATATTTAGACATTACTTAGATATTTAGACGATTCATTATATTATCTAGTAAACAATTAATTAGTAGGTGATTCCCACAGTATAAAAGCACAATTAAAAATTTTACTTGAGGAGAAATTTGAAAAATGGAACATATATTTTGAGATATTTCTATTATTGAACCCCCCAAAATATTAATTTCCTAATTTTCAAATTTTATTTATTTTTAAATATATGAGTAAATTTAAATCTTAGTCAGGAATATTCATATTTGGGTTTACTAATAGAATAATCTTAAATTATAAATAAAGCTCTTTAGAATTTCTCCTCAACTTGGTATTTAACATAAAAGCCCAAATTATAAATAAAGCTCTTTAGAATTTCTCCTCAACTTGGTATTTAACATAAAAGCCCAAAGTGTTGAGAATTTGTGATTTCTCAATACCACCAAAATCAAAAAGATATCAAGAATCAGAATAGACCCATCACTAAAATATTGACTTATAAACATAAGATATTAAGTTGTAAAAAGTCAGCTTACGTATTGCTTGCCGCTGATGTTGACCTTCTGAACAATTCTTGTGTTCCAGAGAGGACGCAACACACGACTGATGAAGAGATACAGGCCATTGTGCTTAGCAGAGAACTGAATAGTAGAGTTGTCCGGTGTAGTATATGCTGAGCGGCCACCAAGGCCGACAGGAGTGGACACAGACCCAGGATTAAAACCTGAGGCGTTTGAAAATTTTTTTTTATAGATAGAAATTATTCACTATTCACCTAAGTTTGAATATTAAAGACTAACAATGAAAATAAGTTAAACTTTGAGGTAAATAAAAAAACTAATTTTCAAAATTATTAAAAAGTAGTTTTTTTAACTACATAATGTTAAAAATGAGTAGAGCACATGGCTCTTGAGTAAGAACAGTAATTATTACATTAATATGATTTACAAATTAAAAATTATGATAGTACTACTGCAGAGCATTAAATTATATAAATTATTACTCAATCACAGAAGCACAACCAGCTATAGAAATTAAGGCCCTGTTAATTACTAATTGAATTTTTAACAAATACAAAACGTCCAATATTCGTATTATTTAGGAAATTAGGATATCTCTTTTATGTTTTTATACTTTGGTGTTAAACACGCAGTATAAGGGTGACTGGACCATTTAAAACTTAATACCGCGTGGGTGTAGTACCAAAAATAACATAAAAAATTTCATGCCCAGAGCTGAATTGAATCCCGGTCAGCTGCGTGATAGCTGTACACTGAATTCATTACACAATGTTGTTATAAAGGGGAATGTGATGTTTAACAAACATGTTGTTACATTTGAAATAACAAAACTTTGTTGTTCATGTGTAAGAATAATTTATTTAAATAATTTATATAATTTAAACTTAATTTGTTTACACAACGCCAACTGCCTTCCTCCAATTTAAGGCTACTAAACTAAAAAACATGCTGAGAAATCTATAATTAATTGCTGATGAAGTTTCATTATTAAAAATAGAAAATAGTACTTCTGATGCAAGGTACCAGATTGAAAACGTGTAAATTTTGTCAATGAAATTATATTGACTTTTGTATTTTTTCATTACTCTACACTTGAAAGTACACTTTCTAAACACATAATGAGCTAAGAAAATAGGTTATTCCCACTACTGCATGGCAAAATGACACAATGTTAACTTTCTGAGTATTGGTGGTGCCCGGAAAGTAACCACTATGGATTTCGCGGTGCAGACTGATCAGCTGTTGCATTAGGCCAATCAGCTGTTGTGCTGTGTTGAGGTACATACACCTCGACATAAGCACGGACACTCAGCATTATGAGATCGGTTTTTTTCTTGATTCTAAGTAAAATGAACAAAAATATTTGTTTTGTTCACAACTTTTTTGAAATCGTAATAAAAAATAATGTTCAATACTCGTTTCAAAAGTGCCGTAGGGGCTCCATGGATTTTTCCACGCTCGGCATCGCCTCATGTGTAAAAGCAATCTCTCCCGCAATTAGTCACTTTTGAGACTAGTAATGAAAACTTCTATTTTTATTTAACTTTGATTGACTGCAGTAGGACAGTAAGGACATATGAAAATCACCGATGTTAGTTATTGACATCTAACAATTTTCTCTAAGCTAGCTAATATCACCCAATACAATTTATTTGCAAACAACCGGCAGAAAAAAAGCTAAAAATAATTTGAAAATAGGTTTTAAAGTTATTTTTACATACTAAAAGGGATTATTTCGGCAATGTAATTAAACTGTGGAGATAAATGGATATTTATCTTTAATTTCAAACCCAACCTCGAGCAAAATGTTTCAGTATAAGCCTGAACATCCCAAAGAATTGGCATTTTGAATGTTTATCATTCAAATAATATTAAATACAAATTTATAGATAAACAAATTAACTAATAACTTCCCATTTTCAACTCATGATATTAAGGGCGTCACAGAACGTACATTGTAAATTTAAATTGATCCTTACAGCAATACTATTATTTCAAATTACATACACATGAACATTGAACCTTTGTCTTCGCTAACAACCGAAATGATATAGATGTTCTCACTTAGTTCGTCCATAAAAATTGTAATTTTTTAATTATGAATTATAGTCAAAGTCATAAATAAACCAATTATATAATAACCAATTATATTACTTGATAGCATCGACATTGAGTGTTTTGAGGAATCGTAAATATTGATCCCCATTTCTCAATAATAAATATTACTCTACAAACAATAAAAAATGTGCCTCTACTATTTTGCAGACTATTATGCATATTTCTTAAATATAGATTTTCTTAAATGTTAAAAGTAATTTTCAAATTACAGGTTTATTCTACTACTACAAGGAGACCGGCAGTAATGCTATGTTCTTGATCACAGATTTGTGTTCATCCTCAAAACTTTTGCCTTGCTGCCCCCCTAAATACATTTGTTGGTCTTGATCCAAAATATAAAATTAAGCACTATATATAAAAGGCAAGGCTTGCTATGTACATACATACTATATTTTTTAATAAACTCAACAAATTAGATTGTCACAAGAGAGATATGAAAATCATTTTGCAAAGACGGTAAGGTTTGATTTTACTGTGACTCCTTTACATATATGACGCTGGTTAGTTAGTTTATTACCTGGAGGTAAGGAGAACTGGAAGTTTGTGGGGCTCATGAGCTGGGAGGAGGCAACTTTGGGCTCCCCGCCGTACAAGAAAAATGCACGAGTGGCCCACTCTGCCAACTGAAAGCAAATTTAAATTTGTCTACTATGGAGCTATATCACACACTCATAAAACAAACTCATTGAAAATATGTCCCTTCATAATTAGTTCATAAAAGTGCTGAGTCAGTTGTTGTTGAAAAGTACAACAACGCCTGTCATGATGTTGCTCAATCAATTCAGTAGACCTCGTTCTTTACCAACTTTACTCTTGCTCTGCCACATCCATTATGAATTCCACACACACATCTTTAGTCCATATTGGTAGGTGAAATATAAATGTAAAGAGACAGCCATATCCTTTCAAAAATCTTTAAAACTAATATTTATCATTATCTATTTGGCATCTACATTAGAGGTACATAAGACTAAAGGCAAAAATGGTTAAAAGGTGTCTAATAAAATTCACTTAATATCTGAATTTTCAGACAAGACTAAATTGATATTTGAAAAGACATACAGAGATGGATAAAAGAGATATTTGAAGAAATTTAATTACAGAGGTTAATCTTTTTATTAGAGGTCTACGGGTACCGGAAAATTCGGGTAATTGCGTGATCCCGAGTGGTCGGGTGGTCTCGGGGTTCAATCGGGCGGGCTTCTATTAGATGTTGGGTCGGGCGGATACCAACTACCCGAAAGACATTGGATTGTACAAAATACCTGAGATGACATTGAAATTAACCCGAGACCCTGGATAATAACATTTCGTCCAAAACGTCTGACTCACATTCGCACATATTTTTGAATACAGATGTTCTCGATTGAGATGTCAAACTTCAAAGTAGTTTTTACTGTCTTAATACACTCGATTGCACAACCTCACTGTCACCAGGACTTTCGTGAAAATCAGGCAACCAGACGTGTCCCTGGCTCCTCAAAATTATTATGCATTCGCAGCTTATTATCGTATCCACGTATAGCAGCTTATGCGATCAGGGAACCGTTCCTCCTTTTGACGCAACAAAATAGTCGTGCCAGTACGATGCTCGTATTAGTCGTGTTTCAAATGGTGTGAAAACAATGATGGCATCTCATAAAAAGTACCTGAGTGTTGTGCACAGTCTGATCACAAGCCAATAGGAGACACGTTGCACAGGCCTGGTCCTCAGTCTGGGTCTGGAAGTAAATCTTGACCGCGTCACTCTCAGGACCGTGGTTTTGCTGAAGCAACTGACTCAATACGTCAGCTGGCCGCAGACACTTCATAATCTCTGCACCCTGCACCACATACACAACACTTTACACAGCACTCTCTGTACACACACCTCACTTGCTTTATTCAAAGAATTGCCACTTTCCTCCTCTGGTCAGTGTGAGTTTAGATTTAATAGCATGTTATTAGAGTCCCCAAATGGTACGCTTTTACAGGTTTATTTTTTCAACTTTTTGTGTTGCCGATGATTGTTTTCAGTTGTGCTTATAACTTATAAGGGACCTCTACTCGTTTAGGGTTTTCTATTTACATTTTTCTTATGCTGAACTGGAATTTTAAGATTGGAGTTTGTTCCAAATGCATGATAGTTTTGAGAAAGTAGAAATAAGGTTAAGAGGAGATTTTTTGATACTCATTCATAAGTCTGATAATGAGTAACTGATTCTGATTTATTAGTCTTATTTGACCTCACTATGAACCAGGCAAAGAAAGTCCTGGAGTTGATAATGAAACAAATGGAGGAATACAGGAGGATTCAGGGTGAATGTTTTGAAATTAAACTTAACCGATTAACTGAATTCAGCACTAAAAATTAAGCAGGAAGTAGAGACAGTGAAATTGGAGAGTGAACATTTTATCAAATTTGTATTAACCCTTCAACTCCATTCGACGTACTTTGCACGCGGTGCCAACGTCACGCACGCCGCCAGTCGCCGTGTTTTACACGCGACCGGCGGTGCGGTGTTGTGGTTTTTTGTCATTACTGTATTTTGCTGCTACCTTACGGGGTTTTTTAGAACTATTTGGAGCTTATCAATATTGGAGAACAATGTCTGCCTTTCTAGCATAATTGTTTTTACGACGATAACCACTTGGTTTGTTCTTTGTTTACTGTTGTCTGATGTAATGTGGGAAGGCAATGTTTTTGTGTGAGTTTAACAGTGTTTTGAACTGAAATATAATTAGTTATAACTAAAAGTGTTTTATGTTTTGTTAGCGAAGTGTAGTGTCGTAATAGTAAATATGAAATGGCAAATTAGTTGAAAATTTGAAATGGAAAGAAGACATTTTATAGTAAACATTGACATTGTGAATACTGCCTAGAACTAGATTATTTTTGGATGTTTACGATAAAATTTTAGTTTGTAATATACTTAAGACGATAACATTGCATTGTGGTTAGGTGAACAGTAATCATTTACAGGTTAGGTTTGCTGGTAGTAGGTCGTCCAAATCCCAAAATGATGCCGTCTAGGCATGTTGGAAGGGATCTTAAAATTCCGGGCTTGAAAGGTTAAGGATACAAAATTATTGTGGTACACTGAGCTACAACTACAATTTTATGACATACATACTGGAAACTCAGAAAACCTCTGGACAAGCTTTGCAGTTTTCAACTATTGCAATAGTTTGTATTTACAATAAATTACAAACATACCAGATACATATTCTCTACACAATCACAGTGTGTTTTTACTTTCTCCCCGTATAAGACAGTAGAAGGAGTAAGTATTGTTTTCATCAGCATTTTCGAATTTGAGTTTCAGGTGGATATATACATTATAGTGATTTAAAAGTGATAAAAGTGATTAGTGATAAAAGTGATTTAAGAGTGATGTCTGTCCGTGTGTCTGTGTATGTGTTTGGGATTTTAAGAAGATTAGATGTTAGTCCCCCTGAATCAAAAAAGATTTTTTTTAGTGATGTTTGTGTGTGTGTGAGTGGGATGTAATGAAGCCTAGAGACAAGACTATTGGTCAGATTTTCATGAAATTCGGAATGTAGGTAATGAATAATTTATGGTATCTCAGGACTTTTTTATTAGTTTGTATTTTTGATTTTAAAGGTATTTTATCACAAAAAACACGTAAAATGAAAATTTCTCAGTAACGGCTCATATGATTTTGATGAAAATTATATGATTTAAGTCCTTTATGAAGTGAACAAAATGACACCACCCACATTTATAAGAAATCAGTGTTTTAGAGTTATTGGCTCTAAAACCCCGCCAAAATTTTCTCTGCTCTAAATTTTTCGCTGAAACAATATATGTAAGGTATAAACTGACTACTACCACTGAATCCTGCTTAAAAAATTAAACAAATTATTATTTTTAATCATTAGTCTACGACTAACGGTTCTAAAGAAAAGTTAAATTTAATGTTCATGGTAAACTCAGTACATTTCTGAAAGTGTCTGAGAGCGCCCAATAAATTTCTTATGGAAATATTTAGAAATCAATTTCTTCCTTATTTCCCAATTGTTTTCCATGAAACTTGGTATGCAGCGTAAGGTTACATCACCCAACAAAATCACTCAAAAAAGCTTGGTGTTAGGGGGTTGAGAAGGGGTAGTCCCCAGATAATACCAAGCTAGTATTGAAACCCCCAGTAAACACTTACACTTGGAGTGAGTACAACAAACTTCTTGGCAGGTTCATAGTGTTGTCTGACACAGAGCGGGGGTAGGGGCTGAAGGTTGTCCGACGAAGTTGTTGAGCTGCACATTTCCTGCAACGCCCATGCCACGCCATCTAGGCGCACCACACTCTGTGTCTCGCTCAGTGTGCGCTGCAGTGGGAATATATCACCGCTCAGGCACCACACTTTATCTTGGTTGCCTCCAGGCGAGGTTACCAATATCAGATTACCTACAAAACCAGTTAACCTAATTATTAGTTTATGCAATTAGATTATCTTTTTATGCAGATAGGCCTACAAGGGTGAATTATCCAATTATTTATTCTAATGAACCACATTTTTTTAATATTATTAAAATAATAAATCCTATGGATCATTATGGAACAAAACAATATCAATGACAACAACTTAGGTCATGAACAGAAAAAAGTTGTTGTCTGTCTCTTTACATGGATACAAGGTGACAGCCTAAACCATTGGTCTGATTTAGATCAAATTTGGTAATTCATACATTGTATATATTATATATCCACTGTATGTAATATCTATGATCTAACCTATTTATATATGATCTAAATACATTTACACCAAAAAACAATTACTATATCTTCAATGCACTGTGAGTAGTGACGGCCTTGAGTGTGTGTAAACAATTGCGCAACAGATGTTTCATCATCAGTGCCGAGCACGGCGGATAACTCCGTATAAAATATATCAATTGCAAATAAATATTTATTAGTTAAGAATATCATTGTATAGTACTTGAAAATTAATATGAAAATAGTTATAGATTGAAATACACTTACATCATTAAAATAACAAGTAGTAAAGTTTGCCATCCAGAAATCGACCACCCGTTCTTTTACGCGAGTGAAAGCAACCGTCCATAAATCGACCGCCTGGTCCTCAAAGGGTTAAAAAAAAATATATATATATATGTATATATTTCCTTTTACCAGTAGAATAAGCTCCAAAAATTACACTATTAAGTTCTCCAAAGTTTTCTCTATCTCCAATGGTTTTCGAGATAATAACAAATCTAAACACAGTACGTTGTATTTTGGGTCTCAAATGTTGATCTTATTGAGAATAAGAAAAATTAATACAGTGGAACTTGGTTATAACGTCATTGAAGGGACCACACAATTAATGACACTATATCAGAGTGACGCTATAAAAGAGGTTACATAATTTTAATTTAAAACCGAGGAAAAATAGGGAAACACATTTTTTACATGAAATTAAGACATTTAATGAAGGTAATTTGAAGTACACCGTAAGTTTATGTTTATGACTGACTGAACTACTCTACTATATAAAAAATCGAATTTGAAAATATTGCAATGAAGTTCGGCTTGGTGAATTCAACTGTTGGTTCGATTTTAAAAAACAAGCCAGAACACACGTCTGCTATCTTACGTCCCTCCTCAGACCTTTTCTTCAGCAAAACCTTTCTCTTAACACTTGCTATTTTTTTTCAATACTGTATTCGTAAATTAAAATAACGAAAAACAAACTGTAAAAGACGTACACTGAACTAACGATATCTGCACGAACTGTAGGTACGTACGAACGGCATCACAGTGCTTTGATGCGACGTGAGTCACTGACACTGACCTTGATGACTGGCGACAGCGGATATAGGGTAGGGGAGGAGGTTGGGGTGGTTAGCGGTAAGACAGCAATAAAATGCCGTTTCTAAAAATAGAATGTAGCTAAACAATAGCCGCAGCCCTCACGTTGCACCACCGACCGAACTTTCTCTATTTAGCTATATGTTGCCTTCATCTCGGCTCGATTTTCTTGACGTTATATACGAGGTTTTAGAATTTACTGACGATATATCCGGGGTTTTTTCCTATGTAAATACATATAGTTTGGCGGGACCTAAAAATAAATGACGTTATATCCGAGTTGACGTTAAAGCCGAGGCCGCAATAACCAAGTTGCACTGTATTTCACTTATTAATGTATATTTTTGGATAAAACTTGGTATCTAGCTTCATATGGTTGAGATCCATCTATTTATGCTTAAAAATCATAGTTTGTGTTTATCATAGCAGCTAACCTGTATACTCTAACCTGATTAGGTTCCCAAATATCATACAACCTGCATGTCTGTAATGTCTGTAATGGTTAAAAAGTTATGGACATTTAAATGTTTTTTCTGGCAAAACAATCAATTTATAAGATAACTTGATTACCATCATTAAAACCAAGTCAAAAAGCTAACCAACTTAGTATTTTGAACTATTGGTCTATAACTAACACTTCCAGAGAGATATTACATTTTCCACCCTTGGTAAATTCAGTACTTTGTCAAAGAGCGCTCAATTTTATTCTTATAATAAATATTAAAAGAGAAATTTCTTGCTTCTTTCTCAACCATTCTTTATGAAATTTGATATGCAGCTTGTAGTCGCCCAATAAAACCCACACAATAATAGATTTATAATCTTGGGTGGGGGGGGGTGAGATTCTCTATCAAATATTTGTAGAAAGAGGGTTTGGGAAAGCAATCTTATGGGGGTTTTTAGTTTACTTTTATAGGGAATAAGTATGTCAGTTTATTGATATAATTTATTCTTTATCAATTATACGGCAGATATGGGATCACACATTACAAATAAATAGGCTAGCCAACCTGTACTACCCCATTCTTTATTAAACCTTTTAAAGATGACCTGAGATTTTACTTTCCATATATGTAGTCATGTTAATTCTCAGATATATATTTTTTGCTTAATCCATTGTCTTAGAAAATATGATGTTACAGGTTTAATAAAAATAGTAAGCAAAGTTTCCACAATATATGTAGATATACCCTGGGAGTAAAGGGCGATGTGTACAGTGCTGGGGCGGTTAGTCGGTGCATTGGCAGCAAATCCTGGAGGCAGTCTGACATGCAGGAGCTGGAGAGTGGTGGGCCGGTGACCCGCAGGGCCGGGTGAGAAGTACAGTCGGGACCCAGCAGTGGTCACTGCCACGAGGCCGATGTGAACTGATTCCTGGACCGTCACTGCACTGATACTTACCAGATGGCTGAAGTTTGAACTGTCTAGAGTCCTGCACAGATTATGCTTCTTGTCAGATCACGTCTTTATTGCAACAAAAATAAATAGTGAAGAATTTATAGATTACTTTAAGGTAACAGGGAACCCCTATGCTTCTCATGTTGAAACTAATAGTTTTAGGTACACATATTAAATAAACCTTATAAGATAGAGCTGTGAAATGTTTGCCCAGTGTTTATTGGTCCTTTCTCTATAACGTTAACCAATTATTATATTAAAAACTGATAAATATTTTTTCCTCATAATTTTTAAATTATGTCTTAAAAATTCCGAAAAGATTTATTAATTTTTTTTTAATTTTTTTTAATGGAGTGTTTCTTCAATGGAGTTTACACTAATGTGAACAAAATACAAAAAAATCACATTGATACTGCAGTTAGTTTTCAAGTAAACGGTACATAAGTTTGCAAAAACATGATCTTCCATTACACCTAAAAAACAAAACGACCTCAGACAGTGGAAAAGTAGTGTAAGGTTTTATAGATTATTTTTTTCAACAATCGAGGCATAAGTGTTGTATATTCACGTGTGCGGGGTGAAATTCTTAACAAAAGATAAAGTGTTGCCCAATTTACAACCTATTTAGTCGTTCGGTGTTCACATAGCCAAAAAATCTTCCACTCGTTTTTATTCTACTTTTTCTCTTTGTTGCATGATTTTACACGTCATTAGTTTTTAAATTATAAAATTAACAATTAGTTGGACTTTTCCAACGCGTCTTGTGTTTAGAATCTACACAATGTTTCAACAGGGAAGGGACCGAATCCAAACTATCCGATCTGAACGAAATTTCACTAACTGCACACCTCTAATCAAAATACCATTAGAATGTGTTAGATACATCCTGGCTATGAAATTAAAAAACACTGCAAGCTGTCAAACTCTCAAGAGTTCAATCAGATGGTTGTTTCTTCCTTACACAGAACGTATTAAAAGTAAAACATACAAGGACATAAAACATAACATCAACAAAACACAGACACATGATAAAATTTAAGTATTACTAGAACAGATACCTTGCGATGCTGAGAGCAGCTTGCATAATCGCAGATTGGGACAGGCTGACCAACCGCCCTGTAGACATTCCATTGTCCCCAAGGTCAAACACTGAGACAGTGCCTTTCTCTGATAGAGTGTACAATATGTGTCGGCTATTGTCTATGGAGATCTGTGCGATTGCGTCATCCTCACTAAACGCAGCGTTGAGGAATGATGGAACAAGAAATGACAGTGCTGTTGTCGAATGATTTACCTTCTTACACCTCTTTCCTGTCCAACCAATCTCTTTCTGAAAGTTAATTTTTAATGATTACACCTTAAAGAGAATAGCTAAAAAATCAGAAAATCTAAGGTTAAACTGCTCTTATGGGGCATTCTGTTTGAATGTTTCCAATTTATTATAACAAGATTCAAATCAATCATTTTTATATAAGATAATTGGGTTTTAAGATAGATGGATAAGTGTTTTGCAGGGGTTTATAGGTGAGTCAAATTGTGCAATTAGTAAATATTCCTAAGCACACATTTTTTAGGTCTGGATGAGTGCATTATTATTTTCTAATTCTAAACTCAAATGCTAACAATTAACTAATCTAATAAACTTTCATTTCATACTTTGAAATTATTCAGTCATAAATGTTGACGGATAATAAAAGATAACAATTCACCTGATAGCATATCTCATAGAGGCTGCCATCTTTGCCGCCTAGAAAAATACGGCCGAGAACAGAACCAGTGATGACAGTAACAGGAACGCCATCCGTGGGCAGAGTGTAGATAATCTCTGGTGTCAGATGTATTTCCGTAAGAGGTCCAGCTGTTCCTAAAAACCAACCATACCAATAATAAATAACAGAGGAAGAGATCCCAGATGGTTATTGGTAAAGTAGTGGACACCCCAGGTTTAAACCCTCTGAGTGGCGGAGCTTTTGAACTTAATTTTTATTTTTTACTTTAAATTATGCAACTCTTCTTAAAATACTAAACAATATATTTAACACGTTCGCTGCAGACCACTCGGAATTGATAGTCCGCAATGTAATGGTCGCACCTGTCCACCGCTCCTATGTGCTAATTGTAATCTATAATTTGGTAATTGCTTATTGTAATTTAGTTTGATTTTTGGAGACTGGTTAGGAAACCTACTTCGGACTGGCCAACTAGCCTACTGGTCTTTCTTACTAGTTTTACTAGTTTCTTAGGTTGTAATCATTGTAACAAGTCTTTTATCCTTCCAACAGAGGGCCGCGACATTTAAATTCTAATTTTTAGACATGATTTGGCATAACTGTACCAGTTATGTGCATTTTCTTCATTTAAAGTTCCTGAGCGGTTTTTGGACTATTGTAATATCTATCAACATACACATAATGTCCTTACCGGTTTGTTATCAGGGTCTTTGATTAGAGAATCACAAAGTTCAGTGACAATTTCTGTTATTTCCAACAGCTCCGAATCTTGTACTATTTCAGTTTTCCTCATGTACGGAATGAAATTGAATACGTATCAATTACAACTATCCGACAGAACATAGGCCTTCAGACCAAACTTTAAAGGTTTTTGAGGATTTTATACTCTGAATACAGCCTACTCTTGAAAGACTGTGCTTTCATGTAGGGTACATCATGTACAATATGGGATGATGGGTTGTAAAACATCATACACTTTCCCTTAACATGTTTTACAATCTGTCTGATTCAAATCCAGATCTGTAAAAATTCCATGCCAAAATTACAAGTTCCAAAAGTAGAGCAAAAACTTTTGTTGGAAAAAAACTGCACTTGTTCGGCCCAACCCAAGTAAAATAGTTCTTTGTATCAGCTCTAGGACGTATTCCCGTATTCAAAACTACTCCTAATAATTGTTTCAAATCTTGTACATATATTATATAATCCATTTTTGAAATTAGCTTTTAGGACTAGTATTTTCAGCTTTTCCTTTATTTCATTATTTGCAAAAAATGTTTCCTCACAAATCAGATGCAACAATTATTCATTTAAAAACAAACTAATTATATTCCAGAGGAGTCTAATTTGCATCAAAAGTATCAGGTAAAACTGAGCCGGGTTCATTTAAATTTGTTTATATTGTACTCACCGTACCATTGTCATTTTGAGTTATGTGAACTCATTCATCATCAGAACTCTGTTCATTTGGATCACTTTCATCGGCAACCATTCATCATTTCCATCCTCTTCAGGGGCTGAGAGGGTATCGTAAGGCCCTCAGGCAGAAGTCATTGCCAAACGAGCTTCGTCGGGTAGACTGATTCTGCAAGACCGCTGTGAAGCAGCGATTTGCTGCTCGATTGGCCTTGTTGCCTGTCATGCTGTGTGCTTGCACATAGCCTAATTGGGGTGCCCCTGTTTTTAGCAGAAGGCAGCGGATCTAGACTTGGCTGTCGATAAACTGCCTGTCTCACGTAGAGTGTTGGGACGGAGGTGAAGTTCACTGGAACGGCCTGACAATCAGATAGCGGAAGGGCGGAGTGATTGATAATTACTCAACGGTCACCACACTGCCGACTGGGACAGGTCAGGAAGCAGCTGTTTTAGGAATGAGCTGGGGACGATGAGGGGTGCAACTCCGAAAGGGCCAAGTTTTTCAAAAATTGGCAGGCGGAGAAACATTTGCGGAATGGTTGCCAAACTGCTAACCTGACTTTCTGAGTTTCTAGAAAAAGAACAATGGCTGATGATAAAACCACAGAACTATCCAAGGGGGGTCGAGTGCACTAGCCCTCAATCCACCACCATCCCTCTTCGGAGGGCTTGCCCATGGATTCTGGGGAGTATAACCAACAGCTATCTTATTCAGGTGACTCGCTGAGTTCACTGGAAGAGGGGTTGGGTGGTTTGGAGGGGTTTGTCTCTTCTGTCACCTCAATTCCTGAACCCATGGAGGTGTTGGAGATGGCGCACAGGGCTGTCCAGGCATCTTCTGTTGCTGATGCTGCTATTGCTGGTACATCGAAGGCTGATGTGTCTGGCACAATGGCAGTGGAGGAAAAGCCAGAGCAGGAGTCTGCTCTGGACATTTCAGACGATGTCGTCTGGGCCTGGCTTCCAGGGGAGGAGTACCGCATCCTGATGAAAAGGAAGCGGCTTGAAACCCCCAGCCCCAAAGGGGAGCTGAAAGACAACAAGGGCATGTCACCTATGTGCAGGGCAGCCTAGGCGGCAGTGGCTCCTGTGACAAAGAAATCCCAATGAGATCTCAAACCCCCAGCGGATGTTTAGAACCCGCTGGCCCCAATGACGTCTACGTCCATGTCTGCAGGTGGTTCCTTCAAGGATCGCCAAATGACAACGAAGATCGCCATTGTCCCGATATCGTTTCCAGAGGAGAAACTGTCTGTTAAAGATTGTGGTTTGCTGCAGGGAATTATATTCGATAAGGTTATCGAGCAGAAAGAACCGATACAAATCCACAATACAAATCATGAGCTAGGAGCTCTTGTCATTGCCTGTGGCAGTGATTAGAGGTGTGCGGATATCCGAAAAGTCGGATTGGATATCCGGCTCCGATCCGATTGCAAAACAAGTATCCGATAAAGTCCAATAAATATCCGAACTTTCGGATAGAATATATAAAATTAGCATTAAAACCGAAAGTAAAACTTTCCATTTCAGAAGTTATCTGCTCCAGTGTTGTCTTATTATAATCCTGATGAGCAATTCACTCTGTGTAGATCATTCCTCTACTGGTTTAGGAGCTGTACTATTAACCCGCAACTGAAATACTATTAGTGCTGCAGAAAATCTCGGTCCCTGTTCATTTAATGTAAAAAAATCAAAATATTATTTTCCCGATGTTCTTTTTAGATTTAGGTAGCTTGGATAAGAAAATTGCTTCATTTTTAATTATTGAAGATTTTAAGACTATTTTTAGGTATTGAAAAAAGCTATTTTCTTCATCTGGATGAGCCATTTCAGTTAATAATAATTAGTTAATAAATCCTATTCAATAAAAACATTCACACAATATACACTATTTACTGCTAAAACACAATGAAAATAAACATATATCGATAAAAATGTCAATAAATAAGGTTAGCGAAAGTAAAAACAGCTGGCCGTAGTGACTTGTGAGTTTTCTCGATAAAAGCAGTACGGGAGCGCACAAATAGGGGCCAAAGTCGCCTAGCAACTAATTTCAGTCACTAAATATTTCAACAAAGCCGCCATATTAGTTTTGTGTGTGCATAGAGACTAAAGCAACATAACCATGCACTCTATAGGTTGTTTTGCAAACTACAGTGCAGTAAATTTGGCAAAATTGATAGCGAATAAACTCGGTATGCCGCGCCGTGTGACCTTACTATGCTGCGAGAAATGTCGTTAGCCGCCCGGTAAGAGTTAAGTGGTGATAATCCAATTGGGTATGCGTCAAGAGCGCTTACAAAGACACAAACAAATTACTGCCAAATAGAGCGTGAAATGTTAGCCATAGTATTTGGTCGCACTATGTTTCACCAATTTATTATCCCTAGAAAAGTGATCGTTGAAACAGATCATAAACCCTTAGAATGTCTGTTTAGGAAGCCTATTACTGCTATGATGCTGAAGGTTCAGCGCTATGACCTGTGTGTAAGATACAAGCCTGAAATTGATGTATATTGCTGACACAATGTCACGTGCAGCACTCTCAATAGAAGGTAAAGAGGATAGTTGATGACATAATCTAATAGGTAAATATTTTTGAATCTTATCTTCCTGTGTCTGAAAGTAAATTGAAATTACTTAAGGAAAAAACTAAATCTGATGAATCTTAACCCTCCAGCTGCCCATCATTTCACTCTGGAATGCCACCTCATTTTTGGCCATTTGTCAGGTTTTGTTTAAGAAACCATAACAATTTTGGATACTATGCAAAGTATAGCTTAATATATGTTTTCGTATTCAGTATAAAACAGGCTACAAGAAAAAAATAAAAAATACTAACTTACATGTAACAAGAAAAAATTATTTATGTAAAAAAAAATTGTTTATGAAAAAAAAAATTTCATCATGTTTGCGCTCCCTCAAATTGCTCAAATAATTTTTTAATAAAAAATCTGAAATAGCCATTTTGTTTGAAATTTCATAACGAATAAGAATATATATACTTACATAGCTATATAAAAATAAATATAAGTACCCATGTTCAAAAACCTTTATATGTACACAAAACCCTTACTGCCGAGTCCAGAGCCTATGAGAATAATCGCCAAACCAATTATTAAAATATTGTAAAGAATGACATTAGGCCAACATATATTTATAACACTAAGTACAAGGAGAAAGGTGTTATGAATAATTCATACGTTATTATAGATAATTCACGCAAAATACACAACGAAACACTAACCCAATAGCACGACTCAAACACAATGCAAAGCATACGGCTCGAACAGCTGTTGGCGCGACGTCGTAATACCCGTAACTAAATGTAATCATACGATGTAATGCATAGAGTATAAAAATTGCAAATACTACTAAGGACGTAGATTATGATTTCCTCTTTACAATGGTATATGGTGGATAATGCGTCGGAGGACCAGGCCTGTCGGCCAATGTTGAAAATAGATAAATATCACTTACTTGTAATATATCTTGTTATATGAAAAAATACATACAAAGGAAAAAAACTCACTTTATAGATTGAAAGACAAATTGAAATGTATTATTTCAAGGAACATAACAAATCACAACATTAGTCAACAATAACAAATTAATTTTAAATATAAAACATATGATCATATGATCAGCTGCAAGGCTCAGTTGTCACAACCCACCATACCGGCCCCTTTGAAGTACATTGCGCTTCAACGTGGAGTATCATCTCGTGGCAGTGGGCACAGTTTCGTAACGGGACGAGTGTATAATCCAGTTGATGTCCGAACTTCGGCCACTCGGACTATATTATCTTTTCCTGGAAATACTCGAACCACGCGAGCTAAAGGCCACTGAAAAGAACTAGAGTGTGGCTGCATAAGAATGACCATGTCTCCAATGTTGATATTTTGGCAACTTTTATTTGTCCATTTATGCCGTTGTTGTAGGGTATGGAGGTATTCTTGTGTCCATCTGTACCAAATTTTCTCGAAGAGCTGTTGCGTCAATTGCCAATGTTTGAGATGACTTTGAGGTGTATTTATAAATGGCTTTTCTGGAAGTGACACCAGTGGTCCACCAATTAAGAAGTGACCAGGAGTGAGGGCAGAAAAATCTGATGGGTCTGACAAAAGAGGTGTTAGAGGTCTTGAATTTAACATGGCCTCAATGCGAACTGTGAGTGTCATAAATTCGGGAAGTGTCAATATTGTCTTGCCAATGACCCTTTGCAAATGACGTTTGACGCCCTTTACAGCATTTTCCCATAAGCCACCGAAATGTGGGGCAGCAGGTGGATTAAAATGAAATTTTATATTCTTGCTGGTTACAAAATTCTGTATTTATTCTTGAGATTTGGGGTTATTAATATTATCTTTCAGTACCTTTTTCAGTTCTGCGCTTGCTCCAGTGAAATTAGTTGCACAATCTGAGTAGATGTCCGAGCTTAAGCCGCGTCGAGAGGTAAATCTGACGAGAGCAGCGATAAAAGCGGACGTAGTTAAGTTGGTCACTACTTCGATATGAGTTGCCTTCGTTGTCATGCAGACGAAAATGCAGATATATACAGTAGAACCTCGATTAACCGTCACCCGCGGGACCGGGACCATGACGGATAACCGAATAGACGGATAACAGAAATAATAATAGCGCCGATACAACTTAGCACCTAGACAGTGTTTGGCGTGGCAACATCGCAATTCACTGCCTTGCATTTTATAACGGCGCCATTGTAAGTCCTAATTAATTTTCATGATTGCTGCGTAGTACTTAATGTGAATTTATTTTAAATGAGAAAAAACTAAACTACAGGAGTTTAAGTGAAAAATACTTTATTAAGAAAACAATTAAATATCAACTGTACATGTACATACTTTTAATCCCAAAACTTCCGTTACCGGTATTTAGCTTTTAAAATAATCATTTTCATAATCATTTCATTTCATCATCATTTCAAAATAAGTCATTTTCTTTTGTTACTTTCCCCGTCGAGCTTTTCAGGCGGTCAAGTTTCTAATGTTCCCGAGAAGAAGCACCAGCGTTTAATAATTAATTGTTTATTGTCGAGTCCCAAAACTACACGTTTCTGTTTGTTCACGTCTGTTGCACTACGTATAAACAGCACTGTCAACAATAAAGCACGTAAAACGCTAGAAGGCATTGCACTCGAAATCGGCAATAACTTCAGTTCACTGTAGTAAGCCACGCACCATACTGAACTGAACTGAAATAATACAGTAGCAGTGGAATGCAGAAGACAATGTAAGGGATTAACCAGCTGGTCACTACCCTTGCCGCCAATGACTCACGCACAGTGTAGGTGTGCAGTACAGTTGCCTCAACTCATCATAGAGCCTCAACAGACGATCTAGCTCGGCGCTGACGCATAAGTTTTTTTGCGCTAGTGGGGTGGCGGTTAATAGAGACTGACGGTTAAAAGGGTGACGGTTAATCGAGGTTCTACTGTACTTTGACTTGTTTGAAGGATCGCAAGTTGTGAATTTTGACAGTGTGTGGTCCTGCATAATCAATACCTGTTGATGAAAACTGTCTGCATGGAGTAAGACGAAATCCAGGTATGTCTCCCATGAGTGGAGTGTTACTTTTCGGACTGGTTTTGAAACAAATCACACACTTGTGGATACGAGATCGAATCACATTTCTTGCACTTAATATCCACACATTTTGGCGTAATAAGGATTGTACCAGCTGGGGACCAGCATGCAGATGTTGCAGATGGTAATGATCAATCAATATATTCACGACATTGTGTTGTTTGGGTAACAGAATAGGATGACGCACATCAAATGGTAACGTTGAGGGTGAAAGACGACCACCGACCCGAATCAGATTATTTTGATCAAGAAATAGGTTTAAATGTTGGATGTTTGTTGGACACACCTTTTTTTCAGATAGTAATTTAATTTCTCCAGAAAAGTGTTTCTGCTGTAATAGTGAAAATATTTTAGTACGTGCAGCATTCAGTTCAATGGTTGTAAGAAATCCAAGTTGATGTGATGATTCACGACAATTATTGATGAAACGCAACACGAATGCCATCGTTCGAATAAGTTTAGTCCAGGATGAAAACTTAGTTAGAAAATCCCAATCTTCTTGAGTGTTTGATGCAAGTGTTGGGAGTAAATCAGGTTTTAATTCAAGATCTGAGTCCAAAACTATAGGAATGAATTTTGAAGCTGGCCAATCGCTTGATGGTAAGGAGAGCCAAGATGGGCCATTCCACCAAAGCTTGTTTACAACCAAACTAGGTAGGAGCAATCCTCTTGAGGCACAGTCGGCGGGATTTTCCTGCGTTGATATGTGGTGCCACAGCTCTGGTGCTGTTGCTTCCTGAATTTGTGCAACCCTGTTGCCTACATAAGTTTTCAATCGATATGGTGGAGTCTTGATCCATGTAAGAGTAACGGTGAAATCACTCCAAAGCCAAATGTTACCAGATTTGAACAAGTTTGGAAATAAGTTGATAATATGCCGAGTTAACTTGGACAATAGATGTGCAGCGCAAAGTTCAAGGTGTGGAATTGTCACCTTTTTCAAAGGAGCCACTCTGCTTTTTGCTATGACCAGACTAATGTTAACATTATGCGAAGCATCTCCGACTCTAAAATAAATGACTGCAGCGTATCCCATCTCTGAGGCATCACAAAACCCATGCAGTTCAACTTTGTTTGTAGACTTAAGGTTCAGCGTCCGTGATATATTAATTTGACCAAGACAGTGAATGTCAGCGACAATGTGAGTCCAATGATCATGTACTTCGGCAGGAAGAGGCGAGTCCCAGTTCAAACCTAGAGTCCAAATAAGCTGCATCAAGCATTTAGCTGTCATTATGAAAGGAGTTAAAAAAACCACATGGATCGTAAATTTGAGCAATGGTGCTTAATACAGTACGTTTAGTAGTAAAATTTGATAGGTTTATACCTTTTGTACTGTAGGAAAATGAGTCAGTAGTTGGTGACCAGTGAAGTACTAAAACTGTAAAGTGTGGGAGATTAGAACTGGAGACGAATTTTGGAGACTCTCTGTGATCTTCTGGTAAGTGTTGTAACAGTTGCTCAGAATTTGAGACCCATTTGCGGAGCTCAAAACCTCCACGATTGAGTAACCTCTGTAATTGGTCTTGTAGCTCAAGTGCTTCTTCAATAGAGTCTGCACCAGTTATTATGTCATCAACATATGTATTATGAAGCAAAGCATGTGCGGCATTAGGGAAATGTTGACCTTCATCCATCGCTAGTTGGTGTAGAGTCCTTATAGCAAGATATGGTGAGCTACTAACACCATAAGTGACAGTGTTGAGTTGAAACGATTTTATTGGTTGATTTGTATTCGATCTCCACAAAATCATCTGATAATGACGATCATCGGGATGAATAAGAATTTGACGATACATCTGTTTAATGTCACAGCAGATGACAGTGTTATGACGACGAAACTGAATTAAAATGTCTGAGACGTTGGTTTGGAGTCTAGAGCCAGTCATGAGAAGGTCATTAAGGGAGACACCAGAACTAGACTTACTGCTTGCATCGAATACTGTTCTTAGTTTGGTAGTTGAACTTGACTCCTTTAGAACACTATGGTGAGGGAGATAATAATGAATAACTGAAGAGGGTGGATCATCACATTCAGACATGTGTCCAAGGTTTATGTAATCAGACATAAAGTCACGATATAAAGAGGCGAAACCTTCGTTGTTTGCAAACTTACGTTCCATAGCTTTTAATCGGATTTCTGCATTTGTGCGAGATGAACCTAAAACAGAATGTGATTCCTTGAAAGGTAGGCGAACAATATACCGGCCATCTTCGTCTCGTAAATGTGTTTCAGTGAACAGTCGTTCACATGTGGTATCTTCAAGTGATTGCTTATTATGTGATGGTACATTTTCTTGTACCCAAAACTGTTGTATTGCGTCATGTAAACTATCATTGGGTGTGGTATGGAAGCAATCGTTAGGAATAGTAGTATGATGAGATAATGAAGAATTTGAAGATGATGAAGGAGAACATGGAGAAGTACCCATGACAATGTGACCAAATTGAGTTTGAATCAGATACGGTAGATCAGGACCTAACTGTATTTGAGAACCTGATAAGATAAGTGGGCAAATGGCTGCTCCCAAAATAATATCAATGCGATTAGGACTGTGAAAGTTAGAATCTGCTAGTTGATATTGTTGTGCAAGTCGAATAACCTCCTGTGACACTGGAACCCTCGGTAAATGTGTAGTTAGGTTATTAAGAATCACCATGACATGATTGGTGATTATGGGAACACCGGATAATGTTTCAATTGTCCCATAAACTTGTCCTTTGTTCTTGGATACTTGTTGGTTGATACCAACAATTTCAATGTTACATGCATAACATTTTGCATTAAGTAGGTTTGCAGCACGTTCAGTTAATAGAGAAGACATACTACCAGTATCCAAGAGTGCTCGAAATGTGTGTACATTGCCAGTGTTGGAACGTACGTTGACCAGTAAAGTTCCTAACAACACCGTGGCTAGTCTATTACCTTTTTTATTGCTATTGTGTGAGCACGCAGTAATAGTTTTGTCTTGGAGAATATTTTCTGGTTGATTTGATGTTGAGATATGAGCACTAGATTGATTATTATTAGAAATTTGTTGTGTGGAGCTAATTTCTATGTTAGTAGATGGAAAATGCAAAAGAGTGTTGTGCCGCTTATGACAAAATTTGCAAGTGGATTGTGACTTGCATGATTTCAAATCGTGCATACCTAGACATGAAATGCAGTGTTGTCGCATTTTTATTAGGTTGAACCGTTCCTGAGGGGTTTTTGACAAAAATGCAGAGCAAGCAAAGGTTCTATGATTTGTTGTGTCACAGCAAATGCATCTCACTGATTGGTTGAAATTTGAAGCAACAACCCTTTTGTTTCCCAGTCCCTTTAAATAATTAGTTTTGTTTGGTTTTGGTGATACGTGCAGATCTTGTGTGCGAGTTCCTGGGGAACAAATTGCATCTTCATGATTATCACATTCACTGTTTAGGAATGCAATAATTTCAGACACAGTTGGTAACTGTGTTTATGCTTAGAGGTGACACCACGCATAGTTTCGAGTTTTTTCTTTAAATCTAAATCTAGCTTACGCAAAAGGACAGCTACAAGTAATGGATTTGAACTGGTGATGTCGCAGTTGATGGCTGATAATGCTTGTACGTTTTCCGTATAGCTGTTTAGAAAATGTCTGATTCCTTTGATATATTTAACAGAAATATCCGGCAAGTCCAAGATTCTATTTATGTGTAGTAGTTGAAGTCTACGATCATTCTGATAGCGGTCGGTGAGGATGTTATATGCAACATCATAGTTTGAATCATTTACAGCAAGATTGCGTACTAAATTTAATGCTTCATCTGTAAGAACAGTAAGCAAGTATTGGAACTTAGTAATCTTGGGTAAACTTGGCTTATTATGAATTGCTGTATTAAAAAGATTAATAAATGTGGTCCAATATGCGTAGTCTCCGTTAAACTTGGGTAACTCGAGTTTTGGAAGGCGAGCTGAACTATTTTCAAGGTTAGGTGCGATTTCAGGTTGACTTGATTGATTTAATGTTGTTAAATTGGTTTCTACAATGTCTGAAATTTCCGCAATTAAATAGGTATAGCAGTTGGATATTTCTGATTGATCTGCCATCAATTGGTCGTCGGACACGGCGTCATTTTCATTATAGTCAAGAGCGCGACTAACATTGAACTCGAATTCTTCATAGCGACGTTGAATTTCTGTCTCGTACCCTTGGAGCGTCTTAATTTGACAACTTGTGATCACCTCAGTTTGATCTCGAACTTTAGTGATAAGCTGTTTTAATGCTTCAAACCTTGAGCGTATTAGTGATGTTAACCGCTTGTAAGAACTTGGTTTAAAGTCTGCAACAGAACGTGTTTGAGGCATAGCAAAAAGATGTCTGAACAGTTAAATAAATAATGCGATCGGAAATGGTCCTAATATGCTTGAATGCGTAATGCGTTGAATGCGTAAATACGTTGAATGCGTTGTTACTGTAATCCTAGGCTGAATTCATGGATCTGTCCCGGAGTGAACAAATGGTGGATAATGCGTCAGAGGACCAGGCCTGTCGGCCAATGTTGAAAATAGATAAATATCACTTACTTGTAATATATCTTGTTATATGAAAAAATACATACAAAGGAAAAAAACTCACTTTATAGATTGAAAGACAAATTGAAATGTATTATTTCAAGGAACATAACAAATCACAACATTAGTCGACAATAACAAATTAATTTTAAATATAAAAACATATGATCATATGATCAGCTGCAAGGCTCAGTTGTCACAACCCACCAGTATATATACATGGTAAAGTACATTTGCGATGTACCGTGAGCAGCTACGAGAAGATTAAGTCGCACCGGTTTTATCGCCGGATTCCGGCGAATGGCAGTCTAGGGGGTGTAAAAATTCGCCGGAATCCAGCGAATGGCAGCTGGAGGGTTAAAATACTTTAAAAAAGTATATAAGGAATGGTTGGCCAGAAAAATATGATGTCAGTAGGTTAGTTTTACCATTTTGGAATGTTAAAAATGATCTTCATGTTGTCAATGATCTTGTTTTCAAAAAGCAGTCCATTGTTGTTCCTAGTTCACTTCAGAAATTGACGTTAAATGTTTTACATAGTGGTCATGTATGTAAACACACATGTGAAATCAGGGCTCGTAATTTATTGTATTGACCTACTTTACACAAAGGTATTGAAGATATGGTGAATAGCTGTAGTGTGTGTTATAAAGCTAAACCTATGAATTTAAAGGAATCATTGTTATTTCCAGATTTGTGTGGAGACATATTTGAGTTTAAAAACCGATATTATCTTGTATTGATGGACTATTACTCTAAGTATATTGAGCTTGTAACTTTAACCTCAAAAACTGTAATTGAGAAAATGTAAATCGATGTTTGCTCGTCATGGCATCCCTGTTAGTTTTGTGGTTGACTAAAGAAGTCAATTCACCTCTAATTTTTTTCATGAATTTTCTATTTTGTATGACTTTATATTGATAATTATTGCTTAGTCCTAAGCACTTACAGTCGAATGGCCAAGCCGATTAAGATGTTAAAATAGCTAAGAATATTTTAAAGAAAACGCATGAATCTAAGTCAGATGTATATCTTGCATGCTTAGTTATCGCAACACTAGTAAACACCCTCACCAGCAATTGTAGTTTAGTAGAAGACTGAATGGCCTATTGCCACAATCTAAAGATAGTTTGCAACCCAAAGTAACCTGATGAAGTAAGGCTAGATAAGAGAAAATCTCGTATCAAAAATACTATGACAGAAATTGTAATGAATTACTCTCTCAGAATGTAGGGAATAAGGTATACTTTAAGTTAACAGTTGATTCACCTTGGACACTTGGGAAAGTTGTAGAGACATAGTATTCCTAGATCTTATGTTTTGTAAGATTAGAATAAGAACATATTTGTAAGAAATAGGAAAATGATTAAGTCAGACTCGTCTACCAATGTAAACAATGAAAGTGTAACACCTACTAGTAGTCCTGAGCTAGTTGCTAGAAAACAATAATTCAGGTTCAAACTGTTGCAAGTCTATTTCCTCTCCCACTAGCCCTTCAACTAAAAATTCTAAAACTACTCCTAAAATAAGTTCAGAAGGAAGAACTGTCAAAGGTTTTGATGGATATGTAAGTAGAAAGGAGAGAACCATAAAAAACCCAAAACGTATGTTTTATGATTAAGCTGTAATAAGAATTTCATGTTTGTTGTATTTTCAGAAGCTTATAAGAATTAAGAATTTTGTTTTTAGGATGACTAATACGATTTATTTTCTGAAAAAATAATTGTAATTTTATTTTAAGCTTTATACAATAAGAATTAATTTGTGATAAAAGAGTTATTATTTTAAAACAAAGTTATTATTTTATTTTAGAAAAGAAAGGGGATGTTGATGTATGTTCATACATACAACTTATAACTAACTAACTATATTAATACAAAATTTCAAAGACTATCTAGTTGTTCAATTACGGTTACTTCACTTAGTGAAAAGTGGACTCGTCCATCCTCTCTCTCTAAAATGCTACCTGTGACGATGGAGGTTGATCCAGACTCTTATGCAATTACAACATTTATTTATAACTAATAAATTGTTCTTGAATTCAAATGATAGTATTATTTCAAGAAACACCAACAGATGGATCCCCCGCTCGGTCCTAAAGTGTTAATATAAAGAGAGCACACACTTAGAGAATATCATAATAACCTTGTACGGAGGAGAGGGAGACTCCCAGAACGATGATATCTGCAGTTGTTGTCAATACCAACAGGTGACGGATGAAATTCTGGAACACCCCAGGCTTTGGCTTGACCAGTCCCACACTCACAATGGTCTCACTAAGACCATCATAGTATGCCACATCCGTCCTGAAACCATACAAAAATAGGTCTGGTGTATGTGATGCGAAAAAATTCACACTCTTATAATTTATGTTGATGTCATTCGAAATTATCAATACTTCCATAAGAAAAAATAACTGGAGTGGTGGAAGGATTCCAAAACCACCTATGCCTTTCTATATTTCTTCACTACAGCAGTAATATTATTTTTATGCAGGCTTAGTTTGCAATCGGTGTTGATAAGTTTCAGTTGCTATTAGTGGTGGTAAGTTGGAATTTCGAACATTAACAGCAGATTATTACCTCTTAACTGCCCACTGTTCGCAATTGATCCAAATTGGTATAAGAGCGCCATTTTGAGGTGCAAGTTCAGCTTACCCCTTACTAACTGAGCTTGCTCTTACTTCTTTAACATTGAGTATAATTTTTCATAAATTGTAACATAACTTAATATCCAAATCTTATTTTTAACACAGAAAATATGGTTTATTACATTTAAAATTATTGTTTTTTTTTATTGTAATAAACGATTTTTTCTCACTCCTAATTTCTTTAAATAGACTACACCATGTTCATGTTATGGAGACTACACCAAGTTTTTAGTATTATTACTTAATAAAGCAGAAAGAGATTTTGTTTATTGCATTTTTGAAGGTGTTGTATCAATTTGAACCACTGCAAAGGCCAATACACACAGCAACAGACGTACGTATGCAGACGGAAGAAAAAATCGCTCACCATGTGATTAGATGTAAACATCTGCATGCAGACGTCAGCAGACGTATGGACGTCTGTGTGTGTTGCAACATCTAATAACATGGGGAGCGATTTTTCCTCCATACATCTGCAGACGTCTGCATATGTGCGTCTATTTCCGTGTGCGTAGGCCTGAACACTCTCACTGATAGTCATGTGCATGTTATCAAATGCTAGGGGATGGAGAAATAAATATGTAAATAATAAATATTGAAATAATTTACTGAAAAAACGGTATTCTTAAAATCTCTGAAACACATGTTGTTAATATGAATAATAAATGTTACAATAATAACTAAAACAGGACAAAACTATAAAGTATCAACTTTATACTGTGTGCTCACAGACAAAACAATTTAGTCTTGATTAATAGTGGGTCTAAGAGTCTATGGTGTTTCACAGCAACACGATACAGTAGGTTTACAGTGTAAATTGGATAATTTAAACCTCAAACAATGGTGTCAAGAAATGTCCAAAATTCTAAATTTTAAATCAAAGTAATTTCTTGACAAAGTACAGAAAAACAAAACACATAGGCCTACTAAAAATACCCCCGTCGCAGCAGACCTGCGTACTCAGCGAATTTCCAAATCAATAATATAATAATAATAATATATGACAAGTTTGGTCAAAATCTGTTGATAAAGAATGAGAATTATTTGCCCATTCTCCATAAGATTAAAATGGGAAAGAGTGAGTAGGTTTGCTGCTGTGAGGAACACTGAAAGTAGCCATTTATACCATCAAAAATTTTATTTTTAACATTTATACCAACTCTCATCAACATCTGTCCATAAATAAAGGAGTTTGCCTAATCTCCATATGATTAACATGGGAAAAGAGTATGCAGGTTTGCTGCCATGATAAACACATAACCCATGATTTTTAAGCATAAATGGATAGATCTCAACCATATGAAGCTAAATATCAAGTTTCATCCAAAAATATTAGATAATAAGTGAAAAATTAATTTTTCCTAATCCTCCTTAAGATTAACATTGGAGCCTCAAAATACAACGTACTGTGTTTAGATTTTTTTATATCTCGGTAACCGTTGAAGATAGAGAAAAACTTTAAGGAACTTAATTGTGTAGTTTTTTAAGCTGATTCCAGTGGTGAAATATAAAATTAGAAATTGATAAAAATTACACGTGAAAAACGCAAAAAAACCCATTTTGGGGTACAAAACCCCCCTAAACTACCCGTTCCCATTGACCGATATGTCTGGTTTACGAACTCGTCCGAGCATTTGTAGGATATGTCTGGTTTACGAACTCGTCCGAGCATTTGTAGGAATACATGTCTCTACCAAATTTGGTCTCGATCGGACCATTTTTACGAGAGTTATCGTGCTAACAGACACACATATATATATATATATATATATATATATACATATATATATATACAAAAAATTTTAACGACTATTGTTTTTGGACTCTGGGCACCTAAAGAAGAAAAAATAACATGGTCCCGGGCTTAAGTCTTACCATGAGACCTACGGTAATAGCTTCTTCCCTATGGGAAATTCGCTAAAACTATTTTTTAACAAATTATTTAACATATATGGTGAATAAATATTGAACAGCTAAAGTAGGACAAAACAAAACCGCCGATCAGAAAATCACAATAATAGGACAATGACTGTTTTTATTAGCAGTCCATACTAAATATTTAAAACTCACACTAATGAATAAGATATGCCTTAAATTAACCCTTGAAGTCCTGGGTGCCATCTCACAGACCGCTTAAGTTATTTATTTGAATTTAAGGGTTTCAAAAGACCATGGCCCAAGCCATGCCAGGTAGTTGTCCCTCCCCTCCAACGAAACTGATCCCTATTGTCACTTGTCTTTCGGTCAAAAATATTTATAGATAATTATAGATTTGTTTGTCGTCTGCGGTCTGTGAGACCGGACCCAGGACGGTGTGTGATAGATTCATGACCCAGCTCAATGTCTTGTATTTGTGTTTTGGAGTAGAATTTTAATGAGATGTTTGAAAACTGGTACGAGGATGCTTTTAACTTTTTTTAAGTGAATTGGATTCACTTGGACGGTGAAACCATAGTGAGGTTTTCATAACACGAGGCTGACGTATGAACTTTTGAGCATGCATCCGTCGAGTACTGGGAGTAGAACCTAAACTCGACGCTGTTGGTGATAGGCTGAATAAAAGAATGACATACTACATATGTGATCCGAAGAAGATAAGATAAACTTCCTACATTTGTTTGCCTCGAGTGTACAACAAAAGTTTGTAATGAATGTAGCTATGTCATAAGCTGAAATTAGCTGTAAAGAAACTGTCTCAATTTTAATGATATACATTTTTTTATATGTATCTATATTTTTTATATTCATCATATCCTATGTTTGCCTCGAGTGTACAACAAAAGTTTGTAATGAATGTAGCTATGTCATAAGCTGAAATTAGCTGTAAAGAAACTGTCTCAATTTTAATGATATACATTTTTTTATATGTATCTATATTTTTTATATTCATCATATCCTATGGAATGGAAAAATATCAATAACTAAAAAATTTGTCATAATTATCATTACGTTCTTATGGTTTTAGAAAATGTTTACATTTTTCATCAGATTTCGCCATGTCCAAGATTTTTTAAATTTTGTACATCTATTATGTACCCAATATACTTAATTTAATATTATTCACATAGTTAACAATTCAAATAACTTATTAAATTGATAAAATTATTTCCAACAGTATAAAATAATTTTAAATGTTTTTTTTTCAATAAGGCGGTCTGTGAGACCGCACCCAGGACTAAATGTAACAAAAAGTTCACCCAGGACGTCAAGGGTTAAGCAATTTTTAAAGAAAGTTATACATTAAAGGTTTTCATGTTAAGTGGTTGTAGCCGGAGTTTAATTTTATTCAGCGTTTAAATTTTCAAGGGGAAAATTAAAATTGCTAAGAATATGAAGGAGATGGATAAACAAGAAAACAACATTGAAAAAGAGGTAATTCAAAAGATGAAACAAATTTAAAAGCACAGTTTTCACGTGAATAAATACAACTAGCCAAGAATTTTAAACTAACCACAAAAATATTAAATTCTAGGGACCAAAATAAAACTTTGAATTCAAGATCGTTTTAAATGATCAACATTGTATTACAAGGTAGAAATTGATGAGTTTCTTACCCATGCTCAAAATCCCAAATATAAATATCACTGTCTATGGTGAGCCAGGCCCTGTTGATCTCTGGAAAGACTCCCATCATACAACGACATTGCATATCTTAAAAATGGTTAAGAAAATACACTTACATCCGTCAATGGAAAATACTATATAAAATAATGATTTCTAGGCTATTTTCGTTATGAAAAGTCTAAAAATGTCACATTAGAAACCACCTTGTTGAACTTTAATTCAACGTATATCTATAATATTATAATTATAAAGAAGAGGTGGTTTCTGTATATTTGCTTGTTGTTGAAAGTAAATGTAAAAAATACTGAATCGACTGGTTTGAAATTTTACACAAAGGTAGATCTCAAACTCATACAACCCTACGAGTTGCATGAGTTTGAGATTATATTCATTTCCTTAAAATGCCCTCGGGCTACGCCCTGTGAATGTCCTAAGTTTCAATGTTTACATTTTCAAAGGATGAAAACATAAAATTACTTGAATGTAAAAATCTATGGACACTAAAATTTGACAGTTAGGGAAGCAGAATGAATATACAGTTGCTGTATATTCTCTATTTTCTGTATATATGTTTTGTGTTTCAATGTTTACAGTTTCTAATTTCACCTTTTTTTTACACTTTTTTACAGTCCTGGAAGAAGAAGAAAGAAAGTTAATTTATACAGATAAACTGCTGGATCGAAATTAATATTGCCGAAAATGGTAGATTTCAAGTTATCTCCTGATGCATGTCTCTATTACCTTTGTTCCTTATCCTTTCCCAATATTACAGGTGGCACTTTGTCATGTTGTAGACACTCGTATTTAGTATAAAATGCTATTTTATATATATACATACATAGAGTGGTATGTACTCTTTTAATGTAAATAGTAAACTCTAATAAAGTGTTTTTTCTTAGTCAAATTTTCATGTTTTAGGATATTAATTTCATGCCGAAGAGAGATCTCTCTCAAATCTATTTTAGGACAGGTACTTTAGCTAGTATAGGATAAAAATCTATATTTATAAAAGAGGATGAAGGTATATTTGTTTGTATAGGTATGGGTTTGAATTTTATGCGCTCGGACATCATTGGACGATTTGCCATGAAAAATGGTTCACTTTGGTAGAATTTCATGGAGATGGTTTGTGGATCATAAATTTTGTTGTAGCTCAATTGGGGTTTTCCCTAGAATCCCTAAAAAGGATCCCATACTATGGAACCAGAACTTTGTTTACATAAAATAAACTTTGTCTATACAGGGTGTTCATTAAAGTCGGGGACAAACTTCGAGGAGTGATAGTACTCATCAAAATAAACAAAAAATTTCTAATAAACATATGTCGAAAAATCCTTTGTTTAGCCGCTAGCCGCCATTTCGTATTTTATACAAAAAACGTTATATATAAATAATTATTTAAGATACAGAAACCAAACTTCGCACACATATTTAATGGCTAAAGAAAAGAATATTCTCAAATTATCATTAAGTTTGCTTTTATATTTTCAAAATTATGGCGCTTAAAAATATTTTAATTTAAATAGCAAAAAAACCATTAACTTTTAATAACCGCCGCCATTTTGAAAATATAAAAGCAAACTTAATGAAACTTAGAGAATATTTTTCTCTTTGGCCAATAAATATGTGTGCAAAGTTTGGTTTCTGTATCTTAAATAGTTCTTTATATATAAAGTTTTTTGTATAAAATACAAAATGGCGGCTAGCGGCTAAACGAAGGATTTTTCGACATATGTTTATAGGAAATTTTTTGTTTATTTTGATGAGTACTATCACCCCTCGAAGTTTGTCCCCAACTTTAATGAACACCCTGTATAAATAAAATTAGAGTTTTGTCTGTACATTACTCAGAGTTATTAATTTTTTAGTTATTTTTACGCTTCATGCGTTAGAGAAGCCGAGACAAGTCTTATCTCAATTTGTATCTGTTTGTCTGTGATGCTTCAGGAGGCATTTTACACTGACTTGTCTGAAAAAACGGGAAAACTGATTGCCTCTAAAACTCACTTTTTACGGCAATTACATTAAAAGGTATTCTAATTCATTATTAATGTATTAAACATTTGCATGTAACTTACCTTCTTTAATCATATGGCTATACAATCTGTTAACTTGTTTATATTCCTCTTTATACAGTGCAACTTGGTTATTGCGGTCTCGGCTTTAATGTCAACTCTGATATAACGTCATTTATTTGTAGGTCCTGCCAAACTATAGGTATTTACATAGGTAAAACCTCGGATATATCGTCAGTAAATTCTAAAACCTCGAATATAACTCAAGTCAAGAAAATCGGGCCGAGATGAAGGCTACATTCACCATGCCGAACTTCATTGCAATATTTTTAAATTCGATTTTTTATATAGTATAGAGTTGTTCAGTCAGTCATAAACATAAACTTTTATGTGTATTTCAAATTACCTTCATTAAAAGTCTTAATTTCATGTAAAAAATGTGTTTTTCTATTTTTCCTCGGTTTTAAAATTATGTAACCTCTTTTATAGTGTCACTCTGATATAGCGTCATTAATTGTGTGGTCCCTTCAATGACGTTATAACCAAGTTCCACTGTACTAAGCAATATTTGTGGCTTTAGAAAATAGTGTAATGTTTCCCTCAAACTTTGTAGCTCGGAGTTATACCACTTACACCTTGTACCTGCTCTCTTATTTATAGCCTTAGGATTTTCACAAACTTTACAAAATACAAATTAAAATGGCATTTTAAGGTATCTACAAAACTACTAAAACCAACATTGAAATATTTTCCGTAGATACATTTTCTGTATGCAACACAATTTTCTGCCAAGTATAGCTTTTTACAAAATTTCTTTAAATCAGACCATCAGTATGGTCTCGAGATCAATGTGTAAAGACTACAAAAACCACTGCTTGGATTCAGGGAGCATCAACTCATATTGGATATTTTGAAATGGGTTTTATGTTGTAATGTAATGAGTTAATATTTTTGATGTCTCAACACAATGATGAATGTGATGTAAATCTTATAAAATGTATTCATTTATTGAAAAAGTGATTCAATGGCTGATAACATGATAGAAGTTTTAATTGGAACTTTATAGCTTCACTAATAAACTCTGTGCTGTTAAAGGAAAAGGATACGGCCAAAGTGCTCCATTATCTCTGGGGGCAGCGGCACTTTGTTGAGGGTCCTCAGCTGATTAACACTTGAGAGGCCAGAGAGTACATTGACATTTGGGTAGTCCAACTCGCTCAACCCACTCACTGTTGGCCCACCTGTGCATATTGCATTAGAATAATACCACTAAGGCTGAGCTTATCATGAAGCCATCTTTATCCTCAATAACGAATAAGAACTTTTAGACCTTCCTCAGGCCCACCATTAATCACCTATGAAGTAGGCCTTATGCTTATGTTTTATAAATCTTGTAGACACGAAAAAAACATTTTTCTAGACTCCATCAAAGATAAAATATGCTCTTAAACAATTGTTCAAAAGGAGATCAGATTTACAAAACTAAAACTCCGGTATAAAGGCTACCTGAAATAAAGTTCTGTTATTTCTTGATCAACAAAATAGTTTTTTAGTTTCTCATAGAATACATGTAAAACCTGGCGAAGCATGATATTAAAAATAAACAAAAAAACTGAAAACTGGATTTTCCTCTTGTAATGGTAAGTAGGCCTAAATAAATGGTGAATATATCATGATAGTAAATAAATCGTTTTTAGAAAAAGTGAAATCAAAACGATTTCACCTTTTCTAATAACATTGTAGAAAGGTCACTGATAAACAACAAGTAATATTCGATATAGGGAAATATTCTGTATAGTGAAATTATTGTTCATAGGATGAGGTTTGTTATTATTTATATAATTTAAAACATCATTTCACATTAACTTTTATTATTACCAACAGTTTTTTTTATTTCTGAAATTTCATGAAATTAGTATATAAATAGTATCAATAGCCTACTGTTATGAACTTTTGACATTAGGAAGCCTGGTGGCTGTTAATTACTCTCACCGAGCAAAATTGTTCATCAAGGTTAATTTTTTTCCTAGTTTAAATTTAGGAGGAGCTTAAAGCTAGACTTCTCTCTTGGGCCTGCAACTCTAGCAGCGGCCAAAACTGTCGCTGTTCACTGTAGTCTTTGTTGAGGCTGGGATAACTTCACTTGAGGTGCTGCTATCAGCAAGGGACTGTTCTTATGCGGGAGCAAAATATGGCTTTTTTGGGTGACCTAGACAATAACTTAACTACCGTAACGTAACATGACCTACCATAAGACGTAACTTTAAAGCCTATTAAATCCAATGCCTGATTTGCTTTTTATATTCTAGGTAACAGTTTTAAGTGATTTTTATGACTTTAAATTTGATTAACTTTAAAAGTTGACAACATATAAATAGCAATATAAAAAATCAAACTGTGAGAAGGATTTCTTACCTTAGTTTGTAATATTTTGTTTAGATCTGAGATGAAAAATAAAGTTTGCATATGCTCCGCATTGAGTACTTTGAGCAAAACATTATCCAGAATTACACCTACTCTTAACTAAAGAATGTCCAATTTACGTATTTTTTACAATGAAAAATTTCTCAAGAAAATCGTTTAGTTGTTGTTTTTAGTATATTCAAACAGTTTTTGAGATTTTCTCCGACTATTAAATCTGTAAGTAACAGTGATGCATACTTTATCCTACTGTTATTACTTAAATCAATTCAATCATTAATTAGTATATTACTTTAAATAACTAACTTGAGTAACAACTGAGTGTAACTAAATGCTGTTTTAAAGTAATTTAAAGAAAATATAAGTAATATTCATTTCAACATCAGGAGAACATGATACCTTCAACTAGAAAAGTAAAAAATATACACTACCTACAGTAAAAAACTCTAGACTATGAGAGTATAAAACTGAGGTAAATAAAGAACATTTCACTCTTTATTTTAAAACCTCATTTTTTGTCTAAATTTTAATCTAGTAAATTGTCTAAGAGTTATAGGAAGAAAATGAATTATTTAGCTGAA
This sequence comes from Nephotettix cincticeps, assembly GCA_023375725.1. Taxonomy (NCBI): domain Eukaryota; kingdom Metazoa; phylum Arthropoda; class Insecta; order Hemiptera; family Cicadellidae; genus Nephotettix; species Nephotettix cincticeps. The sequence continues at coordinate 38,537,664 of CM041791.1, forward strand.
CAAATTTACAATATTACCAGCCCACAGTTTAAATTAATATAACTACTTTAGTTTGAGTAAAACATAGATAGTGAGCTACATACTCTGTGCTGTGATTCTCATACGATCAGTCAGTTGTGGAAAGCTACTATCCAACGTCATCTGTTTCTCCACCATCTTGCCAGCAATTTCCAAGGCTTCCATGTGAGCTCGGAAAGGATCAATTGGAGGGACTCGCTCTGATGTTGTGTTAAATGTTGTCATAATTGGTGGTGGTGGCGGCATGGTCTTGAAATAAAAAATGATAGATTAAAGTTATAATATCTTCAGTCTTCAATCAACAGTTCTTTTTTACACTACAAATTTTGGGAACAATGTTCCCATTTTCAAGTGTACTTCAAGTTTGTCTTTCAAACAAACAAAGAAACTTGAAAGACAAACTTGAAGTACACTTGAAAATGGGAAATTGTTCCCGAAACTAGTAGTGTAAAAAAGAACTGTGGATTGAAGGCTGAAGGTATTATAACTTTAATCTAGTCATTAATCAATCCGGAAGGCAAAATGTTTAAAAAATAATAATAAATTTTAGTTGAATTTGACTTATAAGACAGACTACAACCCTTGCCAAAACCATTGTACTATTGATGAATATGATTTTATTTTAAGCTTATTGAACATTATATAGAACTTTCTACATGAGACAATTGAAATTTCACATCTTGACAACTGTATGGTAAACCTCAAATTTACAAATTGTTCATACTTAAAACCTCCATATAGCAAATTTAACCTCTGTATAATGATTGTTTTGTGTCTTTCGCTCATTATAACAAACGTAAATAGGTAAGGTACTTTACCTATACTTTAAAGTTTGGTCAGAACACCAACAATTTAGATTGGAGTCATTTTGTTTGTGTCAAGATATTGAGCTGTGCAGTGCATGAATACATATTGAATTGACAATGGATGGCTTGAGATAGAATAAGCTGAGATAAGTGTTTAAACCAAGTATTCTCTTTACTTTTATATAGAGAATTCCAGCTGCCCTAACATCAAAATAGCAAATTTTTTGTAACAAAATCATCAATATAATAAAATTTTGCTCTGCTCCTCTATCAGGCGCATCATGGAAGTTACGGTACCTACGGGCCATCAGTTCAAAGAATCGGCAACAAAATACAGCAAAATGGTTTCTACCGTAACAAATATTGTGAGTCTTATAGTTTTCAGGGCAGTATTTTTCATTTGTATGTAACAAACCACCATAGTGAAGAAAATTTTTACCATGAACTAGAGTTGGACTGTAGTAGTTGGAGCCATACACTGGACAACCAATGTATGTCCAAAGTTTGACTTCGCTAACAACAATAAACAAGATACATAGATGTTCTCACTTTGTTCTTCCATTAACCCTCTGAGTGGCAGCACTTTTGAACTTAATTTGTATTTTTATTTTTTTACTTTGACTCTGCAACTCGTCTTAACCCTTGAGCGGGCGCTTCACCGGTGAAAGTGAGAGGGTGCATGCAGAGTTTTACTCCAAAACGCTAAATCGCACAAATTCAACCTATCTTGCTAGTTTTTATAACATAGTATTGCATTTCAATGTCAAATATATTGATAAAATACAAAGTTCCATCATTAATTTAATCAATTAATTACTAAATTTGAGAAACAAACATAGTTAGTAATTTTCTAGTATAAGAATGGTGTTACGGGAGAGGGTGTATGCGGAGTATTGTTCCGCAATAATAAAATTAAACATCGATGCAAACCAAATATATTAAATGACAGTAGGCCTATTATAAATTAAAAAAAAATATATATATATATATATCTTGGTTCACACACATGTTTATGTGTGTATTCCGTTTAAAGAAAGTCTCCGCAAACTGATATTGCTTCACTGCATTGCAACTCACAAGGAAACAAAAGGAGAGTGGGGGTTTTAAATAGTTACGGCAGATTCCTGGAATGAGGCCCGTGAGGTCTGGAGCCTGACATGGCTGCCGATATCCGATATGCGTGTTTACTTTAAAAAAACTACAAAAAAAGAGGAAAACTCCACAAGCCCTCGAGGGCTAAAATACAAAGTTAAAACAAAAAAACCGAAAATGTCACCCCTTCAAACCACTAACCATAAAAGCAAAACAGGTATCCACTGCAATCCCAACTAAGCCTACCAATGCCGTCAACTTCCACCCAAACCGGTCACCATTTATTTAAGGTGGGCCCTCCACTTCATTATATCACACATTTGCAAGCCAAATTTGCCAAAGATTGCTCATGGTCGGGATTTGAACCCTCGTCCCTCCGAATGGCTTCAACTGTTGTACTCGTCAGCACAGCAGTCTAACCACTACACTACACTTGGTGATGATTATCCCCGTTGTGCTGACGAGCACAACGGTCTAACCACTACACCAAAAAAGACCACCGTCTGAGAAAGGGTTTACTTGGCTATAAAAGCATACTCTATCAGCTTGACAATTAACTAACACACGAGTTCATAATATTTCATGCATTAGCTCGCAGATGGCAGAACCCTAACGGTAATTGTAGACTACAATAGTGATTTACGCATGGTTGAATATATTCACATTAAAGAGACGATGCAGCATCCAAACTACTTGGAGGGTTAACTAATACCTTTGACTATACATTATTAATAGACGTGTCATTCTTATGCGCAAGCTGTAGTGGCTTGAGTGGTTCCCGAATCGGCTCTGGGAGTTAGTGTGTAGTTCCCCGTACAGGAGCGCTGCCGTCTGCTATCCCCCTCCCCCACTTCGGCCTCCCCCCAGCCATTCATAAGGACAAGAGAGGGATGTGCTCCGTGCACGTCGCCACGTCAACTCACTCATCCTCAAAGTTACTACGAGTGAGCACGCATTCCTGAGGGCGGGGCCAAGTGAGCTTACAGCTTTCGCCACTAGGAAGCGTCACTACACTGTCAGCACTGGACCGTGCCTTCCGAAATTTTGTTGGCGACAACATTTAACCATGAATGACACGTCTATTAATAATGTATTGTCGAAGATAATACCCTTAATACGCTGATTTCTCAAAAGGAAAACCTAGAATCACAACCAAAGCTAATTGTAACTGTAGTAGACAGCTTGGAAGAAGGAAGACTATCATCCCGTTTATTGCTTGACCTGAGAGAGGCTATTGACTGTCTTAGTCAGTCTCATCATAAATAAATTCGGACACCTGAGAGTGAGTATATACGCACTACGCAAAAAGATTTTTAGAGATTTTGTTTAGAGGTATGACAATAACTCATAAAATTGAAGTATATGGATAACACCTTTACCACAACACCTTGGGTAGGTTGCCATTCCAATAATCTAAATCTAAATAAAAAATCTAAATCTATCATCACACTTTTTTATTTAAAGAGGCGTGCATCAAGGTTTTGTACTCTTCGTACTGTTGTAAATGACCATTACACCATCATTTATACTTTATACTTTTAACTGAAATGGCGACCTATCCAGGTAGGTATTTTAAGCCAAGTATGAATGAGGAATGAATATAGGATGATTGTGGACGATCTTGTAGTCTTGTTACTGACTAAGGCTGACATGTTCCTTAGACAGGACTGTTAATTAATAGCCCAACAGCCGATGGCAACTAATAGACCTACAGTTTATCGTGGAATCCGAACCACGGCCTCTGAATTACGAATTGGTCTAATTATGAGGATGGTCTTTGTGGATTAATGCAGTATTCAATAGTATGCTCATTGAAACTAGACCCTACATTACGTTATCATTACATTGGAGAACTCCCACATTCGTGCTGATTAAACATTCTTACTACTAAATAAGAAAACCAGATAATAATAATAAACCAGATAATAACCTGGCAGTATCGTACATTTCTCTGACATGGTATACCTATATTGCAATGGAAACTCAAAAAAACCCAATGTAGATTGCATTTGGAAGAATAGCACCTGAAGTTCAACTAATCCCAGAGGGGCAAATGGAAGTTTTCAGGCATGACTACAGACAAAAAACTCACCTTGACCCCACTCGTGGGCTATCTAAAACTACATCAGAAAGTTAATATTCACACATGTGATATTTCAATTTTTTTAAATTACTGTAGTTTCCTTTGGAAATTAGGTTAGATCATAGATATGTCAAAAGGAAAAATTTCCCGTTCATCTAAATAACTGTTCTCATAGCCATATGACGTAGCTTACGTTACGATTTTGCAAGATGCGAATTGATTGATCCCCCCCTAAGAGTTTCGACACATCAATGTCAAAAATTATGTAACTTAGGCCCAGTCGAAAGAATTTCTAGAGAGGCTGAGGTAAAGGTTAACATTCAAAAGGCCATTCTTCAAATAATAATGCACTGAGTAACACCCAGGTAGGCCTATTAACATCAAAATAACAAACAAGGTGGATAAAATAGATTTGAATCTTAAATCCCTAAAATCGTGGGACTTACCATAATCTTATAACTTACCCCTAAATTGAATATAAGTTAAATTACTCTTGATGACTGGTTAGAAACTCCAAATCGGATTTGGTTCTAAATTGCTGATATTTTCAAAGCCAACACGGAAATGTGAAACTTCTAAATAGGTACTGTCGTATGTATATAAGTATCACATAGGGACGTTCAAATAACCTCAAAATCAAAGTAGATGATTAGTTTGAATTTAAATAAATTTTATCTTACCTTTTAAGATAAATTTTGATTCTTTAAACAAAATAAATAAAACAAACAACCCGATGACAGTTTTATCACCAACAAATAGTTAATGTCTTTCACTGCTAAACAAATTTCAACAGTTCATAAATATTCTCAACAACGATGACTAAAGACTAACTTTTTCTCTTTACCGGTTTTCGGTTTACCCTCCCTTACCGGTCTGCTGCAGTATAGCCAATTGTTTTTTTATCAATTGCCAACAGAACCTGCACAAGATACCATAATTACCACTTTTCTACCATTGACAAACTAAAGTAGCTGTGTACTTTGGTTAGTCTATGCCACTGCTCTTTCACTTTGGAATGGTCAAAGCTATGGAAGGTAAGGGACACTCAAAAACTACGAGGCTGGCTTACTGGACAGACTTAGTAAAGATGAAAGTAAATCCTAGTAAACTTTTGGCCTTTTCAGGCTGAATAAGTGCATCTGATGTGACCAATCGACTACTTTCGTAGCCATGAAACGTGACCAACGGTTTAAACCCCGTGGGAATTAGTTTAGATCATAAATATGTCTGAGGGGGCTATTTCATGTAACCTAGCTGTTGACTGTATTGCAATAGATAATATTATTGGACGACATCTCTATATACGAACAGGCTACTCTATTAACAATCGCTTGAACTTTACAAAACTAAAAAATACAATTTTAAATTAGAAATGGTTCCAATAAGAATTGTATTTTCACTGGTTAGTTAATTACTATATGGAATGTTTCGTAACATTAAAGTATTTCAGGGATTTGCTTAAAAAACATTAACTGTCTAATAAAAACCAAGGAGTATCCGGTCACGTAATCAATGACATCAATTCCGTTCAAAAATAATGTCTCACAAATTGCTAGTAGGTCCCCCTAGGACTTATAATATAAACATGTGATTTCCAATCATAATACATAATCCTCGAAAACTATAAAATATCAACGTGGTGAATTAAAATTTTCATTTTGTACAGTTCATACTTTATAGTTTTACATTAATGAATGATTCAGATGGCATTGGGTATTAAAGCGTATCGCTAATAATTGTTTACATTTGAACAAATTATGACAGTTTAAACTTCCAAATTATTTAATGGCTGGCTGTGGCGAGTGATGGTACAATGACCATTTTGTGTTTTTGTTCTGAAGTTTTTGTTCAAATCCATCGTTCCAACGTTAAAAATCCAAAATCCATCGTTCAAATGGATGGAATGATTTTCATAATGGCCATGAGAACATCAAAAATGCAAAAGAAGAACTAACTTTGCTTCTAAGGTATAGTTTAAATAGACAGAATGACAGTCTTTTGTCTTTTATTAGATAAAAATAGAAATTACCTTCCCGGTAATTTGGCGTTTACAGATATCAATGTAATTTTGACGAGAAAGGTTAAAATTAACGATTGACATAAGAAATCTACGAAATTTGATATAATTTTTACACAAAAAACAACAAATATGGGGGCCGGGGCGGTCTGCAGGGCTGACGTGCCTATCCGGTCAAGGCCAGGGGATTTCCGTGGTTTGAGCCTTCGAATCGCTGCTTCCAACTCCATCATTGTGAAGGGGTCTAAGCTGTCTTCTGGGGGTTCTGCAAAGAAGTTCTCCATGAATAATGCTCTACCCTCTCCCCTTGAAGTTCATCGTAGACATCGTGGTTCGTCTGAAACTGAGCATACATTGTGCTAGCAAAAGTTTCCACCTTGTCCTCCGGTGTATAGACTAGGCCGTGATCTCCATGGAGGGGACGGGCTGCCGGTTTGGTCCCCCCGATCTGCTTAGCTGCCCTCCACACACTGCCTCCTTCCACGTTTAGAGTTAGCAGGTACTCATTCCAACCCTCGGACCTGAAAGTGTCAACAAGTGATCTGATTATTCTATTCTGCCTGTTGAGCTGTCACCTAAACTCTGGGTGCCTGGTCGCCCGCCATCTGGCCCTCAGCTGGTTCCTCAGCTCTCACGGCGTACGTGGTCCGGCAAGCCGGCTCTGGGTGTCTGGGGCGGTACCTCTCTGGACGCATCTGAAATTGACGAAGCTAGAAGCTCATGCAATTCCGTGATGCATCCGTCGAGTTCTTCCGTGGTTACTGGGTCCCGTGCTGGCGGAAGGCGCTCTGAGACCAGTCGTTGGTACTTCTTCCAGTCGGTCCTCATGCGGGCATTGACAGGGGGGCGACTCAGCGTCGGGCTAGCGTTGATGGTCACGAGAACCGGCAAATGATCTGATGACAGACCGTTAACCGTGCTCGCGACAATCTCGAACGGCAGGTTCCTGCACAGAGCAAAATCAATCACATCAGGTGAGTGGCGAGGATTCGAAGGGAGGTGCGTCGGCTCGTCGGGGGCCACGACGTCTGTGCCGGCTCGTTCATCGAGGAAAGCTCTCAGCGCCACACCCCTTTCATTAGTGCCTCGTGAGTTCCAAGACGGGTGTTTGGCGTTGAAATCACCTGCAACAACAATAGGCTCAGGGCCTGTTAGTAATTCTGTAAGAGTTAGCGCATCGATGTGTCTGCCTGGAGGATGGTAGGCAGCGACTAGCTGGAGCTCCAAGCCGCCTACGTTCACGATAACGCCAGTTGTTTCTAGCAGACCCGTGGCTGTTGCGCTGGGCCTGTGAACAAGGTGGCGGTGAACCATGATAGCCGTGCCCCCTCCCGGGTTTCGGCTGTGCTGCCTAGGTGGGCGATCCGTCCTATAGACCTCGTATGATGGTAATCTGAAACAATCACGTTGGGTTAGATGGGTTTCACTGATGAGTGCGACGTCAATATTCAGCCGTGACAGGAAGAAGTGCAGTTCGTTTCTGCGGGTCTTCAACCCATTGGCGTTCCACGCGATGACCCTGATGTTCCTAGGCTCCATTCAGAAGTTCTAAGGAGGCTAGACATCAGCTGTACGAGGAGCTCCGGCATGGACTTTTCCTTGGCTGAAATAAGAATAGGAATTGTTTTGGTGAGCCAGGCAATCAGCTGCCTGACTGAAATAGTGTCGCCCTGCACCGCGGTGGTCACTGCAACAGAGGGTGAGGGGATGGCTGGTTTTGTGGGACTAGCCGCTGTTGGGGCCCTGGCAGCTGGTATGGGGGCCTTTGGAGCTGCTGGGGGAGCAACTTCCGTCTCCGTGTCGCTGTTGTTCAGCTGTGAATCTGAAACAACAATATTTTACATTTTTGGGCTCTGGCGCTTCCTGTTGCGTCGTTGGCGGCACGCCCGTGGCTGTGGTACCAAAGCCTGGGTTTCTGCCTGGGTAGGCAGCGACTAGCTGGAGCTCCAAGCCACCTACGTTCACGATAACGCCAGTTGTTTCTAGCAGACCAACATCGGGTTGGGTCACTTCAGCTGGTGCTGGAGCCGGGGAGGCGTGTGCTGCTGCAGAAGGGGGTACGGGTTTCGTCACCGCGGCCTTGCTACCGCCTGCATCAGAGCAATAAAAATAACATTACTATCACATTTTTTTATAGTGAATCGGACTGCAATCGTTGCGACATCGGACGGCAACCGGTGAAACAACGTCAAGGACTATCATTTTGCCGTATGTGTGTTATAAATCTACTATGTAGCTATAAGTCTCAACGAATCTTTAATTGTTTTCGGATACAGACGTCATTTTATTTTTCTAAACATGACAAATCTTCAATTCATATCAAACATTAAAGAAAAATAATTCGAATGCAAATAAACTATTACTATAAGCAAAACGAACCATCCGGAATTTGTATTGCATAAATATGAAACCTTTTACCGTTGTAAGTTTTGTTATTAATATTTTAAACAGTTATCACCAGGTTGTGGTTTAGGCTATACCAATGTCTTGTTTTACTTCGAGGAATCCTATTAAAAGGCATCCTCGTTAATTTGTCGTTTACAGATATCGATGTAATTTTGACGAGAAAGGTTGAAATTAACGATTGACATAAGAAATCTACGTAATTTGATATAATTTTTACTTTCGAAAGAGCCTATTTTGTAAATTTGAAATAATAAAGTTAGAGTATAATTTTAATACGAAAGTCAAAAGGATAACTTGGAAAGAATGATTGTCATGAAAAAAGTAGATATCTACATATAATAATCCTAATTATAATATGAAATAGTGAAATTAGATATTATATAGCCAAATATAACGAATTGGTATTGTTATTAGCCTGGTACGAAAGATATCAAGCTGGTGTAAATTATGTTGCAAGTTTTGTGTTAAATCTTTCTGAGCCACCTTTTCTTTGTATTTATGAATGGAATAATTTTCATATTGGCCATGAGAACATCAAAAATGCAAAAGAAGAACTAACTTTGCTTCTAAGGTATAGTTTAGCTAGACTTAATGACAGTCTTTTGTCTTTTATTAGATACCTAGAAGCACCGGTCCTTCCCGGCGGTGAAGTCTACGGATGCAGTATACGTTGCTAGGACGAGCACAGACTTCCCTGCGAGAGACGAAATTTTCTTACTGTTTTATTTTTTGATAAAATGCTTTATTAGGGGTAATAGAGTAATATTTGGTTTTAGATATTTTTTAAAAATAATTTTAAAAGAGAACGCAATAAAAATAACATTACTATCACATTTTTATATAGTGAATCGGACTGCGATCGTCGCGACATCGGACGGCAACCGGTGAAACCACGTCAAGGACTATCATTTTGCCGTATGTGTGCTATAAATCTACCATGTAGCTATAAGTCTCAACGAATCTTTAATTGTTTTTGGATACAGACGTAATTTTATTTTTCTAAACATGACAAATCTTCAATTCATATCAAACATTAAAGAAAAAATAATTCGAATGCAAATAAACTATTACTATAAGCAAAACGAACCATCCGGAATTTGTATTGCATAAATATGAAACCTTTTACCGTTGTAAGTTTTGTTATTAATATTTTAAACAGTTATCGCCAGGTTGTAGTTTAGGCTATACCAATGTCTTGTTTTACTTCGAGGAATCCTATTAAAAGGCATCCTCGTTAATTTGTCGTTTACAGATATCGATGTAATTTTGACGAGAAAGGTTGAAATTAACGATTGACATAAGAAATCTACGTAATTTGATATAATTTTTACTTTCGAAAGAGCCTATTTTGTAAATTTGAAATAATAAAGTTAGAGTATAATTTTAATACGAAAGTCAAAAGGATAACTTGGAAAGAATGATTGTCATGAAAAAAGTAGATATCTACATATAATAATCCTAATTATAATATGAAATAGTGAAATTAGATATTATATAGCCAAATATAACGAATTGGTATTGTTATTAGCCTGGTACGAAAGATATCAAGCTGGTGTAAATTATGTTGCAAGTTTTGTGTTAAATCTTTCTGAGCCACCTTTTCTTTGTATTTATGAATGGAATAATTTTCATATTGGCCATGAGAACATCAAAAATGCAAAAGAAGAACTAACTTTGCTTCTAAGGTATAGTTTAGCTAGACTTAATGACAGTCTTTTGTCTTTTATTAGATACCTAGAAGCACCGGTCCTTCCCGGCGGTGAAGTCCACGGATGCAGTATACGTTGCTAGGACGAGCACAGACTTCCCTGCGAGAGACGAAATTTTCTTACTGTTTTATTTTTTGATAAAATGCTTTATTAGGGGTAATAGAGTAATATTTGGTTTTAGATATTTTTTAAAAATAATTTAAAAAGAGAACGCAATAAAAATAACATTACTATCACATTTTTATATAGTGAATCGGACTGCGATCGTCGCGACATCGGACGGCAACCGGTGAAACCACGTCAAGGACTATCATTTTGCCGTATGTGTGCTATAAATCTACCATGTAGCTATAAGTCTCAACGAATCTTTAATTGTTTTTGGATACAGACGTAATTTTATATTTCTAAACATGACAAATCTTCAATTCATATCAAACATTAAAGAAAAATAATTCGAATGCAAATAAACTATTACTATAAGCAAAACGAACCATCCGGAATTTGTATTGCATAAATATGAAACCTTTTACCGTTGTAAGTTTTGTTATTAATATTTTAAACAGTTATCGCCAGGTTGTAGTTTAGGCTATACCAATGTCTTGTTTTACTTCGAGGAATCCTATTAAAAGGCATCCTCGTTAATTTGTCGTTTACAGATATCGATGTAATTTTGACGAGAAAGGTTGAAATTAACGATTGACATAAGAAATCTACGTAATTTGATATAATTTTTACTTTCGAAAGAGCCTATTTTGTAAATTTGAAAAATAATAAAGTTAGAGTATAATTTTAATACGAAAGTCAAAAGGATAACTTGGAAAGAATGATTGTCATGAAAAAAGTAGATATCTACATATAATAATCCTAATTATAATATGAAATAGTGAAATTAGATATTATATAGCCAAATATAACGAATTGGTATTGTTATTAGCCTGGTACGAAAGATATCAAGCTGGTGTAAATTATGTTGCAAGTTTTGTGTTAAATCTTTCTGAGCCACCTTTTCTTTGTATTTATGAATGGAATAATTTTCATATTGGCCATGAGAACATCAAAAATGCAAAAGAAGAACTAACTTTGCTTCTAAGGTATAGTTTAGCTAGACTTAATGACAGTCTTTTGTCTTTTATTAGATACCTAGAAGCACCGGTCCTTCCCGGCGGTGAAGTCCACGGATGCAGTATACGTTGCTAGGACGAGCACAGACTTCCCTGCGAGAGACGAAATTTTCTTACTGTTTTATTTTTTGATAAAATGCTTTATTAGGGGTAATAGAGTAATATTTGGTTTTAGATATTTTTTAAAAATAATTTTAAAAGAGAACGCAATAAAAATAACATTACTATCACATTTTTATATAGTGAATCGGACTGCGATCGTCGCGACATCGGACGGCAACCGGTGAAACCACGTCAAGGACTATCATTTTGCCGTATGTGTGCTATAAATCTACCATGTAGCTATAAGTCTCAACGAATCTTTAATTGTTTTTGGATACAGACGTAATTTTATTTTTCTAAACATGACAAATCTTCAATTCATATCAAACATTAAAGAAAAATAATTCGAATGCAAATAAACTATTACTATAAGCAAAACGAACCATCCGGAATTTGTATTGCATAAATATGAAACCTTTTACCGTTGTAAGTTTTGTTATTAATATTTTAAACAGTTATCGCCAGGTTGTAGTTTAGGCTATACCAATGTCTTGTTTTACTTCGAGGAATCCTATTAAAAGGCATCCTCGTTAATTTGTCGTTTACAGATATCGATGTAATTTTGACGAGAAAGGTTGAAATTAACGATTGACATAAGAAATCTACGTAATTTGATATAATTTTTACTTTCGAAAGAGCCTATTTTGTAAATTTGAAATAATAAAGTTAGAGTATAATTTTAATACGAAAGTCAAAAGGATAACTTGGAAAGAATGATTGTCATGAAAAAAGTAGATATCTACATATAATAATCCTAATTATAATATGAAATAGTGAAATTAGATATTATATAGCCAAATATAACGAATTGGTATTGTTATTAGCCTGGTACGAAAGATATCAAGCTGGTGTAAATTATGTTGCAAGTTTTGTGTTAAATCTTTCTGAGCCACCTTTTCTTTGTATTTATGAATGGAATAATTTTCATATTGGCCATGAGAACATCAAAAATGCAAAAGAAGAACTAACTTTGCTTCTAAGGTATAGTTTAGCTAGACTTAATGACAGTCTTTTGTCTTTTATTAGATACCTAGAAGCACCGGTCCTTCCCGGCGGTGAAGTCTACGGATGCAGTATACGTTGCTAGGACGAGCACAGACTTCCCTGCGAGAGACGAAATTTTCTTACTGTTTTATTTTTTGATAAAATGCTTTATTAGGGGTAATAGAGTAATATTTGGTTTTAGATATTTTTTAAAAATATTTTAAAAAGAGAACGCAATAAAAATAACATTACTATCACATTTTTATATAGTGAATCGGACTGCGATCGTCGCGACATCGGACGGCAACCGGTGAAACCACGTCAAGGACTATCATTTTGCCGTATGTGTGCTATAAATCTACCATGTAGCTATAAGTCTCAACGAATCTTTAATTGTTTTTGGATACAGACGTAATTTTATTTTTCTAAACATGACAAATCTTCAATTCATATCAAACATTAAAGAAAAATAATTCGAATGCAAATAAACTATTACTATAAGCAAAACGAACCATCCGGAATTTGTATTGCATAAATATGAAACCTTTTACCGTTGTAAGTTTTGTTATTAATATTTTAAACAGTTATCGCCAGGTTGTAGTTTAGGCTATACCAATGTCTTGTTTTACTTCGAGGAATCCTATTAAAAGGCATCCTCGTTAATTTGTCGTTTACAGATATCGATGTAATTTTGACGAGAAAGGTTGAAATTAACGATTGACATAAGAAATCTACGTAATTTGATATAATTTTTACTTTCGAAAGAGCCTATTTTGTAAATTTGAAATAATAAAGTTAGAGTATAATTTTAATACGAAAGTCAAAAGGATAACTTGGAAAGAATGATTGTCATGAAAAAAGTAGATATCTACATATAATAATCCTAATTATAATATGAAATAGTGAAATTAGATATTATATAGCCAAATATAACGAATTGGTATTGTTATTAGCCTGGTACGAAAGATATCAAGCTGGTGTAAATTATGTTGCAAGTTTTGTGTTAAATCTTTCTGAGCCACCTTTTCTTTGTATTTATGAATGGAATAATTTTCATATTGGCCATGAGAACATCAAAAATGCAAAAGAAGAACTAACTTTGCTTCTAAGGTATAGTTTAGCTAGACTTAATGACAGTCTTTTGTCTTTTATTAGATACCTAGAAGCACCGGTCCTTCCCGGCGGTGAAGTCTACGGATGCAGTATACGTTGCTAGGACGAGCACAGACTTCCCTGCGAGAGACGAAATTTTCTTACTGTTTTTTTTTTTGATAAAATGCTTTATTAGGGGTAATAGAGTAATATTTGGTTTTAGATATTTTTTAAAAATAATTTAAAAAGAGAACGCAATAAAAATAACATTACTATCACATTTTTATATAGTGAATCGGACTGCGATCGTCGCGACATCGGACGGCAACCGGTGAAACCACGTCAAGGACTATCATTTTGCCGTATGTGTGCTATAAATCTACCATGTAGCTATAAGTCTCAACGAATCTTTAATTGTTTTTGGATACAGACGTAATTTTATTTTTCTAAACATGACAAATCTTCAATTCATATCAAACATTAAAGAAAAATAATTCGAATGCAAATAAACTATTACTATAAGCAAAACGAACCATCCGGAATTTGTATTGCATAAATATGAAACCTTTTACCGTTGTAAGTTTTGTTATTAATATTTTAAACAGTTATCGCCAGGTTGTAGTTTAGGCTATACCAATGTCTTGTTTTACTTCGAGGAATCCTATTAAAAGGCATCCTCGTTAATTTGTCGTTTACAGATATCGATGTAATTTTGACGAGAAAGGTTGAAATTAACGATTGACATAAGAAATCTACGTAATTTGATATAATTTTTACTTTCGAAAGAGCCTATTTTGTAAATTTGAAATAATAAAGTTAGAGTATAATTTTAATACGAAAGTCAAAAGGATAACTTGGAAAGAATGATTGTCATGAAAAAAGTAGATATCTACATATAATAATCCTAATTATAATATGAAATAGTGAAATTAGATATTATATAGCCAAATATAACGAATTGGTATTGTTATTAGCCTGGTACGAAAGATATCAAGCTGGTGTAAATTATGTTGCAAGTTTTGTGTTAAATCTTTCTGGAGCCACCTTTTCTTTGTATTTATGAATGGAATAATTTTCATATTGGCCATGAGAACATCAAAAATGCAAAAGAAGAACTAACTTTGCTTCTAAGGTATAGTTTAGCTAGACTTAATGACAGTCTTTTGTCTTTTATTAGATACCTAGAAGCACCGGTCCTTCCCGGCGGTGAAGTCCACGGATGCAGTATACGTTGCTAGGACGAGCACAGACTTCCCTGCGAGAGACGAAATTTTCTTACTGTTTTATTTTTTGATAAAATGCTTTATTAGGGGTAATAGAGTAATATTTGGTTTTAGATATTTTTTAAAAATATTTTAAAAAGAGAACGCAATAAAAATAACATTACTATCACATTTTTATATAGTGAATCGGACTGCGATCGTCGCGACATCGGACGGCAACCGGTGAAACCACGTCAAGGACTATCATTTTGCCGTATGTGTGCTATAAATCTACCATGTAGCTATAAGTCTCAACGAATCTTTAATTGTTTTTGGATACAGACGTAATTTTATTTTTCTAAACATGACAAATCTTCAATTCATATCAAACATTAAAGAAAAATAATTCGAATGCAAATAAACATTACTATAAGCAAAACGAACCATCCGGAATTTGTATTGCATAAATATGAAACCTTTTACCGTTGTAAGTTTTGTTATTAATATTTTAAACAGTTATCGCCAGGTTGTAGTTTAGGCTATACCAATGTCTTGTTTTACTTCGAGGAATCCTATTAAAAGGCATCCTCGTTAATTTGTCGTTTACAGATATCGATGTAATTTTGACGAGAAAGGTTGAAATTAACGATTGACATAAGAAATCTACGTAATTTGATATAATTTTTACTTTCGAAAGAGCCTATTTTGTAAATTTGAAATAATAAAGTTAGAGTATAATTTTAATACGAAAGTCAAAAGGATAACTTGGAAAGAATGATTGTCATGAAAAAAGTAGATATCTACATATAATAATCCTAATTATAATATGAAATAGTGAAATTAGATATTATATAGCCAAATATAACGAATTGGTATTGTTATTAGCCTGGTACGAAAGATATCAAGCTGGTGTAAATTATGTTGCAAGTTTTGTGTTAAATCTTTCTGAGCCACCTTTTCTTTGTATTTATGAATGGAATAATTTTCATATTGGCCATGAGAACATCAAAAATGCAAAAGAAGAACTAACTTTGCTTCTAAGGTATAGTTTAGCTAGACTTAATGACAGTCTTTTGTCTTTTATTAGATACCTAGAAGCACCGGTCCTTCCCGGCGGTGAAGTCTACGGATGCAGTATACGTTGCTAGGACGAGCACAGACTTCCCTGCGAGAGACGAAATTTTCTTACTGTTTTATTTTTTGATAAAATGCTTTATTAGGGGTAATAGAGTAATATTTGGTTTTAGATATTTTTTAAAAATAATTTTAAAAAGAGAACGCAATAAAAATAACATTACTATCACATTTTTATATAGTGAATCGGACTGCGATCGTCGCGACATCGGACGGCAACCGGTGAAACCACGTCAAGGACTATCATTTTGCCGTATGTGTGCTATAAATCTACCATGTAGCTATAAGTCTCAACGAATCTTTAATTGTTTTTGGATACAGACGTAATTTTATTTTTCTAAACATGACAAATCTTCAATTCATATCAAACATTAAAGAAAAATAATTCGAATGCAAATAAACTATTACTATAAGCAAAACGAACCATCCGGAATTTGTATTGCATAAATATGAAACCTTTTACCGTTGTAAGTTTTGTTATTAATATTTTAAACAGTTATCGCCAGGTTGTAGTTTAGGCTATACCAATGTCTTGTTTTACTTCGAGGAATCCTATTAAAAGGCATCCTCGTTAATTTGTCGTTTACAGATATCGATGTAATTTTGACGAGAAAGGTTGAAATTAACGATTGACATAAGAAATCTACGTAATTTGATATAATTTTTACTTTCGAAAGAGCCTATTTTGTAAATTTGAAATAATAAAGTTAGAGTATAATTTTAATACGAAAGTCAAAAGGATAACTTGGAAAGAATGATTGTCATGAAAAAAGTAGATATCTACATATAATAATCCTAATTATAATATGAAATAGTGAAATTAGATATTATATAGCCAAATATAACGAATTGGTATTGTTATTAGCCTGGTACGAAAGATATCAAGCTGGTGTAAATTATGTTGCAAGTTTTGTGTTAAATCTTTCTGAGCCACCTTTTCTTTGTATTTATGAATGGAATAATTTTCATATTGGCCATGAGAACATCAAAAATGCAAAAGAAGAACTAACTTTGCTTCTAAGGTATAGTTTAGCTAGACTTAATGACAGTCTTTTGTCTTTTATTAGATACCTAGAAGCACCGGTCCTTCCCGGCGGTGAAGTCACGGATGCAGTATACGTTGCTAGGACGAGCACAGACTTCCCTGCGAGAGACGAAATTTTCTTACTGTTTTATTTTTTGATAAAATGCTTTATTAGGGGTAATAGAGTAATATTTGGTTTTAGATATTTTTTAAAAATAATTTTAAAAGAGAACGCAATAAAAATAACATTACTATCACATTTTTATATAGTGAATCGGACTGCGATCGTCGCGACATCGGACGGCAACCGGTGAAACCACGTCAAGGACTATCATTTTGCCGTATGTGTGCTATAAATCTACCATGTAGCTATAAGTCTCAACGAATCTTTAATTGTTTTTGGATACAGACGTAATTTTATTTTTCTAAACATGACAAATCTTCAATTCATATCAAACATTAAAGAAAAATAATTCGAATGCAAATAAACTATTACTATAAGCAAAACGAACCATCCGGAATTTGTATTGCATAAATATGAAACCTTTTACCGTTGTAAGTTTTGTTATTAATATTTTAAACAGTTATCGCCAGGTTGTAGTTTAGGCTATACCAATGTCTTGTTTTACTTCGAGGAATCCTATTAAAAGGCATCCTCGTTAATTTGTCGTTTACAGATATCGATGTAATTTTGACGAGAAAGGTTGAAATTAACGATTGACATAAGAAATCTACGTAATTTGATATAATTTTTACTTTCGAAAGAGCCTATTTTGTAAATTTGAAATAATAAAGTTAGAGTATAATTTTAATACGAAAGTCAAAAGGATAACTTGGAAAGAATGATTGTCATGAAAAAAGTAGATATCTACATATAATAATCCTAATTATAATATGAAATAGTGAAATTAGATATTATATAGCCAAATATAACGAATTGGTATTGTTATTAGCCTGGTACGAAAGATATCAAGCTGGTGTAAATTATGTTGCAAGTTTTGTGTTAAATCTTTCTGAGCCACCTTTTCTTTGTATTTATGAATGGAATAATTTTCATATTGGCCATGAGAACATCAAAAATGCAAAAGAAGAACTAACTTTGCTTCTAAGGTATAGTTTAGCTAGACTTAATGACAGTCTTTTGTCTTTTATTAGATACCTAGAAGCACCGGTCCTTCCCGGCGGTGAAGTCCACGGATGCAGTATACGTTGCTAGGACGAGCACAGACTTCCCTGCGAGAGACGAAATTTTCTTACTGTTTTATTTTTTGATAAAATGCTTTATTAGGGGTAATAGAGTAATATTTGGTTTTAGATATTTTTTAAAAATATTTTAAAAAGAGAACGCAATAAAAATAACATTACTATCACATTTTTATATAGTGAATCGGACTGCGATCGTCGCGACATCGGACGGCAACAAAACCACGTCAAGGACTATCATTTTGCCGTATGTGTGCTATAAATCTACCATGTAGCTATAAGTCTCAACGAATCTTTAATTGTTTTTGGATACAGACGTAATTTTATTTTTCTAAACATGACAAATCTTCAATTCATATCAAACATTAAAGAAAAATAATTCGAATGCAAATAAACTATTACTATAAGCAAAACGAACCATCCGGAATTTGTATTGCATAAATATGAAACCTTTTACCGTTGTAAGTTTTGTTATTAATATTTTAAACAGTTATCGCCAGGTTGTAGTTTAGGCTATACCAATGTCTTGTTTTACTTCGAGGAATCCTATTAAAAGGCATCCTCGTTAATTTGTCGTTTACAGATATCGATGTAATTTTGACGAGAAAGGTTGAAATTAACGATTGACATAAGAAATCTACGTAATTTGATATAATTTTTACTTTCGAAAGAGCCTATTTTGTAAATTTGAAATAATAAAGTTAGAGTATAATTTTAATACGAAAGTCAAAAGGATAACTTGGAAAGAATGATTGTCATGAAAAAAGTAGATATCTACATATAATAATCCTAATTATAATATGAAATAGTGAAATTAGATATTATATAGCCAAATATAACGAATTGGTATTGTTATTAGCCTGGTACGAAAGATATCAAGCTGGTGTAAATTATGTTGCAAGTTTTGTGTTAAATCTTTCTGAGCCACCTTTTCTTTGTATTTATGAATGGAATAATTTTCATATTGGCCATGAGAACATCAAAAATGCAAAAGAAGAACTAACTTTGCTTCTAAGGTATAGTTTAGCTAGACTTAATGACAGTCTTTTGTCTTTTATTAGATACCTAGAAGCACCGGTCCTTCCCGGCGGTGAAGTCTACGGATGCAGTATACGTTGCTAGGACGAGCACAGACTTCCCTGCGAGAGACGAAATTTTCTTACTGTTTTATTTTTTGATAAAATGCTTTATTAGGGGTAATAGAGTAATATTTGGTTTTAGATATTTTTAAAAATATTTTTAAAAAGAGAACGCAATAAAAATAACATTACTATCACATTTTTATATAGTGAATCGGACTGCGATCGTCGCGACATCGGACGGCAACCGGTGAAACCACGTCAAGGACTATCATTTTGCCGTATGTGTGCTATAAATCTACCATGTAGCTATAAGTCTCAACGAATCTTTAATTGTTTTTGGATACAGACGTAATTTTATTTTTCTAAACATGACAAATCTTCAATTCATATCAAACATTAAAGAAAAATAATTCGAATGCAAATAAACTATTACTATAAGCAAAACGAACCATCCGGAATTTGTATTGCATAAATATGAAACCTTTTACCGTTGTAAGTTTTGTTATTAATATTTTAAACAGTTATCGCCAGGTTGTAGTTTAGGCTATACCAATGTCTTGTTTTACTTCGAGGAATCCTATTAAAAGGCATCCTCGTTAATTTGTCGTTTACAGATATCGATGTAATTTTGACGAGAAAGGTTGAAATTAACGATTGACATAAGAAATCTACGTAATTTGATATAATTTTTACTTTCGAAAGAGCCTATTTTGTAAATTTGAAATAATAAAGTTAGAGTATAATTTTAATACGATAGTCAAAAGGATAACTTGGAAAGAATGATTGTCATGAAAAAAGTAGATATCTACATATAATAATCCTAATTATAATATGAAATAGTGAAATTAGATATTATATAGCCAAATATAACGAATTGGTATTGTTATTAGCCTGGTACGAAAGATATCAAGCTGGTGTAAATTATGTTGCAAGTTTTGTGTTAAATCTTTCTGAGCCACCTTTTCTTTGTATTTATGAATGGAATAATTTTCATATTGGCCATGAGAACATCAAAAATGCAAAAGAAGAACTAACTTTGCTTCTAAGGTATAGTTTAGCTAGACTTAATGACAGTCTTTTGTCTTTTATTAGATACCTAGAAGCACCGGTCCTTCCCGGCGGTGAAGTCCACGGATGCAGTATACGTTGCTAGGACGAGCACAGACTTCCCTGCGAGAGACGAAATTTTCTTACTGTTTTATTTTTTGTAAAAATGCTTTATTAGGGGTAATAGAGTAATATTTGGTTTTAGATATTTTTTAAAAATATTTTAAAAAGAGAACGCAATAAAAATAACATTACTATCACATTTTTATATAGTGAATCGGACTGCGATCGTCGCGACATCGGACGGCAACCGGTGAAACCACGTCAAGGACTATCATTTTGCCGTATGTGTGCTATAAATCTACCATGTAGCTATAAGTCTCAACGAATCTTTAATTGTTTTTGGATACAGACGTAATTTTATTTTTCTAAACATGACAAATCTTCAATTCATATCAAACATTAAAGAAAAATAATTCGAATGCAAATAAACTATTACTATAAGCAAAACGAACCATCCGGAATTTGTATTGCATAAATATGAAACCTTTTACCGTTGTAAGTTTTGTTATTAATATTTTAAACAGTTATCGCCAGGTTGTAGTTTAGGCTATACCAATGTCTTGTTTTACTTCGAGGAATCCTATTAAAAGGCATCCTCGTTAATTTGTCGTTTACAGATATCGATGTAATTTTGACGAGAAAGGTTGAAATTAACGATTGACATAAGAAATCTACGTAATTTGATATAATTTTTACTTTCGAAAGAGCCTATTTTGTAAATTTGAAATAATAAAGTTAGAGTATAATTTTAATACGAAAGTCAAAAGGATAACTTGGAAAGAATGATTGTCATGAAAAAAGTAGATATCTACATATAATAATCCTAATTATAATATGAAATAGTGAAATTAGATATTATATAGCCAAATATAACGAATTGGTATTGTTATTAGCCTGGTACGAAAGATATCAAGCTGGTGTAAATTATGTTGCAAGTTTTGTGTTAAATCTTTCTGAGCCACCTTTTCTTTGTATTTATGAATGGAATAATTTTCATATTGGCCATGAAAACATCAAAAATGCAAAAGAAGAACTAACTTTGCTTCTAAGGTATAGTTTAGCTAGACTTAATGACAGTCTTTTGTCTTTTATTAGATACCTAGAAGCACCGGTCCTTCCCGGCGGTGAAGTCCACGGATGCAGTATACGTTGCTAGGACGAGCACAGACTTCCCTGCGAGAGACGAAATTTTCTTACTGTTTTATTTTTTGATAAAATGCTTTATTAGGGGTAATAGAGTAATATTTGGTTTTAGATATTTTTTAAAAATATTTTAAAAAGAGAACGCAATAAAAATAACATTACTATCACATTTTTATATAGTGAATCGGACTGCGATCGTCGCGACATCGGACGGCAACCGGTGAAACCACGTCAAGGACTATCATTTTGCCGTATGTGTGCTATAAATCTACCATGTAGCTATAAGTCTCAACGAATCTTTAATTGTTTTTGGATACAGACGTAATTTTATTTTTCTAAACATGACAAATCTTCAATTCATATCAAACATTAAAGAAAAATAATTCGAATGCAAATAAAACTATTACTATAAGCAAAACGAACCATCCGGAATTTGTATTGCATAAATATGAAACCTTTTACCGTTGTAAGTTTTGTTATTAATATTTTAAACAGTTATCGCCAGGTTGTAGTTTAGGCTATACCAATGTCTTGTTTTACTTCGAGGAATCCTATTAAAAGGCATCCTCGTTAATTTGTCGTTTACAGATATCGATGTAATTTTGACGAGAAAGGTTGAAATTAACGATTGACATAAGAAATCTACGTAATTTGATATAATTTTTACTTTCGAAAGAGCCTATTTTGTAAATTTGAAATAATAAAGTTAGAGTATAATTTTAATACGAAAGTCAAAAGGATAACTTGGAAAGAATGATTGTCATGAAAAAAGTAGATATCTACATATAATAATCCTAATTATAATATGAAATAGTGAAATTAGATATTATATAGCCAAATATAACGAATTGGTATTGTTATTAGCCTGGTACGAAAGATATCAAGCTGGTGTAAATTATGTTGCAAGTTTTGTGTTAAATCTTTTGGAGCCACCTTTTCTTTGTATTTATGAATGGAATAATTTTCATATTGGCCATGAGAACATCAAAAATGCAAAAGAAGAACTAACTTTGCTTCTAAGGTATAGTTTAGCTAGACTTAATGACAGTCTTTTGTCTTTTATTAGATACCTAGAAGCACCGGTCCTTCCCGGCGGTGAAGTCCACGGATGCAGTATACGTTGCTAGGACGAGCACAGACTTCCCTGCGAGAGACGAAATTTTCTTACTGTTTTATTTTTTGATAAAATGCTTTATTAGGGGTAATAGAGTAATATTTGGTTTTAGATATTTTTTAAAAATATTTAAAAAGAGAACGCAATAAAAATAACATTACTATCACATTTTTATATAGTGAATCGGACTGCGATCGTCGCGACATCGGACGGCAACCGGTGAAACCACGTCAAGGACTATCATTTTGCCGTATGTGTGCTATAAATCTACCATGTAGCTATAAGTCTCAACGAATCTTTAATTGTTTTTGGATACAGACGTAATTTTATTTTTCTAAACATGACAAATCTTCAATTCATATCAAACATTAAAGAAAAATAATTCGAATGCAAATAAACTATTACTATAAGCAAAACGAACCATCCGGAATTTGTATTGCATAAATATGAAACCTTTTACCGTTGTAAGTTTTGTTATTAATATTTTAAACAGTTATCGCCAGGTTGTAGTTTAGGCTATACCAATGTCTTGTTTTACTTCGAGGAATCCTATTAAAAGGCATCCTCGTTAATTTGTCGTTTACAGATATCGATGTAATTTTGACGAGAAAGGTTGAAATTAACGATTGACATAAGAAATCTACGTAATTTGATATAATTTTTACTTTCGAAAGAGCCTATTTTGTAAATTTGAAATAATAAAGTTAGAGTATAATTTTAATACGATAGTCAAAAGGATAACTTGGAAAGAATGATTGTCATGAAAAAAGTAGATATCTACATATAATAATCCTAATTATAATATGAAATAGTGAAATTAGATATTATATAGCCAAATATAACGAATTGGTATTGTTATTAGCCTGGTACGAAAGATATCAAGCTGGTGTAAATTATGTTGCAAGTTTTGTGTTAAATCTTTTGGAGCCACCTTTTCTTTGTATTTATGAATGGAATAATTTTCATATTGGCCATGAGAACATCAAAAATGCAAAAGAAGAACTAACTTTGCTTCTAAGGTATAGTTTAGCTAGACTTAATGACAGTCTTTTGTCTTTTATTAGATACCTAGAAGCACCGGTCCTTCCCGGCGGTGAAGTCTACGGATGCAGTATACGTTGCTAGGACGAGCACAGACTTCCCTGCGAGAGACGAAATTTTCTTACTGTTTTATTTTTTGATAAAATGCTTTATTAGGGGTAATAGAGTAATATTTGGTTTTAGATATTTTTTAAAAATAATTTTAAAAAGAGAACGCAATAAAAATAACATTACTATCACATTTTTATATAGTGAATCGGACTGCGATCGTCGCGACATCGGACGGCAACCGGTGAAACCACGTCAAGGACTATCATTTTGCCGTATGTGTGCTATAAATCTACCATGTAGCTATAAGTCTCAACGAATCTTTAATTGTTTTTGGATACAGACGTAATTTTATTTTTCTAAACATGACAAATCTTCAATTCATATCAAACATTAAAGAAAAATAATTCGAATGCAAATAAACTATTACTATAAGCAAAACGAACCATCCGGAATTTGTATTGCATAAATATGAAACCTTTTACCGTTGTAAGTTTTGTTATTAATATTTTAAACAGTTATCGCCAGGTTGTAGTTTAGGCTATACCAATGTCTTGTTTTACTTCGAGGAATCCTATTAAAAGGCATCCTCGTTAATTTGTCGTTTACAGATATCGATGTAATTTTGACGAGAAAGGTTGAAATTAACGATTGACATAAGAAATCTACGTAATTTGATATAATTTTTACTTTCGAAAGAGCCTATTTTGTAAATTTGAAATAATAAAGTTAGAGTATAATTTTAATACGAAAGTCAAAAGGATAACTTGGAAAGAATGATTGTCATGAAAAAAGTAGATATCTACATATAATAATCCTAATTATAATATGAAATAGTGAAATTAGATATTATATAGCCAAATATAACGAATTGGTATTGTTATTAGCCTGGTACGAAAGATATCAAGCTGGTGTAAATTATGTTGCAAGTTTTGTGTTAAATCTTTTAGAGCCACCTTTTCTTTGTATTTATGAATGGAATAATTTTCATATTGGCCATGAGAACATCAAAAATGCAAAAGAAGAACTAACTTTGCTTCTAAGGTATAGTTTAGCTAGACTTAATGACAGTCTTTTGTCTTTTATTAGATACCTAGAAGCACCGGTCCTTCCCGGCGGTGAAGTCCACGGATGCAGTATACGTTGCTAGGACGAGCACAGACTTCCCTGCGAGAGACGAAATTTTCTTACTGTTTTATTTTTTGATAAAATGCTTTATTAGGGGTAATAGAGTAATATTTGGTTTTAGATATTTTTTAAAAATATTTTAAAAAGAGAACGCAATAAAAATAACATTACTATCACATTTTTATATAGTGAATCGGACTGCGTGCTATCGTCGCGACATCGGACGGCAACCGGTGAAACCACGTCAAGGACTATCATTTTGCCGTATGTGTGCTATAAATCTACCATGTAGCTATAAGTCTCAACGAATCTTTAATTGTTTTTGGATACAGACGTAATTTTATTTTTCTAAACATGACAAATCTTCAATTCATATCAAACATTAAAGAAAAATAATTCGAATGCAAATAAACTATTACTATAAGCAAAACGAACCATCCGGAATTTGTATTGCATAAATATGAAACCTTTTACCGTTGTAAGTTTTGTTATTAATATTTTAAACAGTTATCGCCAGGTTGTAGTTTAGGCTATACCAATGTCTTGTTTTACTTCGAGGAATCCTATTAAAAGGCATCCTCGTTAATTTGTCGTTTACAGATATCGATGTAATTTTGACGAGAAAGGTTGAAATTAACGATTGACATAAGAAATCTACGTAATTTGATATAATTTTTACTTTCGAAAGAGCCTATTTTGTAAATTTGAAATAATAAAGTTAGAGTATAATTTTAATACGAAAGTCAAAAGGATAACTTGGAAAGAATGATTGTCATGAAAAAAGTAGATATCTACATATAATAATCCTAATTATAATATAAAATAGTGAAATTACATATTATATAGCCAAATATAACGAATTGGTATTTTTATTAGCCTGGTACGAAAGATATCTAGCTGGTGTAAATTATGTTGCAAGTTTTGTGTTAAATCTTTCTGAGCCACCTTTTCTTTGTATTTATGAATGGAATAATTTTCATATTGGCCATGAGAACATCAAAAATGCAAAAGAAGAACTAACTTTGCTTCTAAGGTATAGTTTAGCTAGACTTAATGACAGTCTTTTGTCTTTTATTAGATACCTAGAAGCACCGGTCCTTCCCGGCGGTGAAGTCCACGGATGCAGTATACGTTGCTAGGACGAGCACAGACTTCCCTGCGAGAGACGAAATTTTCTTACTGTTTTATTTTTTGATAAAATGCTTTATTAGGGGTAATAGAGTAATATTTGGTTTTAGATATTTTTTAAAAATAATTTTAAAAAGAGAACGCAATAAAAATAACATTACTATCACATTTTTATATAGTGAATCGGACTGCGATCGTCGCGACATCGGACGGCAACCGGTGAAACCACGTCAAGGACTATCATTTTGCCGTATGTGTGCTATAAATCTACCATGTAGCTATAAGTCTCAACGAATCTTTAATTGTTTTTGGATACAGACGTAATTTTATTTTTCTAAACATGACAAATCTTCAATTCATATCAAACATTAAAGAAAAATAATTCGAATGCAAATAAACTATTACTATAAGCAAAACGAACCATCCGGAATTTGTATTGCATAAATATGAAACCTTTTACCGTTGTAAGTTTTGTTATTAATATTTTAAACAGTTATCGCCAGGTTGTAGTTTAGGCTATACCAATGTCTTGTTTTACTTCGAGGAATCCTATTAAAAGGCAGCCTCGTTAATTTGTCGTTTACAGATATCGATGTAATTTTGACGAGAAAGGTTGAAATTAACGATTGACATAAGAAATCTACGTAATTTGATATAATTTTTACTTTCGAAAGAGCCTATTTTGTAAATTTGAAATAATAAAGTTAGAGTATAATTTTAATACGAAAGTCAAAAGGATAACTTGGAAAGAATGATTGTCATGAAAAAAGTAGATATCTACATATAATAATCCTAATTATAATATGAAATAGTGAAATTAGATATTATATAGCCAAATATAACGAATTGGTATTGTTATTAGCCTGGTACGAAAGATATCAAGCTGGTGTAAATTATGTTGCAAGTTTTGTGTTAAATCTTTTGGAGCCACCTTTTCTTTGTATTTATGAATGGAATAATTTTCATATTGGCCATGAGAACATCAAAAATGCAAAAGAAGAACTAACTTTGCTTCTAAGGTATAGTTTAGCTAGACTTAATGACAGTCTTTTGTCTTTTATTAGATACCTAGAAGCACCGGTCCTTCCCGGCGGTGAAGTCCACGGATGCAGTATACGTTGCTAGGACGAGCACAGACTTCCCTGCGAGAGACGAAATTTTCTTACTGTTTTATTTTTTGATAAAATGCTTTATTAGGGGTAATAGAGTAATATTTGGTTTTAGATATTTTTTAAAAATATTTTAAAAGAGAACGCAATAAAAATAACATTACTATCACATTTTTATATAGTGAATCGGACTGCGATCGTCGCGACATCGGACGGCAACCGGTGAAACCACGTCAAGGACTATCATTTTGCCGTATGTGTGCTATAAATCTACCATGTAGCTATAAGTCTCAACGAATCTTTAATTGTTTTTGGATACAGACGTAATTTTATTTTTCTAAACATGACAAATCTTCAATTCATATCAAACATTAAAGAAAAATAATTAGAATGCAAATAAACTATTACTATAAGCAAAACGAACCATCCGGAATTTGTATTGCATAAATATGAAACCTTTTACCGTTGTAAGTTTTGTTATTAATATTTTAAACAGTTATCGCCAGGTTGTAGTTTAGGCTATACCAATGTCTTGTTTTACTTCGAGGAATCCTATTAAAAGGCATCCTCGTTAATTTGTCGTCTACAGATATCGATGTAATTTTGACGAAAAAGGTTGAAATTAACGATTGACATAAGAAATCTACGTAATTTGATATAATTTTTACTTTCGAAAGAGCCTATTTTGTAAATTTGAAATAATAAAGTTAGAGTATAATTTTAATACGAAAGTCAAAAGGATAACTTGGAAAGAATGATTGTCATGAAAAAAGTAGATATCTACATATAATAATCCTAATTATAATATGAAATAGTGAAATTAGATATTATATAGCCAAATATAACGAATTGGTATTTTTATTAGCCTGGTACGAAAGATATCTAGCTGGTGTAAATTATGTTGCAAGTTTTGTGTTAAATCTTTTGGAGCCACCTTTTCTTTGTATTTATGAATGGAATAATTTTCATATTGGCCATGAGAACATCAAAAATGCAAAAGAAGAACTAACTTTGCTTCTAAGGTATAGTTTAGCTAGACTTAATGACAGTCTTTTGTCTTTTATTAGATACCTAGAAGCACCGGTCCTTCCCGGCGGTGAAGTCACGGATGCAGTATACGTTGCTAGGACGAGCACAGACTTCCCTGCGAGAGACGAAATTTTCTTACTGTTTTATTTTTTGATAAAATGCTTTATTAGGGGTAATAGAGTAATATTTGGTTTTAGATATTTTTTAAAAATATTTTAAAAAGAGAACGCAATAAAAATAACATTACTATCACATTTTTATATAGTGAATCGGACTGCGATCGTCGCGACATCGGACGGCAACCGGTGAAACCACGTCAAGGACTATCATTTTGCCGTATGTGTGCTATAAATCTACCATGTAGCTATAAGTCTCAACGAATCTTTAATTGTTTTTGGATACAGACGTAATTTTATTTTTCTAAACATGACAAATCTTCAATTCATATCAAACATTAAAGAAAAATAATTCGAATGCAAATAAACTATTACCATAAGCAAAACGAACCATCCGGAATTTGTATTGCATAAATATGAAACCTTTTACCGTTGTAAGTTTTGTTATTAATATTTTAAACAGTTATCGCCAGGTTGTAGTTTAGGCTATACCAATGTCTTGTTTTACTTCGAGGAATCCTATTAAAAGGCATCCTCGTTAATTTGTCGTTTACAGATATCGATGTAATTTTGACAAGAAAGGTTAAAATTAACGATTGACATAAGAAATCTACGTAATTTGATATAATTTTTACTTTCGAAAGAGCCTATTTTGTAAATTTGAAATAATAAAGTTAGAGTATAATTTTAATACGAAAGTCAAAAGGATAACTTGGAAAGAATGATTGTCATGAAAAAAGTAGATATCTACATATAATAATCCTAATTATAATATGAAATAGTGAAATTAGATATTATATAGCCAAATATAACGAATTGGTATTGTTATTAGCCTGGTACGAAAGATATCAAGCTGGTGTAAATTATGTTGCAAGTTTTGTGTTAAATCTTTTGGAGCCACCTTTTCTTTGTATTTATGAATGGAATAATTTTCATATTGGCCATGAGAACATCAAAAATGCAAAAGAAGAACTAACTTTGCTTCTAAGGTATAGTTTAGCTAGACTTAATGACAGTCTTTTGTCTTTTATTAGATACCTAGAAGCACCGGTCCTTCCCGGCGGTGAAGTCCACGGATGCAGTATACGTTGCTAGGACGAGCACAGACTTCCCTGCGAGAGACGAAATTTTCTTACTGTTTTATTTTTTGATAAAATGCTTTATTAGGGGTAATAGAGTAATATTTGGTTTTAGATATTTTTTAAAAATAATTTTAAAAGAGAACGCAATAAAAATAACATTACTATCACATTTTTATATAGTGAATCGGACTGCGATCGTCGCGACATCGGACGGCAACCGGTGAAACCACGTCAAGGACTATCATTTTGCCGTATGTGTGCTATAAATCTACCATGTAGCTATAAGTCTCAACGAATCTTTAATTGTTTTTGGATACAGACGTAATTTTATTTTTCTAAACATGACAAATCTTCAATTCATATCAAACATTAAAGAAAAATAATTCGAATGTAAATAAACTATTACTATAAGCAAAACGAACCATCCGGAATTTGTATTGCATAAATATGAAACCTTTTACCGTTGTAAGTTTTGTTATTAATATTTTAAACAGTTATCGCCAGGTTGTAGTTTAGGCTATACCAATGTCTTGTTTTACTTCGAGGAATCCTATTAAAAGGCATCCTCGTTAATTTGTCGTTTACAGATATCGATGTAATTTTGACGAGAAAGGTTGAAATTAACGATTGACATAAGAAATCTACGTAATTTGATATAATTTTTACTTTCGAAAGAGCCTATTTTGTAAATTTGAAATAATAAAGTTAGAGTATAATTTTAATACGATAGTCAAAAGGATAACTTGGAAAGAATGATTGTCATGAAAAAAGTAGATATCTACATATAATAATCCTAATTATAATATGAAATAGTGAAATTAGATATTATATAGCCAAATATAACGAATTGGTATTGTTATTAGCCTGGTACGAAAGGTATCTAGCTGGTGTAAATTATGTTGCAAGTTTTGTGTTAAATCTTTGGAGCCACCTTTTCTTTGTATTTATGAATGGAATAATTTTCATATTGGCCATGAGAACATCAAAAATGCAAAAGAAGAACTAACTTTGCTTCTAAGGTATAGTTTAGCTAGACTTAATGACAGTCTTTTGTCTTTTATTAGATACCTAGAAGCACCGGTCCTTCCCGGCGGTGAAGTCCACGGATGCAGTATACGTTGCTAGGACGAGCACAGACTTCCCTGCGAGAGACGAAATTTTCTTACTGTTTTATTTTTTGATAAAATGCTTTATTAGGGGTAATAGAGTAATATTTGGTTTTAGATATTTTTTAAAAATAATTTTAAAAGAGAACGCAATAAAAATAACATTACTATCACATTTTTATATAGTGAATCGGACTGCGATCGTCGCGACATCGGACGGCAACCGGTGAAACCACGTCAAGGACTATCATTTTGCCGTATGTGTGCTATAAATCTACCATGTAGCTATAAGTCTCAACGAATCTTTAATTGTTTTTGGATACAGACGTAATTTTATTTTTCTAAACATGACAAATCTTCAATTCATATCAAACATTAAAGAAAAATAATTCGAATGCAAATAAACTATTACTATAAGCAAAACGAACCATCCGGAATTTGTATTGCATAAATATGAAACCTTTTACCGTTGTAAGTTTTGTTATTAATATTTTAAACAGTTATCGCCAGGTTGTAGTTTAGGCTATACCAATGTCTTGTTTTACTTCGAGGAATCCTATTAAAAGGCATCCTCGTTAATTTGTCGTTTACAGATATCGATGTAATTTTGACGAGAAAGGTTGAAATTAACGATTGACATAAGAAATCTACGTAATTTGATATAATTTTTACTTTCGAAAGAGCCTATTTTGTAAATTTGAAATAATAAAGTTAGAGTATAATTTTAATACGAAAGTCAAAAGGATAACTTGGAAAGAATGATTGTCATGAAAAAAGTAGATATCTACATATAATAATCCTAATTATAATATGAAATAGTGAAATTAGATATTATATAGCCAAATATAACGAATTGGTATTGTTATTAGCCTGGTACGAAAGATATCAAGCTGGTGTAAATTATGTTGCAAGTTTTGTGTTAAATCTTTCTGAGCCACCTTTTCTTTGTATTTATGAATGGAATAATTTTCATATTGGCCATGAGAACATCAAAAATGCAAAAGAAGAACTAACTTTGCTTCTAAGGTATAGTTTAGCTAGACTTAATGACAGTCTTTTGTCTTTTATTAGTTAGGCGTAATAAAACTCACAACTGGTTAGAGAAGTTTTAATGACATAATCTTTATTCACTAAATAAAAATTTTCTAATAACATGTTTATTTAGCAATCGCGAGCTGTCGCCGCACAGGCGAAATAGGTGATACTTAGTTTAGATGCGTATAGGAACTTGGATCCTCGACGAAATTCACCGATCAAGGACTGACGCGTCTTTCAGTGCCGTTGATGAGGTAATCAGTCTTGTCGTCCCTTGCAATACATCTGTGAATCTCTAGGGAACTCCGAATTTGTCATCTAAGGAACACGTGACCGCAAGTAAAGCTCTAACACGAATGATAGAGCTATGACCGTACTGGTAAGGTCTGTGCTTTTACATTGATTTGAATAAAGACGAAATTTTGATATCGTCATGATGTTTGGCCGGCTTATGAGGAATACGTTTCGGCGTAAGGATTCTCCGTAAATTCGGCGGTGAATTTGAGGTCTTCCTTTATGGCACTGCGCAACCCAGTAAGACTATTTGATCCATGTCTATTGAAATGACAACAAGTTTAGATATATTTTTAATGATTTTTTTTTGTCTGCAGTACGACATCTTTTAATACAGATTGAACCCGAATTTACTCAAATTGTCTGCTTGGTTAGTATGCAAATAAGGAGTGAAAAAGCGAGAAATAAGCAGCGTAAACGACGTCGGCATCTTCTGGGTGTACACATGGCCAAACTTCAGCTCTGGTAAATTTTGTGTGAGAAATATCGGTAACCTTTAGCGTGGCTAAGTGATTTTGATCAATTTATCTGTAATGAATGGCGTGATAAATTCTTGGGGTGAAACATCGGAGAAATATTGTTTTATGCCAAACGTTTCGTGTCCATGACAGTCTTTTGATTAAACGTAGCTTAGAACGAGTTGCTTAGTCGTGTTCCGGGGTACTGATTTTGTAAGTTGTCGAACACTTTGACTGCGTTGCGTGAATAATCTTACGTTCCGGAAAAATACTGCGATATTCAGAGCCAGGAATAGATTGTTAATTTAGATAATTAATTTGAGAATGATTTTATTCTGCATCACTTTTAATAAGCGATGTAATCGATGGATTGGCTTTGGACATCACGCGACTCATTGCGTCTGAGACAAATGTTTTCAGATCCGTGATGTAAATTTTAAATACATGTAGGACTATATTCAATATGGTGGCAGTTTTTCTTGCAGAAAATGCGAGTAATTTTATTTTTTAAAATAATGCAGTTTGATCGATATATGTCAAACTGACAAAACCGTAGCAGTTCTATGATATGAAATTGTATTTCGATCTTTCTCGAAAACAGTGCAAAGATGTGAGATGTGTATTGAAGGCAAGATACTGAATGATAAGTCTAACATTGAGAGTTGCAGATGGTTGTTTTTTATAGCATGATGCGTTGTATTTTTAGCCTGGAACGCGATTAACTCTCCAGAAAAGGCTTTCGCAGACAGATACGTTTAGAGATGCTTTATTCGAGAAAAGGAATAGAAATTATCATGAAAAATACATTTAATGTCATTTGTAGGAACGATCTTTGTTGCGGACATAGAGGCGTGTACCCTGAGCAGATTTTGTATGTGGAAGGAATCCTTTATCGTCATATAATTTGTTTGCTTACGAGCTATCCGTTGTCGATTAAGAGAACGCGGAATTGCTAATTTTTTTTTTTGAGAATAAAATATCGTCATTGTAGCAAAACTGAAACTAGTCAATGTTTGGTCGATAAATCTTTATGAAATGTCTGGCATTCGAAGTAGAAATAAAAAGGAATTCAAATAGACCATGGTGTTGTGTATGGCTTCTCGATGTCTGTACCGGATTTTTATGTACGCTGTGACGAGGTCAAGGAGAGAAGACATTTGACCACGGAGATGTATGAAAATCATGGATATGTCACCATACTTGAATGTTTTGCGTTGTGCGTTAGTCAAACAAGACTAATGTTTTATTTCCATGTGAAGATCAAGGTCTTTTGTCGGCGTGCTATATTTTTTATCATATTCGAATTCATATTTTAGCAATTCGTAAGCGATCTATTAGCTCGTGTACTGGATAGGTCCCTGAGTTGTTTTTTAATGAATAGTGCTTAACCACGTGTATCTCTGGGGCTATATTAGGGAATTCGTTCAGGATGCTGCTGAATAAGGAATTGGCTGCACATTTTATTGGTTTTCAGACGTACAATATGTAAGTGTGAAAACCAGTTTTAATCTATTAGGCGATTGTTAACAGTACAAAGAAGTTTATATTGCTAGAAAGTTAAGCCAATGATTAATTGTAATCGAACATGATCGCCAGTTTTGGGTATCACAGTCCGAGGTACATATTGATGAGCAATAATATTGAGCATGAGTCGTTCATTTAGATAAACATCAAGATGGCGACCTGAAAGAGTTTGCGAGTGATAATTGTTACGTCAGGAGTCTGCGAGTATCTTACTCTGACCTTTATTAAAACACCTAGAGTGGGTGAACCGGCGGAAGTAACGAATGCGGAGTTTGACGGGAAGTGCTAGGGGGCACAGACTGCCGTTCGAGAAAAATTTTTCTTACTTTTTATTGTTAAAAGATTTCAATGGATTTTTTGGAAGGTTGATTTAAATTTTTTAGAGACATTAAAATATTTTAATTCACTAAGGTCAGCTTCACATTATTGTATTATAGTGAAGGGACGGAGCCGATGTATCGGCGAACATGGAAAACAAAAATCATTGGTATTGTGCTATCAATTACATGGGCAGTACTGTCTCAATCTTTAATTTTGTCGGCGATTTATTCTGTAGTGACGGCAACTAGTCAACTCTTCAAGTATATCAAACTTGAAAATTTTCTAGTATGCAAGAAAATCCACAATGTTAGATAAAATCCTGGAATATCGGAGGACCATTTATACCTTTTTTACGTAGTTTGTTAATGTTTGCCGGTTATCACAGGCAATATACTAGTATCCGTTTTAGAGCTGTGTACGAGGATCAGAATGATCGTATAAAATCCTCGATTTCTTTTAATTTAATCGAGTTGGCCAATGACGTGAAGGTAATATAAATTAATAAAGTTAAATGTATAATTTTAATACTAGTCAAAACCCAAAGTTGTTGTGTCAGAAAAGTAGTTTTATGATATTCTAATTATAATCTGAAATTCGTTGTTTAGCTGAATATTTTGTTATTATGGTACGAAAGATATCAAGCTGGAAAAGTATGTGTTAAATCTTCTGAGCACTTCTTTGTATATTATGAATGGTAATTTCTCTTCCATTCAGAACAACAATAACAATGTTAGAGGTGCGCTACGAGAGCAGACTGGTCCCTTTTGTCTTTTATTAGATACCTAGAAGCACCGGTCCTTCCCGGCGGTGAAGTCCACGGATGCAGTAATACGTTGCTAGGACGAGCACAGACTTCCTGCGAGAGACGAAATTTTCTTACTGTTTTATTTTTTGATAAAATGCTTTATTAGGGGTAATAGAGTAATATTTGGTTTTAGATATTTTTTAAAATATTTTTAAAAAGAGAACGCAATAAAAATAACATTACTATCACATTTTTATATAGTGAATCGGACTGCGATCGTCGCGACATCGGACGGCAACCGGTGAAACCACGTCAAGGACTATCATTTTGCCGTATGTGTGCTATAAATCTACCATGTAGCTATAAGTCTCAACGAATCTTTAATTGTTTTTGGATACAGACGTCATTTTATTTTTCTAAACATGACAAATCTTCAATTCATATCAAACATTAAAGAAAAATAATTCGAATGCAAATAAACTATTACTATAAGCAAAACGAACCATCCGGAATTTGTATTGCATAAATATGAAACCTTTTACCGTTGTAAGTTTTGTTATTAATATTTTAAACAGTTATCGCCAGGTTGTAGTTTAGGCTATACCAATGTCTTGTTTTACTTCGAGGAATCCTATTAAAAGGCATCCTCGTTAATTTGTCGTTTACAGATATCGATGTAATTTTGACGAGAAAGGTGAAATTAACGATTGACATAAGAAATCTACGTAATTTGATATAATTTTTACTTTCGAAAGAGCCTATTTTGTAAATTTGAAATAATAAAGTTAGAGTATATTTTAATACGAAAGTCAAA
The DNA here is from genome assembly GCA_023375725.1 of Nephotettix cincticeps. Lineage (NCBI taxonomy): Eukaryota > Metazoa > Arthropoda > Insecta > Hemiptera > Cicadellidae > Nephotettix > Nephotettix cincticeps. The sequence goes on from CM041791.1 coordinate 38,573,084, forward strand.
AGGATAACTTGGAAAGAATGATTGTCATGAAAAAAGTAGATATCTACATATAATAATCCTAATTATAATATGAAATAGTGAAATTAGATTTATATAGCCAAATATAACGAATTGGTATTGTTATTAGCCTGGTACGAAAGATATCAAGCTGGTGTAAATTATGTTGCAAGTTTTGTGTTAAATCTTTCTGAGCCACCTTTTCTTTGTATTTATGAATGGAATAATTTTCATATTGGCCATGAGAACATCAAAAATGCAAAAGAAGAACTAACTTTGCTTCTAAGGTATAGTTTAGCTAGACTTAATGACAGTCTTTTGTCTTTTATTAGATACCTAGAAGCACCGGTCCTTCCCGGCGGTGAAGTCCACGGATGCAGTATACGTTGCTAGGACGAGCACAGACTTCCCTGCGAGAGACGAAATTTTCTTACTGTTTTATTTTTTGATAAAATGCTTTATTAGGGGTAATAGAGTAATATTTGGTTTTAGATATTTTTTAAAAATAATTTAAAAGAGAACGCAATAAAAATAACATTACTATCACATTTTTATATAGTGAATCGGACTGCGATCGTCGCGACATCGGACGGCAACCGGTGAAACCACGTCAAGGACTATCATTTTGCCGTATGTGTGCTATAAATCTACCATGTAGCTATAAGTCTCAACGAATCTTTAATTGTTTTTGGATACAGACGTAATTTTATTTTTCTAAACATGACAAATCTTCAATTCATATCAAACATTAAAGAAAAATAATTCGAATGCAAATAAACTATTACTATAAGCAAAACGAACCATCCGGAATTTGTATTGCATAAATATGAAACCTTTTACCGTTGTAAGTTTTGTTATTAATATTTTAAACAGTTATCGCCAGGTTGTAGTTTAGGCTATACCAATGTCTTGTTTTACTTCGAGGAATCCTATTAAAAGGCATCCTCGTTAATTTGTCGTTTACAGATATCAATGTAATTTTGACAAGAAAGGTTGAAATTAACGATTGACATAAGAAATCTACGTAATTTGATATAATTTTTACTTTCGAAAGAGCCTATTTTGTAAATTTGAAATAATAAAGTTAGAGTATAATTTTAATACGAAAGTCAAAAGGATAACTTGGAAAGAATGATTGTCATGAAAAAAGTAGATATCTACATATAATAATCCTAATTATAATATGAAATAGTGAAATTAGATATTATATAGCCAAATATAACGAATTGGTATTGTTATTAGCCTGGTACGAAAGATATCAAGCTGGTGTAAATTATGTTGCAAGTTTTGTGTTAAATCTTTCTGAGCCACCTTTTCTTTGTATTTATGAATGGAATAATTTTTCATATTGGCCATGAGAACATCAAAAATGCAAAAGAAGAACTAACTTTGCTTCTAAGGTATAGTTTAGCTAGACTTAATGACAGTCTTTTGTCTTTTATTAGATACCTAGAAGCACCGGTCCTTCCCGGCGGTGAAGTCCACGGATGCAGTATACGTTGCTAGGACGAGCACAGACTTCCCTGCGAGAGACGAAATTTTCTTACTGTTTTATTTTTTGATAAAATGCTTTATTAGGGGTTAATAGAGTAAATATTTGGTTTTAGATATTTTTTAAAAATAATTTTAAAAAGAGAAACGCAATAAAAATAACATTACTATCACATTTTTATATAGTGAATCGGACTGCGATCGTCGCGACATCGGACGGCAACCGGTGAAACCACGTCAAGGACTATCATTTTGCCGTATGTGTGCTATAAATCTACCATGTAGCTATAAGTCTCAACGAATCTTTAATTGTTTTTGGATACAGACGTAATTTTATTTTTCTAAACATGACAAATCTTCAATTCATATCAAACATTAAAGAAAAAATAATTCGAATGCAAATAAACTATTACTATAAGCAAAACGAACCATCCGGAATTTGTATTGCATAAATATGAAACCTTTTACCGTTGTAAGTTTTGTTATTAATATTTTAAACAGTTATCGCCAGGTTGTAGTTTAGGCTATACCAATGTCTTGTTTTACTTCGAGGAATCCTATTAAAAGGCATCCTCGTTAATTTGTCGTTTACAGATATCGATGTAATTTTGACAAGAAAGGTTGAAATTAACGATTGACATAAGAAATCTACGTAATTTGATATAATTTTTACTTTCGAAAGAGCCTATTTTGTAAATTTGAAATAATAAAGTTAGAGTATAATTTTAATACGAAAGTCAAAAGGATAACTTGGAAAGAATGATTGTCATGAAAAAAGTAGATATCTACATATAATAATCCTAATTATAATATAAAATAGTGAAATTAGATATTATATAGCCAAATATAACGAATTGGTATTGTTATTAGCCTGGTACGAAAGATATCAAGCTGGTGTAAATTATGTTGCAAGTTTTGTGTTAAATCTTTCTGAGCCACCTTTTCTTTGTATTTATGAATGGAATAATTTTCATATTGGCCATGAGAACATCAAAAATGCAAAAGAAGAACTAACTTTGCTTCTAAGGTATAGTTTAGCTAGACTTAATGACAGTCTTTTGTCTTTTATTAGATACCTAGAAGCACCGGTCCTTCCCGGCGGTGAAGTCTACGGATGCAGTATACGTTGCTAGGACGAGCACAGACTTCCCTGCGAGAGACGAAATTTTCTTACTGTTTTATTTTTTGATAAAATGCTTTATTAGGGGTAATAGAGTAATATTTGGTTTTAGATATTTTTTAAAAATATTTTAAAAAGAGAACGCAATAAAAATAACATTACTATCACATTTTTATATAGTGAATCGGACTGCGATCGTCGCGACATCGGACGGCAACCGGTGAAACCACGTCAAGGACTATCATTTTGCCGTATGTGTGCTATAAATCTACCATGTAGCTATAAGTCTCAACGAATCTTTAATTGTTTTTGGATACAGACGTAATTTTATTTTTCTAAACATGACAAATCTTCAATTCATATCAAACATTAAAGAAAAATAATTCGAATGCAAATATACTATTACTATAAGCAAAACGAACCATCCGGAATTTGTATTGCATAAATATGAAACCTTTTACCGTTGTAAGTTTTGTTATTAATATTTTAAACAGTTATCGCCAGGTTGTAGTTTAGGCTATACCAATGTCTTGTTTTACTTCGAGGAATCCTATTAAAAGGCAGCCTCGTTAATTTGTCGTTTACAGATATCGATGTAATTTTGACGAGAAAGGTTGAAATTAACGATTGACATAAGAAATCTACGTAATTTGATATAATTTTTACTTTCGAAAGAGCCTATTTTGTAAATTTGAAATAATAAAGTTAGAGTATAATTTTAATACGAAAGTCAAAAGGATAACTTGGAAAGAATGATTGTCATGAAAAAAGTAGATATCTACATATAATAATCCTAATTATAATATGAAATAGTGAAATTAGATATTATATAGCCAAATATAACGAATTGGTATTTTTATTAGCCTGGTACGAAAGATATCTAGCTGGTGTAAATTATGTTGCAAGTTTTGTGTTAAATCTTTCTGAGCCACCTTTTCTTTGTATTTATGAATGGAATAATTTTCATATTGGCCATGAGAACATCAAAAATGCAAAAGAAGAACTAACTTTGCTTCTAAGGTATAGTTTAGCTAGACTTAATGACAGTCTTTTGTCTTTTATTAGATACCTAGAAGCACCGGTCCTTCCCGGCGGTGAAGTCCACGGATGCAGTATACGTTGCTAGGACGAGCACAGACTTCCCTGCGAGAGACGAAATTTTCTTACTGTTTTATTTTTTGATAAAATGCTTTATTAGGGGTAATAGAGTAATATTTGGTTTTAGATATTTTTAAAAATATTTAAAAAGAGAACGCAATAAAAATAACATTACTATCACATTTTTATATAGTGAATCGGACTGCGATCGTCGCGACATCGGACGGCAACCGGTGAAACCACGTCAAGGACTATCATTTTGCCGTATGTGTGCTATAAATCTACCATGTAGCTATAAGTCTCAACGAATCTTTAATTGTTTTTGGATACAGACGTAATTTTATTTTTCTAAACATGACAAATCTTCAATTCATATCAAACATTAAAGAAAAATAATTCGAATGTAAATAAACTATTACTATAAGCAAAACGAACCATCCGGAATTTGTATTGCATAAATGAAACCTTTTACCGTTGTAAGTTTTGTTATTAATATTTTAAACAGTTATCGCCAGGTTGTAGTTTAGGCTATACCAATGTCTTGTTTTACTTCGAGGAATCCTATTAAAAGGCATCCTCGTTAATTTGTCGTTTACAGATATCGATGTAATTTTGACGAGAAAGGTTGAAATTAACGATTGACATAAGAAATCTACGTAAATTTGATATAATTTTTACTTTCGAAAGAGCCTATTTTGTAAATTTGAAATAATAAAGTTAGAGTATAATTTTAATACGAAAGTCAAAAGGATAACTTGGAAAGAATGATTGTCATGAAAAAAGTAGATATCTACATATAATAATCCTAATTATAATATGAAATAGTGAAATTAGATATTATATAGCCAAATATAACGAATTGGTATTGTTATTAGCCTGGTACGAAAGATATCAAGCTGGTGTAAATTATGTTGCAAGTTTTGTGTTAAATCTTTCTGAGCCACCTTTTCTTTGTATTTATGAATGGAATAATTTTCATATTGGCCATGAGAACATCAAAAATGCAAAAGAAGAACTAACTTTGCTTCTAAGGTATAGTTTAGCTAGACTTAATGACAGTCTTTTGTCTTTTATTAGATACCTAGAAGCACCGGTCCTTCCCGGCGGTGAAGTCCACGGATGCAGTATACGTTGCTAGGACGAGCACAGACTTCCCTGCGAGAGACGAAATTTTCTTACTGTTTTATTTTTTGATAAAATGCTTTATTAGGGGTAATAGAGTAATATTTGGTTTTAGATATTTTTTAAAAATAATTTTAAAAAGAGAACGCAATAAAAATAACATTACTATCACATTTTTATATAGTGAATCGGACTGCGATCGTCGCGACATCGGACGGCAACCGGTGAAACCACGTCAAGGACTATCATTTTGCCGTATGTGTGCTATAAATCTACCATGTAGCTATAAGTCTCAACGAATCTTTAATTGTTTTTGGATACAGACGTAATTTTATTTTTCTAAACATGACAAATCTTCAATTCATATCAAACATTAAAGAAAAATAATTCGAATGCAAATATACTATTACTATAAGCAAAACGAACCATCCGGAATTTGTATTGCATAAATATGAAACCTTTTACCGTTGTAAGTTTTGTTATTAATATTTTAAACAGTTATCGCCAGGTTGTAGTTTAGGCTATACCAATGTCTTGTTTTACTTCGAGGAATCCTATTAAAAGGCAGCCTCGTTAATTTGTCGTTTACAGATATCAATGTAATTTTGACAAGAAAGGTTGAAATTATCGATTGACATAAGAAATCTACGTAATTTGATATAATTTTTACTTTCGAAAGAGCCTATTTTGTAAATTTGAAATAATAAAGTTAGAGTATAATTTTAATACGAAAGTCAAAAGGATAAGTTGGAAAGAATGATTGTCATGAAAAAAGTAGATATCTACATATAATAATCCTAATTATAATATAAAATAGTGAAATTACATATTATATAGCCAAATATAACGAATTGGTATTTTTATTAGCCTGGTACGAAAGATATCTAGCTGGTGTAAATTATGTTGCAAGTTTTGTGTTAAATCTTTTGGAGCCACCTTTTCTTTGTATTTATGAATGGAATAATTTTCATATTGGCCATGAGAACATCAAAAATGCAAAAGAAGAACTAACTTTGCTTCTAAGGTATAGTTTAGCTAGACTTAATGACAGTCTTTTGTCTTTTATTAAATACCTAGAAGCACCGGTCCTTCCCGGCGGTGAAGTCCACGGATGCAGTATACGTTGCTAGGACGAGCACAGACTTCCCTGCGAGAGACGAAATTTTCTTACTGTTTTATTTTTTGATAAAATGCTTTATTAGGGGTAATAGAGTAATATTTGGTTTTAGATATTTTTAAAAATATTTTAAAAAGAGAACGCAATAAAAATAACATTACTATCACATTTTTATATAGTGAATCGGACTGCTATCGTCGCGACATCGGACGGCAACCGGTGAAACCACGTCAAGGACTATCATTTTGCCGTATGTGTGCTATAAATCTACCATGTCTTTTTGTTTTTTTTTTTTTTTTGGGCAAACATGGGTAACTCTTTATGATTCAAACATGCGAGGGTTTTTAGACTCCACTTATTTAAAATACATAACACCTTATGTAAGTATGCGCACTTAATACGCGTTATTGTTTATTTGCATTTATGATACAAGAATTAGCGTTTTTCCGCTGTTGCTCTGGTTACCTCTTGGAATGGCTTTTACAAATCATATTCATGTTTGAAGGAGCAAGTGAAATATCAGATGTAATCAAATATAATAAACACGTAATTAAATTATAAGATTCGAAAGAGCCTATTTGTAAATTTGCTGGGTAGGTATATTTATACGAAGTCAAGGATTTGGGCCTGTCAGATAGTACATTTGCCTACAGAGTTTATGGCTCTATGAAATCGGCTGCTTTCTGAACAGCCAATTGGCTTTTGTTCTGTTAATAGGTACGAATATATCCCAAGCATAATTATTTGCAAGTTTCGTGTATTCGTCTCAGCGACTTTCTGGTTGCTTAGGGTTTTGTTTCTTGGCATGGATCCACCATTTCTGAAGCAATTGATACAAGAGCGCACAATTAGAGGAAACATGGTGACAGTCTTGGGGATTGGTTCGCTGCAAGAAGTGGCCACATCAGGGATTGCCGTTTTAGAAATTTCCTGGTAACATGCTGTTTGACCGGCGTGAGACGGGTGACACCCAAGTACTTCACGGACGCACGGTATTCCCTGTCTAGACAGACTTAACTGCTCTCGGCATTTTTGCCTCTTATTGAAAACAAATGGCATTACTTTTTTCAGCGTTACTTTGATACACTGTCGGAATGTACAGGCGTCCATATGTGTCTGCATAATCCTCGCGGCTAGGAAACAGGGCTGACAGCTGCTGTAGTCAGAGTGCGTCATCTCAAGCGACAATATTATGTGGATGTAATTTTTAAAACAATAGATAAAGGGCCCAGACATTATGGGGGAAGCCTCAACAAGTTTTGATAGCGTCAACGCATATCTAAACATTGGCGAAAGTAATTGAAATAGCTGCATAGCGTGGACTCTAGCTTGAGAAGAAGTCCCTCGTGCAACCTTATCATAATTGCGGACATTAGTAGACTGCAAAGAGCATAGGTAATATTATGTTTGTCGATATTTGTATTACCGAACAGTTTGCGTCGTATAGTGTCCGGGACGATCCAATGTCCGGTTATGTATCCGTCGAAATATCCTAAAAATGGCGTTCGAAAAATTCGGAGAGTAGGAAAATAGTTTTCAGGATACAAGTGATTCTTGTGGTTTCGTATAATTATCTTACTTACATTGGAAGTAACGGAATGAGGGCAGCATTGAAAATTAATAATAAATATACAAATATCTGTATAAGTGCCTATCCGGTCAAGGCATTTGTTGAGCCTTCGAATCGCTGCTTAATTACTTGTGAAGTCTAGCTGTTTCTTTGGGGGTTCATGCAAAGAAGTTCTATATATGCTCTATATTTGGAGTATCGAGACATCGTGGTTCGTCTGAAAATGAGCATAAATTGTATAGCATAAGTTTTCCGCCTTGTCTGTGTGTAGATAGGCCGTTTCTCCATGAAAGTCTTTCTTTGGGAATGATTCAAGAGTAAATGATACTTTGCTTGCAGGTAATTAGCTAGAAATTGTACAGTCTGATTATTTTTGCCTGTTAGCTGTCGTACCGGTCCTTCCCGCCTTTTATGTTTGCAGTAATTTACGATGGACGGCAACCGGTATGTCTGCGGGTACATTACTGGACGCATTAAATTAATGATGAAGCTCTAATTGGTGAAGATAGGAGTTTTGTGGTTTTATTACGGAACGTTGAAACAGTCGTTACTTCTATCCAGATTTTAATTGACTGCGATCTGCTCGTCGGACATAATCACGAATCAATGATCTATGACAGGCCGTATTTGCGAAAATTGACTGTTCTACAGAGCAAACAATCATCATTATCAATAAATTTCGGCTATACGGTCTTTTGTAAACTTATGAAACATTTCATTTTCGTGATACAATCAATGTTTTTGGATTCACGCAACAACATATCAACAAATCACCTGTTATAATTTGTATTAGCGCATCGATGTTGCCTGATTAGGCAATAGCTGATCATAGTTTGTTAGGATAATTTTAAGTTGTTTTTGCAGACCAATGATTTGCGCTGTTTAACAAGAGGCGGTGTGAACATGTTAGCCTTGTGTTTTTGCTGTAATATTTCCTATTAGATCCTAGTGTAATTGAACAATAAGTTTTAATTTTTCTATGATTTATGATATTCGAAAAGAAGTGTATGTTTTGAGATGTAAGTTGTGAAAGAGTATTTCCTATCATTGAATGGACTAGAATTGCTGTAATAATTATATTTTCCTAATTGAAATAAAATAACGAATTGTTTTTAATTAGCCAAATGTCCTGATGTAGTGGTTGCGCTGGTTATGAAATATAATTTTGTGTTAACATCTTTTGTTTTCTTATATTTATGATGGAAAATTTTTATTGGCGCATGCTGAGAACCTGAAACAACAAAAGACTGGCCGCTTGGTATAGTTTAGACTGCTTAATTTTTGATCTACACCTACTTCCCGTCTTCCCGTGTGTGCTAAGATTGTAGCGAATAGCCTGCCAGATGCAAACTTCTGTCATAAAAATAATTTCTATTTTGTATATTTTTTTATAATAATTAAAAGATTTGGTAGATATTTTTTATATTTTTATGAAATAATTTTGACTATCATTTTTGCAGATCTAAACGGTCATGTCAAACCACTAAAGGACTATCATTTGACGTCAAAATCTACCATAGCTATAAACGAATGTCTATAATGGATCTAATTTAAGAGTAACATGACAAATTTCTAAACATGACAAATCTTCAATTGAGAAAAAATTTTGTAATGCAATTTAAGAAAAAAATTATTAGGCAAAATGAAACCGTATTTAAATTGTAATCTTTTGGTTATTAAATTCATTGTTTTGTAAATGTATGAATAAATCGTTTTAAAGTAGTCGACAAAAGTCTGTTATTCAAAAGACATTAAATATCCCCATAAATTAATTATACAAGAAATTAAATTACGATAAAATCTATTATTTGATTTTTTTTTCGAAAGATATTTTTTAATTTTTAAAAGTAAAAATCTTTAATAAAGATATGTCTTGGAAATAATGATTGTTTGATTAATATTATAACAAAAACATAAAAAAATAAATAATACGAAAGATTTACGAATTAGTTATTGTAGCGTACAGTTTTGACTTTTATTGTATTTAAATTTTGGAGCACTTTTTTCTTTGTATTTATGAATAAAATATAATATGAGAACATCAAAAAAAGATATGCTTCTTATAGCTATTTTGACAGTCTTTTTTTATTAGATACCTAGAAGCACCGGCGGGAAAGTATGATGGATGGTCTAGGACGAGCACAGACTTCCTGCGAGAGACGAAATTTCTTACTGTTTTATTTTTTGATAAAATGCTTTTATTAATAGAGTAATTTGGTTTTAGATATTTTTAAAAATAAAAAAAAATACAAATAAAAAAACATTACTATCACATTTTATATAGTGAATCGGACTGCCGTCGCGCGAAACGGCAACGTGGAAACCTATCAGACCGTATGTGTGCTATAAAATCTACCATGTAGCTATAAGTCTCAACGAATCTTTAATTGTTTTTGGATACAGACGTAATTTTATTTTTCTAAACATGACAAATCTTCAATTCATATCAAACATTAAAGAAAAATAATTCGAATGCAAATAAACTATTACTATAAGCAAAACGAACCATCCGGAATTTGTATTGCATAAATATGAAACCTTTTACCGTTGTAAGTTTTGTTATTAATTTTTTAAACAGTTATCGCCAGGTTGTAGTTTAGGCTATACCAATGTCTTGTTTTACTTCGAGGAATCCTATTAAAAGGCATCCTCGTTAATTTGTCGTTTACAGATATCGATGTAATTTTGACGAGAAAGGTTGAAATTAACGATTGACATAAGAAATCTACGTAATTTGATATAATTTTTACTTTCGAAAGAGCCTATTTTGTAAATTTGAAATAATAAAGTTAGAGTATAATTTTAATACGAAAGTCAAAAGGATAACTTGGAAAGAATGATTGTCATGAAAAAAGTAGATATCTACATATAATAATCCTAATTATAATATGAAATAGTGAAATTAGATATTATATAGCCAAATATAACGAATTGGTATTGTTATTAGCCTGGTACGAAAGATATCAAGCTGGTGTAAATTATGTTGCAAGTTTTGTGTTAAATCTTTCTGAGCCACCTTTTCTTTGTATTTATGAATGGAATAATTTTCATATTGGCCATGAGAACATCAAAAATGCAAAAGAAGAACTAACTTTGCTTCTAAGGTATAGTTTAGCTAGACTTAATGACAGTCTTTTGTCTTTTATTAGATACCTAGAAGCACCGGTCCTTCCCGGCGGTGAAGTCTACGGATGCAGTATACTAGGTGCAGTATACTAGGACGAGCACAGACTTCCCTGCGAGAGACGAAATTTTCTTACTGTTTTATTTTTTGATAAAATGCTTTATTAGGGGTAATAGAGTAATATTTGGTTTTAGATATTTTTTTAAAAATAATTTAAAAAGAGAACGCAATAAAAATAACATTACTATCACATTTTTATATAGTGAATCGGACTGCGATCGTCGCGACATCGGACGGCAACCGGTGAAACCACGTCAAGGACTATCATTTTGCCGTATGTGTGCTATAAATCTACCATGTAGCTATAAGTCTCAACGAATCTTTAATTGTTTTTGGATACAGACGTAATTTTATTTTTCTAAACATGACAAATCTTCAATTCATATCAAACATTAAAGAAAAATAATTCGAATGCAAATAAACTATTACTATAAGCAAAACGAACCATCCGGAATTTGTATTGCATAAATATGAAACCTTTTACCGTTGTAAGTTTTGTTATTAATATTTTAAACAGTTATCGCCAGGTTGTAGTTTAGGCTATACCAATGTCTTGTTTTACTTCGAGGAATCCTATTAAAAGGCATCCTCGTTAATTTGTCGTTTACAGATCGATGTAATTTTGACGAGAAAGGTTGAAATTAACGATTGACATAAAAAGAAATCTACGTAATTTGATATAATTTTTACTTTGGAAAGAGCCTATTTTGTAAATTTGAAATAATAAAGTTAGAGTATAATTTTAATACGAAAGTCAAAAGGATAACTTGGAAAGAATGATCCTAATTATATAATGAAATAGTGAAATTAGATATTATATAGCCAAATATAACGAATTGGTATTGTTATTAGCCTGGTACGAAAGATATCAAGCTGGTGTAAATTATGTTGCAAGTTTTGTGTTAAATCTTTCTGAGCCACCTTTTCTTTGTATTTATGAATGGAATAATTTTCATATTGGCCATGAGAACATCAAAAATGCAAAAGAAGAACTAACTTTGCTTCTAAGGTATAGTTTAGCTAGACTTAATGACAGTCTTTTGTCTTTTATTAGATACCTAGAAGCACCGGTCCTTCCCGGCGGTGAAGTCTACGGATGCAGTATACGTTGCTAGGACGAGCACAGACTTCCCTGCGAGAGACGAAATTTTCTTACTGTTTTATTTTTTGATAAAATGCTTTATTAGGGGTAATAGAGTAATATTTGGTTTTAGATATTTTTTAAAAATAATTTTAAAAAGAGAACGCAATAAAAATAACATTACTATCACATTTTTATATAGTGAATCGGACTGCGATCGTCGCGACATCGGACGGCAACCGGTGAAACCACGTCAAGGACTATCATTTTGCCGTATGTGTGCTATAAATCTACCATGTAGCTATAAGTCTCAACGAATCTTTAATTGTTTTTGGATACAGACGTAATTTTATTTTTCTAAACATGACAAATCTTCAATTCATATCAAACATTAAAGAAAAATAATTCGAATGCAAATAAACTATTACCATAAGCAAAACGAACCATCCGGAATTTGTATTGCATAAATATGAAACCTTTTACCGTTGTAAGTTTTGTTATTAATATTTTAAACAGTTATCGCCAGGTTGTAGTTTAGGCTATACCAATGTCTTGTTTTACTTCGAGGAATCCTATTAAAAGGCAGCCTCGTTAATTTGTCGTTTACAGATATCAATGTAATTTTGACAAGAAAGGTTGAAATTAACGATTGACATAAGAAATCTACGTAATTTGATATAATTTTTACTTTCGAAAGAGCCTATTTTGTAAATTTGAAATAATAAAGTTAGAGTATAATTTTAATACGAAAGTCAAAAGGATAACTTGGAAAGAATGATTGTCATGAAAAAAGTAGATATCTACATATAATAATCCTAATTATAATATAAAATAGTGAAATTACATATTATATAGCCAAATATAACGAATTGGTATTTTTATTAGCCTGGTACGAAAGATATCTAGCTGGTGTAAATTATGTTGCAAGTTTTGTGTTAAATCTTTCTGAGCCACCTTTTCTTTGTATTTATGAATGGAATAATTTTCATATTGGCCATGAGAACATCAAAAATGCAAAAGAAGAACTAACTTTGCTTCTAAGGTATAGTTTAGTAGCTAGACTTAATGACAGTCTTTTGTCTTTTATTAGATACCTAGAAGCACCGGTCCTTCCCGGCGGTGAAGTCTACGGATGCAGTATACGTTGCTAGGACGAGCACAGACTTCCCTGCGAGAGACGAAATTTTCTTACTGTTTTATTTTTTGATAAAATGCTTTATTAGGGGTAATAGAGTAATATTTGGTTTTAGATATTTTTTAAAAATAATTTTAAAAGAGAACGCAATAAAAATAACATTACTATCACATTTTTATATAGTGAATCGGACTGCGATCGTCGCGACATCGGACGGCAACCGGTGAAACCACGTCAAGGACTATCATTTTGCCGTATGTGTGCTATAAATCTACCATGTAGCTATAAGTCTCAACGAATCTTTAATTGTTTTTGGATACAGACGTAATTTTATTTTTCTAAACATGACAAATCTTCAATTCATATCAAACATTAAAGAAAAATAATTCGAATGCAAATAAACTATTACTATAAGCAAAACGAACCATCCGGAATTTGTATTGCATAAATATGAAACCTTTTACCGTTGTAAGTTTTGTTATTAATATTTTAAACAGTTATCGCCAGGTTGTAGTTTAGGCTATACCAATGTCTTGTTTTACTTCGAGGAATCCTATTAAAAGGCTTACTCGTTAATTTGTCGTTTACAGATATCGATGTAATTTTGACGAGAAAGGTTGAAATTAACGATTGACATAAGAAATCTACGTAATTTGATATAATTTTTACTTTCGAAAGAGCCTATTTTGTAAATTTGAAATAATAAAGTTAGAGTATAATTTTAATACGAAAGTCAAAAGGATAACTTGGAAAGAATGATTGTCATGAAAAAAGTAGATATCTACATATAATAATCCTAATTATAATATGAAATAGTGAAATTAGATATTATATAGCCAAATATAACGAATTGGTATTGTTATTAGCCTGGTACGAAAGATATCAAGCTGGTGTAAATTATGTTGCAAGTTTTGTGTTAAATCTTTCTGAGCCACCTTTTCTTTGTATTTATGAATGGAATAATTTTCATATTGGCCATGAGAACATCAAAAATGCAAAAGAAGAACTAACTTTGCTTCTAAGGTATAGTTTAGCTAGACTTAATGACAGTCTTTTGTCTTTTATTAGATACCTAGAAGCACCGGTCCTTCCCGGCGGTGAAGTCTACGGATGCAGTATACGTTGCTAGGACGAGCACAGACTTCCCTGCGAGAGACGAAATTTTCTTACTGTTTTATTTTTTGATAAAATGCTTTATTAGGGGTAATAGAGTAATATTTGGTTTTAGATATTTTTTAAAAATAATTTTAAAAAGAGAACGCAATAAAAATAACATTACTATCACATTTTTTTATATAGTGAATCGGACTGCGATCGTCGCGACATCGGACGGCAACCGGTGAAACCACGTCAAGGACTATCATTTTGCCGTATGTGTGCTATAAATCTACCATGTAGCTATAAGTCTCAACGAATCTTTAATTGTTTTTGGATACAGACGTAATTTTATTTTTCTAAACATGACAAATCTTCAATTCATATCAAACATTAAAGAAAAATAATTCGAATGCAAATAAACTATTACTATAAGCAAAACGAACCATCCGGAATTTGTATTGCATAAATATGAAACCTTTTACCGTTGTAAGTTTTGTTATTAATATTTTAAACAGTTATCGCCAGGTTGTAGTTTAGGCTATACCAATGTCTTGTTTTACTTCGAGGAATCCTATTAAAAGGCCTCGTTAATTTGTCGTTTACAGATATCGATGTAATTTTGACAAGAAAGGTTGAAATTAACGATTGACATAAGAAATCTACGTAATTTGATATAATTTTTACTTTCGAAAGAGCCTATTTTGTAAATTTGAAATAATAAAGTTAGAGTATAATTTTAATACGAAAGTCAAAAGGATAACTTGGAAAGAATGATTGTCATGAAAAAAGTAGATATCTACATATAATAATCCTAATTATAATATGAAATAGTGAAATTAGATATTATATAGCCAAATATAACGAATTGGTATTGTTATTAGCCTGGTACGAAAGATATCAAGCTGGTGTAAATTATGTTGCAAGTTTTGTGTTAAATCTTTCTGAGCCACCTTTTCTTTGTATTTATGAATGGAATATTTTTCATATTGGCCATGAGAACATCAAAAATGCAAAAGAAGAACTAACTTTGCTTCTAAGGTATAGTTTAGCTAGACTTAATGACAGTCTTTTGTCTTTTATTAGATACCTAGAAGCACCGGTCCTTCCCGGCGGTGAAGTCACGGATGCAGTATACGTTGCTAGGACGAGCACAGACTTCCCTGCGAGAGACGAAATTTTCTTACTGTTTTATTTTTTGATAAAATGCTTTATTAGGGGTAATAGAGTAATATTTGGTTTTAGATATTTTTTAAAAATAATTTAAAAAGAGAACGCAATAAAAATAACATTACTATTACATATTACATTTTTATATAGTGAATCGGACTGCGATCGTCGCGACATCGGACGGCAACCGGTGAAACCACGTCAAGGACTATCATTTTGCCGTATGTGTGCTATAAATCTACCATGTAGCTATAAGTCTCAACGAATCTTTAATTGTTTTTGGATACAGACGTAATTTTATTTTTCTAAACATGACAAATCTTCAATTCATATCAAACATTAAAGAAAAATAATTCGAATGCAAATAAACTATTACTATAAGCAAAACGAACCATCCGGAATTTGTATTGCATAAATATGAAACCTTTTACCGTTGTAAGTTTTGTTATTAATATTTTAAACAGTTATCGCCAGGTTGTAGTTTAGGCTATACCAATGTCTTGTTTTACTTCGAGGAATCCTATTAAAAGGCATCCTCGTTAATTTGTCGTTTACAGATATCGATGTAATTTTGACAAGAAAGGTTGAAATTAACGATTGACATAAGAAATCTACGTAATTTGATATAATTTTTACTTTCGAAAGAGCCTATTTTGTAAATTTGAAATAATAAAGTTAGAGTATAATTTTAATACGAAAGTCAAAAGGATAACTTGGAAAGAATGATTGTCATGAAAAAAGTAGATATCTACATATAATAATCCTAATTATAATATAAAATAGTGAAATTACATATTATATAGCCAAATATAACGAATTGGTATTGTTATTAGCCTGGTACGAAAGATATCAAGCTGGTGTAAATTATGTTGCAAGTTTTGTGTTAAATCTTTCTGAGCCACCTTTTCTTTGTATTTATGAATGGAATAATTTTCATATTGGCCATGAGAACATCAAAAATGCAAAAGAAGAACTAACTTTGCTTCTAAGGTATAGTTTAGCTAGACTTAATGACAGTCTTTTGTCTTTTATTAGATACCTAGAAGCACCGGTCCTTCCCGGCGGTGAAGTCTACGGATGCAGTATACGTTGCTAGGACGAGCACAGACTTCCCTGCGAGAGACGAAATTTTCTTACTGTTTTATTTTTTGATAAAATGCTTTATTAGGGGTAATAGAGTAATATTTGGTTTTAGATATTTTTTAAAAATATTTTAAAAAGAGAACGCAATAAAAATAACATTACTATCACATTTTTATATAGTGAATCGGACTGCGATCGTCGCGACATCGGACGGCAACCGGTGAAACCACGTCAAGGACTATCATTTTGCCGTATGTGTGCTATAAATCTACCATGTAGCTATAAGTCTCAACGAATCTTTAATTGTTTTTGGATACAGACGTAATTTTATTTTTCTAAACATGACAAATCTTCAATTCATATCAAACATTAAAGAAAAATAATTCGAATGCAAATAAACTATTACTATAAGCAAAACGAACCATCCGGAATTTGTATTGCATAAATATGAAACCTTTACCGTTGTAAGTTTTGTTATTAATATTTTAAACAGTTATCGCCAGGTTGTAGTTTAGGCTATACCAATGTCTTGTTTTACTTCGAGGAATCCTATTAAAAGGCATCCTCGTTAATTTGTCGTTTACAGATATCGATGTAATTTTGACGAGAAAGGTTGAAATTAACGATTGACATAAGAAATCTACGTAATTTGATATAATTTTTACTTTCGAAAGAGCCTATTTTGTAAATTTGAAATAATAAAGTTAGAGTATAATTTTAATACGAAAGTCAAAAGGATAACTTGGAAAGAATGATTGTCATGAAAAAAGTAGATATCTACATATAATAATCCTAATTATAATATGAAATAGTGAAATTAGATATTATATAGCCAAATATAACGAATTGGTATTGTTATTAGCCTGGTACGAAAGATATCAAGCTGGTGTAAATTATGTTGCAAGTTTTGTGTTAAATCTTTCTGAGCCACCTTTTCTTTGTATTTATGAATGGAATAATTTTCATATTGGCCATGAGAACATCAAAAATGCAAAAGAAGAACTAACTTTGCTTCTAAGGTATAGTTTAGCTAGACTTAATGACAGTCTTTTGTCTTTTATTAGATACCTAGAAGCACCGGTCCTTCCCGGCGGTGAAGTCCACGGATGCAGTATACGTTGCTAGGACGAGCACAGACTTCCCTGCGAGAGACGAAATTTTCTTACTGTTTTATTTTTTGATAAAATGCTTTATTAGGGTAATAGAGTAATATTTGGTTTTAGATATTTTTTAAAAATAATTTTAAAAAGAGAACGCAATAAAAATAACATTACTATCACATTTTTATATAGTGAATCGGACTGCGATCGTCGCGACATCGGACGGCAACCGGTGAAACCACGTCAAGGACTATCATTTTGCCGTATGTGTGCTATAAATCTACCATGTAGCTATAAGTCTCAACGAATCTTTAATTGTTTTTGGATACAGACGTAATTTTATTTTTCTAAACATGACAAATCTTCAATTCATATCAAACATTAAAGAAAAATAATTCGAATGCAAATAAACTATTACTATAAGCAAAACGAACCATCCGGAATTTGTATTGCATAAATATGAAACCTTTTACCGTTGTAAGTTTTGTTATTAATATTTTAAACAGTTATCGCCAGGTTGTAGTTTAGGCTATACCAATGTCTTGTTTTACTTCGAGGAATCCTATTAAAAGGCATCCTCGTTAATTTGTCGTTTACAGATATCGATGTAATTTTGACGAGAAAGGTTGAAATTAACGATTGACATAAGAAATCTACGTAATTTGATATAATTTTTACTTTCGAAAGAGCCTATTTTGTAAATTTGAAATAATAAAGTTAGAGTATAATTTTAATACGAAAGTCAAAAGGATAACTTGGAAAGAATGATTGTCATGAAAAAAGTAGATATCTACATATAATAATCCTAATTATAATATAAAATAGTGAAATTACATATTATATAGCCAAATATAACGAATTGGTATTTTTATTAGCCTGGTACGAAAGATATCTAGCTGGTGTAAATTATGTTGCAAGTTTTGTGTTAAATCTTTTGGAGCCACCTTTTCTTTGTATTTATGAATGGAATAATTTTCATATTGGCCATGAGAACATCAAAAATGCAAAAGAAGAACTAACTTTGCTTCTAAGGTATAGTTTAGCTAGACTTAATGACAGTCTTTTGTCTTTTATTAGATACCTAGAAGCACCGGTCCTTCCCGGCGGTGAAGTCTACGGATGCAGTATACGTTGCTAGGACGAGCACAGACTTCCCTGCGAGAGACGAAATTTTCTTACTGTTTTATTTTTTGATAAAATGCTTTATTAGGGGTAATAGAGTAATATTTGGTTTTAGATATTTTTTAAAAATAATTTTAAAAGAGAACGCAATAAAAATAACATTACTATCACATTTTTATATAGTGAATCGGACTGCGATCGTCGCGACATCGGACGGCAACCGGTGAAACCACGTCAAGGACTATCATTTTGCCGTATGTGTGCTATAAATCTACCATGTAGCTATAAGTCTCAACGAATCTTTAATTGTTTTTGGATACAGACGTCATTTTATTTTTCTAAACATGACAAATCTTCAATTCATATCAAACATTAAAGAAAAATAATTCGAATGCAAATAACTTACTATAAGCAAAACGAACCATCCGGAATTTGTATTGCATAAATATGAAACCTTTTACCGTTGTAAGTTTTGTTATTATTTTTTTAAACAGTTATCGCCAGGTTGTAGTTTAGGCTATACCAATGTCTTGTTTTACTTCGAGGAATCCTATTAAAAGGCATCCTCGTTAATTTGTCGTTCACAGATATCAATGTAATTTTGACGAGAAAGGTTGAAATTAACGATTGACATAAGAAATCTACGTAATTTGATATAATTTTTACTTTCGAAAGAGCCTATTTTGTAAATTTGAAATAATAAAGTTAGAGTATAATTTTAATACGAAAGTCAAAAGGATAACTTGGAAAGAATGATTGTCATGAAAAAAGTAGATATCTACATATAATAATCCTAATTATAATATAAAATAGTGAAATTACATATATAGCCAAATATAACGAATTGGTATTGTTATTAGCCTGGTACGAAAGATATCAAGCTGGTGGTGTAAATTATGTTGCAAGTTTTGTGTTAAATCTTTCTGAGCCACCTTTTCTTTGTATTTATGAATGGAATAATTTTCATATTGGCCATGAGAACATCAAAAATGCAAAAGAAGAACTAACTTTGCTTCTAAGGTATAGTTTAGCTAGACTTAATGACAGTCTTTTGTCTTTTATTAGATACCTAGAAGCACCGGTCCTTCCCGGCGGTGAAGTCTACGGATGCAGTATACGTTGCTAGGACGAGCACAGACTTCCCTGCGAGAGACGAAATTTTCTTACTGTTTTATTTTTTGATAAAATGCTTTATTAGGGGTAATAGAGTAATATTTGGTTTTAGATTTTTTTTTAAAAAATATTTTAAAAAGAGAACGCAATAAAAATAACATTACTATCACATTTTTATATAGTGAATCGGACTGCGATCGTCGCGACATCGGACGGCAACCGGTGAAACCACGTCAAGGACTATCATTTTGCCGTATGTGTGCTATAAATCTACCATGTAGCTATAAGTCTCAACGAATCTTTAATTGTTTTTGGATACAGACGTAATTTTATTTTTCTAAACATGACAAATCTTCAATTCATATCAAACATTAAAGAAAAATAATTCGAATGCAAATAAACTATTACTATAAGCAAAACGAACCATCCGGAATTTGTATTGCATAAATATGAAACCTTTTACCGTTGTAAGTTTTGTTATTAATATTTTAAACAGTTATCGCCAGGTTGTAGTTTAGGCTATACCAATGTCTTGTTTTACTTCGAGGAATCCTATTAAAAGGCATCCTCGTTAATTTGTCGTTTACAGATATCGATGTAATTTTGACAAGAAAGGTTGAAATTAACGATTGACATAAGAAATCTACGTAATTTGATATAATTTTTACTTTCGAAAGAGCCTATTTTGTAAATTTGAAATAATAAAGTTAGAGTATAATTTTAATACGAAAGTCAAAAGGATAAGTTGGAAAGAATGATTGTCATGAAAAAAGTAGATATCTACATATAATAATCCTAATTATAATATAAAATAGTGAAATTACATATTATATAGCCAAATATAACGAATTGGTATTTTTATTAGCCTGGTACGAAAGATATCTAGCTGGTGTAAATTATGTTGCAAGTTTTGTGTTAAATCTTTTGGAGCCACCTTTTCTTTGTATTTATGAATGGAATAATTTTCATATTGGCCATGAGAACATCAAAAATGCAAAAGAAGAACTAACTTTGCTTCTAAGGTATAGTTTAGCTAGACTTAATGACAGTCTTTTGTCTTTTATTAGATACCTAGAAGCACCGGTCCTTCCCGGCGGTGAAGTCTACGGATGCAGTATACGTTGCTAGGACGAGCACAGACTTCCCTGCGAGAGACGAAATTTTCTTACTGTTTTATTTTTTGATAAAATGCTTTATTAGGGGTAATAGAGTAATATTTGGTTTTAGATATTTTTAAAAATATTTTAAAAAGAGAACGCAATAAAAATAACATTACTATCACATTTTTATATAGTGAATCGGACTGCTATCGTCGCGACATCGGACGGCAACCGGTGAAACCACGTCAAGGACTATCATTTTGCCGTATGTGTGCTATAAATCTACCATGTAGCTATAAGTCTCAACGAATCTTTAATTGTTTTTGGATACAGACGTAATTTTATTTTTCTAAACATGACAAATCTTCAATTCATATCAAACATTAAAGAAAAATAATTCGAATGCAAATAAACTATTACTATAAGCAAAACGAACCATCCGGAATTTGTATTGCATAAATATGAAACCTTTTACCGTTGTAAGTTTTGTTATTAATATTTTAAACAGTTATCGCCAGGTTGTAGTTTAGGCTATACCAATGTCTTGTTTTACTTCGAGGAATCCTATTAAAAGGCATCCTCGTTAATTTGTCGTTTACAGATATCGATGTAATTTTGACGAGAAAGGTTGAAATTAACGATTGACATAAGAAATCTACGTAATTTGATATAATTTTTACTTTCGAAAGAGCCTATTTTGTAAATTTGAAATAATAAAGTTAGAGTATAATTTTAATACGAAAGTCAAAAGGATAAGTTGGAAAGAATGATTGTCATGAAAAAAGTAGATATCTACATATAATAATCCTAATTATAATATAAAATAGTGAAATTAGATATTATATAGCCAAATATAACGAATTGGTATTGTTATTACCTGGTACGAAAGGTATCTAGCTGGTGTAAATTATGTTGCAAGTTTTGTGTTAAATCTTTCTGAGCCACCTTTTCTTTGTATTTATGAATGGAATAATTTTCATATTGGCCATGAGAACATCAAAAATGCAAAAGAAGAACTAACTTTGCTTCTAAGGTATAGTTTAGCTAGACTTAATGACAGTCTTTTGTCTTTTATTAGATACCTAGAAGCACCGGTCCTTCCCGGCGGTGAAGTCCACGGATGCAGTATACGTTGCTAGGACGAGCACAGACTTCCCTGCGAGAGACGAAATTTTCTTACTGTTTTATTTTTTGATAAAATGCTTTATTAGGGGTAATAGAGTAATATTTGGTTTTAGATATTTTTTAAAAATAATTTTAAAAGAGAACGCAATAAAAATAACATTACTATCACATTTTTATATAGTGAATCGGACTGCGATCGTCGCGACATCGGACGGCAACCGGTGAAACCACGTCAAGGACTATCATTTTGCCGTATGTGTGCTATAAATCTACCATGTAGCTATAAGTCTCAACGAATCTTTAATTGTTTTGGATACAGACGTAATTTTATTTTTCTAAACATGACAAATCTTCAATTCATATCAAACATTAAAGAAAAATAATTCGAATGCAAATATACTATTACTATAAGCAAAACGAACCATCCGGAATTTGTATTGCATAAATATGAAACCTTTTACCGTTGTAAGTTTTGTTATTAATATTTTAAACAGTTATCGCCAGGTTGTAGTTTAGGCTATACCAATGTCTTGTTTTACTTCGAGGAATCCTATTAAAAGGCATCCTCGTTAATTTGTCGTTTACAGATATCGATGTAATTTTGACGAGAAAGGTTGAAATTAACGATTGACATAAGAAATCTACGTAATTTGATATAATTTTTACTTTCGAAAGAGCCTATTTTGTAAATTTGAAATAATAAAGTTAGAGTATAATTTTAATACGAAAGTCAAAAGGATAACTTGGAAAGAATGATTGTCATGAAACAAGTAGATATCTACATATAATAATCCTAATTATAATATAAATAGTGAAATTACATATTATATAGCCAAATATAATGAATTGGTATTTTTATTAGCCTGGTACGAAAGATATTATAGCTGGTGTAAATTATGTTGCAAGTTTTGTGTTAAATCTTTTGGAGCCACCTTTTCTTTGTATTTATGAATGGAATAATTTTCATATTGGCCATGAGAACATCAAAAATGCAAAAGAAGAACTAACTTTGCTTCTAAGGTATAGTTTAGCTAGACTTAATGACAGTCTTTTGTCTTTTATTAGATACCTAGAAGCACCGGTCCTTCCCGGCGGTGAAGTCCACGGATGCAGTATACGTTGCTAGGACGAGCACAGACTTCCCTGCGAGAGACGAAATTTTCTTACTGTTTTATTTTTTGATAAAATGCTTTATTAGGGGTAATAGAGTAATATTTGGTTTTAGATATTTTTTAAAAATATTTTAAAAAGAGAACGCAATAAAAATAACATTACTATCACATTTTTATATAGTGAATCGGACTGCGATCGTCGCGACATCGGACGGCAACCGGTGAAACCACGTCAAGGACTATCATTTTGCCGTATGTGTGCTATAAATCTACCATGTAGCTATAAGTCTCAACGAATCTTTAATTGTTTTTTGGATACAGACGTAATTTTATTTTTCTAAACATGACAAATCTTCAATTCATATCAAACATTAAAGAAAAATAATTTCGAATGCAAATAAACTATTACTATAAGCAAAAACGAACCATCCGGAATTTGTATTGCATAAATATGAAACCTTTTACCGTTGTAAGTTTTGTTATTAATATTTTAAACAGTTATCGCCAGGTTGTAGTTTAGGCTATACCAATGTCTTGTTTTACTTCGAGGAATCCTATTAAAAGGCATCCTCGTTAATTTGTCGTTTACAGATATCGATGTAATTTTGACGAGAAAGGTTGAAATTAACGATTGACATAAGAAATCTACGTAATTTGATATAATTTTTACTTTCGAAAGAGCCTATTTTGTAAATTTGAAATAATAAAGTTAGAGTATAATTTTAATACGAAAGTCAAAAGGATAACTTGGAAAGAATGATTGTCATGAAAAAAGTAGATATCTACATATAATAATCCTAATTATAATATGAAATAGTGAAATTAGATATTATATAGCCAAATATAACGAATTGGTATTGTTATTAGCCTGGTACGAAAGATATCAAGCTGGTGTAAATTATGTTGCAAGTTTTGTGTTAAATCTTTCTGAGCCACCTTTTCTTTGTATTTATGAATGGAATAATTTTCATATTGGCCATGAGAACATCAAAAATGCAAAAGAAGAACTAACTTTGCTTCTAAGGTATAGTTTAGCTAGACTTAATGACAGTCTTTTGTCTTTTATTAGATACCTAGAAGCACCGGTCCTTCCCGGCGGTGAAGTCCACGGATGCAGTATACGTTGCTAGGACGAGCACAGACTTCCCTGCGAGAGACGAAATTTTCTTACTGTTTTATTTTTTGATAAAATGCTTTATTAGGGGTAATAGAGTAATATTTGGTTTTAGATATTTTTAAAAATAATTTAAAAAAGAGAACGCATTTTTTTTTTTTTATAGTGGTAACTCTTTATGAGTACCCCCGCTCCTGCGAGGGTTATGTGGAGACTCCACCGTTAAGCGGTGTTTACCCAAACTAAACCCACCTTCCCCCATCCGTCCAGACGTGTATGCGCAACTTACATACGGGCGAATGGACTTCATTTGAGCGACCACAGCATTAGCGTTTACCGCTGTAGCTGCTATTACCTCTTGGAATGGCTAAAACAATCAAATCAGAACAGGGCCGGAGCAAGTGATAATATCATTGTTATCAAATATAAAATAACACAAACTTAAATAGAAGATTCAACACATTGATGTGACAGGCTTTGGCTGGGCAGTTTGCTGTTCCTACGGCGGATATCCAGGATGGCGATGGGCCTGGGTAGACCTCTGCGACATCATGCCGTGTACAGAGTTCCCTGATGTGCTTTACTGGACTCGGCTGCTTTCTGAAACAGTCCATTGGCTTTTTGTTCTGTTAAATATCAAGAGTTTAAACGTCTCATAATTACTGAGTTCCTGACGAACCACGGTTGTCGTGTGATTCGTCTCAGCGACTTCGTCTGGATTGCCTCTAGGCGTTTCCTGTTGGTCTTATGGCCAGAATCCACCATGCTTCTGAAGCATACATGATACAAGAGCGCACAATTAGTAGGAACATGGTGACCTTCGTCTTGACCGGGATTGGGCTCCTCGCTGCAAGAAGTGGCCACATCAGCATTGCCGTTGCCTCAGCAACTTTCCTGTCAATGTTTGTTTGAAACACAGGCGTGAGTCCAGGGTGACACCCAAGTACTTCACGGACGTCTTCCACGGTATCCCCACTCGTTGTGGATCTCGGGTGGAACTGCTCTCTGGCATTTCTCGCCTCTTCATGAAACAAATGGCATTACTTTTATCAGCGTTGACTTTGATGCGCCACTGTCGGAGCCATGGTGACAGGGCGTCCATGTGTCTGCATCATCCTCGCGGCGATGTCAGGGCGACAGCTGCTGTAGTGCAGCAGTGCGTCATCAGCGTACAGCGACAACGTTACCCTGGAATATCGGCATGAATAGTTATAAACAAGGTAGAGTACCGGGCCCAGGACACTGCCCTGGGGCACCCCAGCCTCAACCGGGCGTGTCGTTGATAGCTCAACGCATATCTGGAACTGGCGACCCTCTAAGTAAGACTTGAGAATGGACTGCTGCCCGGGAGCGGGGACTCGCTGAGCTTGAGAAAAGTCCCTTGTGCCAGACCTTATCGTGCTTTGCTGACATCCAGTAGCACTGCAACAGAGCATAGGTTAATATTATGTTTGTCGACCAGCTTCGAAATCACCCGTACCAGCTGTTGCGTCGTAGTTTAAGTGTCCGCGACGAAATCCAAACTGCTCCGACTATGTATCCGTCAGGAAATATCCTGGAAAGGAACAGCGTTAAAAGCTTCGAACCGCCGAGAGTAGGGAAATGGGGCGATAGTTTTCAGGGAAAAGTGATTCTTTCCGGTTTCGGGATCAGGATTATCTCGCGGACTTCCACATTGCCGGGAAGTAATGGAACCTGAGGGCAGCATTGAAAATTAATAATAAATATACAAATATGGGGGCCGGGGCGGCCTAGGGCTGACGTGCAGGCCAGGGGCTTTCCCGTGGCTTGAGCCTTCGAATCGCTGCTTCCAACTCCATCATCGTGAAGGGGTCTAAGCTGTCTTCTGGGGGTTCTGCAAAGAAGTTCTCCATGAAATGCTCTACCCTCTCCCCTTGGAGTTCATCGTAGACATCGTGGTTCGTCTGAAACTGAGCATACATTGTACTAGCAAAAGTTTCCGCCTTGTCCTCCGCTGTGTAGACTAGGCCGTGATCTCCATGGAGGGGACGGGCTGCCGGTTTGGTCCCCCTGATCTGCTTAGCTGCCCTCCACACACTGCCTCCTTCCACGTTTAGCGTTAGCAGGTACTCATTCCAACCCTCGGACCTGAAATTGTCAACAAGTGATCTGATTATTCTATTCTGCCTGTTGAGCTGTCGCCTAAACTCTGGGTGCCTGGTCGCCCGCCATCTGGCCCTCAGCTGGTTCCTCAGCGTAATCTCACGGCGTACGTGGTCCGGCAAGCCGGCTCTGGGTGTCTGGGGCGGTACCTCTCTGGACGCATCTGAAATTGACGAAGTTAGAAGCTCATGCAATTCCGTGACGCATCCGTCGAGTTCTTCCGTGGTTGCTGGGTCCCGTGCTGGCGGAAGGCGCTCTGAGACCAGTCGTTGGTACTTCTTCCAGTCGGTCCTCATGCGGGCATTGACAGGGGGGCGACTCAGCGTCGGGCTAGCGTTGATGGTCACGAGAACCGGCAAATGATCTGATGACAGACCGTTAACCGTGCTCGCGACAATCTCGAACGGCAGGTTCCTGCACAGAGCAAAATCAATCACATCAGGTGAGTGGCGAGGATTCGAAGGGAGGTGCGTCGGCTCGTCGGGGGCCACGACGTCTGTGCCGGCTCGTTCGTCGAGGAAAGCTCTCAGCGCCACACCCCTTTCATTAGTGCCTCGTGAGTTCCAAGACGGGTGTTTGGCGTTGAAATCACCTGCAACAACAATAGGCTCAGGGCCTGTTAGTAATCCTGTAAGGGTTAGCGCATCGATGTGTCTGCCTGGAGGATGGTAGGCAGCGACTAGCTGGAGCTCCAAGCCACCTACGTGCACGATAACGCCAGTTGTTTCTAGCAGACCCGTGGCTGTTGCGCTGGGCCTGTGAACAAGGCGGCGGTGAACCATGACAGCCGTGCCCCCTCCCGGGTTTCGGCCATGCTGCCTAGGTGGGCGATCTGTCCTATAGACCTCGTATGATGGTAATCTGAAACAATCACGTTGGGTTAGATGGGTTTCACTGATGAGTGCGACGTCAATATTCAGCCGTGACAGGAAGAAGTGTAGTTCGTTTCTGCGGGTCTTCAACCCGTTGGCGTTCCACGCGATGACCCTGATGTTCCTAGGCTCCATTCAGAAGTTCTAGGAGGCTAGACATCAGCTGTACGAGTAACTCCGGCATGGACTTTTCCTTGGCTGAAATAAGAATGGGAATTGTTTTGGTGAGCCAGGCAATCAGCTGCCTGACTGAAATAGTGTCGCCCTGCACCGCGGTGGTCACTGCAACAGAGGGTGAGGGGATGGCTGGTTGGGCGGGACTAGCCGCTGTTGGGGCCCTGGCAGCTGGTATGGGGGCCTTTGGAGCTGCTGGGGGAGCAACTTCCGTCTCCGTGTCGCTGTTGTCCAGCTGTGTATCTGTAATAACAATATTGGAAATTTTGGGGCTCTGGCGCTTCCTGTTGCGTCGTTGGCGGCACGCCCTTGGCTGTGGGACCACAGCCTGGGTTTCTGCCACCTCAGCCGCATCGGGTTGGATCACTTCAGCCGGTGCTGGAGCCGGAGAGGCGTTTGCTGCTGCAGAAGGGGGTACAGGTTTCGACACCTTGGCCTTGCTACCGCCTGCAACAGATGCAAACGTCCCCTTAGTAATGCCAGGGGGAGGAACGTTTGCCTTCTTCTTTGGTACTGCTGGCTGCTTTCGAGAGCTCGCCGAAGGGTTCCGGACCATCGTCCGACCAGCAGATTTGGCGTCGCGCAGCTTCCTCGTCGCCATGGCCTTTGTGTGCGCCATGCATCCCCTATAGCTGGCTGGGTGTCCGCCGCCACAGTTGCAGCACTTGCAGACGCCGTCCTTGGGCAAGGGGCAGGATCTGGCATCATGTCCCCCGGCGCACCTAACGCACCTAAAGGGCAAATTACAATGCACTGACGAGTGGCCAAAACGCTGGCAGCGGTAGCACTGAGACAGGCCAGGCCTAGGCTCAAACTGGGCGACAGTCACTCGAACGCTTAAGAGGTGCGTGATGGTCCACACCTTCTCCCACTGGCCGACCTTTCTGAATTTGCAAAGGAATGAGTTAGTGTTAAGCCGTTGACCATTCTCACGCCGTGGCAGAGGCATCACAAGCGTGGGGTGGAGGCCGAGGAATTCAAGCTGTGTCTTCAGGAAGGTGGGGTCGGTACTATGGTGGATCCCCCTGATGACCACCTTCAGTTCCGCCTCTTCTGCAACATAAACGTATGGAAGGCCACCCGCTTCTAGTTAGTAAGTCCTGGAGGGCCCGAAAGTCATACGGTGGTAGCTCTGAGGTGTAGCTTATCACCCCTAAATATTGCCTCATAAATTATTCCCTCCGCTGAAATATCGGTCAGGAATTCCGGCCATGATGCGTTGACCGCATCCGGCGCCACTGATGGGCGGGATCTTTGCTGG
Organism: Nephotettix cincticeps; assembly: GCA_023375725.1. Lineage (NCBI taxonomy): Eukaryota > Metazoa > Arthropoda > Insecta > Hemiptera > Cicadellidae > Nephotettix > Nephotettix cincticeps. The sequence continues at coordinate 38,601,564 of CM041791.1, forward strand.
CGCTTTCTGTTGCACTGAAACAACATTGTTGTTTGATATTGAGGCATTGGAGTCACTCCGAAGCCGCTTCTTCCGACCATTGACGAGGGTGAAACCATCGTCGTGGTCGGACATCTCCACCTCGCTCGTATGTGCCATTACGGCTGCATTACCTGCAACACAACACTTTTCAGTTAGGTAATTTGGAATGTGAAGTCGGAAAAACCGTGAAAAAGGCAAGAAATCACTGTTTGAAAATGCTTTATTGGGGTTAAGTTTTGGTTTTTAGATATTTTCTAACGAATCTTTAAACATTTTATTTCTACTTCACAAACATTAGATCGAATGCAAAAAATAACTATCCTTTTTATGTTGCAGTGCTATATGTCTAACCTTGTATAAGTTCATTTTTAAACAATACTAACATCTTCAATCTTTACTTAGAAATCTGTTAATATCGTTTACTAAATATGTACATTGATTTAATTTCCTATCTATTGTTGTTTTAATAATAAAGCCATTTGGTAATTTTTATATAAAGTAAGATTTGTGTACGAGATATCGAAGATGATTATTGACATATAAATAATATAAGTAATGATTAATTTTACTTTCGAATAGAAATAAATTAGAGTATATAGACTATAACTGGAAATCAAAGTTTGGGTGTTATTACCTGTGTTTAAACAGCATTTGACAGAAAATCATAAAATTTTATTGGCCATTCTTGCTAGCGAGAATTTACGAAGGTATGTTTACTTTTTCTTGTCTTTATTTAGAAGATTTTTGGCCAGAAGAACTCACGGAAAACGCTAAGGACAGCGACAGTCGCGAGACGAATAAGACATGTTTATTATATGCTTGGGATATATTTAATATTTAAAAAAAAAATACTGTTTAGAAAATATAACAATCAAATTTTATCTATCGTCGCGACATCGGACAACCGGCCCATCGTATCATGATCGCCGTAGGAAAGCTACCATGTAGCTATAAGTCTCACGAATCTTTAATTTTTTTTACAGACGTGTCTTTTATTTTTTGGAAACATAAATTTCAATTCATCTGTTCAAATAATTAAAATAATACTATAAGCAAAACGAACCATCCGGAATTTGTTGCATAAATATGAAACCTTTTACCGTTGTAAGTTTTGTTATTAATATTTTAATAAGTTGTTGTAGTTTTTAAACAGTTATCGAGTTATTACTTCGTTAATCATTAGTCGTTAATGTACTGTAAATTTGGACGAGAAAGGTTGAAATTAACGATTGACATAAGAAATCTACGTAATTTGATATAATTTTTACTTTCGAAAGAGCCTATTTTGTAAATTTGAAATAATAAAGTTAGAGTATAATTTTAATACGAAAGTCAAAAGGATAACTTGGAAAGAATGATTGTCATGAAAAAAGTAGATATCTACATATAATAATCCTAATTATAATATGAAATAGTGAAATTAGATATTATATAGCCAAATATAACGAATTGGTATTGTTATTAGCCTGGTACGAAAGATATCAAGCTGGTGTAAATTATGTTGCAAGTTTTGTGTTAAATCTTTCTGAGCCACCTTTTCTTTGTATTTATGAATGGAATAATTTTCATATTGGCCATGAGAACATCAAAAATGCAAAAGAAGAACTAACTTTGCTTCTAAGGTATAGTTTAGCTAGACTTAATGACAGTCTTTTGTCTTTTATTAGATACCTAGAAGCACCGGTCCTTCCCGGCGGTGAAGTCCACGGATGCAGTATACGTTGCTAGGACGAGCACAGACTTCCCTGCGAGAGACGAAATTTTCTTACTGTTTTATTTTTTGATAAAATGCTTTATTAGGGGTAATAGAGTAATATTTGGTTTTAGATATTTTTTAAAAATAATTTTAAAAAGAGAACGCAATAAAAATAACATTACTATCACATTTTTATATAGTGAATCGGACTGCGATCGTCGCGACATCGGACGGCAACCGGTGAAACCACGTCAAGGACTATCATTTTGCCGTATGTGTGCTATAAATCTACCATGTAGCTATAAGTCTCAACGAATCTTTAATTGTTTTTGGATACAGACGTAATTTTATTTTTCTAAACATGACAAATCTTCAATTCATATCAAACATTAAAGAAAAATAATTCGAATGCAAATAAACTATTACTATAAGCAAAACGAACCATCCGGAATTTGTATTGCATAAATATGAAACCTTTTACCGTTGTAAGTTTTGTTATTAATATTTTAAACAGTTATCGCCAGGTTGTAGTTTAGGCTATACCAATGTCTTGTTTTACTTCGAGGAATCCTATTAAAAGGCATCCTCGTTAATTTGTCGTTTACAGATATCGATGTAATTTTGACGAGAAAGGTTGAAATTAACGATTGACATAAGAAATCTACGTAATTTGATATAATTTTTACTTTCGAAAGAGCCTATTTTGTAAATTTGAAATAATAAAGTTAGAGTATAATTTTAATACGAAAGTCAAAAGGATAACTTGGAAAGAATGATTGTCATGAAAAAAGTAGATATCTACATATAATAATCCTAATTATAATATGAAATAGTGAAATTAGATATTATATAGCCAAATATAACGAATTGGTATTGTTATTAGCCTGGTACGAAAGATATCAAGCTGGTGTAAATTATGTTGCAAGTTTTGTGTTAAATCTTTCTGAGCCACCTTTTCTTTGTATTTATGAATGGAATAATTTTCATATTGGCCATGAGAACATCAAAAATGCAAAAGAAGAACTAACTTTGCTTCTAAGGTATAGTTTAGCTAGACTTAATGACAGTCTTTTGTCTTTTATTAGATACCTAGAAGCACCGGTCCTTCCCGGCGGTGAAGTCCACGGATGCAGTATACGTTGCTAGGACGAGCACAGACTTCCCTGCGAGAGACGAAATTTTCTTACTGTTTTATTTTTTGATAAAATGCTTTATTAGGGGTAATAGAGTAATATTTGGTTTTAGATATTTTTTAAAAATATTTTAAAAAGAGAACGCAATAAAAATAACATTACTATCACATTTTTATATAGTGAATCGGACTGCGATCGTCGCGACATCGGACGGCAACCGGTGAAACCACGTCAAGGACTATCATTTTGCCGTATGTGTGCTATAAATCTACCATGTAGCTATAAGTCTCAACGAATCTTTAATTGTTTTTGGATACAGACGTAATTTTATTTTTCTAAACATGACAAATCTTCAATTCATATCAAACATTAAAGAAAAATAATTCGAATGCAAATAAACTATTACTATAAGCAAAACGAACCATCCGGAATTTGTATTGCATAAATATGAAACCTTTTACCGTTGTAAGTTTTGTTATTAATATTTTAAACAGTTATCGCCAGGTTGTAGTTTAGGCTATACCAATGTCTTGTTTTACTTCGAGGAATCCTATTAAAAGGCATCCTCGTTAATTTGTCGTTTACAGATATCGATGTAATTTTGACGAGAAAGGTTGAAATTAACGATTGACATAAGAAATCTACGTAATTTGATATAATTTTTACTTTCGAAAGAGCCTATTTTGTAAATTTGAAATAATAAAGTTAGAGTATAATTTTAATACGAAAGTCAAAAGGATAACTTGGAAAGAATGATTGTCATGAAAAAAGTAGATATCTACATATAATAATCCTAATTATAATATGAAATAGTGAAATTAGATATTATATAGCCAAATATAACGAATTGGTATTGTTATTAGCCTGGTACGAAAGATATCAAGCTGGTGTAAATTATGTTGCAAGTTTTGTGTTAAATCTTTCTGAGCCACCTTTTCTTTGTATTTATGAATGGAATAATTTTCATATTGGCCATGAGAACATCAAAAATGCAAAAGAAGAACTAACTTTGCTTCTAAGGTATAGTTTAGCTAGACTTAATGACAGTCTTTTGTCTTTTATTAGATACCTAGAAGCACCGGTCCTTCCCGGCGGTGAAGTCTACGGATGCAGTATACGTTGCTAGGACGAGCACAGACTTCCCTGCGAGAGACGAAATTTTCTTACTGTTTTATTTTTTGATAAAATGCTTTATTAGGGGTAATAGAGTAATATTTGGTTTTAGATATTTTTTAAAAATATTTTAAAAAGAGAACGCAATAAAAATAACATTACTATCACATTTTTATATAGTGAATCGGACTGCGATCGTCGCGACATCGGACGGCAACCGGTGAAACCACGTCAAGGACTATCATTTTGCCGTATGTGTGCTATAAATCTACCATGTAGCTATAAGTCTCAACGAATCTTTAATTGTTTTTGGATACAGACGTAATTTTATTTTTCTAAACATGACAAATCTTCAATTCATATCAAACATTAAAGAAAAATAATTCGAATGCAAATAAACTATTACTATAAGCAAAACGAACCATCCGGAATTTGTATTGCATAAATATGAAACCTTTTACCGTTGTAAGTTTTGTTATTAATATTTTAAACAGTTATCGCCAGGTTGTAGTTTAGGCTATACCAATGTCTTGTTTTACTTCGAGGAATCCTATTAAAAGGCAGCCTCGTTAATTTGTCGTTTACAGATATCGATGTAATTTTGACGAGAAAGGTTGAAATTAACGATTGACATAAGAAATCTACGTAATTTGATATAATTTTTACTTTCGAAAGAGCCTATTTTGTAAATTTGAAATAATAAAGTTAGAGTATAATTTTAATACGAAAGTCAAAAGGATAACTTGGAAAGAATGATTGTCATGAAAAAAGTAGATATCTACATATAATAATCCTAATTATAATATGAAATAGTGAAATTAGATATTATATAGCCAAATATAACGAATTGGTATTGTTATTAGCCTGGTACGAAAGATATCAAGCTGGTGTAAATTATGTTGCAAGTTTTGTGTTAAATCTTTCTGAGCCACCTTTTCTTTGTATTTATGAATGGAATAATTTTCATATTGGCCATGAGAACATCAAAAATGCAAAAGAAGAACTAACTTTGCTTCTAAGGTATAGTTTAGCTAGACTTAATGACAGTCTTTTGTCTTTTATTAGATACCTAGAAGCACCGGTCCTTCCCGGCGGTGAAGTCTACGGATGCAGTATACGTTGCTAGGACGAGCACAGACTTCCCTGCGAGAGACGAAATTTTCTTACTGTTTTATTTTTTGATAAAATGCTTTATTAGGGGTAATAGAGTAATATTTGGTTTTAGATATTTTTTAAAAATAATTTTAAAAAGAGAACGCAATAAAAATAACATTACTATCACATTTTTATATAGTGAATCGGACTGCGATCGTCGCGACATCGGACGGCAACCGGTGAAACCACGTCAAGGACTATCATTTTGCCGTATGTGTGCTATAAATCTACCATGTAGCTATAAGTCTCAACGAATCTTTAATTGTTTTTGGATACAGACGTAATTTTATTTTTCTAAACATGACAAATCTTCAATTCATATCAAACATTAAAGAAAAATAATTAGAATGCAAATAAACTATTACTATAAGCAAAACGAACCATCCGGAATTTGTATTGCATAAATATGAAACCTTTTACCGTTGTAAGTTTTGTTATTAATATTTTAAACAGTTATCGCCAGGTTGTAGTTTAGGCTATACCAATGTCTTGTTTTACTTCGAGGAATCCTATTAAAAGGCATCCTCGTTAATTTGTCGTTTACAGATATCGATGTAATTTTGACGAGAAAGGTTGAAATTAACGATTGACATAAGAAATCTACGTAATTTGATATAATTTTTACTTTCGAAAGAGCCTATTTTGTAAATTTGAAATAATAAAGTTAGAGTATAATTTTAATACGAAAGTCAAAAGGATAACTTGGAAAGAATGATTGTCATGAAAAAAGTAGATATCTACATATAATAATCCTAATTATAATATAAATAGTGAAATTACATATTATATAGCCAAATATAACGAATTGGTATTGTTATTAGCCTGGTACGAAAGATATCAAGCTGGTGTAAATTATGTTGCAAGTTTTGTGTTAAATCTTTCTGAGCCACCTTTTCTTTGTATTTATGAATGGAATAATTTTCATATTGGCCATGAGAACATCAAAAATGCAAAAGAAGAACTAACTTTGCTTCTAAGGTATAGTTTAGCTAGACTTAATGACAGTCTTTTGTCTTTTATTAGATACCTAGAAGCACCGGTCCTTCCCGGCGGTGAAGTCTACGGATGCAGTATACGTTGCTAGGACGAGCACAGACTTCCCTGCGAGAGACGAAATTTTCTTACTGTTTTATTTTTTGATAAAATGCTTTATTAGGGGTAATAGAGTAATATTTGGTTTTAGATATTTTTTAAAAATAATTTTAAAAGAGAACGCAATAAAAATAACATTACTATCACATTTTTATATAGTGAATCGGACTGCGATCGTCGCGACATCGGACGGCAACCGGTGAAACCACGTCAAGGACTATCATTTTGCCGTATGTGTGCTATAAATCTACCATGTAGCTATAAGTCTCAACGAATCTTTAATTGTTTTTGGATACAGACGTAATTTTATTTTTCTAAACATGACAAATCTTCAATTCATATCAAACATTAAAGAAAAATAATTCGAATGCAAATAAACTATTACTATAAGCAAAACGAACCATCCGGAATTTGTATTGCATAAATATGAAACCTTTTACCGTTGTAAGTTTTGTTATTAATATTTTAAACAGTTATCGCCAGGTTGTAGTTTAGGCTATACCAATGTCTTGTTTTACTTCGAGGAATCCTATTAAAAGGCATCCTCGTTAATTTGTCGTTTACAGATATCGATGTAATTTTGACGAGAAAGGTTGAAATTAACGATTGACATAAGAAATCTACGTAATTTGATATAATTTTTACTTTCGAAAGAGCCTATTTTGTAAATTTGAAATAATAAAGTTAGAGTATAATTTTAATACGAAAGTCAAAAGGATAACTTGGAAAGAATGATTGTCATGAAAAAAGTAGATATCTACATATAATAATCCTAATTATAATATGAAATAGTGAAATTAGATATTATATAGCCAAATATAACGAATTGGTATTGTTATTAGCCTGGTACGAAAGATATCAAGCTGGTGTAAATTATGTTGCAAGTTTTGTGTTAAATCTTTCTGAGCCACCTTTTCTTTGTATTTATGAATGGAATAATTTTCATATTGGCCATGAGAACATCAAAAATGCAAAAGAAGAACTAACTTTGCTTCTAAGGTATAGTTTAGCTAGACTTAATGACAGTCTTTTGTCTTTTATTAGATACCTAGAAGCACCGGTCCTTCCCGGCGGTGAAGTCTACGGATGCAGTATACGTTGCTAGGACGAGCACAGACTTCCCTGCGAGAGACGAAATTTTCTTACTGTTTTATTTTTTGATAAAATGCTTTATTAGGGGTAATAGAGTAATATTTGGTTTTAGATATTTTTTAAAAATAATTTTAAAAGAGAACGCAATAAAAATAACATTACTATCACATTTTTATATAGTGAATCGGACTGCGATCGTCGCGACATCGGACGGCAACCGGTGAAACCACGTCAAGGACTATCATTTTGCCGTATGTGTGCTATAAATCTACCATGTAGCTATAAGTCTCAACGAATCTTTAATTGTTTTTGGATACAGACGTATTTTTATTTTTCTAAACATGACAAATCTTCAATTCATATCAAACATTAAAGAAAAATAATTCGAATGCAAATAAACTATTACTATAAGCAAAACGAACCATCCGGAATTTGTATTGCATAAATATGAAACCTTTTACCGTTGTAAGTTTTGTTATTAATATTTTAAACAGTTATCGCCAGGTTGTAGTTTAGGCTATACCAATGTCTTGTTTTACTTCGAGGAATCCTATTAAAAGGCATCCTCGTTAATTTGTCGTTTACAGATATCGATGTAATTTTGACGAGAAAGGTTGAAATTAACGATTGACATAAGAAATCTACGTAATTTGATATAATTTTTACTTTCGAAAGAGCCTATTTTGTAAATTTGAAATAATAAAGTTAGAGTATAATTTTAATACGAAAGTCAAAAGGATAACTTGGAAAGAATGATTGTCATGAAAAAAGTAGATATCTACATATAATAATCCTAATTATAATATGAAATAGTGAAATTAGATATTATATAGCCAAATATAACGAATTGGTATTGTTATTAGCCTGGTACGAAAGATATCAAGCTGGTGTAAATTATGTTGCAAGTTTTGTGTTAAATCTTTCTGAGCCACCTTTTCTTTGTATTTATGAATGGAATAATTTTCATATTGGCCATGAGAACATCAAAAATGCAAAAGAAGAACTAACTTTGCTTCTAAGGTATAGTTTAGCTAGACTTAATGACAGTCTTTTGTCTTTTATTAGATACCTAGAAGCACCGGTCCTTCCCGGCGGTGAAGTCTACGGATGCAGTATACGTTGCTAGGACGAGCACAGACTTCCCTGCGAGAGACGAAATTTTCTTACTGTTTTATTTTTTGATAAAATGCTTTATTAGGGGTAATAGAGTAATATTTGGTTTTAGATATTTTTTAAAAATAATTTTAAAAGAGAACGCAATAAAAATAACATTACTATCACATTTTTATATAGTGAATCGGACTGCGATCGTCGCGACATCGGACGGCAACCGGTGAAACCACGTCAAGGACTATCATTTTGCCGTATGTGTGCTATAAATCTACCATGTAGCTATAAGTCTCAACGAATCTTTAATTGTTTTTGGATACAGACGTAATTTTATTTTTCTAAACATGACAAATCTTCAATTCATATCAAACATTAAAGAAAAATAATTCGAATGCAAATAAACTATTACTATAAGCAAAACGAACCATCCGGAATTTGTATTGCATAAATATGAAACCTTTTACCGTTGTAAGTTTTGTTATTAATATTTTAAACAGTTATCGCCAGGTTGTAGTTTAGGCTATACCAATGTCTTGTTTTACTTCGAGGAATCCTATTAAAAGGCAGCCTCGTTAATTTGTCGTTTACAGATATCGATGTAATTTTGACGAGAAAGGTTGAAATTAACGATTGACATAAGAAATCTACGTAATTTGATATAATTTTTACTTTCGAAAGAGCCTATTTTGTAAATTTGAAATAATAAAGTTAGAGTATAATTTTAATACGAAAGTCAAAAGGATAACTTGGAAAGAATGATTGTCATGAAAAAAGTAGATATCTACATATAATAATCCTAATTATAATATGAAATAGTGAAATTAGATATTATATAGCCAAATATAACGAATTGGTATTGTTATTAGCCTGGTACGAAAGATATCAAGCTGGTGTAAATTATGTTGCAAGTTTTGTGTTAAATCTTTCTGAGCCACCTTTTCTTTGTATTTATGAATGGAATAATTTTCATATTGGCCATGAGAACATCAAAAATGCAAAAGAAGAACTAACTTTGCTTCTAAGGTATAGTTTAGCTAGACTTAATGACAGTCTTTTGTCTTTTATTAGATACCTAGAAGCACCGGTCCTTCCCGGCGGTGAAGTCTACGGATGCAGTATACGTTGCTAGGACGAGCACAGACTTCCCTGCGAGAGACGAAATTTTCTTACTGTTTTTTTTTTTGATAAAATGCTTTATTAGGGGTAATAGAGTAATATTTGGTTTTAGATATTTTTTAAAAATAATTTTAAAAAGAGAACGCAATAAAAATAACATTACTATCACATTTTTATATAGTGAATCGGACTGCGATCGTCGCGACATCGGACGGCAACCGGTGAAACCACGTCAAGGACTATCATTTTGCCGTATGTGTGCTATAAATCTACCATGTAGCTATAAGTCTCAACGAATCTTTAATTGTTTTTGGATACAGACGTAATTTTATTTTTCTAAACATGACAAATCTTCAATTCATATCAAACATTAAAGAAAAATAATTCGAATGCAAATATACTATTACTATAAGCAAAACGAACCATCCGGAATTTGTATTGCATAAATATGAAACCTTTTACCGTTGTAAGTTTTGTTATTAATATTTTAAACAGTTATCGCCAGGTTGTAGTTTAGGCTATACCAATGTCTTGTTTTACTTCGAGGAATCCTATTAAAAGGCATCCTCGTTAATTTGTCGTTTACAGATATCGATGTAATTTTGACGAGAAAGGTTGAAATTAACGATTGACATAAGAAATCTACGTAATTTGATATAATTTTTACTTTCGAAAGAGCCTATTTTGTAAATTTGAAATAATAAAGTTAGAGTATAATTTTAATACGAAAGTCAAAAGGATAAGTTGGAAAGAATGATTGTCATGAAAAAAGTAGATATCTACATATAATAATCCTAATTATAATATGAAATAGTGAAATTAGATATTATATAGCCAAATATAACGAATTGGTATTGTTATTAGCCTGGTACGAAAGATATCAAGCTGGTGTAAATTATGTTGCAAGTTTTGTGTTAAATCTTTCTGAGCCACCTTTTCTTTGTATTTATGAATGGAATAATTTTCATATTGGCCATGAGAACATCAAAAATGCAAAAGAAGAACTAACTTTGCTTCTAAGGTATAGTTTAGCTAGACTTAATGACAGTCTTTTGTCTTTTATTAGATACCTAGAAGCACCGGTCCTTCCCGGCGGTGAAGTCTACGGATGCAGTATACGTTGCTAGGACGAGCACAGACTTCCCTGCGAGAGACGAAATTTTCTTACTGTTTTATTTTTTGATAAAATGCTTTATTAGGGGTAATAGAGTAATATTTGGTTTTAGATATTTTTTAAAAATAATTTAAAAAGAGAACGCAATAAAAATAACATTACTATCACATTTTTATATAGTGAATCGGACTGCGATCGTCGCGACATCGGACGGCAACCGGTGAAACCACGTCAAGGACTATCATTTTGCCGTATGTGTGCTATAAATCTACCATGTAGCTATAAGTCTCAACGAATCTTTAATTGTTTTTGGATACAGACGTAATTTTATTTTTCTAAACATGACAAATCTTCAATTCATATCAAACATTAAAGAAAAATAATTCGAATGCAAATAAACTATTACTATAAGCAAAACGAACCATCCGGAATTTGTATTGCATAAATATGAAACCTTTTACCGTTGTAAGTTTTGTTATTAATATTTTAAACAGTTATCGCCAGGTTGTAGTTTAGGCTATACCAATGTCTTGTTTTACTTCGAGGAATCCTATTAAAAGGCATCCTCGTTAATTTGTCGTTTACAGATATCGATGTAATTTTGACGAGAAAGGTTGAAATTAACGATTGACATAAGAAATCTACGTAATTTGATATAATTTTTACTTTCGAAAGAGCCTATTTTGTAAATTTGAAATAATAAAGTTAGAGTATAATTTTAATACGAAAGTCAAAAGGATAACTTGGAAAGAATGATTGTCATGAAAAAAGTAGATATCTACATATAATAATCCTAATTATAATATGAAATAGTGAAATTAGATATTATATAGCCAAATATAACGAATTGGTATTGTTATTAGCCTGGTACGAAAGATATCAAGCTGGTGTAAATTATGTTGCAAGTTTTGTGTTAAATCTTTCTGAGCCACCTTTTCTTTGTATTTATGAATGGAATAATTTTCATATTGGCCATGAGAACATCAAAAATGCAAAAGAAGAACTAACTTTGCTTCTAAGGTATAGTTTAGCTAGACTTAATGACAGTCTTTTGTCTTTTATTAGATACCTAGAAGCACCGGTCCTTCCCGGCGGTGAAGTCTACGGATGCAGTATACGTTGCTAGGACGAGCACAGACTTCCCTGCGAGAGACGAAATTTTCTTACTGTTTTATTTTTTGATAAAATGCTTTATTAGGGGTAATAGAGTAATATTTGGTTTTAGATATTTTTTAAAAATAATTTAAAAAGAGAACGCAATAAAAATAACATTACTATCACATTTTTATATAGTGAATCGGACTGCGATCGTCGCGACATCGGACGGCAACCGGTGAAACCACGTCAAGGACTATCATTTTGCCGTATGTGTGCTATAAATCTACCATGTAGCTATAAGTCTCAACGAATCTTTAATTGTTTTTGGATACAGACGTAATTTTATTTTTCTAAACATGACAAATCTTCAATTCATATCAAACATTAAAGAAAAATAATTCGAATGCAAATATTACTATAAGCAAAACGAACCATCCGGAATTTGTATTGCATAAATATGAAACCTTTTACCGTTGTAAGTTTTGTTATTAATATTTTAAACAGTTATCGCCAGGTTGTAGTTTAGGCTATACCAATGTCTTGTTTTACTTCGAGGAATCCTATTAAAAGGCATCCTCGTTAATTTGTCGTTTACAGATATCGATGTAATTTTGACGAGAAAGGTTGAAATTAACGATTGACATAAGAAATCTACGTAATTTGATATAATTTTTACTTTCGAAAGAGCCTATTTTGTAAATTTGAAATAATAAAGTTAGAGTATAATTTTAATACGAAAGTCAAAAGGATAACTTGGAAAGAATGATTGTCATGAAAAAAGTAGATATCTACATATAATAATCCTAATTATAATATGAAATAGTGAAATTAGATATTATATAGCCAAATATAACGAATTGGTATTGTTATTAGCCTGGTACGAAAGATATCAAGCTGGTGTAAATTATGTTGCAAGTTTTGTGTTAAATCTTTCTGAGCCACCTTTTCTTTGTATTTATGAATGGAATAATTTTCATATTGGCCATGAGAACATCAAAAATGCAAAAGAAGAACTAACTTTGCTTCTAAGGTATAGTTTAGCTAGACTTAATGACAGTCTTTTGTCTTTTATTAGATATGAGGCGTAATAAAACTCACAACTAGGTTAAGTGAACGTATTTAATGACATAACCTCATGTCTCTTCACTAAACAAAACATTTACAAATAACAATGTTAGACGTTGCCTAGCAACGCGTCAGCTGGTGCACAGGGAGAGATATGAAACTTACCCGTTTTAATAAAGAGTTGGATTGGCGACGAAAGCAGGTTCAATCAAGACTGACGCGTCGTTGTGCCGTTGATAGGATCGTAATCGTCTTGTCGTCCCTTGCAATGACATGGGGCCGGTGAATCTCTAAACTCCGAATCTGTCATCTAAGAACACGTACGCAAGATGAAAGCTCTTACACGAATGGGACCTGAGAGCTATGACGCGTAGCTGGAACAGGTCTGAGCTGTGACATCTGTTGACACGGACGACGAAATTTTTGATACCGTCATGATGTTTACATGAGGAATTCAATTCAGGCGTAAATTCTCCGTAGACCAGTTCGGCATGAATTGAGGTCTTTTTATGACTGCGCAAACAGTAAGATAGTGGTAAGCATATGTCATATTTGAAACGGAGCTTTAGCTGACGGTGAAAGTTTTTTCGACCATCGTTGGCACAGTGTATCAGACATCTTGTAATTCCAAGGAGTTGCCTACGAAATAGTTGAGACTCAAATTGTCTGCCTTGGTCGGTAGTAATGCAAACAGGAGTGCCAAAGCGAGAATATATTTACAGATACGAGGTAATTTCGGCGTCTTTGTACAATGGCCAAACTTCAGGCCATCTGTAAATTTGATGGCTGTGAGACAATATCGGTAATAGCGTGGCTAAGTGAGATTAATCAATGTGAATGTGTTCGAAATGAAGAAGTGACGAAAGTTCGGTATTGCACATGCCGAGAAATCTTGTTTCGCTGGCAGTCCAAACAGTTTCGTGTATTAACGGCAGTTTTGTTAACTCGTGGCCAAACGTATTGAGACACGAGCTTAGCAGTAGTGCGTTTTGTGACTGAGACTGTGTAAGTCGAACACTTTGCAGCGCATAGTCAGTACGTAAGGACGAGGTCGGCCCGTTCCTATCATACAGCGATACTTCAGAGGAACTAATTGTCTCAAGGTTTAGAGCTGAGACGTTGAAGCAGATCTTGGAGTTCTGCATCATCCTTTTGAGCGTCCGCAAGAGCGATGAAATCGATGAGTTGGCTGCAGTTAGAGTCGACGCGACTCATTGCGTCTGCGACAATGTTTTCAGATCTGATGTGACGAATGTCCGTGGTGAACTGAGCGATGAAGGACAGCTGATTCAACTGAACTGGTGGCAGTTTTTTTAAAATTAATTTTTATGGTCGGTGAAAATAGTGCATTTGAGCCTCGATATAGTGAATGCTGGACAGCGAGGTAGACGGCGTGCAGTTCTCTGTAGTACGCCATTGTAATTCACGAGGATTTAGCTTTTCGAAAACAGTGCTAGTTCCAAGCTTCGACAAATTTGAAGGCAAGCACCTACTGAATGAGCGCTCGTCCGTGAACAAACCGAGAGTTGCAGATGGTTCTGGGTGTGTCAGCATGATCGTTGGCGATTGTCCTTGCACTGGAACGCGAATCCAATTCATCCAAGGAAAACTGATTTTCCTCGCAGACCAGATCGTGCTGTATATGCTTGATATTCCGCGGCGCGAGGCAAAAACATAGAAATTGATCATGCAGGAAATACACCTTTCACTGTCGCAGGTCTGTAGGAACAGTCTATGATGCGGTCTAATGTACCCTGAGCAGATATTTGTAGCCCAGGAAGGAAACTTTATCAGTCCCGAGAGTACTCTTATGTGCGTTTACGAGCAATCCGTTGTCGTCCAGGCGCTTAAGCAGAACGCGGAGATCGCAATGTTCTTCGTGTGTTTTTTTGAATACTAAAATATCGTCAATGTACGCAAAACAGAAATCGAGGCCAGTCAATGTTTGGTCGATAAATCTTTGAAAATTATTATCCAAAAGAATAAAAGGAAATTCAAATAGACCAAATTTTGTTATCGTATCGATGTCTGCGGGTGACCGGAATTTGAGTGTACCACGAGGTCAATAGTGGAGAAGATTTGAGCCAAATGATAAAATCATGGATATGTCGCACCGGATACTTGTCAGGGACTGTTCTATAGATAGTAACAAGGACGCCAGCTCTCCGGTTCTTAGGTGCCATGTGAAGTGTTAAATCCGTCTGAACGGCGTGCTATTCCTTCTTTATCATAGTTTCGAATTCTCTCTTAGCAATTCGTAAGCGATCTGGAGCAAGGCGACGTGGGCGACTTAACTTTTTTTGAGTTGTCGTGATGTAATGAAGGGTACCGTGCTTAACCACGTGGCGTATCCCTCTGGGGCGAGTCAGGTTAGGAATTCGTTCAGGATGCTGCTGAAGGTAGAAGGCACTGCTTGCACGAGTTTTACTGGTTGTTCAGATCAATATGTACAGCGTGTGGAAAGGCCAGTTTAATTAGGCGATTGTTGGCACAGTAAAGAAGTTTATAGTGGTAGAAAGTCTGAGCCAATGATTGGAAAAATACATAAATGAAGCGCAGTGTATAAATAAATGAAACACGGGGCCATAAGTTTTGATGCATAGTCGTTCGCAGCTTGTAGATCATAACAGGCGTCAAGATGGCGACAAGGAGTTTGCGAGGATAACAGCTTACGTCGGACATCTGCGAGTATCTTTTTACCACTGACCTTGTCGATTGTGAAAACACGGCTATAAGTGGAGTTGGCAACCGAATCTAGTATTGTTTGGAGTTTGACAGCAACGCATTTCTTAGCCTTTCGGCCAAATTTTTGATTACCAATTTTCTAGTATCAGAACTGGAAGATTCAACATGAGTTACTATTGGAACGCGTCGTGATTTACCATGGGATTGTGGGTACCAAGCGGATTTGAAACCATTAATAATTCACTAACCGTCAGCTAGTCAAGTGCCAATATTGTATATTTGAAGTGACGGCGGCCGATGTCGGAGTTGCGGCGAATCCTGATGATTGGTTAAGAAATGTTGGAGGTTGATGCTATTAAACAGGAACTGTGGCTGTCACGTCCATAATTTGTCGGCGATGGTTGCAAGCTGGTCTGTAGTGACGGCTGAGTCAACTGCTTGAGACTGTATAATCGCCTAACATGAACGGGTAATTTTCCAGAGTATGCGAAGAAATTGGTCGGGCACAATGTTAGATAAGGATAGATATCGGAATGCGATGGTGTTCGATCGCCGAGTTCTTCTCCGTGTAGCAATTGTTTCGTCCGGTGGTGTAAAAATTGATAGTTCCGTTTTTAGAGCTGTGTAACGTCGGCAGGCGGATTCGTATAAAAATATTTCTTGCCACTTGTACATATGGCCAATGACGTGAAGGTATTGGACACCTCGTCGGTAACGTGGTAAAGTTAATTGGCTTCAACTAGTGCAAACCAAAGTTGTGGGTTGCAAGGAGGAAGTTTTACGTGATCGATCTCTTGCTCCATCTTTGTTTGTTTGATGATTAATTTTGATAATTGATGTCATATGTCGGCGTGCACCAAGATGAGGCGTAATAAAACTCACAACTAGGTTAAGTGAACGTATTTAATGACATAACCTCATGTCTCTTCACTAAACATAACATTTACAAATAACAATGTTAGACGTTGCCTAGCAACGCGTCAGCTGGTCGCCGCAGATACCTAGAAGCACCGGTCCTTCCCGGCGGTGAAGTC
Source organism: Nephotettix cincticeps (assembly GCA_023375725.1). Classification (NCBI taxonomy): domain Eukaryota; kingdom Metazoa; phylum Arthropoda; class Insecta; order Hemiptera; family Cicadellidae; genus Nephotettix; species Nephotettix cincticeps. The sequence continues at coordinate 38,618,088 of CM041791.1, forward strand.
CACGGATGCAGTATACGTTGCTAGGACGAGCACAGACTTCCCTGCGAGAGACGAAATTTTCTTACTGTTTTATTTTTTGATAAAATGCTTTATTAGGGGTAATAGAGTAATATTTGGTTTTAGATATTTTTTAAAAATATTTTAAAAAGAGAACGCAATAAAAATAACATTACTATCACATTTTTATATAGTGAATCGGACTGCGATCGTCGCGACATCGGACGGCAACCGGTGAAACCACGTCAAGGACTATCATTTTGCCGTATGTGTGCTATAAATCTACCATGTAGCTATAAGTCTCAACGAATCTTTAATTGTTTTTGGATACAGACGTCATTTTATTTTTCTAAACATGACAAATCTTCAATTCATATCAAACATTAAAGAAAAATAATTCGAATGCAAATAAACTATTACTATAAGCAAAACGAACCATCCGGAATTTGTATTGCATAAATATGAAACCTTTTACCGTTGTAAGTTTTGTTATTAATATTTTAAACAGTTATCGCCAGGTTGTAGTTTAGGCTATACCAATGTCTTGTTTTACTTCGAGGAATCCTATTAAAAGGCATCCTCGTTAATTTGTCGTTTACAGATATCGATGTAATTTTGACGAGAAAGGTTGAAATTAACGATTGACATAAGAAATCTACGTAATTTGATATAATTTTTACTTTCGAAAGAGCCTATTTTGTAAATTTGAAATAATAAAGTTAGAGTATAATTTTAATACGAAAGTCAAAAGGATAACTTGGAAAGAATGATTGTCATGAAAAAAGTAGATATCTACATATAATAATCCTAATTATAATATGAAATAGTGAAATTAGATATTATATAGCCAAATATAACGAATTGGTATTGTTATTAGCCTGGTACGAAAGATATCAAGCTGGTGTAAATTATGTTGCAAGTTTTGTGTTAAATCTTTCTGAGCCACCTTTTCTTTGTATTTATGAATGGAATAATTTTCATATTGGCCATGAGAACATCAAAAATGCAAAAGAAGAACTAACTTTGCTTCTAAGGTATAGTTTAGCTAGACTTAATGACAGTCTTTTGTCTTTTATTAGATACCTAGAAGCACCGGTCCTTCCCGGCGGTGAAGTCTACGGATGCAGTATACGTTGCTAGGACGAGCACAGACTTCCCTGCGAGAGACGAAATTTTCTTACTGTTTTATTTTTTGATAAAATGCTTTATTAGGGGTAATAGAGTAATATTTGGTTTTAGATATTTTTTAAAAATAATTTTAAAAAGAGAACGCAATAAAAATAACATTACTATCACATTTTTATATAGTGAATCGGACTGCGATCGTCGCGACATCGGACGGCAACCGGTGAAACCACGTCAAGGACTATCATTTTGCCGTATGTGTGCTATAAATCTACCATGTAGCTATAAGTCTCAACGAATCTTTAATTGTTTTTGGATACAGACGTAATTTTATTTTTCTAAACATGACAAATCTTCAATTCATATCAAACATTAAAGAAAAATAATTCGAATGCAAATAAACTATTACTATAAGCAAAACGAACCATCCGGAATTTGTATTGCATAAATATGAAACCTTTTACCGTTGTAAGTTTTGTTATTAATATTTTAAACAGTTATCGCCAGGTTGTAGTTTAGGCTATACCAATGTCTTGTTTTACTTCGAGGAATCCTATTAAAAGGCAGCCTCGTTAATTTGTCGTTTACAGATATCAATGTAATTTTGACAAGAAAGGTTGAAATTAACGATTGACATAAGAAATCTACGTAATTTGATATAATTTTTACTTTCGAAAGAGCCTATTTTGTAAATTTGAAATAATAAAGTTAGAGTATAATTTTAATACGAAAGTCAAAAGGATAACTTGGAAAGAATGATTGTCATGAAAAAAGTAGATATCTACATATAATAATCCTAATTATAATATGAAATAGTGAAATTAGATATTATATAGCCAAATATAACGAATTGGTATTGTTATTAGCCTGGTACGAAAGATATCAAGCTGGTGTAAATTATGTTGCAAGTTTTGTGTTAAATCTTTCTGAGCCACCTTTTCTTTGTATTTATGAATGGAATAATTTTCATATTGGCCATGAGAACATCAAAAATGCAAAAGAAGAACTAACTTTGCTTCTAAGGTATAGTTTAGCTAGACTTAATGACAGTCTTTTGTCTTTTATTAGATACCTAGAAGCACCGGTCCTTCCCGGCGGTGAAGTCTACGGATGCAGTATACGTTGCTAGGACGAGCACAGACTTCCCTGCGAGAGACGAAATTTTCTTACTGTTTTATTTTTTGATAAAATGCTTTATTAGGGGTAATAGAGTAATATTTGGTTTTAGATATTTTTTAAAAATAATTTTAAAAGAGAACGCAATAAAAATAACATTACTATCACATTTTTATATAGTGAATCGGACTGCGATCGTCGCGACATCGGACGGCAACCGGTGAAACCACGTCAAGGACTATCATTTTGCCGTATGTGTGCTATAAATCTACCATGTAGCTATAAGTCTCAACGAATCTTTAATTGTTTTTGGATACAGACGTAATTTTATTTTTCTAAACATGACAAATCTTCAATTCATATCAAACATTAAAGAAAAATAATTCGAATGCAAATAAACTATTACTATAAGCAAAACGAACCATCCGGAATTTGTATTGCATAAATATGAAACCTTTTACCGTTGTAAGTTTTGTTATTAATATTTTAAACAGTTATCGCCAGGTTGTAGTTTAGGCTATACCAATGTCTTGTTTTACTTCGAGGAATCCTATTAAAAGGCAGCCTCGTTAATTTGTCGTTTACAGATATCAATGTAATTTTGACAAGAAAGGTTGAAATTAACGATTGACATAAGAAATCTACGTAATTTGATATAATTTTTACTTTCGAAAGAGCCTATTTTGTAAATTTGAAATAATAAAGTTAGAGTATAATTTTAATACGAAAGTCAAAAGGATAACTTGGAAAGAATGATTGTCATGAAAAAAGTAGATATCTACATATAATAATCCTAATTATAATATGAAATAGTGAAATTAGATATTATATAGCCAAATATAACGAATTGGTATTGTTATTAGCCTGGTACGAAAGATATCAAGCTGGTGTAAATTATGTTGCAAGTTTTGTGTTAAATCTTTCTGAGCCACCTTTTCTTTGTATTTATGAATGGAATAATTTTCATATTGGCCATGAGAACATCAAAAATGCAAAAGAAGAACTAACTTTGCTTCTAAGGTATAGTTTAGCTAGACTTAATGACAGTCTTTTGTCTTTTATTAGATACCTAGAAGCACCGGTCCTTCCCGGCGGTGAAGTCTACGGATGCAGTATACGTTGCTAGGATGAGCACAGACTTCCCTGCGAGAGACGAAATTTTCTTACTGTTTTATTTTTTGATAAAATGCTTTATTAGGGGTAATAGAGTAATATTTGGTTTAAGATATTTTTTAAAAATAATTTTAAAAGAGAACGCAATAAAAATAACATTACTATCACATTTTTATATAGTGAATCGGACTGCGATCGTCGCGACATCGGACGGCAACCGGTGAAACCACGTCAAGGACTATCATTTTGCCGTATGTGTGCTATAAATCTACCATGTAGCTATAAGTCTCAACGAATCTTTAATTGTTTTTGGATACAGACGTAATTTTATTTTTCTAAACATGACAAATCTTCAATTCATATCAAACATTAAAGAAAAATAATTCGAATGCAAATAAACTATTACTATAAGCAAAACGAACCATCCGGAATTTGTATTGCATAAATATGAAACCTTTTACCGTTGTAAGTTTTGTTATTAATATTTTAAACAGTTATCGCCAGGTTGTAGTTTAGGCTATACCAATGTCTTGTTTTACTTCGAGGAATCCTATTAAAAGGCAGCCTCGTTAATTTGTCGTTTACAGATATCAATGTAATTTTGACAAGAAAGGTTGAAATTAACGATTGACATAAGAAATCTACGTAATTTGATATAATTTTTACTTTCGAAAGAGCCTATTTTGTAAATTTGAAATAATAAAGTTAGAGTATAATTTTAATACGAAAGTCAAAAGGATAACTTGGAAAGAATGATTGTCATGAAAAAAGTAGATATCTACATATAATAATCCTAATTATAATATGAAATAGTGAAATTAGATATTATATAGCCAAATATAACGAATTGGTATTGTTATTAGCCTGGTACGAAAGATATCAAGCTGGTGTAAATTATGTTGCAAGTTTTGTGTTAAATCTTTCTGAGCCACCTTTTCTTTGTATTTATGAATGGAATAATTTTCATATTGGCCATGAGAACATCAAAAATGCAAAAGAAGAACTAACTTTGCTTCTAAGGTATAGTTTAGCTAGACTTAATGACAGTCTTTTGTCTTTTATTAGATACCTAGAAGCACCGGTCCTTCCCGGCGGTGAAGTCTACGGATGCAGTATACGTTGCTAGGACGAGCACAGACTTCCCTGCGAGAGACGAAATTTTCTTACTGTTTTATTTTTTGATAAAATGCTTTATTAGGGGTAATAGAGTAATATTTGGTTTTAGATATTTTTTAAAAATAATTTTAAAAGAGAACGCAATAAAAATAACATTACTATCACATTTTTATATAGTGAATCGGACTGCGATCGTCGCGACATCGGACGGCAACCGGTGAAACCACGTCAAGGACTATCATTTTGCCGTATGTGTGCTATAAATCTACCATGTAGCTATAAGTCTCAACGAATCTTTAATTGTTTTTGGATACAGACGTAATTTTATTTTTCTAAACATGACAAATCTTCAATTCATATCAAACATTAAAGAAAAATAATTCGAATGCAAATAAACTATTACTATAAGCAAAACGAACCATCCGGAATTTGTATTGCATAAATATGAAACCTTTTACCGTTGTAAGTTTTGTTATTAATATTTTAAACAGTTATCGCCAGGTTGTAGTTTAGGCTATACCAATGTCTTGTTTTACTTCGAGGAATCCTATTAAAAGGCAGCCTCGTTAATTTGTCGTTTACAGATGTAATTTTGACGAGAAAGGTTGAAATTAACGATTGACATAAGAAATCTACGTAATTTGATATAATTTTTACTTTCGAAAGAGCCTATTTTGTAAATTTGAAATAATAAAGTTAGAGTATAATTTTAATACGAAAGTCAAAAGGATAACTTGGAAAGAATGATTGTCATGAAAAAAGTAGATATCTACATATAATAATCCTAATTATAATATGAAATAGTGAAATTAGATATTATATAGCCAAATATAACGAATTGGTATTGTTATTAGCCTGGTACGAAAGATATCAAGCTGGTGTAAATTATGTTGCAAGTTTTGTGTTAAATCTTTCTGAGCCACCTTTTCTTTGTATTTATGAATGGAATAATTTTCATATTGGCCATGAGAACATCAAAAATGCAAAAGAAGAACTAACTTTGCTTCTAAGGTATAGTTTAGCTAGACTTAATGACAGTCTTTTGTCTTTTATTAGATACCTAGAAGCACCGGTCCTTCCCGGCGGTGAATATCCTATTAAAAGGCAGCCTCGTTAATTTGTCGTTTACAGATATCAATGTAATTTTGACGAGAAATGTCGAAATTAGCAATTGACATAAGAAATCTACGAAATTTGGTATAATTTTTTATTCGGAAGAGAATATTTTCCATATTGAAAATAATAAAAATAGAGTAATATTACTACGAAAGTAAAAAAGATATCTTGGAAAGAATGAATGGCATGAAAAGGGTAGATATCTACATATAATAATCCTTATTATAACATTAAATAGTGAAATTAAATATTATATATCCAATATATTAATTGGTATTTTTTACTAGCCTGGTACGAAAGAGATCTGGCTAGTGTAAATTATGTTGTTTTTTTGTTAAATATTTTGAAGTCACCTTTTCCTTGTATTTATGGATGGTGTTAATTGCGAACCGAATAATGAGCACAAGGACATGGTGGTGCACGACGCAAAAAAAACATCTGAGCACGAAGCGGCGGATCTGCACGTCTGACCACTTTGGCATCTGGATGCAAACTGTATATAGACCTGCGAGAGACGAACGTTTCTTACTGAAATATTAATAAATGCTTTTTGAGTCACAGAGAAATTTTTTAAAGATATTATTGATAACAAATTTGAATTTGAACGATATTTAAATATAACTATTATTTCTTATTTATATGTTATATTAGATCTTATTTTTACATAGTGAATTGGACAGTGATCATGACGACATCGGACAGACACCGGTGAACCTTGTCACGGACTCTCTCTTTGCCGTACGTATGCTATAAATTTAGTATGCAGCTATAAATCTCAATGAATCTTTAATTGTCTTCTGAAGCTAAGAAGGTTATATTTTTCTAAGCATAAAACATTTTTAATAAGATATATTAGAGATTATAGAAAACAGAGGAAAGAAAATTACAAATTACCATAGGCATAACTTACCATCCAGAATTCGTATTGCCTAAATTAATATGAAACCTTAGGATCCCTGTGTAAACCTCACTATAGAGGCTTTAACTTCTTCCAGCTAACTTAAGGTTTAAGCGATGGCCCGTATGCGTAATTTTCCCTGCCTTGGATTGCATATTAGCTTTTACTATCCATTATTAATAATGGATAGTCAAAGATACTAGCCTGTGTTCACTTGGATAGACCATCCTCATAATGATCTTATTAAGACAAATTCATAATTCAGAGGCAAATTTGTGGTTCAGATCCCACGTTAAACTGTAGGCTCCTTAGATTACACTGGCTGTTGAGCTATTAATTAACAATCGTGTCTAAGCCTTAGTATACAGGTCTACAAGATAAACTACAATCTTTTAACACTCATTTATCATTCATAGAACTCTTAAAATGATCAACCTAGCTAGGTCGCCATTTTGGGATAAAATATCAAAGTAATAATGGTCCAATGAGCAGTTGAGGTATGAAATCATCACAAAGAATGATGTAGAAGGATAATTTGATATATTTTACTATGCATGAATATTCAAAAAATGTTTATAAGATCTACATGGGTCTGTTTTTTGTGCTCACTTTGCCAACAAATTCCATAGATTCTCTTAATGACAGTTCATTCTCCTTCATCCATTTTTGGTGTCTTTCATAGCCCAACTCACACTCACGCAATTGTTCGTCCTTGATCATAAACTCAAGTCCATTTTTCAGAATGAATTTCTTCAACTGTAACAAAATAATTCCATCTTATACTTATCACAAAAACAAAACATTTCCTTTGTGCTAATATTAAATTACAAAAAATGTTGTTTATTGTAAAACTTATTGGTTATGTATTGATCAATCAAATATGTTAATTCAAAATGTGTACATCAGAGGTAAATAGAACATTTACGTTAATTACGTAAATGAGGTAGCAGTTAATTCACTCTTACAGTAATTACTTTTACACTATAATTTGAAATAACTTTACTACAATAATAGTAATTACTTAACCAGAATCTCCAAAACCAGCATTAAAATATTCCTCAAAATTTTATGTACAGTGAAGTAAATTTTCAATTGCGATCGAATGAGAATCAAATGAATTAAGATTGAAGAATTGAATGAAATCAAAATTATTAATGATTGGGCACTTCTCTAATAACCCATATAAAACTTTTTTGTACTCCGTCGTATGTTGTTTTCTTTAAAAATATATATTTATACTATCCGATTTTATTATATTTTAACTTCTAGTAGATACATACAAACTGCCGGTTTCAGCACGTTTTTTCCATAAGATAAACATGGGGATCAAATCTTCGACATTGCACCTGTTCCTTGTAAAAGTGATCTTTATTACATATTCAATTTATAGTAACATATTATTAGGAGGATCCTGGCGGTGGAGTCTTTTTCTCTATACCAAAAATCTTATACGACCACATTCCCTAACAAAATACATTTATTTTAATATTTGTGTATAAATCAGAATCAGCCCGTTTTTCCAGGAAACAAATCTTGCAAGTTTGGTTTTGCTCCGTCAATAGCAACCCTTATTGTATGTCCAGACAAATCAAATATTTGTGTAATGTGTTTCTAACAAACAACAGTAACCCAAATTTCAAGTTTTAAAATTGTTTAAGCCACCTCGATTTCCCTTAAAAACTCGTTTTCCCATCAATTTCCATAATAACACACCTAGTATTTAGGTGTGTTATTATGTTATTACACACCTAAATACTAGCTAGTGGTATTTAGCTTAAAACGACTAATATCATTTTTCGTTTCACAAAAAGCGATAAACCCAAAAAACGTCAGAAATGGCTAAACAAACCCAAGTAAACGATAAACAAAGGATTTAAATAATTTTATTGTTCATTTTCAAAATGTGTGCGGCTGGCTTCACATACACCTAAAGCAACCTTTGACCTACTGGACTACCGCGCTAACTCAGCTACCGTGTTTATAAACATATTATGCCCCAGATTTCTTGTAATGTAAGAGTATGTTTAACTGTTTACAGTAAATTTTTGAGGATTCGACTTACTAAATCAAAAACGAACTGACCACTAACTGCTAGAATCATCAGACCTTAGAAGTGTTCCCTTATTCATATTTTTATTTTTAAAATCATTTCGATGATTTTTCGGTGTTTGAGAACCATATATAAATAAGTTTTATCCTCAAATATGTAATAAGTTATTTTATAGCACTTAATACAACAATATGAGAAAGAATAAACGAAAATATAATATCACAACATCAGAAAGACCCTATGAGCAATCATTTTTGATAATCATACGAAGTTATTTTACTAATAATGTTAAACTTAAATAATCTTTAACATTTAGTCATTCATTTTAACTAATGAAATAAAACAGGTTTACATATCATTTAGTCAACTATTCTTAAAAATTGTAGGTATAGACTCCGAGCCAATATCTATTGGTGGCCAGCAGAACATATGTGAATAATGAGTGTAAAAGGCCCTACACAGGATCAGTTTGGTACGTCATATCGATGTGTTAATTTTTACCTGTCAGTTCTAACTGATGGCAATACTTGCAATACGCTCACTTCGGTGTGTCAGTCCACCGGTCTGTCGCCTCCACGAGGCAGTGAATGCAACTATACTATGTACCATGCGTTAAATGTATTGTGTTAAGTTTATTACATAATTATCTGATCATGTGTACAGCACTCTATGTTTGGTCATGAAAAATTAGCAAGATATGTTGAATTTATCTGCACGTTATTTTCAATAATTACCAGGTGACAGATTTATTTTAAGATGAACTGTCATTGTTTTTGTTATGTTAGTTGTCCTCGAATTGTAGTGTTGTGAAATACATTTTAGCGAATTTCCCATAGGGAAGAAGCTATTACCGTAGGTCTCATGGTAAGACTTAAGCCCGGGACCATGTTATTTTTTCGTCTTTAGTCGTTAAAATTTATCGTTAAATTTATATATATATCTCTCGTAAAAATGGTCCGATCGAGACCAAATTTGGTAGAGACGTGTATTCCTACAAATGCTCGGACGAGTTCGTAAACCAGACATATCGGTCAATGGGAACGGGTAGTTTGGGGGGGGGATTTGTACCCCAAAATGGGGTTTTTGTGTTTTTCACATGTAATTTTTAAAAATTTTTAATGTTATATTTCACCATTGGAATCAGCTTAAAAAATACACAATTAAGTTCCTTAAAGTTTTTCTCCATCTCCAACGATTTTCGAGATATGAAAATATCTAAACACAGTACGTTGTATTGTAAGGCTCCAATGTTTATCTTATGGAGGATAGGGAAAAATTAATATTTCCCATTATAATCAATATTTTCGATAAAACTTCATATTTAGCTTCGTGTGGTTGAGATCTATCCATATATGCTTAAAAATCATAGTTTATGTGTTTATCATGGCAGCAAACCTGCATACTCTTTTCCCATATTAATCATATGGTGAATAGGCAAACTCCTTTATTTATGGACAGATGTTGATGAAAGTTGGTATAAATGTTAATATAAAAATTATTTATAGTAGAAATGACTACTTTCAGTGTTCCTCACAGCAGCTAACCTGCACACTCTTTCCCATGTTAATCTTATGGAGAATAGGCAAATAATTCTCATGTTTATGGACAGATTTTTATAAAACTTGTCATATATTATTACTATTATTATATTATTGCTCGCTGAGTACGCAGGTCTGCTGCGACGGGGGTGTTGTAATTTTGTTCAACAGTTTATTTTTCTTTATTTAAAGTACCTAGATTTCTAATAATGGAAAATTCTAGAGGTTATGTGCCCAGTACGATTATTTTATGATTTATAAAATAATCCTACTGAGCACATAACCAGGAATCAGGAATTTAGGAATCTAGGTCAATGTTTTTCTGACTCTTATTGTGTTTTGCGTACCTATATCTTTCAACTGATCTAGTTTGTCCAGCTCTAATATGGAATACGTGAAAGGTATCAAACCAATGAAAGGAGCAGAAGATTTGCCTACGTGAAGGCGATTTGAATCGTTTAAATCTAGTTATTTACTCATGAAAGCTAACGAGAGTAAAAAGCTTGAAGAAGTTACGTCTACATTGATTCTTTATGAACGGAATGTTGCTCCCATGTCAAACTCTGATAACCTTGCATGCAAATCTGACATTCTTAGTTCTACAAATAGTGGTGAACAGAAAAAGAGAAACCAAAAAGGTGACTCGGTTTGCAGGAATTTTATTGTTTGTCTAAAGTTCACTGGATCCGCTAGTGTTCTTAGTGGAAAGCTGAGGCAGACCTTCGTTTCCAGCGCGTGCTAGCACTCACCGATCTATTCTAATGGTAATACAAAGAACAATTTACAAGCTAATTCGATTGATACTGGAATTTTCTTGAATTCTATAAGCGGTGACGTGAATATTGCGACAACGAATAATCAGTGGTGGGCCGACAACGGTGCTACTCTGCACAGTACGTCACATATGAGATGGTTCACAGACTATACGCTTTTCCTGAAAAATTCAAACGCTAAGGTTAAAGCCCCGGGAAAGGAGGTTTTAAAAGCTCTCTCGGAAGAACGATTTCAAACCACGAAAAGGGAAATTTGAGAACATTTACTCTCGATGACGTCTGGTATGTTCCCAACATAATCACGAAACCTTGTGACTGAACTAGCTGCTCATGATCGGAATCCTGAAAGCAAGTTTGAATCTACTAATACTGAATGTAGATTCCACATAAAGGGACATACAATGTTCAGAGGTACCCGGACCTAATGGGGAATTTTGAATCGTGCATTGTTTCACACAGTTCACAAGGTTGTGTTTGATCTCAACCATTCGATAGCTTGATTAAATATTCGATTACCAGTTTCACATTGATACTTTGAATTGTTCGATTTGCGATTGCAAAATCCATTACCAGTATGCCACAATATAAAATAAAAACATTAAGTCATCATGTTTACAATATGTTAAAGTTACTTTATTGAATCATTGCTAAGAATAACAGAAAAACACAGGAGTATTCATTATAACTATGTCTATATCAAATGAAATGGTTACTACTTTAATTAAACTAAAGAAATTGTTAGTCCATGGTATTTTTATCAATTGATCATATGTAAATAACAAACAGTAAAACATGTAATGTTGTTGAAGTTTTCATTTACGTTACTGTTTTATCTACAAGTGATGTTTGGTGAGCATTTATGATTATTAGAAATGCAAATTAAATGTTGTGGAGCTTTTCTGTCATAAATGTAATTTTATGCATACTAGCTGACCCGGCGAACTTCGTAACGCCAACCAGAAAATACATGTTAACTTTAAGATTGGCCATGTTCTGAAGTCAAATAGCATTGCGGCTTCGTTGTGAAAGTTTTAAATGTTCAACAGCTGATTATTATAATAAACCTAATATGTATAAACATTGTTATTATTTTATTTCGCAAACATATAAACACGTGATTTTTAATCATACAGAAAATAAAAAAATATAAATACAGTACATAATTCCAAAAAACCGAAACCTATTAACGTGGTGAATAATGCTGTTCATTTTGTACATCACATATTTACTTCATAGTTTTACATTAATGAATGATTCGTATGGCATTGGATAGTAAAGCATATTGCTAACTGAGAGTAAACCAACAGCTGTTTTAAGAAATCAAATGTTTAGATTTTAGAAAATTTGTAAACAAACGTATTCCCCATAAGGATAACATTAGAAATTTAAAACGCTTTTAAATGGAAACTAATTAAATTTATGGAAACTGAATATGCCTAAAGCATGACCGGAGCAAAAACGAATCCAAAAAATCAAAGATCATTAAAGTTGGTCCAACCGTTCTCTAGTTATAATGCGTGTAACTAACACGACTTTGTTTTATATATTTAAGATTTTTATCATCCAAAATCAATCCTTTTGTGTACCTAATACTGAAATTTCGAGACGCAATTGAATTTTCATGCCTAATTGCATATTTTTTTAAAAAGGTTGTCTACTTGAAAATAGTTTTGATCTTGACTAAGTGGTGAAATCACTTTGTGTGGTTTGGTGGTGGCTTGCATATTGCCTGCCAAACAGTTTGCGTAAAACCTGGGATTTTGTTTCCAAGTAATTTTCAATACCCTTTGGCCACGCCTGATGAACGCTACTCTGCATATTTTTTAAGTTTCAATAGATCTCCGATTAACACTGTAGCTGAAGATCACCTAAATGAATGTCCGGTGAAACTTTCCGGATCCTTAGTTAAGGTATCTGGGATTCACAAATAATCTATAAACGTTACTTCCTAAGTAGCCTTCCTCCTAACCAATATGTAGTCTATTGCCTTTCATGTTCTTAGGGCGTAAAGCAATACTTACGTATCAAGTCACACGCTTTTAAGAGCAATCATCATCATTAATTACTAAACTTCTCCTTTTGTGGGTTTCCCGTCTACATGAAGGACTACCAGAAATAACGTCCATGTTCTTAAATGTCGTCAATAGTCAAGTGTCTAAAATCGTCACTCCGACATGCACAAAAATACCAATTGACAAAATAACTTTGGACAGTAACCATATATAAACATGGAAATTTGTTGATCTGTTAAAACGTTTGATGTTTTAAGTATGAAACCAACGGTTTGCCGCTTTTATATTTATGAAAATTGTTTACGTCAATGTTTTCTTTTAGCGCTAATTACTTTTATGGTGGAGGACCTACTCCATAGGGTGGAAGGTTTCAAAATTGTTATAAACTATTTAGCAGCTATTTATGTCGTTACATCTTCGTTTTTGGACTTAAGAGCGAGTGCTATTTATTGCATTTATAAAACATTTATTTATTTTAGATGGAATATAGCATTACAATATGTTGTTTCTACCATGTAAAAAGTTTGACAACCGTTGCAGGTGTGAAAATACTGAAAGCGTGTAGACTAAAGATGTGAAAGATTTTCATGTCTCATACTTTAAATGCTTCTTGCTGACTAGATTCTAATTTTTCATCCTGTTTAACTCAAATAAAGGGTTGATAGTTATTAATTTAGTTAGATATGTAAAACTAATATATATAGCTGTATAATGTAGTATAGTTACCATTTTAACAGTATCGGTGTCCGTTTCGCAGGCCAGAATCTTTATAAATTCAGGAACTGGATTTCGTGTTTGATTACTGAAACTTAATCAGCATATAAGTGTAATTATTGAGTTATAATTTTATGAACATTGAAATAAATATAACTATATCACCGTAATATAAACTTTACTATTTCCTTAAAATTTAACAAAAATCTGTTCCTATATATGTAGTAGTTACAGTTATAATACACTTACTATATTTTTATCCGTTCAAAATTATTGAAGAAATAAAAAGCAACTTCTTTATAAGTGAATGTGCCACCAAGCAAATCTTTAAAAATAGCAATTTTCTCTTCCAGTACTTGGTTAACCGTATCTTCTGTGCACCAGGTAAGAGCTCTACGGAAAATCAAATGATAAGTACCACACATAGCAAACAGACAAAAACAGATTTTGTTGAAATCGGTAAAATTTTATATCAAATTAGTATGTGACCTTCGGATAACCGGGCTTCGAGTAATCGACGCTTTATGAAGTGTGATTTTGACGTGGGTTTAAAATCCATGATCAGTGTAAACAAACTAATATTGATTTTAATTTGACTGCTGTTTGTCTGAATTAATATCTGAATTAATTGATTGATTTTATATTAAACTAGCTGACCCGTCGAACTTCGTAACGCCTAACAGTAAATACATGTTAACTTTAAGATTGGCCATGTCCTGAAGTCAATTAGCATTGCAGCTTCGTTGTGAAAGCTTTAAATAAACTACAGCTGATTATTATAATAAACTCAATATGTATAAACGTTGTAATTATTTTTTATTTGGCAAACATATAAACACGTGACTTTTAATCAAACATAAAATCAAGAAATGTAAATACAGTACATAATTCCAAAAAACCGTAAACTATTATCGTGACGAATAATGCTGTTTATTTTGTACAGCACATACAGTATTTACTTCATAGTTTTACATTAATGAATGATTTAGATGACATTGGATAGTAAAGCATATTGCTAACGGAGAGTAAACCAACAGCTGTTTTAAGAAATCAAATGTTTTGGTTGTAGATAATTTGTAAAAAACTTATTTCCCATAAGGTTAACATTAGAAATTTAAAACGCTATAAAATATGAACTAATTGAATTTATGGGAACTGAATATGCCTAAAGCATGACCGGAGCAGAGACGAATCCGAAAAATCAAAGATCAGTCCAGCCGTTCTCGAGTTATAATGAGCGTAACTATCACGACTTTGTTTTACATATTTAGATCACTTATAAATGACATATTCTCAAATAAATAATCAATGCTTAAACAGTTTAGTGTTAAAAATTACAAAGACGCATTATTTTTACCAATAGGTGATTCATTGAAAACTGAAAGCAAAATGCGAATAATATCGCGTAAAGGGAGAGGGTTTAAATGCTCGTTATTTACTTTTCAACGAGCGGTGGACAATTTCAAGCATTGACAAACCTTCTCTGGAATGTTGGGAATGCATGAAATAAATTTTATTGTTATCAGTTCTCCCGTTTTTTCGGAGAAGACGGCGGAAAATACCTGCAGACAAGAAGACAGACAGACACAAATCGTCTTGTTTCGGCTTCTCTAAGGCACTAAACGTAAAAATAACTAAAAAATGAATAACTCTAATTTTATTTATATAGATAACAATCCAAGAGGCAATAATGTTTAAAATAGTTTTTAAGTTTTACAGGATATATGTTCAATAAAGTGCTATAATATAAAGATTAACCAACATCTGTAGAATTGTAATTGTTATTAGTTTGTTTAGATTGACAATAAATTGATGCTAAACCTACATCAATAAAAATAAAAATACTATGTTAATATGTTATCTTAACCTGTACCAATTTTGATGGTGATACAAGTTTTCCAATTTTATCTTATTTATCTAGTTGTAAAATAACGCTGAATGAAGCTGATTATTTATTTTTTCTTTGTATGAATTTGTTTAAGATTTCAGGTTTGTACTTTGTCATGATAATATTGTAGTATCTTGTTTCTTACCACTGAATATTACAACCCGTACAAAGGACGGGCTAGGGATAACTGCTAGTTTATAATAAAATAAGAAATTACAGCAAAATACCCTGTGAAAAACAAACCTAACGACAACACTTAAAAATTAAAACAAAAAAGAACAAAACAAAAAAGTATGCACCTGTTCGTTGGCACAGGATTTCGAAGACATGACACAGATTTTGAAAGAATGTCTCTGTTAGAATTTTCAATCCCCATAGCTTGCAATGAGTCAAGTACATAATCAATATCTTTAGTGGTTTCGGAATTCCTCAAGGCTGAACATAGGACTGATTCAGTTAGGCCTTTGGCAAACCTGGAACATTTCGGTACTCTTGTTTACAATGAATTGTGAATTTCGAATCCTATTTCGAATAATTGTGAATAAAGTCTTAAATATCTATAATAAATAAAAGAGTGGAATATTTTCCATCTGTTCAATGAGAATTCTTGTATTTCTTTAAAAATCCCTCAACTACCCATCACCATGTGCTTGACGTACTGTTGGGTCTGTCTGGCAAACTAAAGACGGTGTGAGTTATATAGCCAGAGGTGGTCGCTCGCGATCTGACAGGAGCGGGACATTGTTTTCGATCAGCAACATTTGACCTATACCCCTTTGGTTTTTGGCCTTTGAACTTCGACCTATGTGTGTTTACCAGTGTGTGTGTGTGCCAGTGTGTTTACCTCTCAGCTACCATGTCGGTAAACATACCAGTGCAGGAGGATAAAGAGATGAATTAATCACGGTTGATACTAATTTATGTCACTGTATTGTCACTGTATTTATGTCACATTATTGTTATTTATTCAGATACATTTGGTTTTAATGGAATCGTTTTTAGAACTGTTTTATGACAAATTGATAAGGTCAAGGTATTTTTCAAAGAGTTGGTTAATGGTAGTTTTTCGTCCTTATTCATGACAAAATACATATGAAACCTGCTTTAGATCCAGCTAAATAAAGTTAGATCATACGACTAAGGCTCTCACACGTATATTGTAAATGTGGAACATAAAATATAAAATCTATTGTCACTTGTAACTTGTCAAACTCAAGGCAAAAACATTATCTTAGTGGGAAGAAATGTTTGGAAGTAATATCACAATTATATATTAAAATCTTATCTTAGTACCAGAGTTATAAAATACAATCGACAGTAATTTTATAAAGTGGAACATGGCGGAATTAAGGGAGGGGCGTGGGGGGCATTGTCCCCTCAAGTCTTTTGGTATACTGTATATTTATATTTTTATCGTTATTAGTAGTTGTCAAAAATTGAGCTTTACGATTCGTAATGTATAAAACCTTTCTTTTGCTTGTCTCCAATGAATGTATTACCTTGTATAGAAACTAAATACAAATTATATTAAAAGTTAAAAATTCAAAAGTTTTCTTGGTACAATAATTAAGATGAAAAGGTGCTTTAATATCAAAGCCGAAAATATATTACCGGACCCTAAATCTTAATTTGCTCATGTTTAATTTTCTTCTTTACCTCTTGAAGATAAACGTGCTTCCAACAACATAAATCTACTTTTTCCTTGTATTTTTTAAGTACACAGACCCCCCCTTCAGTAAAGGGGTATTTAATAACTTCCAGGGTGCTACGCCCCCCAACAAATGACCTGTAACTCCGCCCATAGAGTAATATCTTACAAACTTAATTTTGAGTTGAAATTGTCCTTGTTTCCTCTCCACGCTTGCATAATTATGGTTGAATGATCCAAACACGTTTGCACCAACGCCTGACAACTTTCCATGTGAATACGCATTTGTGCGCCAAAGTGGTCAACATTCACTCCTTTCCTTATGTATCCTGCCACACTTAACTCGGAAGGGAACCGTGTTTCATATACTGGTTTTAGAATATATTGAAGGAAATCCTGCAAAATAGGTATCTAAAATAAATAAAATATAATTACCTCTTATTGCTTCTTAAAAATATGTCTTTTTATAAAATATCAACGTTAATTAATAACGTACAGAATTTAAAAATACAATAGGGAAAACATGAAAAACACTGATGTTAATCTTGTAGAATGTTTTAAAGGTTTTACCAACAATGAAAAACAATGAACCAACAATGAAAAATGAAATATACAATATTAAGTACAGCCTTAGCCTTTGATACCTTTATCTATATATTTATTAAGCTAGGCATATTTTTGTGATAATTGTTTTTGAGCGGTGGGGATACCCATCACCATATCCAAGGGGTCGTTAGAAAGGTCTGAGCATGTAGTTTTGCCATCAAATAAAAAAGTTTGAAAAGTCACCGTGGACATGGAAAAAATGGAGTAAAAATAGCGAATTTACACATAGCAGGTACACACCAACGATAGAGATATCAGCTGTTTATTTAAGGAAGTAGTCAATCAACTAAAATCCGACCATGAAACATGGTTCTTTATTTTTTCATTTAATGAAGACATTTTCGTACAGCTGGCAACGAAACACCAGTTTTTATTTGCACAAAATCAAAACATAGGAAAATCTAAACGTAATAGTTTCTAATTGGTGTCGGCGATCCGGTTTAAGTCATTTATGGTTCGATTTCGCTCGGAGAATATTGAGACAGATGAAATCGTTGATCGTGCAATTCTCTGCCCGAAAACAAAGATTGTTCTTAGCTAAATTCAGCAATTTTTGAGAAACTACCAGGACAATATACAGCTTATTTAAGTTTTGACCAGGTACTCACAGAAAATGGCAGTGACGATATCAACTACCTGACGGAATTCTTAAATAGTTTATCTGTTAGCGGACTTCCGGCTAATGAACTCAAGTTAAAGGAGAACGCCGTGGTTATGTTGTTTCGTAATCTTAATACAGCAAAAGGTTTAACTAACGGAACAAGGATGAGATTCAAGAGATTTTATCGTAATTCAATGGTCTGTGAAGTATTGACTGGAGCTCAAACAAATAAAAGAATTCTTATACCACGAATACATATGCGCTCATCCGATACCCTGTTACACCGTTCAGTCTCCAGCACACACAGTTTCCGATTTTTGTGGCATTTGCTTTGACCATAAACAAATCACAGGTCCAATCTTTGGGTAAGGTTGGAGTAGTTCTCCCAGAACCCGTGTTTGGTCACGTACAACTGTATGTCGCAGCAAGTAGAGCCCGATCATATGATGGGCTTAAAAGTCTAC
Organism: Nephotettix cincticeps; assembly: GCA_023375725.1. NCBI lineage: Eukaryota > Metazoa > Arthropoda > Insecta > Hemiptera > Cicadellidae > Nephotettix > Nephotettix cincticeps. The sequence goes on from CM041791.1 coordinate 38,636,863, forward strand.
ATAAAAGATCAAGAATACCAAGGCCGACTTTGTCGAGACAACCATGTTTATACTCGCAATATTGTTCATAGAGATATTGTATTAGGTTTATTAATAAAATCATTTTTTATTATAGTTAAATTGACTTGATTTTTTTTAATAGCAAATCTTAAGATTAACTGCCTACACGCATTGGTGGACAGAGTTTCTCCTTGACACTTTAGTACTTTAATTTTATTTGTTTAGTACTTTAATTTAAATGTACAAAACACATGGTCACATTATTTTATTCAAATATATCCCTCCATTAGGATATTTTTAACCCCTATTGTAATTTTTATAATCTGCGTCTCATAATGATTTTATAAAAGAGATAAAACTGATTGATATATTTCTATATAGACAAGTATATATTGTCAAGATTATCGTTTAATCATTTCTTTGCTGTAGTATAAAATATTTATTACAAAAACGATATGAATAGATATATAATAAAAAATAGAAAGTTATAATACGAAAAATATTACTAGAAAGTTTTATATGAAAAACACAAATTTAGCTGCCTGGTTGATTTAATGGTGTACTCGTATTTCTCGATCCATAATCAAAAATTCGATCCTCGGCCAACCACTAAACTCAATATAATTTTGATACTTTTCCTTTCTGAAATGGTGACTTACCAAGTTAGGTATTTCAAGCCAAGTTGTGGCGCGATCTTGTAGTCTTTTCCTGACCAGGGCTAACATGTTCCTTAGACAGAACTGTTAATTAATAGCCCAACAACCAATGGCATCTGAGGGGCCTACAGTTTAACGTGGGATCCGAACCACATTATCATCCCTTAATTACAAACTGGTCTAATTACTCGGATGGTCTATGCGGGTGAACGTAGTATTCTACAGTGCGGACGTATCCACAACAGAGAATGCTACCGGACCAGGTCTGCTGGAAATAGTAGTTGTTGTCTTTCGCTCATAATAAATACGGTGTCCCAAAAATGATGTCACACTTTTAATTGCACAAAGTTGATCCAGTGACAAACTTAGATCAATGAAACGAATACTAGCTGAGGAAAACTGGTAATGGAGTTTTCAGTCTTTTCAGTTAGTTTTCAGTCCCCATTGTCATTATACTCGTTGAGCCGAAAACGGATAAAAAGGTAACTATGACAATTATACAAAGAAAGATCGCGGTCTCCTCTGGTTTTTCGGACGAATCGTATGGGAAATCTCCCCTGACCACGGACCACGGACTTGACCTGTTTTCAGCAAAAAGGTCCAGTTGGATGAATCTATAATTCATCCAACAATATAATAGTCCGATGATAGAAAAGATTTGGAAATATATAAACGTGTGTGGCTCACCTTATAATTTTACCTTATATTAAAAAAATTAGAGTTTTGTCTGAAATTATGACGTTTTTGGTTATTACTACGTTTCATAGCCCACAAAACCCCGAATTGGATCTTATATCAACTTTCCGTCCGTCGATCTTCATGTAACGCTGAAAATGGTTTTGGGTAATGCCTTGCCGTAAAAATGAGAAATTCAGAACAATTAATTGTGAAACTTTTTTCTTATTTTATTCCTTTGGGAAAAGGGGTTTGTTTATTTTAAAATGACCCACACACTATGAAAATAAAATAATATGCTCTCAAACCCCCAGTTTTTTAGCAATATTAGACATACAGGATGTCGTAAAATGCGTAGCGTGCTTTACAGTACCAAAGTTTACATCCAAAAATAATTCCAAAATGTACTTGGCATTTTTTTCGGTTTAGTATAGTCCAAAAATCCTCCATTTTTTTTGAAAATAATTTTTCCAAAACCCTTTAAGATATTTTTATGAAAATTGATATACGAGTTTTATTTTCTAGTTTTAAATTCTTTACGAAATGTTGTTTATCAAACCTTAATAACTTCAATATAGCGGCTAATTAAAAATTTTTAGAGGCAAATAATTTCATAAAATCTAGCACATAAACAAATTTTTTTCAAGGCATCAAATTTAAATTACTGTTCAATCAACACTTCAAGGTTTTTTGAAATATTACTTTAAAAAGTACAAAATGGTGTGTTACGGCTATACTAAACCAAATTAAAACAATTTCGAAGTAAGTTTTCGACTTGTTTTTTGTATGTATAGTTTTTACTGTAAAGCACGCTACGTATCTTTGTGACAACCTGTCTATCAGTATGTTTATATTGATCATTAATTTCAAAACTATATACTATAAAGAAATGTTTACGTATAACCAATGATACGAATTTTCTAATCCATCTAACTGTAAATAATGCTGAATAATTACGCTGTTAATTTATTGTTTTATTTACTTGTTTAGATTTCAGGTTTTTATTTTGTCATAACAATAATTTTTCTCTACACTGAATCCTAAAACCAGTTCAAAGCACGGGCTTACTGCAAATTGTATAATAAGAGTCAAGTGAAATCATTACCTCAAGGTCTCTATATAACGGCGTTTTCTTCAAAACCTTCTTGTATTCTTCTATACCGTCAAAAAACGATTCCCACACGAATAAACAGGAAGTTTCCTGCTCATGTTGCAGGTAGGAGGTGAGAGCGAAGGCAACTCGGAAGTCCGTCTGATAACGGCCGGCGAGCGCCACAGCGAGGACGTCACTGACCAGGAGGACGCGGCTTGTACAATGGACATTTTTGTACTTATTCTCGTCCATCAACACGTCAATGATGTTTTTCCAGCTCCCTTTGTCATAGTCAACCCTATAAAGCCCTGTAAGAGATTTATATCAATGTAATGGATGTTGCATGACGATTTGGAGGACGAAATTTATCCACAAGAAAAGTGTCTGTGGCTTTTTGTGCTAGCTATTGGAAGGAAAGTTAGCACTCCCATTTTCTACTGCATTTTTTTTGGACATTTTTGTACTTATTCTCGTCCATCAACACGTCAATGATGTTTTTCCAGCTCCCTTTGTCATAGTCAACCCTATAAAGCCCTGTAAGAGATTTATATCAATGTAATGGATGTTGCATGACGATTTAGAGGACGAAATTTATCCACAAGAAAAGTGTCTGTGGCTTTTTGTGCTAGCTATTGGAAGGAAAGTTAGCACTCCCATTTTCTACTGCCTCCAGTGGACTTGGGGAGTAAAGTAGGAAGAAAGTATGAGTTAAGTGGGTGATGACGAATTCGGTCGGCTGATCGTAGCAAATTCAGAGGCAGCTCATCCTGCCGGGTCCTTAATTTCTAGGGGTCTCCTGATAGGCTTCGAGCCCTAAATACTAGACCCTAGTACTCCTGCACTATCTTTACCTGGTGGGAAAAACTAATTTTAAAAATGTTTATATTTACTTCCCTGTGGTAAATAGGTTATATCATGGATATGTCTAAAGTTAACGTTTTCACTTCATCTAAACAGCTGTTCTTATTCTTTTATAATAAAAATTTAATACAATGGTAGCTCTGGTAGTTTCTGTAGAAACCTGTTACATATATTTTACATTTTACAAATCACCAACACCCCGCCAGAGCTAAGACATATTCATGTCAAAAATATTCATGTCAGATGACAATATAAATATAATATATTATTTAAAAAAAGATTGAGGCATAACTTAGGCATACTTTAGGCATATTTTTTTAGTAAAACTCCATAAGGTTAACATTACTGTACACCGTACCGTTTTTATCATTTATATATTGTTTATATATATATATATAAACAATTTTAAAAGACCCCCCAAAACTTGTTCATGGGGTTGAGTTATGAACTTCTATAGTCCCACACATAGGCTTCTATCATGGGCTTAACTGTGACCATGCGGGTAGTGTGAATACTGGAGCTCATTTTTCCATAAGAAATTCGATAAAACGATTGTAATCTAACAATTTTACAATTAAATACATTTTTACGAGTGGTAATACCCTTTTAAAACTGAGCAAGGCGATCGTGTTAAACATGCACACAATCCCTACCGAACATTTTCCAGTTCCTTATTAGGTAAGGAATTAATAAGGAACTGGAAAATGTTCGGTAGGGATTGTGTGCATGTTTAACACGATCGCCTTGCTCAGTTTTAAAAGGGTATTACCACTCGTAAAAATGCATTTAATTGTAAAATTGTTAAAAATTATAAGTTAGGATCCAATATGACATTCGAAACATTTCGACATTTATGGTCGTAGTGTAAAGATTATTGTTCTTGAACCAGTGACGTAATCTGGTTTGTTTACATTACCCATACTTCTATTTCTTTCTAGTTACCTTGGTTACTCGAGTATGGTAAGATACCCATTTTCTGATTACCTGACATGTTATTGTTGAATATAATCCAATGACGTGGTTTGACATTAGTGACGGTGTAGGTAGAAGGGTGTTTCGTAGAATCACAGCCCAGCCAAGCTCTTGGGTAGGTGCTCTCAAATGTGTCGGTCTCATCGTCTTTTTTGGTCCATGTCAGCGGAATCCACCAACAATATGATCCAGGGGATTTATTTTGTTCTATTTCACTATAAAAACGGCTCTGTGCAAAACGAGATGGTAATTATAATATTTTAAGGGGAAAAATGTTTTTTCAACATTCATCATGTTTGCTAGATGTTCTAATTTCTGAACAGATTGTAAACTTATATAAAGTTACCGTATATAAAAATAACGCTAGCATCAGAAGCAACGATTGATTACTAGTATTAAGAAGCATTCACCTGATTGTTTGCAATTGTAAGGAATAAGATGGAAGAAACTCTTTCATCTGTAAAATATTTTACTTTACAAGTAAAATATTAGATATTAGTAAATATAGCTCAATATTTTACGCAGTTTGATGAAAAATATGGTTCGTAACATGGGGTAGGTGTCTTTCGTCACTCGCTCAAATTTCATCCTTGAGCTCTTACGACATGTATCACTTTCGATCCTTGTAATGAAATACAAGTATACTACTTCATGAAAAGTAAAAAGCAATAATACAAAGTTAGCTATGGTAATTAGCTTTGTTTTTGCAGATAGAGCCAAGATTAATCATCAAACTAATGAATACTATTCAAAGAAGGGTTCATCTGATAGCCCATTTATTTAATTGAATGTTCAGAAAAATGTTAAACAGTTCCTCATTTTTTTAACTAGATGCACAACAAACAGCCATAATGTAGTTCAGCTAGTCTTGTGATTTTCAGTTGTTATAAATATTTTCCAATAAAACACTATAATTCAATCGTGCTGAATCATGTATTTTCAAGATATTTTAGTGGCGACGAGGATTAAAACTATATGTATGCTAATCAATTTAAGCAGATAACTACATTATTCCAAGGTATGTTGCAACAACAGCCAAGAAATTACATAGTTTTGGTTTCAAGCTTTGAACCATTTGATTTCTCAAATGGAAAGTTTGACCAATACAAACAACGATTTGAAAACTATTTAAAACTAAAAACTATTTTTCTAACAAGTCCATCTATTTTCAACTTTCCACATTTTATCTCCTCTGTACGTCAGCGTCATCGAGAGACGTATCACGGTTGATCTTGCGACATTACTAGATAATCATTATCCTAAACAGAGTGAGTTAGTGGAGTAACATAGGTTGTTGTCTCGAGTCCAACGTGTGAACGAACTAACTTTATCACAGCCCTACGGAAGCAAGTATAGTCTTGAAATTCAGCATGCTCTACATGCAAATCTTCAATTTCAGATATTTTCATTTTGTTAGGGGTATTCTGGACGGCAGTATCAGGGAGACCCTCCTTCAACATACAAATTTGACGTTTAATGCAGTACAAAAAGCCCTGGCTATCGAGACTAGTTAGGCAGAAATTCAATTTCAGATAGTTTCGGAACAGCGTCTCCAGATGACACGGTTGTCCACATAGTGTCAAACCAACCCTGACGAAGGCGAAATGGGAGCAAACGATTCTCACCCCTCACCTTCCAGACTGCATTACGTACACAGGACCGTTCCACGTCTTCCGGAATATGTAACCAAGTTCAACACCGATCGCATTGATCTTGCAGCTCTTGGCGTGCCTGACGTTTGCCTCCGGTGTGGCAAAAACAACCATAGATTAAAAGATTGCAGGCTTCGGACATCGGTTTAGTCCAATGCAACATTGTCACAAAAAGGTTAATATTTATAAGGTATACAAATTGGTGATATTTATGTATCGGACAGTGAACAATTTCTCACAACTGTTGTTATTAATGGCCAACCACAGGAATTTGAGGTTGACTCAGGTTCTGCCCTCACATTTCTTCCTAAATCGGATTTGATCACCTTCTGTCTATAATAAACCTACTCATGTAAAGTTTCGTTTTCATACTAAGAACGCACCTCTGGGTAGTGTATATGTAGATGTTTAATACAAGAGCATTACTTCTAACGAACAGATTTAAGTTGTTCTTGGTGGTTATTGTGCATTATTGGGTAGGTCATGGATCAAGCATTTACAGCTTGATCTTACCAAAATCGATCAAAATACTCCTCTTCAATGCGGGAAATCCCCGGAAGAGTTATGTACCTTCATTGATAACTGCGGACTTAGCTAGATAGCCTAAAACCGTCAGATACATCCACTATTCGGAGAAATGATGGTCATAAGTCCTTCCTTTTTTTAAATGACGAGAGAGTATAATTACAAATGGGAGAAATTTGAAAGACTAGTAACCAACTCGAAGCTCTCCATTACACTATTCGTTTAGTACTCGCTATTTATTAAAGAAACGCACACACCACCTACAAAGAACGGAGATTCCAGAGAATAATACACACAGAAAGAAAAGTTAACATGACACAATCAGGACAAACATATTGAACACAGTAACCTTGCTTCAAAAAGACTTTTCAACTTATAAGTGGCATTGAAAATTTTGACATAAGATTTTCCCCATCAACCAACAATCACCAGTCCGACATCCATACTCAACCATCTACATCGTTTCAGCCCCCACAACGTCCAAGACATTTAAAAAGACAGAGAAAACCACCACAATGCTACGCTCCATGAACATCCTCTGTAAGGAAGAATCTGTCATATATTAGTGTTTCAAAAATCACTTCTTACTTCCACTTCCATTTTATTTAGCCTAAATATTTCAATTGTTATGCATATTGTACAATAAAACACTACAACTCAATCGTGCTGAGTCATTTATTTTTCAAAACATTTTACCTGTGATACAAACACATCGGTTCCCCTTCTCTTAACAGTTAGGACAGGATAACCTTCCTGAGTTATCCAATTTTTCATGATATCAGAAGTCCCAACATTCTCAGGAATAAGAACTTTATTATTTAGTCTGTAAAAGGTCCAAATTGAGGTTGAGGTTGAGGTTTCTGTTAAAAGAAAAAATAATAATGAAGCGTTCGTTATAAGGTGCAGTTATTTAGTTCGCCTCACTCTGTCTAAATCTTAATAAAAGAAAATGTTATAAATACCCTGGGATATCTTAATAATATACTTTCAAAAGTACATTCCAGCTAAAATATATTTACAATATAAACTAATAGTGGTATTTTAAAGATTATGGATAACTACTCTAAAAGTATGACAACGCTGATATTAGAGATGTAGTGTATAATGAATAGTGTATGTTACTGTTTTAACGATTTGTTCAAGATCTAGATTGACTGTTACCAGCTTTAAAAACACCCTGTACATCCTTTCAAATTATTTTTTATCGCAGACTGATTATTTAGTTTGTCTTCTTGCCTGATTGAAAATAAAAGTCATATGTTGTAATTTCAGCACTGTTTAGATATTAACCTCTTTGTTGTTCTATCATACCTGATTGAATATAAAAATCCTGTAGTGTGGGCACATCCTAGTTTAAATACTATCTTCTATGGTGTACAATCATCCCTGATTGACTATAAACGTTATATGTTGTGATATCATCTCTGATCGAATATAACCGTAACATGTAATGGCTCTCAGTTCTTATCTGTATATATATATATATATATATATATATATATATATATATATAATACGTATAATACGTATATATAATACGTAATACGTATATATATATATATGTATATATATATATATACGTCAAAGCCCTCACTGACTGACTCACTCATCACTAATTCTCCCTCTTCCCGATTACCTAGGAGGCTAAAATTTGGTATACTGGTTCTTTAGGCCTAAAATAGTTTTACTCTAATAGCTTTTGTGACGATTTTTCCACAAATCTCTACTCTATCCGCCTTCAAAGTCCCAAAGTAAATCTTAATTTTTGGTTACACGTTTGTTACAATGACATAACTAATTGAATGAATACTGGGTTGTATAAAAAAAGGTTTTCAAACAATACCTATGTTAAGACTTACGTTCTAAGGTTTCGTCAATCTCATTCCAGAAGGCATCTACCGAAACGGCTTTGTTAATATTGCATGAGTAAAATTTGATTAAGGCTTTATCATACCGTTTTTCTCCAATTGCCCGATGTATCATATTTATCAAAACAAAGCCTAAAACAGTTTCACATGGTTTACATTTGATAGTTATGATTGATATAGGTCATAACCACTGAAAATTCTCTTATGTTAAAAACGAAAATAAACATGGAACACTATTAAAAACTTTTACTTACTTAATATTACCCCTTTCAAATGAATTTAGTAGTATGTAAAAGAAAAAGTAATAATACCATTTTACTTGTTCATTTCCTAGCAAGTTTATTTTCTTTTTTAAATAAGTTACTGTATTAGTCAAATTTAATTACTATTGGCTAAAGTATCTAATCTATTTTGAAGATTTCATTGACTTTAATTCATTTTAATTTGCTTCATTTCATCGTTATTCAATATACGTTTATTGTAATACATATATAATAAAGGAAAACTTACATAAAACCAACATTAAAAATTCAAAAGTAATGTAAAACATTATTTTTGACCTTTTCAATTTTAACCTGTATTTTTGACCTGAGCAGTGTCCTGAAGTAACCGTATATGTCACCTGACTGATACCGTTTGTTTAGTTCACTTTCAGAGAAAGAAAGTGGTGTCAGCTCATTGGTGCCATTTAAATACTTTACTTTCAGAGGAAGAAAATATGCTTGTTCACTGATACCCTTTATTTAGTTCACCTTTAGAGGGATGTGTGTATGTATATTCATATGTCAGTTCACTGATACAACCTTTTATAAATAGAAGATTGAAAGATACAGGTTACAGTTGACTTAACTTCATAAAGTTTAGTTACCTTTATCTATTACATCTTCTGAAACATCTTGTTCTAGACTGTTAGTACCAGTGTCAATGATGTCGTTGACTTTTCTGGCTCCCACCAATGAATCCCACTTCATTACGGATAAAGTTCTTCGTAATATTTCGTTTCTATTTGTGACCTGTAGAATACCCCGCATGAATAAAAAAATATATTAACCCTAGAATCGATTTCCAACTGAAAACTTTATTGTGAGCTATAAATACAAGATGATTATTGCATCCATGGGATAAAAATGCACTTACAATCGTTATTAAACATTGTTTCTGTATTATTCCTCTTGCGCCAATCATAAGTACAAATTTCAAATTATAGGTTCCAAATCAATATAGTTAAAATTAAATCTTAGAAATCTCTGTAAATGAAATCAATTAGCTATTCAGTAACAAAGCTACAAAAAATGTCATAATATCCATTACTATCTTACACTCATATTTAACTAAAAATACTCATAAGGATTGGCTCTTGAACGCACGTCGTATGCGTTAGCGTCAAGGGTGGGTGTGGTAAAACGGTGAGTAGTCTATAATGGATTTGAAGATGCAGTATATGAAGCTTTGTTCCTGAAACGAGTCGAATTAATAGGTAGTAGCTACACTAAAGGCTATAAGTAGGTAGCTAGACATAAATACTACCATTTTTAATAAGTAATCGGGTGCTCTTAATGTCCAACCATGACATGAACATTGAAAAGGGTTTATTGTCTTGAGGACGTCACTCAAGCCGTACCAAGGATGGGTACGAAGCTATTCACATATAAGACAACGACCCACTCCAGTGAGTATTGTAAGATGAATCTGAGTGGAGGATAGAAGAAATGGATTTCATTACATAGCTTTATTCCTGAACGCAGCAGCGACCTTGTATCAAACCGTCACAAATTGTGTCAAGATTTTGCTCAGTATCGAATCGGCAACATTTAGACTATGAAGCGAGTACTACGACTACTGAACCACCCAGTTACTTGATCTGACTCCTGAATCGCTCTTAGTCTGGCTTGGCTGAGTATCAACCACTGGGAGTCCCAGGACCTCAGGGCCACCAGGGAGGCGAACACTTGGCGCGCCAACGCCTCCGTCGTGAATATATGGCTGTACGCCCCTCCGATCTCCTTCGCACGGTCTAGATCAATTTCCCTGAAAAATCGTTAAAATGTTCATATTTAAAAAAATAATTTCCAAATTCAAAACTTATTTTAATGTTAGTACCGTTTTGTAGACATTAACAATTCGTGTGCACATCGCAATGAGCGCGCGCTTCATGTACCGCCATACTTCATACTATGCTCGATTTCCACTCATTGGCTAATTTGTACGGTTATCGGCTGTGTTTTGAAAATGTTTGAGATAATCAACTCACCCGTCACGATTTCGATTAACATTTCATGGTTTATAGTGCGTGGGATCACAAATAGATGCCACTTTCATTTCTGTAAAAATTACGGTTAAAATTTTATGAGCTTATAAATGGCCAAAAATATATTTTTAAAATTTTCTGGCAAAACAATAAATATACAAAATATTAAAACCAACACCATTAAAACCAGCTCGAAATCCAGGCCAATAACATCTTAAATTATTAGTCTAAAACTACGATTCCAGAGAAAAGTATAATTTACCGTCCGCAGTCAATACAGTATGCCCGAGGCGCCAAGAGATGGGTCTGCGGGATAATTTGAAATCTTCTTTGAAGCATAGCTGCACAAACAGGAAATCTTACATGTTAGCTACAGAGCTTGGATTAAAATAGGTATTAAAATGGAACTAATATACAACAAACGAAAAATTTTCATTAATATTATTATTTTTGTGAAAGGATGAATCCAAAAATTGTGATTTTTTTTATTTTATTTTGTTAAAGAAATTTGATGAAATTATTTGATTATTGTTCAAATTAATAGTGTTAAAAATGTGATATTTTTTTTTTATCTTTTTATGCACATCTATTATTAATAAGGGATCCATGCGGTTCTTGTTATTATAATTCCCGTTGTAAAATATTAATAAAGCCCAATCGAAATTAAACGGTACCAGTCCCTAATAATTTAAAAAAAAATCTGTTTCGTAAAATTTATCTAATCTTCAAAGTTCTAAAAATCATTTAATAATCTATTTTAATTTCAAAAAAAAAAAATAAATTTAAAAAAAACGGCACAAATTAATTATTCAAATTGTATGGGGACACAATAGATGCCACTTTCATTTCTGTAAAAATTGTTATTTTATGAGCATACCAAAAAATTTTTTAAAATTTTAAAACAAAGAAATATGATATTAAAACCAACACCATAGCTCGATCCAGGCCTTCATCTTAAATTATTAGTCTACTACGTAGAGAAAATAAATTTAATTTTTAGTCGTACAGTATGTACAAAATACTATTTAGATAATTTGTTTTTTTTATTTTTCAATGGTTACATTGCAATTAACTACTTATTATTGTTTTCCTGAAAATATAAAAATTGATTTTTTTTTATATTTAAAAAAAATTTGATTCATTTTTACTATTTTTTGTTAAAAATGCGGTGGTGTCAAATTATTTTATTTTTCTGTAACACATAAATTAAAATTTTAAAAAAATTGAGAGCCGTTTTTTTGAAAGGTTTTTTTACTACCCTTAAAAAAATCAAAAATTCAAAAAAAATGACAAAAACGGTGACATAAATATACATGCCAAATTTCATCTAAATCGGACCAACGGGGTAGGCTGTGGCACTGTACACATCCAGACACACAGACACACGGACGGACAAACATCACGTCAAAACCCACTTTTTTGGATTCAGGGGACCCCAAAACGGATATATCCACCCTCAACTCAAATTCGAAAATTTTTATGAAAACAATACTTTCTCCATATACTATGGGTATAAGGGGAGAAAGTAAAAAATAACAACAAATAAAAATCTCATTTTAATGCCTCAACTCAGAGAGGAAAGATCTACATGTACAACTAATTGTCTTTGCGTGGACCGCAGATATTATACGATTATGGCGAATCAAGGCGAATCATTAATTTGTCTTTATGTTTTAATCGTCCTATAATTTGTTATAAGTGTTATGAACTATTGTGGAGAGATGAGAGAAGAAAAAATGAATTCCCTGTGGGAAACAGCTTAGATCATGTATATGTCTAAAGTGAATCAGTCTTTGTAACCATATCACGTCATTTTCGTTCCAAATTTTTGTCTAACGTATTGCCATTAACCACGTCACCCCCCGAAGAGCTAAAAAATTTCCATGTTAAAATGTTAAGGTAGAGGAGGTTAAGCGTCGACGGTTGTGCCTGATGTATTTGGGTTTGATCTCCTCCATTTCAAAACTGTGCAAAAACATTTGCCCAGTTTTTTATTTTCAAACTGCAAGTCATTGTGGGGTAAATAAATTACTAAATCCAATGTGTTAGCTTAAATTTCCAAAAACATAATGTGATACACAGAAAGCGTTTAGTATTTATCGACAAAGTCGCAAGAAGAAAATTCCAGTGGTTTGTGAAAATTTGTATACATGTTTGTGATTAATTGATATCAAAATTTAATTTAATTTTTGAAACATGCGAAAAGTAAATTTTGATTTACAAGTATTATGCCAAGGTGGTATTTTTATAACACGAATACTTAAAGTTTTTACGTACCGTTTGACAATGACTCCTAATGTTTCTATGTTTATTTTTGTTTCAGTTTGTAAAATCAACCACACCAAATGTAATGGTCTATCAAAATTTTCAACCGAAGAAGTTATAGATGTATCAATTTGTTTACGTTTGGTATAAATTCGTCCTTGTATTTCTGTGTAAAGGTATTTAGATCCAACAACTGCATGGAATTTAATCTTGTAACGGTCAGAGGTATTTATTTTAATTTCGTCGTTTAGATTTCTTTTCACCACAATAAATGCAACTTGATGGGTCGACAAGATCGGGGTCACGTTGAAGACAGTAATTGCCAACTCATCATCCTCTTGACTGAAAACACATAATATGAATTAGATAACAGACAATAAACTTATAACATTCAGTAAATCATTTAAATGGCATGTTTATTAATAATGCTGTTTTAAAATAAACTAGCAGTAAACCTGTCATTTTTATGAGTTGAACGTTGAACGAATATAAACGCGAAATCTCTAAATGGACTCCCTGCTCAGCGGCGTTTCCAGCAATGAATTTATTAATTGGTCTGTGTTGCCGACTGGTGAACTGTTTTACCAACGGCCTTATGTTAAGGTATGTTAATACAGTCTGTATTATTCCTTTAGTGCTTTTTAATCACAAGTTAAACACAAAATATAACAATACCTCCGTCGCAGCAGACTTGCGTACTCATTGAATTTCCAAATCAATAATATGGCAATAATCCAATCCAATACTATAACACGAGCAAGGTATACAAAGTTTCATCCAAAACGATAGGTTAGAAAGGGAAATATTGATTTTTCTTTGTCCTCTATAAGATTAGTATTGAGCCTCTAAATACAAGGTACTGTGTTTAGATTTTTTAACTATCTCGGTAACCGTTGGAGATAGAGCAAAACTTTAAGGTACTAAATTGTGTTTATTTATTTAACCACTACTGTTTTTGGCCTCTGAGCACCTAAAGACAAAAAAATAACATGGTACCGGGCTTAAGACTAGCAATGAGACCTACTGTATTAGCTTCTTCCCTATGGTAAATTCGCTTAAAAAACTACGATTAGACGCTGTTCTGATTAGGCACATGTACAGGAAAATGGAACGTAAACTTAGGTTGACTGTCTGTTAGCAAAATACCATCAGTTACACAAAAATGGAAAAGATTTCTTTCTCACACCGTTCATCACAAGATATTAAAAAATCTAAACACAATACGTTGCATTTTGGGACTCCAATGTTAATCTTTCAGAGGATAAGAAAAAATTAATATATCACTTATTAATCTATATTTTTGGATGAGACTTGATGTTTTGCTTCACGTGGTTGCGATCCATCCATTTATGCTTAAAAACCATAGTTTATAAAAGCATAGCTATATAAAAACCATGTGTTCCTCACAGCAGCAAACCTGAATTTTCATTCCTAAGTTAACCTTATGAAGACTATCCAAACTCAATTTATGGAGACAATTTAAAAGAGTTACACACAATTTATGGAGAGATATTGATCAAACTTGGTATATAGTCAAAATTATAACAGTAAGATAAAAATGCCTACTTTCGTCTTCCTCACAGCAACAAAACTATATACTATTTCCCATGGTAATTTTATGGAGATAGACAAACCCTCCAATTTATTACGAATATTGATCAAACCTCTTAAATTTTCAATAAATTTACCTTGTGAACCTTTATTCCTTGTGTTAAATGCTGTTGGTTTCCTCGATACATATTTCACCACGGGTGTGGCATATTCAGGACGCACTTAGTACACAAGAACTAAAGGCTCGTCACAAGGTAAATATATTGCATATTATGATAGTTCTTGGAACTGGGTATAATAAATCTTAAATAATATTGTTGGTTTGTAAATTTTCTGAGTTCTTAGATCTGCTGTGACGGGGTATTTGCATAATTTTACTATTTAAAAACTGTTAAATTCTTTAAAAAATCACCTAATTTAACAAGTTTAGCTCTAAAATGTCTGAAAATGGTAGGTAATACTGATTTAACGAATTTCCTATTGCCAAAAAGCTACAGGTCTCATGGCAAGACTTATGCCCGGGACCATATTAATTTTTCGGTTTGAGGTAAGTTACCTAGAGGCCAATAACAATAGTCCTTAAAAAATGATATATATATATATATATATGTGTGTGTGTGTGTGTGTGTGTGTGTGTGTGTGTGTGTGTGCGTGTGTGTGTGTGTGTGTGTGTGTGTGTGTGTGTGTGTGTGTGTGCGTGTGCGTGTGCGTATGTGGGTGTGCGTGTGCGTGTGCGCGTGCGTGTGCGTGTGCGTGCGCGCGAGTGTGTGTGTGTGTGTGTATGTGTGTGTTTGGTTATGTATTGATATATGAGCCTCACATCAGACACAGCCTTGGAGGCCAAAATGTTTTCCAATTCCAATGTTTGGTTTACATATATGATTTCTACGCTATATATTGTACGGCTTTATTGGAAAATTAAGTTATCATTATTATACTATCCAATATGACAGTGCATTTTTAGGAACCCCTATATTTAATTACATTGTCTTAAATATCTAAAAAGATGTGGTTTTAAACTATTTTAGGAATAATATAAAACACGTACAAGCGAGTTTCTCGAAATTCTCCATTACTGAACGGTAAATCCTGCTTTCTACAAGTGATAGTGACTTCAAACGTGGCTTTCATCTCTGGCTGGTCAAAACATGGAAATACGTTACGAGCGTATGTTCTTTTAAAATCCGATGCAATAATGAATCTGTAAGAAGTAATAACGTATTTTGTGAATTTCCAATTAAAAGTTGAGCTACAGTATTACCAACAACAACTTCATAGTAAGACATTTTTCGTTTAGGGTTTCCAGATTTTCTAGATTCCAAAAACTCAATTCGTTGGAAACTGTAGAGTACTTATGTATTACAGGGTGGTTTTAACGTTCCTCCTCCCTACACTTTTTCTAAAATTTATATTTAAAGTAATTTTAAATAATGGAATTCCCTGAATAGGTATTTCCTTAAGAATGTAGGAGTCAATTTTAAATTTCTTTATGAGAAGGTATTTATTTATCCCAACACAATATCGAGAGGTGGCATTTTGAAAACCATAATTATTGCACTTCGATTGACATACAAAATAACATTTGACTGAGAAAAAATGATGAAAAACAACATGTAAATCCACAACAATTAACAACTATACAACAATGAAAATCAATTATTTTCGTCACTGGCTCTAGAGATGTTTGGCTGCTCTTTGTTTGTCATAACATATTTGTCACAAGCATATCTGGCCTGGATTGATTAAGTATCAATTAGTATTGATCATAAGTTAGTTAGTATTGGCCTTAGCAACTTTAAATAGTTACCCTTCATCAGTCTTGATTTTATTCAATCCTAATAACTTCTCTGATATTACTCCCTTGAAAGGAATTTCTATAAGATATGACTCCCAAGGTATTAACGATACATCTAGTGTATCTAGTATCATCCATTCGTTTTCATCGTCGTAAGACAGTTTTGTAACTATAGCGTCTCCAGGTAGACCTTCTCCATCTCCAACATTACAATGACGGACTGTGACAGAGTCTTCAGCTATTGAAAGCCCCATTTTTAAGTTAACATGCAGCGTTATCAAGTTTGTATCCTTCTTACTGGTTACCTGTGAGATCAATTGAGAAGAGGACTAAAATTATTAGTTGTAATATTATAAAAGGAATATTACTGTAAAGAGTTATGAATAAATAACTGCACGTTTTATAAATCAATAAAACTGAGAAAGAATAATTTATGACCTTAATATTGACATTAATGGGTAGTTAGTGAACTAAAGCTTTACAACATCAACTGATTGTTGGATCATTGTTGTTACACTACCCTCTTTCATGTTACTTTTAAAAATTAGTAGATGGTAACGTTGAAAAGGCTTTTTGTGTGATTGAGATGGAGAAAACTTAACCTGCTTCTGTAGTGCAACGTCGGTTCTGGTGACGAATTAACTTTCCTTATAAGCGTAAAAGTTAAAAAGCATAACCTGTGTGTCTGGGGAACTAAAGATCTTAGAGAGATGTTTCAATATGAGAGGAATTATCCTTAACTTTACGTTTATTGTACTATATTAAAGCAAAAAATAACAGGCCTTTCCTCTTTCAACAGTCATGGTTAAGGTATATCCTACTTAGACATGGTTAGTGAAGCCTAATAACTACAAGAAGACATTAATAACTTCATATTAATGCAAGATGGAGCTCTGCCAAATTGTCACTTTTATTATTAGGAAGGCCTATTCACACTTTCTCCTAACCATGTATGGTTCTATAATTTGAAACCAAACATATCATAAACTGAGAATTATAGTTTACCTCGATGACAACGACGCCGGAATATTCGTTAGATTCATCCATTGTGTCCAGAGTCAGATCCAGTGTATAATGAACGGGTATGATATCATCTGGAAGCTGCTGCACTCTAGAGGCCAAACAAGGAACTGCCAGGAGTGTGATTAGTAGTATTAATATATTGTTTTCCATCATACTGCTGCAAAAAATACCGTTTTAATGTATGCTTTGCAGATCAAAAGTAATGCTTTCCCATCCTAGAGAGGGGAAGCGTTAGCTGATGTCATGGTCATCAGCTGTTCGTTGTCTTCAAGGGAACAAGGAAGGCAGACACGGTTGGGTCACGAGTAAACTTCTTGCAACAATATGGTAGTTTTTGACCATTAACATACCTATTTATTTACATAATTAACTGAAAAATATTTATTATTAAATATGTTTGATGTTCAAAACCCGGTTAGATTCTAGTATTCAATAGTTATCGTAATTAGTTGTCGTTTAATGCCTAGTTGTTGTGTGTTAGGCTGTTAAATAATGGGTTCCTAGTCGTTGCTTCCTTCACCTGAGATGTCATTCATCCACTTGCCCCGTCAGTAGACTCAGTAGGGTTGCTTGTGTCTGACATTAGGCTATTTTTCAACCAAACGCTTGTTAGTGTTTTATTATTTATTAGGATTGAGGATTAGTGTTTGTGCCAAAACCAAAACTCTCTGCATTGTACTTATTTATGGTTAGACTGCGTATTTAACCAGTATGCAACACGAACTAATACCGTTGTAACATATTGTAGTCTATCAATGTGTTTAAACCTTGTCATAATAGTATTGATGTACTCGGCAAATATGACATTCTTCCTCAGCGTTTTTTAACAATAAATCCTGCGCCAATGGTTAAAATTAAAAAAAATCGGTAAACATTTTGCTTTATGTATAAAATATTCAAATTATTTAAATCGGTTTAACACTAACAAACATTTCAGTAGGGATTGTGCGTGTTCAGCAAAATACGCAGGACTACTCTAGTTTTGTTTAAAAGGTTAAAATCACCCGTTTCAAAAATAGAACTAAATTGAAAAAAATGTACAAATAGGTTAGTATCAAATCGCATAGCATTGGAAAGATTTTGACATTTCTGGTTGCTAAAATGTAAAAATAAACATTCTTGTACCAGTGATGTAATCCGTTCTGTTTGCGTGAGTGACCCTCACCTCTCTATATTTCTAGTTACCTTGGTGATTATATGTCAATGGTAAGTTATCGATAGTACCGGAAGTATAAAACAATTATTATTATTGACAAATAATAAGTAGATTATTAATATTACAATAACTTACAAGAATGAGATTGAAGCAACTCCAGAAGGTAGTCCAGCACAAAATACACCCGTCACTAAATAACTATTAGGTTTAATAGTAAAACATAGGATTTTTTTAAATTTAATTCACCTCGGAAACAATACCAGGATAGTATTAATATAAACTGATTAGGTGTATCTATTGAGTTAATGCCCATAACAATTATTAATTACGTTTGGAAATGACAAATAATCTAAAATTGAAGGCATATAGGTAGCAGATACTCACACTAAATAATGTTTGGAGCCTGACTGAGATTGATTAAAATAAAAATAATATTACTTTTAGATTGTTGAAAATTTTCAATAATGTGCTAATTACAATAAAAACAACAATTTTACATATATTTCTAGCAGACAATGGACTGCAATATTTTATTTTAGGTGAGTGGATAGTTTGTGAGTCAATTTTAATTTATGAATTATTATTAAATCCTTGATTATTATTAAATAATAATAATTATTATTAAACTGGCCAAATTATTATTAAATTGGCCATTTACAAGAACTGTTGATGCTGTTTCTTTCAATATTAAGTTTTCACAATTACTATAGACAATTACAATTAAACAATTATATACGAGTATTTTGACAAGCAATAAAGGTTAACTTAAACTATTGTGTAGCTATTCAATCAAACAATACACAAGAAGTTTCACAGTGATTAACATCAAGCATATTTTACTTACGTTTCCACATCAAGTTATTCCTGATGTACAGTGGGCCTAACACCTGTTTTAGACGAATATCGTATCAATTATTTAAATTGCTAAGATAATTGATACGATCATCGTCAATTAATTAGGTTTATAACTAATTTGCCAGTTATCAGTAACACAAAAATTCAGCTATTTTGAAAAATATATTTCATAGTAATACATGTAATACTTTACCAATGATTTTCAGATAGTATACAGAGTTTCCCGTCACTTTCTGGAAAAATGCATATAACGTTATTGCTGAGGTCAGGACAAACATATTTCACCATTATAGTTGTCCATAGTTTTCGACAGGTGTTTATTTTATTTTATAACAAATATTTGCATCTTTAAAAAGAATAAACCAAATCCAAACTTTGGTCAAACTTTAAATTTATCAAGATTGTTTTTATAAAATATGTAGTAAACTAATTCCGTAATAATTGACACAAAAAATTAAAATCGGTTCATAAACACCATTGTACCGTGTGAGCAGAAGTAATGCCTTCGTAGTATGTAGTGTCTTTTTAAAATGTCCAATCATTAGTTATTTAAGATTTGATCCTAATAATTTTTACTTAATATTTTAGTCGATGAAATGGCTCTGTATTTTTTATCGAACAGTTTGTTTCAAATGTACTGTTTTTTAGATAATATGGGTTTAAAAATGGCCATTTTGTAGAAACTTTAACATATGTAGAAACTTGACACGCTACCCCTAAGAAGGTCATAGCAGTAGTCATACATGTGTCACGTTATCATATTCTTTAGGTATAAACAAAAATGTGTACAGTATAAATCACATACAGATCGTCCGACAGAAAAATGTTCAAGAAGTAAATAGAATGGAAGTGATTATTTTTGTAGATTGGAGTAGTCTTTGAAGTGAATATTAATTATTCTTCTTTTAACTGGTTACACATACTGGATTAATGTAGCCAGTTATCTTAAAGCACTTCGCTGTTTAAATTTATAGTTTATTTACCAAATTGAGAAATGAATTCATCATTTAAGAATAGGAATGTGCTAATGGATTTATCAAGGGTATTAGCGGTATCTACGAATCTACTCCACACAGAACGAAATCTCACGAATATTATTAATATAAGTCAAAACACATTTCACCTCAGGTTTGTAAGCTCGACATCCTCTTTTGGACGTACGGCGCGGAGCCCTTAGGTTCAGATCGGGGGGCTCTTCGGGGAGGCAAGCGCCTGGCTGATTGGCCGAAACCCGGCGTCATATAGTGAAAGCGCGAGATACTCCTAGAATTGAGTTTTTTATATAGACTAGCAAATTTATCTCGGGTCACTAGTCGTAACAGCAGTAACAGCACGGTTCTCTTATATCTGTTTACATTCTCAATGTTTTCTGTCAGGCAGACAACTCGTGCATTTCCTCGCAACTCTAAAACTATAATAAACTTATAGCTTCTTATAGTTCGGGCCTGCTGGAGAATGGCTTTAACCCCCCCCCACCTCACATCCCCGCGGTAGCAAATTTGCACATTCATTTACCATGTCATCCTTATGAATTATTTGCTGATGTACCCGGCCCTACTTTCACATTTATAATATTAGTAAGGATGAAAATGGACCAATATATATAATTTCAATATTCCTTCTGACTCCTAAAAGACCGTTCGCTTTGGAAGTGTAGTTATAATTAATAGTTACATTAAAAGTTGTTTTTATCTGATATGAAAAGCTGTATTATTTCAATCGTCTTAGTTTTCAAAACATAAACTATATAAAAAAAAATCAATTATTGCACCGAGAAACTAAGCTGAGAGAAAATTAGTTCTGTTGTGTTGGTAAAAATAGAGGGCCTAGCTTGAAAGTACGTCATGTGAGGAGAAGGTATGAGGAGCTGGACGGAGGGGGTCTCCGCGCCCCGCCACTCTAATACTCCTTCCCAGCAAGGACCGTGGCGGACGAACGCTATTGACCTAAAAGACATTTTATTTATTTAATCCGCCTGCTTGATTTCTATTGGTTAGTAAAATATATTTTGGGCGGTATTTATAAATAGAAACCTGTCGGAATAACGAGTAAAACAGTGATGGACGTTTGTCACGGCGGGACATGTCATGGATCCCGCAGGAGGCACAATACACCCGCAATACACGGCCCGCCGCCGTGCGCTCCACGGTAGGAAGTGACGCATACCTCTCATATACCGGACCAAAATATTATGCTAACGCACACGCAAATACCTCTCCGTCATCAAACCTGACTCCGTCATACTCAATTACTACCAATTTATTCCTTTCCGATTTTTCACTTTGAATGAAATTCTAAAATTTAGTTCTGTCTGTGTTTATTCAATAATTCTCAATTCCATTCACGTAACTTCTATAAACTATTTCGATCTCCACCTTAACTACAGTTCTTTGATATTTCAATCTATCATAGTCTTCCTGTTAACCACTTTTTCCATTTACTACGTAATCTGTCTTTTAATTTTAAAGTATAGTGTAGGCCTACCAGAAAGGATATTTATGCTGCCTATTCCTTTTTACAGGGCAAGATTGATCAAGCGCATTATATATTTTTTTTAAATAGTTAACAGCCTCATTGATATCTTTAATATAATATAAATAGTTTCAATCAACATCAGAAAGATCTAGATAAAATGGTGGAGTTCCCGACGAGCCATGGTTGTCCTGTAATTCGTCTTAGCGCCTTAGTCTGAACGACCTCTGGGCGTTTCCTGTTGATGTTTGTTGGCCACCACGCTTTTGAAGCATACATCATACAAAAGCGGGCAATTAGTAGGAACATGGCTTCGTCCTGGTCGGGATCGGGCTCTTCGCTGCCAGAAGCGGATCAGCCCTAGGTATGCCGTGGCCTCCGCGACCTTCCTGTCAACATACTGTTTAAAACATAGGCTTGAGTTCAGAAAGGCACCAAGGTACTTCACAGGGGTCCTCCACGGCAATAAGGGCTGTGAGGCTGGGTCCGTCCAACCTCTTGAGTTGTGGGGACCGTGTTGTTCGAATACACGACACTCCTCATTGTCACCCCATTGTTAGAACCCATCCAATTAATATTTGATATAAAGTTTATCACCACTATGTGAGTATTTTAGGAAGTTAAATATCATGGAGATCGGATGAGTAGTTTGGCAACCCATAAAGGGCATGACATACAAATATACATTCATATTTTATATAGAGACTACAGTCAGTTCCACTATGGTTAGACTGTGATACAATCTTTACGAATCTATATGTAATTTAACAATTAGTTAAACCTATTTACTATGTAAGTTATGTTACTGAGCAACAAGAGCCACTCGGCCTTGGTACTGTAAAAAACAAATTACATTTACAATAATACCATGTTAAACACATCTTCACTTTGTTTAGTTGCGTCCAAGAAACGCATCGTTAAACAGTTATTAGGATCACTTTAATAATCACTCACTACAAAACAAACCATAAATTTAAGCTTTAGCCTGAACATCCGGTGGAGACCCTATTGCTGGTCTCAAAATCTGGCCGTTTCCTATGGCCTTATCTCCCGTCGTTACCGGGTTTCTGTGAACCCATAACGACAGACTTGGTACAACCGGATGCGCAAATGCCGATGTTGACCGGGCAAAACGTATAGGACACATTTAAAACCCGATAGCTAACGATCTAATACTATAATATGAATGACTGCTTTACAAAAAATCCATCCACTTTCTAGCTGAAAAAAATGTTACTATTTACTCCCGTGTGGTAAATAGCTTAGATCACAGATGTGTCTAAAGGAAATGTTTTCAGTCCATATAAACAGCTGTTCTTATTCTTTCATATTGAATATTCAATAAATAGCTCTGGTAGTTTCTATGGAAACCTATTACATGTTTTGCATCTTAAAAATCACCAATACCCCCCCCCTCCAGAGCTAAGACATATCCATGTCAAAAATATCATGCAGATTTAATATTTACCATGTAAACAATGACCTGGGATATAGTTAATTTACATGACAGTTAACGGTATTGCGTTCAAAATTTTCACATGCATTTCAACTCTCTAACTAAGGGGAACCAAGTGATGCAAGTCAAACGTACAGTTTCTGCACATAACACTGCACCCCGGTAGCACCACCTTACTGTCTGTAACTAAGATAAGCAGGCTCTGTTGTCATTAAAAGGCTAGCTCAGGCCAAATAACTTAAATACGGAGTTTGAAAATATTAAAAAATGTATCAAACAAAATAAAAATTTCCTCTAACAGACATAACTTAACATGCATTGAGATTTAATTTTATGCTATTTTTATGCGCAGGTATGCTGTGTATAGTAATAGTTTAGTCTTACAAATTGCTGATGCAACTAGAGATAAGAATTTTACTTTTTTGAAAAATTGTGCTGTAAAAGAAAAAGAAAATAAATTGGTAAAACATAATTTTTTTTATTGGACATATTATGGGATTATTATTATTATTAGGTAATATTAACTCCATCATCTTCAATTTTAAGCCCCATAAGAGCAATGTTAAAAACTCTGGAGCATTCTTATTTCATAAACATTAATTTCAAAATTAAAACGCATCGGATTATGCAGCGATTGTTTGACTAAGTTGATGATAAACATTTTTGGAATGCGTCAGTAATATTTTGGTGAGGCTTTTTTAGCAGTAGTTTATCATATATCTACTTATTAAATGAAAAAAAATTAAATTCAGCTAATCAGATAGACAGCTAACCATTATAATGTCCTTTCAAGAGACACTAAGTACAAAGTTTCTTAGCGTTTGTTTGTCTCAGTCATTGTTCTTATGGGAAGTGGCTAAGAGCGTAGTTACCCCAGACACACACTCAGTGACTTAGTTGCAGTACAATAGCTGTTGTTTAATCATGCAAGTACAAGCACAGCTGATCCGCCACCGCTGCTTCTTCGCCACGGCCGCGCGGCGAGCACAGCTGAGGTTCTTTAAATTTCTGCAAACAGTTTAAACACTTACTATTTCTGTCATAATTATATCAACTAAATGCAAAAATTTAACCATCATCTATTAGTGTGTTGTGTCAATTATTCAAATTATTATATTACTAACCTACTCTAACTACTGCACTCCTGTATTGGTCTTTATAAACTAAATCTGAAATCTTTAAAATGTTGTTAATTATTTTTCAATATTACCACGTTTATGTTTTATTTTTAAATTAAAACATATTTTCTTGTTTTGTAATATAACTGGTTTGACCATTTTTTGTGTTCAAAAAAATATTTCAAAACTTCGTTGTTAATTCATGCCATTTAGACTATATTTGGCGTAGTATGGAGAAACAGGGAAGGATGGAACTGTGGCAGTAATGAGCCGAGTGTATCGTGTGGTCAACTATAACCCTGAACTATAAGCTAGGGCTTGCCTAATCTTACATCTGTGCCAACTTATCATTAGTTTAACTCCATTGAAGTGCATTTCTGTTGCCCAAGTTTAAAAGCCATTAACCCTATGAATCGTCCGTGGACGCCCGGGGAAAGCGTAAAGAGTATTTTCGGAAGTGTTTTCGAGGTCACACAGTTCCTGGCCGCCGGGTATATGGGTGGTGGCCACGTACTGGTGCTAGTGGCTATTGGCTAGTGGCGCGCCACTAGGGGCGACTGGCTGCTTGAACTGTGACCGGAACAAAGACTCAGAAATACCACGGAACATAATACGTCGCCAACGGATATTGTACCCCAATTAGTCTCGATTAGGATCTTAGTAGGACTTTCTGTAAAGATTTCTTCTTCATTAAATTGAAGAATTAGATGACTATTCTATCTTGTTCAAAAGTAGAATATGAATAATAATATGATTTTAATAATAATATTATTTTAACCTCAACTGCTCATCTATTTGACAATGTCAATAGGCAAAATATAAACTATACGATTAAGTTCTTTAGAGCTTGTAATATTAAAGCAATCATAAACAGGATGGATTTAATTACTTATTTTACTAATATACTGTTTTTATTTCAGCACACAATTATAAAACTTAACCATAGATTTAGATTTTTATGGGGTTGGTATCATTTAATTTCTTCAGTGCTCTCAATGATACATTATTTTAAATTTAAATATTATATCGCACAAATGAGGCGTCAGTCATACCCCAAACCAAATAATACAAGACAGCTCATTATCACAGGAGTGCGGCAGCATTATACCCCAGGGCTTCCACTTGCCGATCACTGAACACGTGACCTAATTGTACCAAAGTCCAAAATGCCAACCACGCAAGGAGCGAGTATTTCTAAGTTTATCCAAAACTGAAGACACCAAGTGACGTCATCGTGTTTTCGTACCACAATCACTGTTTGTCAATGTGACGCAGCTTGTACAAACTATGATGATGACGCATAACTGGCCATGTATGCGTCAAACATAGGCCTAACACCTACTGTAGTTCACAAATCAGCCAACCCCCCATGGAGTTCGCGCTAAAACCTTGTATTCCCCAAACCAATTATTATTGAAACTCTGTTGTTAAAACCTAAAAATTAGATTCTGATTACAATTTTAAAAATTACCACATAATTATTATACTTCGAATAACCCCGTTGAAGCAAAACCTGAGTACTCAGTGATTTTTTATTATTTTATTAATTATATGAGATGGCAGAAACTAGGCCACATAAAAAATGTTATGAATACGTTTACGAATAAGAAAGCACGTTTATATTACTGGCGAAATACACCGATTTGGCTGTATTTTGAACGAATAATCAAATACAGTAACTAAACACTTTCATGGCTGTACTAAATGTTATCGAGATTAGAGTTTTTTACACTAGTTATCACGTTTAACGACAAACGCACACACACACACACACACACACACACACACACACACACACACACACACAAACACACACACACACACAATATATATATATATATATAATTAAGATTAATATATTATATAAATCTTCTGTAGGGCCTATGTGAGTTTGTAATTGAACACCTTTTAAATGGTTGGACCGAAGATGATGGAAATTTGTTGTGTATTCAAGGGGAGTTTAGAAATTGTTTAGATTCACAATTAGATCGACTTAACAATAGAGCTCCTCCCTAGAGGTCATAAAAGGTTGCAGTGTCAAGTTTTATAAATTTAATTTTTACAAAATTAACTACTGTGATTAAACAGTTTGACAGTTTCTTGAAACTGTCATTTGATCAAATGTAAATACTGTAATTAGCAATATGGTTTGCTATCAAATGCCATCTGAACCACTCATTAATGTAAAACTAAAAAGTAAATATAAACTTTACAATACTTTACAAATGAAAAGTTTTATTTGCCACGTTAATATTTTACAGTTTCTGGGAATTATGTATTATGATTAAAAAGCACATATTCATATGTGGGCCAAATAGATAGTATATTTTATAACAAGAGTGGAGAGTAAGTTATTACATATTCGAGACCAAATTTTTGTGAAGTGCGAGATTGATCAAGCACTTTAAACAAGGTCGAGAATATGTTAACCACTTTCCACTAGTGTTTTGAACGATATTTTTCGCTACACTACAAAGAACCATTTTGCAGTAAACACTGTTTTTCCGTAGTAAATATTGTTTTGCCGAAGTAAACATTCTCTTTTCCATACTAAACAATGTAATGATGGATTTTCGTAGGTGATAAACACATGTATAGAAAACAGGTGATTACACAGTAGTGTGGAGAAAAATAATTACAATGATTATACTTACTACATTCATTATGATAATCAGCTGTTGTGTATTTTTATTTGTAAAATATATAGTTGCCCTGGTGTAAAATTATGTAGTATTTCTCAATATTTCATAATGTTTTAACGTTTCAAGTCAACATGAATACACTCTTTACACGCATATACTGTACATAATTTGGTTTAAAATACCGGGATAGGCCACCATTGCAGAAAGGTAATACAAATTATATTATGTTTCATATTTGCCAGCGAATCTAAACCTGGTTAATCTGTTCTGTACGTCACAGCAACGTGCGACGGGTAACGCTAGGACTTGCTTCGACCATAGCTATCTGCCCACGTATTGGCTATAGTAAATTCGCTAAAGTGGAATTAGGTCCCATAACAGTAAACCCTACCCGTCTGAAGATGAGTCTGAGTACACGAACTCATATTTAAAATTTGTTTACAGTAACAGTTGTTATTACAGAACAGATTAATTGAAATAATTGTAGAGAGAATATCTATCCCCTATTACATTGTGGCGTTTAACACACATTTATATCACCATTAACAGCGACGACCGTTTGCCGTATGCCAGCAATGTTACCGTTGCACCAATGAGAATCTTTGGAATGGATAGATCGCTGCCTTAAATAGAAAACTAACTATCCTAGGACACTTAATTAGCCTTGGGTTTAGTGGGAATTTACAAGCGCTTAACACAAGTGGGAAAGATTACGCGTGTCACTACGTCCTACATTCTTGACTAAAATTTATCCTAATTTGTTAAGATCTCATGAGTATGGAAGTTAAGTCTTAAATTTAGTATGGAATTGTCAATGCTACCACTTAAACTTTCAATAATGTAGTTATGTAGTAAGTAAATCATTTTACAAAAATCGCATTATAACTAAATACAACGAGTATATAAACAACGTTACTTTTATCATTGCAATTAAAGATAGTTTTCCACCAAGTATTGATTTTTTATGAACATTTTAAAAAATAGGCTTAATTGTTATCAACGATTTATTTAGCAACTATAATATCCCAACAATATGATAAAATAATGGTCTTAAAATCAAATTTAAAATTTATGAACAGAGCAACTATGCTAATTTACTAACATAAAAGTAAAACTCAGTACTTTTATGTAGTTTTTTTATATAGCTCTAGGGGTTTCAGTTACAAAGATAGTTTAGGTGTCCATCTTTTGAATTATATACCGGTAGTAGTAATTTATTTATTGATGTGATATATATCTTCTCTGCTTTAGGTCTTCACTGAAATTAATCTCTCTCTATATATAAATAAATGTATGTATGTCCTTTATGTGTTGCCAAAATACTCAGCCACCAAAGTTTAGGAAGTTGCTTTATATATATGTCCGGGAAGGTTATAGTGGAAAAATTCGAAAATTCCATAAGTTTCCCCATTTTATGGCGTTTTAAATTTCGAATGTTATTCTTATCGGGACTAAGTTTGCTTTCTTACTCTACAGCTGTTGGTTTACGTTCCATTAGTAATACGCTTTACTATTCAATGCCATCTGAATAATTAATGTAAAACTATAAAGTAAATATGTGCTGTACAAAATGAACAGCTTTATTCGCCACGTGAATAGTCTGCCAAAATACTACCAAACACGCCAAAATACGTTTTTGGGGATTATGTATTTATATTTTTAATTTTCTGCCTGATTAAAAGTCTCGTGTTTATATGTTGGAAAAATAAAAATAACTAAAAAGTTTATACATATTACGTTTATTATAATAATCAGCTCTTGTATATCTTTCCTATAAAAGCCGAATTACAGTTATGTTTGGTTTGGGTATAGGTTGGATTAGAAAATTGTGAATCAATCCACTCAGATTTATATGTTTTGTAAGAATTTTATCAATATTTATTATCGTTTCAGTATTGTTATTCACTATTCACCCAGTATATCTAAATAACGAAGCCGTAATGCTATCCGACTTCAGAACATGGCCAATCTTTAAGTTAACATGTATTTACTGTTAGGCGTTACGAAGTTCGCCGGTCCAGCTAGTATTCAAATATATTTGTATCTTCGTGTTTTTAACTGGTTTTTATCATTATCGTAGTTTTATTTTTGTTGAACAGGGATCAATGAAATTAAATTGTATTTAGGTCTTAGGAACATGTTTAATTACTTTAATCCTCTAAACCTTCCTTGACTCAGTATCATTTAAAATAATTCCCATTCATACCATTTAAAAACTGCTTAATGCTATTAAACGTTTAAAGTACGTTTTAAAAATACTCTCGTAAAATTTCAGCTCCCTACCCCTTGTAGGAACAAAAAGGTAAAATATTGAAAAATGTAATATTTAAAACATTAAAAATTATGTTTTAGGCTTGATTAAATATTTTTTTGTCACATTCTAGGGAAATAAAACTTTACAATCAGGAAACTAGAACATAACGCAATTGAAAATCTAAAAAGTAGAGTGTAAAATGGTTTAAACCCTGACCCACCCAAGTGATACACTGATAACAGAGCTTAACAAATAAGTCACAAGCTTTTACAAATAAATCCTGCGGTATCCGGAGGAGTTCTTCGATTTGATAGATTTTTTAGATTAGACTCGATCCTCAAATTTAACTGTGTGTGAAGTCTTTTCATTTGTTATTTGAAGGAATAGGGTTTTATACCCATAAACAAATGACGAGGAACTAAAATGATCAATTGAAGAACTTCTCCGAATATCACAGAATCTCTTGTAAAAGCTTGTGATTCATTTATTAAGCGCTGTTATCAGTGTGTCGCTGTGGATGGGTCACAGTTTGAACAATTTTGTACTCTCCTTTAAGGCTTTAGCGAATTTTCCTTAGGGGAAAAGCAGTGTTCTATTTTCCTCGTTAAAGGCCTTATTTATTTGAATGTGACGATAAAAATATTTAACAAATCCTAAAACACAGTTTTTAATGTTTTAAAAAAAGTAACATTTTTCAAAATGCCACCATTTTGATCCAACAAAGGTTAGGGAGCTTATATTTCACCAGAGTATTTTTAAAACGTAAGTGATGGAAAAACAAACGTAGGTATAAACCTCTTCGTGGGACATCCGGTATATTGTTTAAAATTAACTGGATTTCACTCTATGTTTGTGACGTGAAATAGGCCTACAGCATTGGTTAGTTAGGCCTTCAGTGCAGTTGACTTTACATCGAGTTACACACTCCAAGTACTGTCTTTAGTTATGTATGAATTTGGAATTTTAAAATTTTCTGCATATATTAATGTTAGGAATAGAGATAGTGTATAATATTTAAATGAGGAAAAGGGGGGTTAGATTAGATAATTGAAATTGCAACAATACTACAATGTAGGTATTCTAAGCCAAGTATGAATGAGGATTGAATGTAAGATGATTGTGGCGCGATCTTGTAGTCTTGTTACTGACTAAGGCTGACATGTTCCTTAGACAGGACTGTTAATTAGTAGCCTAACAGTCAATGGCAACATATAGACCTACAGGTGTGAAATTCCTACTAGACAAATAGTAATAGTGGTGTGTGTCCATCTGGTTTCGAAAACCCAGCCATTACTACGCCTAACTTACCTTATCAAATAAATAATCTCATGAGTTTAATATTGCATGCTATAAACTACGTTATATTTCAAAGATAATGTTCTCTTAACAATTGAAAATCATTATTGGGTAGTTTAATTTATGAAACTTGTTGTTCGCAATCTTTTGCAAGAATATATATATACTTTGCTTGTATGACTAATATTAGAAAATTATCAGTATATATATATATATAATTTTTTTATTATTATTTCAGATTACTGGATGTATTTACTGAGTACGCGTACTCCCCCACTACACCCTAGCCAGGGTAGCTGCCTCTGATTGGCTGCCACTTGGACGCCCCCCTCCCCATGTTATAAAAAGAACGCACCCGCAGTACTGGACAATTATTGTTTCTCTAGTTTCTCGTCGTGGCCTGGTCAATGAGTTTTTGGTTTCTTAGTACTTACTTACATCGCCATCGTCGCCCCATCAATCGTGAGTTAAGGTAAATGTCCATCTGTTCTCTTTAAAATATTTTAAAGAAAAAATTTTAAACAAAATTTTAAAGAAAAATATTCTAAATAATTGAGGATTTGTATATACAAATCCTCAATTTCTAAACCAAGTCTAAATCATAAAGGTTTTGAGTTTTCTTTATCAATCTTATTTATATTTTAATGTTGAATTTTCAGCTTAAAACTTACGTAAATTTATATTGGTTACGTTTACCTACTTAATTTGGCTCGTTCTCTTACCCGTGCGCCAAGATACGGCACACAACGTCTTGCACATGTAAGTTATGGCGTGGTGACTGCCTTAAGAAGCTAATGCGAACTTAAGACTTGAAATATTTATGAGACTTAAGACGTATATCTCAATTTTTGGAAGAGATAGTGTTTTTGTTTAAAAGAGTGAGCTCAGGTCCTTATTTGAGTTTTAGATCAGTAAAAAGGCCAACAATCTTAGTAATCTATAATTTAGGATCTATAATTTAAAAAATAAAATTCTTAAGGTAGGAAATAGCTTTTTATCATGATACGTGTGGTGTACATATTTTATACTGACACAACATATGTAGTTTTAGAGTAATAAGATAAAGTTTTAAAATTAAAGGTTTCGGGAAATTATCAAAAATTATGGAAGCGAGCATTTATAACTTAGCTCTCAAATATTGTCAACGCAATATTCTAATTGGAACAAAAAATAAATCCATGAATTATTTTTGGTTTCTACACTATGGAAAAAAGTAAATAGGCTTACAAAATTCTACTAAGGTGTACTGGAATATCCGTATTTTCTAATAAGATAAGCGTATTGTATATCCCTAAGGGACGTAATTTCAATATATGTTATTTAACGTGTTAAGAAAATAGTTAAGGAATTATATTCAAAACTTGAATATAATAAACCGCCTTCAAAACTGAAGGTCGCCGGATCGAATCCCGCAAGGGTCGAATCTGGACCCAGTCGCCATTTGTCATTGGGCTACTAATTAATGATACTTCCTAACAACAGGTCGACGATATGTAGGGCCTAGTAACAAGACCGGGGTTTGGACCGTTCCCCATCAAAACGCTAAAAATGCCACTGGCGTAGAAATACACAAAATAAATATTAACTCGTTTTAATAAAAATTAGTCACTATTATAATTTATTCATTTAAGAGTATTAGGAGGGTCGTAACATCAACGGTAACTCATTTTATATTTTTTGCTCTGTACAACACGATTAGTCTCTATACATAGTTTTCTTAGTTAGCTATGCGTTTCTTAGTTTTAGCACTGATCAGATATTACATATGTTTGTCGGAAAGTCTGCTCGTGACTTGTGACTATGCCTCTCTGTATATTTCTAGTTCCTTTGATTACCACCAGGATTCGTGTATAAAACTTTTCATATCACCACGATGTACGTGGTGCTAATTTATTGTCTAATCGGTAAATGTAAGTTGTGAACTTTATAAAACAGATTTTGGTAATTTGTTAGTATATGATTAAATTCGCGAGATATAATTTCGATTATGTGTTAAACATAACATATAATCTGAACAAACCAACAATATATTTCTGTTTTGTTATAATAATAAAGTGTTTTTTTTAATCTGTGTTGTCATATTTACGAATATAAACCATAGTTTTATAGTTTACAGACTACTTGTAACTGAAATTGCGACCTACCCAGGTAGGTATTTTAAGCCAAGTATGAATGAGAAATAAGGGTTAGATGATTGTAGCACGATCTTTTAGTCTTGTTCCTGGCTGAGGCTGGCATGTTCCTCAGACTGTTAATAGCTAAGCAGTCCATGGCATCTGAACCACTTTTGCTTCTAAATTACGGACTGGTCTAATTATGAGGATTAACGTAGAATTCAAAAGTGCGGGCGTTAATAGCGTTAACAAGAGAACACTACATACACTGACCATCGCTCACAACTATCCACAATTCGTGACCTCCAAGTAGCTAGATTACAGGACACGCCACTGTCCCAGTCAATTTGTAAACATGCATGTTTAACAATCATTATTCACGTGGAAGTCTTTTGGTCGTTCTAGTTCGCTAAGCTCGATTTCCTCACTATAAAACGGATGCATCTTAAGACTTTAAATGCTCGTTAACCTATGAACTTCTTGGTTTCTTGTGACGTTTTGTAGCTTAAAATATAAATGTACGATGTTTGAAAAAGACTATTGTTAAAAGTAATTTCAACTTTGTTTCTGTAAACAAAACTACTTTTTCACACATTTTCTGCACGTAGCGTATATCTTACAAATTAATGGCTACCGTAATTCTTTATCCTTACCATATAAAAGGTTTAAGTATTTGATAAAGATCAGGTAGAAAAGTTACATTTTACATATGTTATTATACTTAAATTTAAGGTCCAAAATATAATGTTTACGAACATTAAAGGATTCAATATAATATATGTTGTTTGGTTTAATTGTATTCTTTTGTAAGTATAAAGTATCAACTTATTTTATTATTTGTGATATAAGTACCATAATATAGTATACGTTTTTACTTAAATACGGTATAATATTGTGAGTCCATTTATTATTTATATAAAATGCATGGATATCATCAAATGCTAGGTTTAATGTACGGTACTATCAATCACAAAAATCTGTGAAAATATCATCAAAGGTGTTGTCTTAGGTTTGGTAAATAAATACGCAGACATCAGTCAATATTTTTTGGACCAAAAAATAAGTATGTCACTACTAGTCAAAATATTTTATACAGTTTATGTATTAACTTTTTAACATAAAAATATGTTGTATATTAATAAGGTATTGAATGGGGAAAGCTTAGGCCTAATAACAGATAATTGTTAGGAGTGATTTCAAATATTGCACGTTTAAAAATAATTGAACATTCTCAGATAATAGAATGATGATGATGATTGAATAATGCTAAATAAATAAAATAGGAGGAGGATTATGTAAAGTTCACTATATTTATATTCACCACTGTCATATTCTGTTGTAATACTCTATACTTATATTATATTAGTATCTTCTAGTATCTAAGTGTAGTATCTTCTGTAGTTCTGTTGACCCCAGTAATGAAATTAATTTTACTTATAATGATGGTATATAGTTTTACTATTTGGTAAATTTTAAATCGTATTGTTGATTCTATAAAAATTACATTCTGACCCTTCAGCATCTTCGTTGATAAATATAGTTTCTGGTCCTAAAGGAACCATTAAGATGACGAAATTTATCGTCATGCTAATACTTCCTTTGCGGCCGGAAGCAATCAGTTCTTCAGCACCATCTACCAGCAACTTGAAACAAGAACAATAATTCGGATCACACAGGGTAGTGAACATCATCGACTAAACTTCCGGTGGTTCGCAGTGATCTCGCTCGGTTGAGGCGTGGACCTCACCGGGTGGGATTGCTCCGGACTTCCGAGAGGGTCACTCCCAGTCTGCCCCGAGAACACCATGCTACGACTGACGAACACGCTTGTACGACAGTCAAACACCAACATCTGGAGTCGCACATCTCCCGGAACGTCTGTGAGGCCACCGCCTTAGGTGGATATTGTTGTGGTGTATATCTTGATTGTATCACAACAAGATTTACTCAAGGGCTTGGCCCGTTTCGCCCCCTTCGCTTCTCGTCACTTCCTTTACGTCACGTTGCACGGTGGATCCTAACACGGCTTTGTAGCGTTTCATACATAACGATAGGTTTAGTAGCCGTCATGTGTGAACACATTCTTCAACCTTGAAAATTGACTTTATTTATATCTTTAATTTACTTTTACACAGTATTATCTTTTTTGTACACCTACCTATGCAGTTTATTATGATCAGTAAGATGTGGCCAGGTAAAATGTTTCAGTTGTATTAAACTAATGGTGCTCAAATCCTTCCTCTTAAATATAGGCTGTTCTCTAGAAATGCAGAATATAATTTTCTGTATAGTACCCCTAAAAATGGGTCCCATGTTTAGTATAATAAGCTTTTCCCTATTAATGTCTTTTCCCTAAAAAAGGATTTAAAGTTTATATTTTTTCTGTGTAAAGTTTTCAAAAACAACAAAAGGTTTTGAATTTTGTATTCATTAGCAATGGAGTAAAACGGTTAAGTGGTTAACTGAACGTAATTGAAAATTTTATGTTAACTTACATAAAACTTTTCACTTACGTTCAGTTAACTACATAACCCTTTCACTCCATTACTACTGATTACACCCCCCCCCCATTTGTTAATTCAAGCCGAGCTACAGAAGTGTCTATTAGCCTACAAATAATTTATTATAGCCATAGGTACCTATAGTTCTCTATAATTATTATGAATCGTGAATCGTAAACCTGATTTCATCGTAGACTTCAATTACTAATCTGGAGGAATTTAACATACTTCATCGTAAAAAAATTAGTATATACTTTAACATTTGGTTTAATTTGGAACGAAAAGATACCTATCCTGCATCTGTTAATATAAGATTAGAGATACAAGACACTGTGATCTATTAAATTGTTGGTTAAAATTGTGTAATTTTCATGCTACAATTAGGAGGCTTTAAAGGTTTGACAGAGGGGGTGGTTCACACCTGGAGGATGCATTATTACTAACCTCACCGGGTGTGCATCGTCCCTTGTGAAAACCTACAAACGTCGTCGACTTCAAATGGTGGGGAAGGATGTTAGATAGTCTCTGGTCCTAAAGGAACCGTCGAAGTGACGAAATTGATCGTCATACCGATATTTCCTTTGCGGCCGGAGGCAACTTCTCTACGATTGTTTCTCCAGCGCCGTAAACCAGCAACCTCCTGAAACAAGAACACACAGAATAGTGTACATCATCGACCCAACTCCCGGTGGTTCGCAGCGATCTTGCTCGGTAGAGGCGTGGACCTCACCGGGTAGGATTGCTCCGGACCTCCGAGAGGTGCACTTCCAGACTGCCCCCAACTACCTGTACCCTATTTATCACTGCCAGTGCTTGGCCGAAATCGTCCGCATCATTTCTTGTCACTTTCAATATGCCACCTTTCACGGTGTCTCCTAATCCAGCGTTGTTATTTATGACTAGAGATAAATTTAGCCGTTGTGGATGTTCACACTCTTTATCCCTGGCAATTCATCCTTTTGTATCTCCATATTATGTATATACTTTAGTCTTTACATTGTCTTATTTAAAGTTTATGTTTTTCCAGCAAAGTATAAATATTGTTCCACGCATATTGAAAAGAGTTATTTTTACTGTGCTAAATGAGTTACTTTGAAGAAATTTTGGATAGATGGTGGACTTAAAAAGGTTAAACAGGAGGGATGGTTTTCGCCTGGATGAGGTAGTATTACCAACCTCACCGGGTGTAAATCGTCCCTTGTGAAAACCTGCTTTCTTCGTGTACTTCAAGTATGTATTACATTAAGACCTGAAAGATCTTCTTCGCCCGCCTCACTTCTCTTCGCTTCGCTCTCTCATTTTCACCAAGCACGGTGGCTTCTAACCTGGCTTTGTGGCGCATTACGCATAAAGCTAGTTTTAGTAGCCGTCGTGGGTGTACACACTCTTCAGCCCTGAAAATACACTGTTTTGTATAGTAAATGTACTGTATTTATTACTTAGTACCTAGTTTTATTTTATGCTGTATTGCTGTTGAAGTGTCACAGAAATGTATATAGCCACACAGATAACAAAGAGAAAATTTTAGCATGCTTAAGACGTTTCTTGTTACAGTTCATAGTTGAAAATAAAATATGTAGATTAACAAATAATTAGTTATGTGTTTTACATCGTTTATCTTTAAAGCATGAATTCGTACATTAAGACAATATTTAATCATTAAACAGCCTTAACACCTATTAATATGATTCAAAGTTATTTACCTTAGTAAAATGCCTTGAGATGTCAATTATTTTCAAATTTTACGCTAGACGCGTTTCGAAACTGTGACGGTCATCTTCAGCAACATATCTAAGCCTATTTTCAGTGGTTGTCATGATGATAGTCAAACACATATTCATACAATGGGATTGGATTGCATTCCTCTGGAAACTTAATTGAGTTAATATAGAAGATTTTCAGGTTATTATTTCAAAATATGAACAGGGTTGTTTAGGTTTTTTTAGAAATGTTATACGAGTATATTTTGCATCATTTATTAAACTAATTCAAATCTAAATATGTGAATAAGGAAGATATGCTGAGACATTCAGCAAGGAGGATGATTTGTCAAGAAGTGGGCAGTGACCCTGGGTGTGAATCGTGGCTTGTGAAAATCATATTATTGTACTTATATTAGTATTAAATTAGTTTAGAATAATTGTATTTTTGTATAAAATTTTGTTTTTTATATTATTTGGGAGGCTTGTAAACTGTAAAGAAGAAAAGTCGGCCTGGAGGTTTTACACAGGGGATGGTTTGCGCCTGGAGGGGCAGAATTACCAACCTCACCGGGTGTAAATCGTCCCTTGCAAAATCCCGCGTTCTTCTTGGACTTCAAATATGGGTTCTAGGAATTTAAAACGTAACTTATGTTATGACTGCAGCTTAAAAATAGGTTTTTCAATATTGGTTCTACTGCTTGATTTTATCACAACACTGTTTACTCAAGAGCTCCGCTTCACTTCATGTTACTTCCTCTATGTCACACTGCACGTGACTCCTAATCTATCTTTGTGGTGTTTTAAGCATAAAGCTTGGTTTAGTAGCCGTCGTGGGTTGACATACTTTACAGCTGTGGAAATCGACTGAATCATATAATATTTATTCTTTACATTGTATTTTAAGTTTTAGCGAATTTCCCATAGGGAAGAAGGTATTACCGTAGGTCTCATGGTAAGACTTAAGCCCGGAACCATGTTATTTTTTCGTCTTTAGGTGCCCAGAGTCCAAAAACAATAGTCGTTAAAATTGATATATATAAATATATACATACATATATATATATATATATATATATATATATATATATGTGTGTGTGTGTGTGTGTGTGTGTGTGTGTCTGTTAACACGATAACTCCCGTAAAATGGTCCGATCGAGACCAAATTTGGTAGAGACGTGTATTCCTACAAATGCTCGGACGAGTTCGTAAACCAGACATATCGGTCAATGAAAACGGGTAGTTTGGGGGGGTTTTGTACCCCAAAATGGGGTTTTTTGCGTTTTTCACATGTAATTTTTAAAAATTTCTAATTTTATATTTCACCATTGGAATCAGCTTAAAAAATACACAATTAAGTTCCTTAAAGTTTTTCTCTATCTCCAACGGTTACCGAGATATGAAAAAATCTAAACACAGTACGTTGTATTGTGAGGCTCCAATGTTAATCTTATGGAGGATAGGGAAAAATTAATATTTCCCTTATTAATCAATATTTTTTAATGAAACTTGATATTTAGCTTCATGTGGTTGAGATCTATCCATTTATGCTTAAAAATCGTAGTTTATGTGTTTATCATGGCAGCAAACCTGCATACTCTTTTCCCATATTAATCATATGGGGAATAGGCAAACTCCTTTATTTATGGACATGTGTTGATGAAAGTTGGTATGAATGTTAAGATAAAAATTATTTATGGTAGAAATGACTACTTTCAGTGTTCGTCACAGCAGCTAACCTGCGCACTCTTTCCCATGTTAATCTTGTGGAGAATAGGGAAATAATTCTCATGTTTATGGACAGATTTTTATAAAACTTGTCATATATTATTATTATTATTTTATTGATTTGGAAATTCGCTGAGTACGCAGGTCTGCTGCGACGGGGTATTTATTTAATAATATAAACGTGTAGATGGAAATGATAATTGTAAACATTAGTTAATCTGATTTCTTAATTATTACTTATTATTGCTTATAATATTTTTATTCTCTGTTTAGCCTATCAGTATTTAACTGCCTAGAAAGTACTTAGCATTGCAAGGTCAATGTAAGAAAGAGCTTGAAAAAGGTGGAGGATGTTTGGATGAAATTTAGACTTAAAAGATAGACAAAGGGGGTGGTTTTCGCTCTGAAAAGGTAGAATTACAAACCATTTAATCGTTTCATGTTTAAACCTATTTCTGTGATCATATAATAAAAGCTTATCTGAGTAATACTACAGCATAAACGTGTACCTTAGTCAATGTGGAAATATGTTCGGTTAATGTAACCTTCTATTAAAATATTAATGTCATTCATTAATGTTTTAACCCTTTCAACTGTCGTGTCGGCTGGCAGCCGACATCACTAAGTCGTCGGTCCGATCTCCTGCCCCCAAAATAAATAAATAAATATTTGTTTAAAGGTTAAAAAAATCTCAATACCCAAACTGTATGTTTTTATTTAAATTAAATTATATCTGAGGCAGATGGTAAGTATAAAAATTATAGTTGAAAGGGTTAATATGTATGTAGACTGTAATTTAAATAAATTGTTATTCAAACTTAATAACATTCATCGATATATATGTACAATATTCTGCAATGGTCAATGGATAATGGTCATAAATTAACTATTGAGAAGAAAAAATAGTCGACATACGTATACTTCCGTTG
The DNA here is from genome assembly GCA_023375725.1 of Nephotettix cincticeps. Taxonomy (NCBI): domain Eukaryota; kingdom Metazoa; phylum Arthropoda; class Insecta; order Hemiptera; family Cicadellidae; genus Nephotettix; species Nephotettix cincticeps. Next base: position 38,676,268 of record CM041791.1, read on the forward strand.
CGGCCGGAAGCAACTGTGTCAACCTACGATTCTTCAGCGACTTCCACCAGCGCGATCGCTCTGGAACACAAGATTCGCAGCGATCTTGTAACTCTCCGGGTGGGATTGCTCCAGACCTCCGAGAGGTTCACTCCCAGTCTGCCCCGTGACCACCATGCACCCAATACTATACATAAAACCTTACACGATGGTAAATAGATTTGGTACCAACAATCGTAGTTTGAAGTATGAGCATTACATATTCTTATAGATGTTTAGAAAATTTATCCATACCGTTTGCAACATTATTTTTTCCGCAGTATCGGTACAAAATGTTACAGTTTTTTAACATCATTATTGTTTTATGGATCAATAGCTAAATTAATATACGTTATTTGAAGCAGTGCTTCCTTTTCCCTCGTTTAAACACGAGGGTCAGGTTTTTATACTTTTCATGCATATAAGCTATTTTTTAATTTGTCTCAATTTCAGTGAATACATCCAAGTATCGTAATTATTGGTGAGAACCAGCTGTGCCGTGTTAATTATTCTATAGCTAATGGGTATGTGACTCATGGCCTCGTGAGGGACAGTCTCTTCTTGTTCCGACCAAATGGGAAGTGACTCATGCCATGTGGCCACGTTGTGAGAGAGAATAATTCCCAACCAACATAGACTTCATTTTCGATCAATAATGGCATATCGATCAATAAAACATTTTGCTCCTTTACATGTAATTTGCTATTCGTAAATAACTGCGTATTTTCATTTACAAGGGCGAAGGACAGTTTCAAATTAAAAGCCTCGATATATTCTTAAATGTTTACTTTAATTACAGGTAACAAATCGTCAAACATATTTTTACACAGGATTGGTGACCTTCATAAATACAGTATAATATACACAAATACATACACTTTTGTCCGTGAAAAGTATTGGTATTAACAAATAAAAATACTTTTATATAAATCTAAACAACTCAAGATTTATCTACAGTATAAACAGTCATTTTGTACATTTGAATTATTATAAACTAGATTGGCTAAGCTGCAAACAGTATACATCACAAATTGGGTCACGATTTACACCGGTAGTTGATTCAGTTCAATTCTTGACTAGTTTTGTGGATAACAAAGAATACATTTTCCTCCTACGCTCCAAAAAGATTCCTGCTCTTTAATTTCTTGGCTGAAGGCAGCTTGGCGTAAGAAGACATGTCGTCGAACATCGGATTTCCAAGGTACTCCGCCTTCACCTTCCCCACTCGGATTTCCGGTGTGCTGCCTATCGATGTTGTATCATTCCACTGAGCTAACAACTGTTTCTTCCAAGAGATGAACTGCGCTTCTCCACGTTCGCTCACGTCACCTGGTGAACAGAATAATAACAATTAGTAAGACATAAAATAGGGGAGCTCGTTGGTCTAGGGGTAGAGCGCGGGGCTTTGGTCCGCAAGGTCCTGGGTTCAAATCCCGCCCAGCCATCACCAATAGCTTTTCGCTATATGATAATGCCGCAACCCAAACAGGGGTGTGCAAAAAGCAACTACAGCCCTTCCAATAAAAAAATACGTAAAATATTTTCTCTAACTATAAGAACTTTGAGCTCATTTCTTACTGAAAATGGTGAAGCAATAACGACCTTAACTCATTATATTCAAGATTTCAATATTATAGGTCAACAACATAGCTATCATGAGGAGACATTATGTGAATCAATTTACTAGGACACTAGCTGGTAAACAGGACACCGATGATAGGCCTACGTTAATCTCTCAAAAGATTTTTAAGAAAATTGAGCTGGTATTTTGCTGAGGATGTCGAGGTAACAAAATAAAAGTTTTAGTCATTTATCACCTTGGAGTTAATAATCACAAAATAACAGGATATTTGATTAATATAAAACCCTTTTCGGATACAATTTCTGTAAAAGTTATCAAAGTAATGGCTTACCAGACGTTTTCTCATAATCCATTTTCTGTAATCCCACTCTCGGCGGTGTTGTGATTGTGTAGGAGGCCATCGTGTTAAGAGACGCCTTTTGCTTGTACTCGTCCATGATCCTTCGCTTCAGACTGGGCAACATGGTTCTGTAGTACGAGATCCTTCAGAACGTAATTATCTGTCATGGGACAAAACACGAAATTAGTGGATCACATGTTACTCGTCATACATATATATATATATATATACTCGTCGTATATATACATGTTACTCGTCATGTATATGTTTGTGTGTGTGTGTGTGTGTGTGTGGAACAATCACTTATTACCCATACATATTAACAGGTACAAGGTTAGTTTTTGTCCCAATACCTCATTAATCCAAGAACATCAAAGTAATTGCTGTTAAAAAGGTACACATTGAAGGTATACGAGTATATTAACTACAGTTGAATTTCAATTATTGTACAACATTAAAATTACGGTTTGGCACAACAGTTGTTCCAAACAGTAACCCTTTAGTAACATAGACTAGTTACTAGTCAATCAAAGTAATTAATTTTAATAACCAAACAGATGTTGTAAATCATATAATATATAGTACTTTATAACATAATAATAGAGCATTTTGTATATTATATATTTGCACACGGATCTCGAAAACGGCACCGAGGAATTTCTTAAATTTTTGGAAATAACTAATTTCCGAGTAGAAAATAAGTTCTAGATAGGTCTAATGTCCAGGAAAATTCGTGTTTTACTGTAATATTAAGTTTAAAATCTAAAAATTTAACATTACGCTTATGGAGAATCAAATGTAAACAATACAAACCAAAACAGCTGTTTATAACCGTTTGACAGTTCTTGATTGAAGACGGCAAAGAACAATATGTGAATAGTGGTTTTTCATAAATATTTATTTTATGTATGTAATAAATGTAAAATTATCAGGTTACTAAACAATTTGTAAAAACTTTAGGGTAACATAACTGTGCGAAATAAAAGCAGGAAGTGTATTTCCAAAATTTCCGTGTTTGATAGAAAACATATTCGTTGTATTGCTTGAAGCCACTGTAACAAACCAAATAATTGGTGTAAATTAAACTTTATCTTTTGCTTTTCAATCCTCATTCCGTTTTAACAAAATCAGTTGATCACAGGATAATAATAACAACAGTATGGACATTTTTTTCAGTATAAGGTTAGCTAATAAAATATTGAGGTTGGCCAACCTTAAACGACGACGCGAAATCGGCTGACGCGTAGCTTAAGCGCTTAAATCTCACGTATGCAAGGTCGCGTGATCGTTCCCCAGAGGGCTATATATTGTTCAGTATTTATGCCATATAAATCAAGGTGTATTAAAACGGTTTTATTTAAACCACATAAATGTTTTCATTGAGCAGTAAAGTTTAATTTTGTAATAACTTGTAAAATACTTGTCTTATATTTTATCCGAGCAATGCTAAATATATAGCAAATATTATATGTTTAAGGAGCAGAGCCATTTATTATTTTTGTATAGGTCTGATTTTTTAATGTCATGAGTCCGGTATGCTATGCGAAAAAGACCATGTGAAAACAGCATTGTTGTAAAGGTTTATAAAAAGGTTTGTACTGAGACCTATTTTAAGATATCTTAACGATGTGTTTTTACTAAAATGCGTATAATTAGTTACCCTTGCAACCAATAATTATGTATGAAAGTTTGATTTTCAAATATACATATCTAAACTGCAAATAATATAAATAATCTAAATGGATTTTTCTTTTATACTTAACTTTCCACGGAAAAGTTTTTTGTCTATGCTTGAACAAATGAGGAATAATTTTATTCATTACTTGAATTTTAGAGAGTGTGTGTACCTATTTTCAAGGGATTTTGACTATTTTTTATACAGTCTGATTTTATCTATAACATTCAAGTACTTGGGTAAGATTGAGGCAAATTTCAAAGATAGATTTTGTGTCTTAATAACGTGTTACCATTTTTACAGACCATATACATTCGCATGTTAACACATGCACATTGCATGTAGGCCATGCAATTTTCACGTTAAACTTAATTAATTTTTGTTTAAAAAGAGGCAAGGGCTGCTTAAAGGATGACTTCTTTGACACACCCGCATTGGCAACGAATCAACAAATTCAGTACTGGCCCACGCACATTACCGGTAGGTTCGTCTTTATAGGATTAGTTTTGTTCGTCGTTCTCAGATATGGGTTGATTTACTTCAACAATCAAAAAAGACCCTAGGAATCATAAGTTTAATGGTTAATTGTTGAGAGAAGCGGCCGTTCTAATAATGAGCTTGTGAGTGAGCTGCTTTCTTTTGTTAGCACAGTAACGCAACAATGCTGTGTGCGTTAATAATAATAATAATTCCTTTATTTCCATGATACAATATAATACAAATGCGTGGCAAACGTCATTAGATACATAGTATACATAAGATAGTTTGGGTAACATTATTATGCATGGATGTATAACTTATATGGTTTCATCCAGCCACGCCCCCAGGGGCACAGTTATCCTACCATAAGTGATCCATGAACTCGCGTATATGGTTAAACTCCCCCTGAACTAAGAAGCGCTTAAGGCGACTCCTGAATCTCCTCGAGTTACATCGCATTGCCTGCCTCTTGGGTCCATTTTGGACCTTTTGTTATGGAGCCCTTGTACTTTATAGTGCTAATTCTTGAACCAAAATATATCAGTAAAATTAACACTGCATTAAAAGAATTGTAGACTTGAAAATATTTACATTTTAACCTTGTGAAACAATGTACTCTTTCATTCATATAAATTCAAAAGTAAATTAAGATTGTTACTCACGTGATCTTAAAGGTAATGCTGATCGATACAGCTGAATACTCTAAATCCAAAACTGTCACGTTTGAAGACACTCTGAACCTTTAACGACAAACAGAATCACTGTGACATTCAGGCTTCTACTGACGATCTACCAAGCGCGAGCCCCTTTTATATACCCGGGAGGCGTGGCCTGGAGGTGGAGGGGGCGCAACGACCAATAGCGCGGCAGCATTGTGCGGCGTTATAAGTTGGACTACTCTACTCGCTAGGCGCTTATAGCAGAACAGTTCACATTATATTGTACTGTACAATATATTGTATTGTATTGATAGGAAAAACCCGTTGAACGACTTCCGTTGTATACCTGCGGATTCAATGAATCTGATTTATTTATTAGTTTTTATAGCACCATACCGGATTACATAAATAAAACTAATCAAACAACAGAACGCATTCAATCATCAAATTCAGCAAATCAAGACCTAATCAAACAAATATATTCTCATTTTAATTGTTATTGCTTTTAGATCAAATTTTACTAACAAATGAAATGCAATGCACAAACAACAGCACTATATTAATAAAACAATATTAATGAGCAACTTAGCTAAGTTTTCAATAATTTTTATAATATTAGTATTATCATAAAACTTACGTATTACGTAAGTTAGTAATAATCTGCTTGGTTCCTAAAAATGTGCAAGTCTACAATGGACGGCCTTAGTGCTTAAACCGAATTAAATAACTTATGTTGAATTTGGTTAAGTTTATTCGATATTTTTCATTCCATGACCGTTGTTGTTCTAAGTAGCGATATAACATATGAATGGTCTTTTGCTTTGGGCGTGGGGTCACTCGTCTGCTGCCTCTAACGTGCTTTAATGCAAAAATGCGTTGAAGATTCAGAGGGATAGGCCTATGATCACTGCAGGTCCATTTTTAAGGGCCTATAGGGCGTGACAATCTACGACCAGTACCGTATTTCCTACTGTTGCTGAAGGTTAACATACACCTTTTTAACCTGCGTGGTGACGAGCACACCTATAACAAACACAGAGCGCATGATTTTTTGTCACACCACGCTGCCACCTTAGCACACTCTGAGCGGTTACCCTCAACGTACAACAAACATGTATAACTGCTCAGAGTGTAGAAACGATGAACCTGCAGGAGTTCGGCATGTTGATGTGGGATTGTTTGGTCAAAAGACCTCTCTGTGGGCTTGAGGAGCTGGAACAGCCGCTGTTCCTGGGCCCGATTTAAGTCACGTCCGCATATTTTGAATCAAATTATATGGCAAGTATTATGTGTTATGTATTATGTAATATGTGATTTTAATGTGTAACAAACTATTTAAAAATAATTTCTGTACGTTCTATCCAGCATAGCTGGTCAAAGAAATAAGAATATTGTACGATGATGGGGAAGAAGTGATTCATAAGGATGAAAAGGTTTGGAGATAGACAAGTAGACATTCACGAAATTCTCAGCATAAAAAAGGAAGAAAATTTTCAGAACAATTCAAATAAATTAAAAATATCTCTCACAGGCAAGGAAAATGCAATTTTATTTATCAAGTTGTTAAGAAGTGTGTACTGAAAAGGAAAATTAATGTCATTTATACAAATTATAACATTAAAAATTAATATTTTTGTGCCTTACAACACACTATTAAATAAGGCTATAAGAAAAATCGTCAGTAACAGGAACATGAAAATCAGCCTAATACATACATACAACTATAAATTTTAAAAAATTAACTTAGTTTCTTCATATATATTAACTATTAATTATTTCCAATCTTTTCAAACAGGCCATGAAATTTACCGGTCAAATTTATTTTTAACAGCAACGCAAGTAGACACACAGGTATTGCCCATGTCTGCTGATTCCCAAGACCATTTTTAACACTTATATTACAGCCAAAAAATATCCTAAATCTGTTACAGGTTTTTCCCTCGTAGTTAAAAATTGATTAATTAATTTAGTATTGTTTTGTATTGATGGAAATTATTGGATATATTATTATTATTATATTAATACAGTATAAATACATTCATTAAATATAATTTTTATTTGGAGCCCTTAATATGCGAAAGTCGATTTTACTGTTTCGACAAGTTTTTCTCTGATTCTGACCCTAGTGTATATACTCAATGTGTTAAATATTCTATTTAAAACTGAATTATAGAAGCACAGCATACCTTTTTGTAGTGGTGTAAAAATGCAGTTTCATAAAACTTTGTTGTTATTTTCAGAAATGTTATAGTTTTTTTGAAACAATAAATCATAAAATGATATTTAGATATACCTTTAAAGAATATGATAGTTTTATTAAAATTACTTAAGTGAGAAAGTAGGCTATGTATTAGTCCTCTGATTACGAGACCACTTTATTATTATACCACTTTATTACGAGAGTTAGCGCGGTCACGGACACACACACAAACACACACAAACTTATTTATGTATATACAATTTTTTACGACTATTTGTTTGGTCTCTAGGCACCTCAAAATGAAAAAGTAACATAGTCCCGGGCTTAGGTATTGCCATGAGACCTACGGTGATAGTTTCTTCCTTATGGGAAGTAGATATTTTCCCATACCTTTCCCCTTACAATAATAATTAAAGTGAAAATTCCCGAACCCTAGCCTAACTAGTGACTAATGATTCCAATTTGAACAATGCGCTAATGAGCTAAAGATAGTTCAGGTTGTGTGTTGGGTTACTAGGCCTATATCAGGAGTCGCGTGCCGTTAGGGATTATCCTTCCTCGCAACCTGGCCACGTGTCCATGAGTCACGTCCCGTTAGGTCGGAACAATAACTGACCTCACTAAGAACATCCAGACTAAAAATGAAGCTATGCCCAAAGCAATAAAATATAATTTATATTATTCATACAAGTATAAAATAAAATTTAATTATTTCGGAAAATAACATTAAAATATCCCAACAATTTTCAGTACTCTTACTTAGGGACTAACTTCCATGAAGGTATGTTTACACGCAATAAATTGCCTAGTTTGCTGCTGCGAGTTTTCAACCAATGTGGAGGATAGTAGTGTTGCCAGCTTTGTAGGGTATCAGCGTTTAAATGAGATCAATAGCCGGCTGGCATCAATCGAATAGTCCTGAGTATGCAGGTTTGCTGCAGAGATGGTTATTTTACATGTTAATATGTTTTATTAGGGATGTTACGTAAGTAAAATCTCATACCAAATTTCATCAAATTATGTCAATAATTAGGCACGTTATACCAATTATATTCTCCATAAGAATTACATAAACAATGAAAACTTAGATTTTCTGCCTTAAGAAACGTTAAATTTAGGGTTTTATGGATGTATAAATAAAATTTAATTAGATGAACCCTTATAACAAATTTAGGAAGAATATTCAAGTAAACAAGTGAATTATTGATTTTGATTTGATTCTCCATAAGATTAACATTAGACAACATACTGTATTTACCATTTTAAAAATCTCAGTAACCACTAAACCTAGAGTCATACTTTAAAATACTAAGTTATGTGTTTTTAGCGAATTTCCCATAGGGAAGAAGCTATTACCGTAGGTCTCATAGTAAGACTTAAGCCCGGGACCATGTTATTTTTCTTCTTTAGGTGCCCAGAGTCCAAAAACAATAGTCGTTAAAATTTATATATATATATATATATATATATATGTGTGTGTGTGTGTGTCTGTTAGCACGATAACTCTCGTAAAAATGGTCCGATCGAGACCAAATTTGGTAGAGACGTGTATTCCTACAAATTCTCGGACGAGTTCGTATACCAGACATATCGGTCAATGGGAACGGGTAGTTTAGGGGGTTTTGTACCCCAAAATGGGGTTTTTTGCGTTTTTCACGTGTAATTTTTAAAATTTTCTAATTTTATATTTCACCATTGGAATCAGCTTAAAAAACTACACAATTAAGTTCCTTAAAGTCCTCTATCTCCAACGGTTACCGAGATATTAAAAATCTAAACACAGTACGTTGTATTGTGGGGCTCCAATGTTAATCTTATGGAGGATAGGGAAAAATTAATATTTCCCATATTAATCAATATTTTTTTATGAAACTTAATATTTAGCTTCATGTGGTTGAGATCTATCCTTTTATGCTTAAAAATCATAGTTTATGTGTTTTATCATGGCAGCAAACCTGCATACTCTTTTCCCATATTAATCATATAGGGAATAGGCAAACTCCTTTATTTATGGACAGATGTTGATGAAAGTTGGTATAAATGTTAAGATAAAGATTATTCATGGTAGAAATGACTACTTTCAGTGTTCCTCACAGTAGCTAACCTGCACACTCTTTCCTATGTTAATCTTATGGAGAATAGGCAAATAATTCTCATGTTTATGGACATATTTTTATAAATCTTGTCATATATGAAATTATTGATTTGGAAATTCGCTAAGTACGCAGGTCTGCTGCGACGGGGGTATTTAGCTTTTTATTAGTTTTTTTAGCTGGTAAAGGGAAAAATTAGATTTGTTCGAAAATTAATTATACATGAAACAGTTTTTTTGACTAATTTTTTAGTTACAAACACCACTTAAGTTTGGTTAATATAGTACAATTGCGTTGCCAAATGAACTTGCCAAAGATATTACAGAAAGGAACATACCCATATAATATTATAATAGTCAGACACCAATTTATGCGGCCATTAATATGGTGACGGTAATACGGGTGTCACAAAAATGTGTGATGGGCTATACAGGAGCTGACAAACAAAAATACCCCCGTCGCAGCAGACCTGCGTACTCAGCGAATTTCCAAATCAATAACATAATAATAATAATAATAATATACGACAAGTCAAGTGGTCAAAATCTGTCGATGAACGTGAGAATTATTTACCTATTCTCCATAAGTTAACATGGGAAAGAGTATGCAGGTTTGCTGCTGTGAGGAACACTGAGAGTGGGCATTTATACCTTCAAAAACATTTATTTTTAACATTTATACCAACTTTCATCAACATTTGTCCATAAATAAAGGAGTTTGCCTATTCTCTATATGATTAACATGGGAAAAGAGTATGTAGGTTTGCTGCTATGATAAACACATAAACTATGATTTTTAAGCATAAATGGATGAACCTCAACCACATAAAGCTAAATATCAAGTTTTATCCAAAAGTATTGGTTAATAAGTGAAATATTAATTTTTCCTTATCCTCCATAAGATTAACATTGGAGCCTCAAAATACAACGTACTGTGTTTAGATTTTTTTATATCTCGGTAACCAATGGAGATAGAAAAAAACTTTAAGAAACTAAATTGTGTAGTTTTTTAAGCTGATTTTAGTGGTGAAAGATTAAATCTAAAAAATTTTAAATTACATATGAAAAACGCAAAAAACCCCGTTTTGGGGTACAAAACCCCCCAAACTACCCGTTGAACGATATGTCTGGTTTACGAACTTGGCCGACATTTGTAGGAATACAGTCTCTACCAATTTGGTCTCGATCGGAATTTCTACGATTTCTCGTGTTCACAGACACATATAAATCTGTGATACATACATATATATATATATATATATATATATATTATATATATTTGCACACATTTCAAAACGTGAGTTCTTTAAATTTTGGAATTAAACTATATAGAATAAGTATTAGTCTAATGTCCAGGAAAATTCGTGTTTTTTGTATATTAAGTAAACCAATTTTTTACATTATGGAGAATAAAATGTAAACATCAAACCAAAAAGCTGTTTATAAGTTTCAGTTCTTGATTGAAACCAAAGAACATATGTGAATAAATAAATATTTTTTTATGTATGTAATAATGTAAATATTAAACTAAAAAATTTTGTAAAAACTTAAATTACATAACTGTGCGATAAAAGTGAAAGAGTATTTCCAAAAATCTTGTGTTTTGATAGACGATATTGTTGTATTGCTTGAAGCCACTAAAAACCGATTAATATGTGTAACTTAAAATTTTCTTTTGCTAATCCCCCGTTTATAAAAAACAGTTGTCACACTAAAAAATGTATGGATTGAAAACAGTATATGATCGGCTAACAATTGAGGTTGTAAAACACTTAACCGGCGTCACATTTCTACGCCGTGGTCCAGCGGTTCACAGCCTCGTAATACGAATCTGTTCAAACCCCACCACAATACTTTTGTTATGTGCTATATTAATTATATGGTGTATTAAATATTTTTTTTTAAACCACATAAATGTTTTCATGGTCTAGATGTGCTTTAATCTATAATTTTTTAATACTGGTATTATACAAACAAAAATGTCTAAAATATAGTGTAATATTTTTTCACTTTCTGTCTAGTTTAGCCATAGTCCACCTTTTTTAGGAAAGGATTTTTTAATTAATTAAAAAACCTTTTTGAGATATATTTTGAAACTTGGCAAAAGTATATTTAGTGCTAAAGTAAGTTATATTTTGTAAAAAAATATTTTTTTACCTTTCAAATTTGAAAATGGTGACCCCCATCCATTTTTTATGTCAAATTTCCCCAAAACCGGAAGCTGTGTTTATTTTAATAATGTAGGCAGAAATTAATCAATGACAGTACATAAAGTTTAAAATAAATAAAAAATAATTTGTTATTTAAGACAATGGAATGAAAAGGATACTGTCATCCGGGGTTACGTTGCTCCTATACGAGAGACTTTGCTCCAAATTAGGGAAATATTTAAAAACTCAGGGAAATTTTAAGTGTAGCCCAATCCATACGGAAGTTTAAAAAATAAGTGGCAACCTAGGGCAAGAAAATATTGTGACTATTTAGAAGATATATTGAAACCATACCTAGCAGCTATACAAAATAATGAAATTACCCAGAGAGTTGCAGCAGAAATGTATGATTTCAAGGAGAACAACAATAAATAAAATAAAGGCCACTAATGGAACTGGCAAACCTAGAAAGCTAGGCTACCAACAAATATTTTCAGAAAAAGAAGGGCTCATTTGAAAAATGTGTGATCGCTCTTTGTGACTTTGGATTCCCCGTAACTCCTTTTGATCTAAGAATGATTGTTGCTGGCTACTTGAACAAGATCGGCCGGGTTGTTATAAGATTTAAAAATAGTATTCCAAGTGAGCACGTGAGGAATGGGCTCCTCTTTTCTTAAAATGACATTCGAATTTGAAAGTATCTCGGTTAGCCTCGATTAAAAACAGGAGCCGAGAATCATTTTACAAACAGGTTAAAAAGGAATGTATCCAGCTTGGATGTCTGTGATTGTTGGGATACCCTCACATAATATATTCAACTATGACAAGTCAAACTTAACCAATGCGCAAAACTGAGAGTGGAAGAAAATAATCGCACAAGCAAGATGTGTGGAAGTGCTGCTGATGATCCACTCCATCCAGATCTAGTGTAGGTCCTATCCCCCTCGCCATCTTGCCATACAACGATCACTGAAGTCGTGGAAGTGGCCGACTCCAGAAAACCAGCATGAATATATGTGGGGTGATGTCCAAGGTGGACTTTGAACAATACCGGAATTTAAAGATGTTTGGGACATCAAATAAATTAAGAGTATGATATTATAATATTAAAAGTGTTGCCAGAACTTTATATAAATTACGACTTATATCTTTAGGCGCTTAATAATTATAGCGAATTAAAATAATGGTGAAATATAGGCTAAATTAATCCATTAATAGTAGATTAGAAAAAATACATATTGATAGTAAACTCAATAACTAGCTATATAAGTCAAACAATATTATCTAGCGCTAGCTGATATTGAATGGAATGTATTTTGTGTATTTCTACGCCAGTGGCATTTTTAACGTTTTGATGGGGAACGGTCCAAACCCCGGTCTTGTTACTACCTAACGTCGACCTGTTGTTAGGAAGCATCATTAATTAGTAGCCCAATGACAAATGGCGACTGGGTCCAGATTCGACCCTTGCGGGATTCGATCCGGCAACCTTCAGTTTTGAAGGCGGGTATTATAACCACTACACCACCCAGCCAGTTGTTTTATTTAAAGCTGAATTAATTACAAACGAATCAATTGGGTAAAAAACAAATATTGAACAATAAAATATAAAAATACCCCCGTCGCAGCAGACCTGCGTACTCCATCTCAATAATATGGTAATAATAATAAAAGTAAATGACAAAATGGATCAATCAATACCTGTTGATAAATTAGAGTATTTGCCTACTCTTCGTAACATTAACGTGGGGAATATTATGCAGGTTTGCTGCTTTGAGGAACACTGAAAGTAGGCATTTTACCACAAACAGTTTTATTTTGACCATATACCAAGTTTTATCATTATTTGGACATAAATAAAGAAGTTTGCCTATTCTCCATAAGATTAACATGGGAAAGAGTTAGCAGGTTTGCTGCCGTGAGGAACACATAAACTGTAATGGACCCCAATCACATGAAGCTAAATACAAAGTTTCATGCAAAGCTATTGGTTAATAAGGGAAATATTCATTTTTCCTTATCCTCCATAAGATTAGGATTGGAGCCCCTAAATACAATGTACTGTGTTTAGATTTTTTAGTAACTCGGTAGCCGTTGGGGATAGAGCAAAACTTTAAGGAACTAAATTTTGTAGTTTTTTGAGCCGATTCTAAAGGTGAAAGGTAAAATTTGCAATTTTAAAAAATTACATGAGAAAACCCCGTTTTTGGGGTACAAAACCTAACTACCTACCCCAAACTACCCGTTCCCATTGACCGATATGACATATACAGTATATGTATAATTTTTAACGACTATTTCTTTTGGTTTTTGGCCATCTACAAAAAAACTTTTAAGAGGTCTTTGAGGCATTGCTCCCATGCCTCTTAACACTGCCCATGAACAGCAAGCTTAAGCTTACTTTACTTACTAAGAAAGTTAAAAGTACACGGTTTTAGGGGTGTTCCCCATTGTTTTGCTAAAAGTAACTACGCATATAGTTAGGAAACGATTAAGGGATTTTTGGTTTTATATAAATTTTAAGTGAGAGCCGTCTTAAAATTATGCCTCTCCAGCATTACAGGGATGTCACACCTGCAATAAGGAATAATGGGTGAACGCCGAACCATAAATTGTTAAGACTAAAATCTTGCTTATCTTCACAATTTCAATTTGTTGTCTAAAAAAACTAAAATCTTTCTTCCCTCGAACCAGAGAGTTATAGTTTAAGTTTCTAACTTTATTTCAATAAGTATTGGTGACTAGTCTGCTGAGATTGTTGCCATAGAAACCAAAATTAGATGCAACGCCCGGCATCCCTATTGGGATGAGTCATACCATGTCTTAACATCACAGTCCTCTATGATTTACCCTTTCTCAAACTGCAAAATTCATCTATAAAATAATATAATAACAATAACCACACACTCTTCCCCGGCCCGGGCTTCACACACCCCTCACCCTTTACCAGCCCCCCACCCTTAAAACGCTTAACCTTTAATCTTCAACTTCCTCTTACCACTTACACTAGTTTAACGCGTTCTACTAAAATATCGTCCTCATAATTAGACCAGTAATTCAGAAACAGTGGTTCGGACTCCACGTTAAACTGTAGGTGCCTTGGATATATCATTGATTGTTGGGCTATTTATTAACAGTTCTTTTACTTTCTCCCCTTATACGAGTACATAGTATATGGAGAAAGTATTGTTTTCGTCAAAATTTTCGAATTTGAGTTGAGGGTGGATATATCCGTTTTGGGGTCCCCTGAATCAAAAAAAGTGGGTTTTGACGTGATGTCTGTCCGTCCGTGTGTGTGTCTGTCTGTGTGTGTGTCTGGATGTGTACAGTGCCACAGCCCACCCGTTGGTCCGATTTAGATTAAATTTGGCATGTATGTATATATTCACGGTATCTCCGAGAGTTTTTTTTCATTTTTTTGAATTTTGGATTTTTAAGGGTAGTTCACCCTTAAAAACCCTTAAAAACCGTGAAAAATCCAATTTTCTCAAAAACGGCTCTAACGATTTTGATTAAAATTTGGTAGTTTATGGTGCACAGAGTACTAAATAAATTGGCACCACCCGCATGTCTGTAAAAATGACGGTTCAAAAGTTATGGGCTTTTAAATGTCTAAAAAATCAATTTTTTTTTTAATTTTCAGCGAAAATAATAAAAGTAAAGTATAACTTTACTGGTACCATTGAAACCAGCTTAAAAAACTAAACAAATTAGTATTTTGAATTATTTGTCTACGACTAACGGTTCCAAAGAAAAGTTAATTTTACTGTCCACGATAAACGCAGTACGTTGTCTGAAAGCGCCCAATGTTATTCTTATGGAGAATATAAAAAATCAATTTCTTCCTTACTTTCCAACCGTTTTCCATGATACTGATAGACCGTATGAAGCATAAGGTCAAATCACCGAACAAAACCAGCTCAAAAAAGCTTGGTATTACTGGGGTGGGGGGGTTCCCCCCATACAATTTTAACAAAAAATTATTAAACGATATTTAGAATAACTTTGTAGAACATGATAGTTTTATTATAGATTGTCTTTTTTAAATTTACTTAAGGGAGAAAGTATGTGTCAGTCCACTGGTACCGTTTATTTAAGGAACATGTTAGCCTTAGTCAGTAACAAGACAACAAGATTGCGCTACAATCATCTTACACTTATTTCTCATTCGTACTAGGCTTAAATTACCTGGACAGGTTGCGCGTTTAGTAACACTAATTAATACGTAATTTACACGTTCTAATACGTGTCTACCCCACGACCCCTTCTTTACACTTCTTTTAGCCGTTGCAGTTTACTCTCTGCTCTCCTCTGGTGGAGGCCTCATAAGACAAAATATAATAATTTACTATCCATAATACGCAGGTATTATAGAGGATCCATAATACTATCTATTCATAAATCCATAATAACTTACTATCTTTCATAAATCCATAATACCTATTTATAATATTATGGGATATCATGATCTATCCATAATACCTGCGTATTACGTATAGACTAAGTAATCATGATAGTCCGTAGACTATGAAATGATCAGACATCAATGATAAATGGTATGACATACAGTACTATTATTGAGACACGAGCTAAATTTTATAAAAAATTTAAGTTAGCTACAGAACAGCTAACCAACCAACAGCTGATCAATTCATTGAACGCTGTGAAACTTTTTTCTTTTTCGTCTGTAAAGCGAAAATGGCAGCCCTCGTTCAAGGTGTCCGATCTTCTTTAGTATTAAGTTCTTGTGTTCTTAGGTCAACATTTACAAAATCAGCTTTGTTAGGTTTGCAACCAAAATTCAAAATATCAAATTTATCACACAGTCAGAATGTACCTCAAAAATCGGTAAGTTCGCTCTACTCTGCCCAATGCAGGCTATGGCCCTAGCATTGGTATTGGACCTCAATTACTACAGTACCCTTTTCTTTTTATATTTTTGTATATCAATGACAAAACTATTTTATTATTGA
The DNA here is from genome assembly GCA_023375725.1 of Nephotettix cincticeps. NCBI lineage: Eukaryota > Metazoa > Arthropoda > Insecta > Hemiptera > Cicadellidae > Nephotettix > Nephotettix cincticeps. The sequence continues at coordinate 38,692,437 of CM041791.1, forward strand.
TACTGTAATTTTAAAATGGAAGTCAGTTCATGGCCCTTAACATAGACTTCTTGGTTCACCAATTAACTTTGGCAGCAAAGGTGAAGAATACTTTTTACAGAAGAATGTTTTCTGAGGAAAAATATTTTAATACAAAGGTAACCAAGTTGATACAAATCCTTTATAATTGAATTCAAATTTTCATAGGCTTCACAAATCATCACAATTTATAGCAAGTTTTGTCCTATCTGTTATTTTTCTTTCACAGCTTTTGGCAACAAGGATCCATCAATTATCAAGACTTTACACCACAGAAGCACTGACTAAAGATTCGGTTGCAGAACGAGTCCTCAAAGTGTGCAAGGCCTATGACAAAATTCATGGAGACGAGGTACCTATTCTATTGTTGCTTTCCTTTTCAGGGTCTTCTCAACACTTCAGGCATTGTTGCGATCAAGCGGAACTACAGTCATGAGCCCCCACTCACGCTAGAACTAATACGTGACAGAGTACTCTTGGTGCTCAAACTGTACGATAAGGTTGATCCTATTAAGGTACTCTAGTTGTATTATTAAACTTTGTGCTATCTTAATGAAAAGGAAACCAAATTTAAAAGTTTGATTAGGTCTAATAATATAATTTCATAAACGACCATGATTTAACTCACCCCTAATTTATAAACCAAAGCTTGGAAACATTTTTAATGGACACTTTTACAAAATATTTAGGTTATTCTGTGTAGTCATAATAAATGGATCAAACAGTGGTTGTGATTCATAAACGACCATGATTTAACTCACCCCTAATTTATAAACCAAAGCTAGGAAACATTTTTAATGGACACTTTTACAAAATATTTAGGTTATTCTGTGTAGTCATAATAAATGGATCAAACAGTGGTTGTGATTCAGTTACAAAATCCTATCACCTTTTATTCTTTTAACCCTTTGAACACCATAAGCGAATGTACTTGCATATTCCCATAATGGCATTTAGAGTCAGATTTAGTTGTCCAAATCGACGATAGATGGCAGGAATATCCACGTTTGTTCTTTGCCAACTTGTTTCATGAGATAGTTACCACATTCAGTCAGTATTCATTGGTCGCAAACAGATTTTTGCGTGGGTAGCCAACTGACTAATAGATGCACATGTTAGTGTCAGATGATTGTTTATAACCTAGTCTTTGTCTCATGTGTTTATACTAAATAAATTTTATCTTTATGAGTTAGTTTTTATATAATTAGTGGCTGTGTTTATGTAAATAGGCTATTTATTAGTTTAGTAAAGTGAAACAAAATAACTAATCCTAATTATTCTCCTATTTATTGAATAATTGGCTAATAATAATTTTTAGGCTATTTCAATTGCCAAGTAATGAAAAAAATTGGCTTTAAAAATAATGAATTTAATTTTTTTGCATAATTTGGTGCTGAGGAGAGCCTTGCAATGAACATTTTGGCGTTCAAAGAGTTAAGATTCTACATACAAATTTTTAGCTTGAAAGTATCTTTGTTGTCATTGTATGAAATAACAATTTTTTCTGATAATGATTATTTTTTGTGACTGTGTCTTATAATATTGGGAGTAAAAATGTATTTTTCAGCTGAAGTTGGAGTCACACTTCATGAACGACCTTGGACTGGATTCTCTGGATCATGTTGAGGTGATAATGGCCATGGAGGATGAGTTTGGTAAGATATTAATTAGGCCTAATTCATTATTTACAATAGTTGCCTATCATATTTGCAATTATTATTTTTCATCTCAATGTTGCTTTTATTGCATTCATATCATGAGGAAGACAAATGAATTTTTTTTCATTTAGGCCCTAGGCCTATTTTTTTCAATCTATCTTTTAGTGAAATATTATTCCTTTAGTTGCTGATTATGGAATAACTGAAGTTGAATAGATGTCGGAAATCCTCTGGCTTAATTTTTTAAGTCTGTAGGTACAGCCAGGCGCACTAAAATTTAGTGTTTTGAAACTTGAATGTAAACCTTTCTTAAAGGTTAATAATTGTAAAATTTGAAGGTTGATGCATTGAAGTTTTACATAAAATTGGCCTTAAGCTACATCAAAATCATTTGTTGTGTATGTTTCTTTAATATTTCCTGCTAGATTAACCAGAAATTTTATGTTAACACTCCGGTGATCTCGTGGTTTACTGGAACGCGAGCGGTCGCGTGGAGTGCCCCTGCACTCCACTTGTTTTTGTTGTTTTTCTTAATTAGTATGAATTATCTTGACGATGTATTGGCATTTTATGTTGAATAGACACATATAACACGTAATTGATGTCATTGGTGATGTCATAAAACACATAATTTAGACCAAAAAAATTATTTTGCAAAGTTTACAATACAACAAATAAATATTGGTGCGTAGAAAAATTATTTTAAAAAATCGTTAGGAATAATTTTTTAAACAACACAATCGAAATCCAAAACTAAGTATGACAACATACTTTGACAAATGCACCTAATTAGCACATTCTGCACACACACTTTTCAAATAATCAAGGTTTACTCATTTGTTACACTTGAAAATTTAGCAAATTTTACAAAAAAATAAATAAATATTGCTTCATAGAAGAATTATTAAAAAATGGTTAAGAATAATTATTTAAACAACTCAATATTATCTTTCAAGTTCATCAGGGTCTTCGTCACCGATGACACTCTCATCATCTTCCGTATCAGCTAACCAACACCATAACTGTTCTTGATTGTGCATTGTTCATTCATTAGTTAATACATGCACACACTATAAAGTTTTCATATAAAAATAATGTCAACTACGTGAAATAAAATCCACAACATATGTCACTCCGTGGAAAAAAACGGAACACGAATACTCACGTGGAGTGCACCTGCACTTCTTCGTGCGACACCACAGGAAAAAAATCAATAGAAAATTGGTTTAACCCGAATTGGTGGAACTTGGTTATAACGTCATTGAAGGGACCACACACTTAATGACGCTATATCAGAGTGACACTATAAAAGAGGTAACATAGGGTTTAATTTAAAACTGAGGAAAAATAGAGAAACACATTTTTTACATGAAATTAAGACATTTAATGAAGGTAATTTGAAATACACATAAAAGTTTATGTTTATGACTGACTGAACTACTCTATACTATATAAAAAATCGAATTTGAAAATATTACAATGAAGTTCGGCATGGTGAATTCAACTGTTGGTTCGATTTTAAAAAACAAGCCCGAACACACGTCTACTATCTTAAGTCCCTCCTCACACACTCTTATAACTCACACCTTTTCTTCGGCAAAACCTTTCTCTTAACACTAACCATTATTTTTCAAGAATGTATTCGTAAATTAAAATAATGAAAAACAAATTGTAAAAGACATACACTGAACTAACTATAGCTGCACAAACTGTAGGTACGTACGAACGGCTTTGACGCAACGTGAGTCACTGACACTGACCTTGATGACGGCGACAGCGGATATAGGGATATAGGGTAGGGGGAGGGGGTTGGGGTGGTTAGCGGTAAGACAGCAATAAAATGCTGTTTCTAAAAATAGAATGTAGCTAAACAATAGCCGCAGCCCTCACGTTGCACCACCGACCGAACTTTCTCTATTTAGCTATGTGTTGCCTTCATCTCAGCCCGATTTTCTTGACGTTATATACGAGGTTTTAGAATTTACTGATGATATATCCGAGGTTTTACCTATGTAAATACCTATAGTTTGGCGGGACCTAAAAATAAATGACGTTATATCCGAGTTGACGTTAAAGCCGAGGTTGCAATAACCAAGTTGCACTGTACATTCCAAATAGGAATTTATCTTCTTTTAGAATTTTGTGGAGGCTTATGTTTAAGTCAGTGCAACTTAGTTATTACGGCCTTTACATATGTAATAGCACACAATTTTAAATTCTGAAATACATAGGATTACTTATTTAAATGCTACGTCTAAAAAGGTTTTTCAGTTACGGACGTGATGTGGTAATCACTTTAGTTCTGACATACTTTTATAACTGTTTGAAACTTTGTTAATTGATTTAGAATTATGAAATTTAAAATTATATTTGATAATCTTATTGTAAATTTTCATTAAAAAATTTTTGTAGAAATTGTTTCGGGTATGACAGGAGTTTGTCGCTTTCATTACAAATTTTTTTATATATGTTTCTCACCAATTATTTTTTATAATTCCAAATATTATGTCTTTGCTATTCTTAGAACTTACAACTTCTTAACATAAAAAATTTAAAAGTTCTGTCTGTGTGTGTGTGTCTGTCTATCTGTCTGTGAACTCGATAACTCTTGTTAAAATGGTCGAGACCAAATTTGTTAGACGTGTATTCCTACATTTTCTCGGATGAGTTCGTAACCCAGTCATATAGGTCAATCGGAACGGGTAGTTTAGGGGGATTTGTACTCAAAAATTGGTGTTTTTCATATGTAATTTAAATAACTTAATTTTTTATTTTATCATTAGTCATCAGCTTAAAAATCTACACAATTTAGTTCCTTAAAGTTTTTCTCTATCTCCCATGGTTACTGAGATACAGTGGAACTTGGATAATTCGAACTTCTGTAATTCGAAAACTTCTTTATTTCGAATTTTTGTCTTGGTCCCTAGAATTTTATATAAAAACAATGTTAAAATATCTTGGTTAGTTCGAATAATATTTTGGATGATTCGAAGTTTTTACAGCGGAAATCTATAGTGTGTGTATAAGTGAACAAGTCATTGTGTACGATTTTCCAGGAAACGACGTTCGGGCTTCCTGTCCTCAGACTATTTTTAGCTAGATCAACGCGCCCACCTCACTCACTAGTCCACTACTGCTCATAAATCACAACATTGACATCTGTGTGTATTATCGGTGCATCGGTGGTGGTTTGTTCCGATATTCGTCGTCTGCTTTCATGTTAACACGTCGTGTGTATGATGGCTTCGTCAAAGCGAACCTACAAATCTCTGACGTCAAGGAGGTAGAGAAGGGATTTGAAAAAATTTGTAATAGCTAGTTTCGGGATCCCTCCAAACACATTATTGACATTTAAGAAAAATTAGGATTTTTAATCAATAATATCTTCATTAACCTAACTTTTTTAATATACAATGTTAAAACATGATGTTTGATTGTTTATTTCAACCACTTGCATAAACTTTTCTAATTCGAATTTTTGGATAATTCGAATTTTTTTCTGGTCCCTTGAGGTTCGAATTATCCAAGTTCTACTGTATTTAAAAATCTAAACACAGTACACATTGTATTTTGGGGTTACAATATTAATCTTACGGAAGAAAAGGGAAAAAATTAATATTTCACATATCAATCAACATTTTGTATTAAATTTGGTATTTACCTTCATGTGGTTGAGATCTATCCATTTATTCTTAAAAATTTGTTTATGTGTTTATTATGGCAACTAACCTGCACACTCTTTTCCCATGTTAACCCGGATGGGCCACCCATAGCTGTTTCCATGGCAGGTCGATGATGACACAAACCTTATTGTCCTGTGAGGTCGGAACAGCCACTTTTGTATTAATTTTTTTCCAAAGTAACCGGATGGTTTTTAAAAAAAATATATATATTACAAATAATTTGAAGGACCACCAAAGTGAACTAACCTACCACGTAGATTGCTCTATTGGTCACTAATATGGCCCATCTGACCTCAGACACCAAACAAACTAAAGTTGCTCCGAGCTGCCAGAGAAAGAATCAGCGGCCTCAATTGTAGCCCATCCGACCAGAGAAGACAAAGCATTTTAAGCCAACTGGTACAGTGTTCTTTACAAGCTGGTACAAAAAACATGACGACCATTACGTGGCCATCCGACCTCGAAGGGTTAATCATGTAGAGAATAGGCAACATCCTTTATTTATGGATGAATGTTTTTAAAACTTAAAATTCCAAGCTCGCATGCCCCTACTTTTTAACCAATATTTTTTGATTAAAATTTATATTTAGCTTCATGTGGTTGAGATCCATCCATTTATGCTTAAAATTTAAATATTTAAAATCGTAGTTTATGTGTTTATCATAGTAGCTAACCTACATACTCTTTTCCCATGTTAATCAAATAGTGAATGGGTAATTCTTTTATTTGTGGACAGATGTTGTTGAAACTTGGTATGAATGGTCAAAATAAAAATTGTTCATAAATGCCTAATTTAAATGTTCCTCAAAGCAGCAAACCTGCATACTCTTTCCCATGTTAATCTTATGGAGAATGGGCAAATAGCTCATATTTACTGACAGATATCGATAAAACTCCTCATATATTATTATGTTATTGATTTGCAAATTCGCTAAATACGCAGGTCTGCTGCAATGGGGGTATTATGTGCTTTATTAGGGGTAGTATTAGGAAATTCAAAAATAATTTTTTACACACTAAGGTATGCGTTTGAAAAGAATGGCTGCATTAGGTTCTTAGTCCCGCCTATCTTTAAGAGTAAGCATCGATGACACCTCTGATTTACCGTTAATCAATTCCAAAACCTCGTCAAACGTCAACAAAATCTGGTCACATGCAATAAAGAAAACTTTGCAAAATTGCATTACAAACTTGATATAATGCAGCGCAAGCATACTTATCAGTGACACGTAAATCAATTTTTGTATTCAGCTTTCCTCACTCCTTTACTTCCTCCTCCTCCTTTCCAACATTATTGGCTTGTGTTCTGGTGTTCACGTTGCAAGTTGCATGTAAACAACCTCTTAGTTCGAGACGACGATATCTTTGTTAGTGTTTTCTCAGTTTGCGGCAAAGCTTAATACTTCATGAATATGCATCGACAGTGTATTAAAAGTTTTCATTCTTTATTGTCCTGTTATTAGCAATAACATTTTATTATTTTATAACATTTTACTCTATTCTTTTTTTAGCTTCTAATAATATTTTATGTTAAATATAAATAGCATAGGATTATTGCTTTAAAATTGATTTATATTCGTACCAATAATTACATTAATGTAATGTATTACTTAATTTAACGTTTTATTATTCATATGGTATTGATAAGTGGAACTTGGTTATAACATCATTGAAGGGACCACACAATTAATGACGCTATATCAGAGTGACACTATAAAAGAGGTAACATAATTTTAATTTAAAACCAAGGAAAAATAGGGAAACACATTTTTTACATGAAATTAAGACATTTAATGAAGGTAATTTGAAATACACCGTAAGTTTATGTTTATGACTGACTGAACTACTCTATTATATAAAAAATCGAATTTGAAAATATTGCAATGAAGTTCGGCATGGTGAATTCAACTGTTGGTTCGATTTTAAAAAACAAGCCTGAACACACGTCTACTATCTTACGTCCCTCCTCACACGCTCTTATAACTCACACCTTTTCTTCAGCAAAACCTTTCTCTTAACACTTGCCATTATTTTTCAATACTGTATTCGTAAATTGAAATAACGAAAAACAAACTGTAAAAGACATACACTGAACTAACGATATCTGCACGAACTGTAGTTACGTACGAACTGCATTACAGTGCTTTGATGCGACGTGAGTCACTGACACTGACCTTGATGACCAGCGACAGCGGATAAAGAGTAGGGGAGGGGGTTGGGGTGGTCAGCGGTAAGACAGCAATAAAATGCCGTTTCTAAAAATAGAATGTAGCTAAACAATAGCCGCAGCCCTCACGTTGCACCACCGACCGAACTTTCTCTATTTAGCTATATGTTGCCTTCTTCTCGGCCTGATTTTCTTGACGTTATATACGAGGTTTGAGAATTTACTGACGATATATCTGAGTTTTTTCCTATGTAAATACAGGAAAAATGTAAATACATGTAAATAAATAATTAGTTTGGCGGGACCTCAAAATAAATGACGTTATATCCGAGTTGACGTTATGGCCGAGGCCGCAATAACCGAGTTGCACTGTAATAACCATTTTATATCATCACTTAGATATAGTACCAATAATTGTTTGGTCCCTTCAATTATATTATAACCAAGTTACCATTTATTTGTAATTGTGATTTATTTTAGGTTTTGAGATTCCCGATGATGATGCTGAGAAACTCCTGAAACCATTGGATATAGTCAACTACGTCAGTGCAAAAGTGGATGTGTACGAGTAAGGTATCACGTCTCCTCTGCTTTCATCATGTAGATTTCAGTTGGCATATTTATAGATTGTACAAAGAAAACTAAATATTCAATATACCATCTTATGTGTCTCATTTCAGTTACTATTTGTTTTCAATAAATTGTTAAACTTTTTTTATTACAACCTACTTTATTTTCCCTTGTGTTGCAATTGTATCTTGTAAGGTTAAAGATTTATTGTATGGAATTTTTACATCTCAACTGAAGTTAAATAAAGAGCTATGTTAAGTCAGTATTTATTTTAATCTAAAAACCTTATCCTTAAATATATTATATATCAAGCCATTTTCATAACTCATGATAATTTATCCCTCAAAACTGAGGAGTAGGAAATTGAAAGGGATCTTGTTGTAAATGATTACCGGTATCATAAGTTTATCTGTCTCGGTATCATAAGTTTATCTGTCTCGATCAAATTGCTATATCATTCAATGGTAACTTGTTATTGGGGAGGATATTTTAGAATAGCTTTTACATGACAAATAACGCTACTTGACAAATCTAGTTTACTGTCACTGTCATAGTAACTTTGATTCTAATTGTGATTCTACCTTTGTAATGTAATGCCCCAACCCCAGAAACACATGCTGCAAGGTTAGCCCTTGAAATGGATTGCAGGGTCCAAATAGTTTTGCAGTGGCACCAACATTTGCAGTTCAGACTGGAATGACAACCTACCATGGTAGGTATTGTAATAGTTAATAGCTAGTGACTGGCCTAAAACTCAGGTTGAACTTTTAATTACCAGAAGCAGACCTGCATACAAAGGGAATTTCCACTCTAGGAAGTAATTGGGATGATTCAAACTAATGTTAACTAGGGAAGGTATCTTAATTTAATTATTTGATCGTGGTAATAGATTTCTTAACATGCAATAATATACTTCAACACAAGTCCAAGTGTCAGGTACTATATTAAGCTGTATACAAATTTTAATCAAAATATTTCAAATAATAAAAGTTATATAATGTGCTTATTCCCCATAAGAAACTCTTGGGGAATAAGCAAGTAGATTTTCTGCCACAGGAATTACCAGTAGACTGGCATACTTTCTCCCTCCAGAGATCATAACAATTACTTACATTTAAAATAATATTTATATTCCTGCACTAGCAGAATTAAGTAGTTATTTGTTTAAAAAATACTCAACAAATTTCTTTTCCACTCACTCCTAATACAAGGTTAAAGATTTTAGGTGGAAGCTCACTCTCCTTCACAAGGTAATAACAAATATTTTTGTGGGGCAATTTGGCAGTAAGCTACACACCATGTTTCACATGATTCACAACAGCTGAGAAATAAGGAAAAAATTTATTTTTTAAATATTCTCCATTGGGTGTTCTTGAATAAATCTACACATCCATCCATACCCACAGACAGATTTATCTTTGAAAAACACATAATTTTCATTTCGGGGGCCCTAAACTGGATATATCCACCGAAAACTCAAAACAATAATTTCTCACATATAGGTGGGGAAAAAACTCGACATACCTTGATAGAACATAACTATATAAAGTTATTTACCAAGTTTTATCACAGGTCTTCAAATAATAAGCAAGATATCAATTTTTTTCCTTTTCCCCATAAGACTAACATTGGAGCATGATAAGACAATATCATACTTGTTTACCAATTTCTATCTCATTATCTGATAGACTCGGAGCAAAATTTAAAATATACAGTTATTCTAAACTGATTGTCTTTTAGATAATTCCAACGATGCAGGTTAAAATTTAATTAATTAGTATAGGAAATAGAGCTCTTACCATGGTTGTCATAACTATACCTAGATCTGAGATTAGTTTTAGCGAATTTCCCATAGGGAAGAAGTTATTACCGTAGGTCTCATGGTAAGACTTAAGCCTGGGACCATGTTATTTTTTCATCTCTAAGTGCCTTGAGACCAAAAACAATAGTCGTTAAAATTTTAGCGAATTTCCTGCAGGGAAGAAGCTATTACCGTAGGCCTATGTGTGTGTGTCTGTGAACACGATAACTCTCGTAAAAATGGTCCGACCAGGACCAAATTTGATAGACGTGTATTCCTACATTTTCTCGGACGAGTTCGTAAACCAGACATATTTGTCAATGGGAACGGGTAGTTTGGGGGGGTTTGTACTCGAAAGTTGGGTTTTTGCGTTTTTCTTGTGTAATTTAAACAATTTTTAGATTTTATCTTTCATCATTAGAATTAGCTTAAAACTACACAATTTAGTTACTTATTGTGATTAAACTCGATATACAGCATCATCCGGTTAAGGTCTACTAACGTATTTCAAAATCCTAGTTTTAATATTTTTCATGGCAGCAAACCTACTTTACTTATTGCCCATGTTTTTCGAATTTGATTATATGTGCTATGGTATAATTGGTATTAATTGGAACACCTTCAACACAGATAGTCATGAAGCCTGTGTTCTCTTCATAATATCAACTATTATTAAATTTAATATCAATCTTACATTAAATATGATGCCAGAAGTGGGATACGAACCCACATTCTCATAAAGGAAGTTTTTATAAGCCCACATAATAATTTATATAACTTCTGTATTTATAAAAAACTGTAATAACATTTGGTATATTGTTTAATCAGTGTTCAAGCTTAGTTTGTATCATCTCAAGTTTGTTATGGCTGCAATAAAAATCAAAATAACATCTCGAGTGATTCAAAAATGAATGAAAATTTGCTGAGTGTATAGGTCTGATGCTATGTGATATTTTAATGAGTTAAATGTAAAAACCCTACCAAACATGCTTTTCTGTTAGGTCAGTATGGTTTTCGAACTCATCCGTATAAATGTAGGATTACACAACTCTACCAAATTTGGTCTTGACCAGACAATTTTACGAGTTATAGCATTAAAAGACACAGAGATACACACACACAATCATATACAGTATTTTGTAAAACATTTTAAACACAGCACCTTCTTATATTTGATATAAAGATCTTTAAGGTGATTTATTTAAAATGTTTTAAGTTATAATATTAGTAACCCTCCTTACTTTCAATCTTATACTGTATATACACAAATACACACACACACACATATATATATATATACGAATTTGAATTACTTATTTTTGGTCACAAAACACAAAGGCCACACAGGTATCAAAGGTCACGCACCATTTTATCTTCTAAGCAATGCATAGGATGTTATTAAGAATTTCAATAAATATTACAGGAGGTGAATGATATTCAAATAACATTTTGGTACTCAGGCTTACTGTTACTAATACATACTGAATGATAAATTCAGGAATGTTTCATTTATAGCGAATTTCCCATAGGGAAGAAGCTATTACCGTAGGTCTCATGGTAAGACTTAAGCCCGGGACCATGTTATTTTTTCTTCTTTAGGTGCCTAGAGACCAAAAACAATAGTCGTTAAAATTTATATATATATATGTGTCTGTGAACACGATAACTCTCGTAAAAATGGTCCGATCGAGACCAAATTTGGTAGAGACGTGTATTCCTACAAATGCTCGGACGAGTTCGTAAACCAGACATATTGGTCAATGGGAACGGGTAGTTTGGGGGGGTTTTGTACCCCAAAAGGGGTTTTTTGTGTTTTTTATATGTAATTTAAAAAGTTTTTAGATTTAATCTTTCACCATTAAAATCAGCTTAAAAAACTACACAATTAAGTTCCTTAAAGTTTTTCTCTATCTCCAACGGTTACCGAGATATAAAAAAATCTAAACACAGTACGTTGTATTTTGAGGCTCCAATGTTAATCTTATGGAGGATAAGAAAAAAATTAATATTTCACTTATTAACCAATATTTTTGGATCAAAATTTATATTTAGCTTTATGTGGTTGAGGTTCATCCATTTAAGCTTAAAAATCCTGCATACTCTTTTCCCATGTTAATCATATGGAGAATAGGCAAACTCCTTTATTTATGGACAGATGTTGATGAAAGTTGGTATAAATGTTAAAAATAAATGTTTTTGAAGATATAAATGCCTACTCTCAGTGTTCCTCACAGCAGCAAACCTGCACACTCTTTCCCATGTTAATCTTATGGAGAATAGGCAAATAATTCTCACGTTCATCGACACACTTGGACCACTAGACTTGTCGTATACTATTATTATTATATTATTGATTTGGAAATTCGCTGAGTACGCAGGTCTGCTGCGACAGGGGTATTATTATTTGATGATAATTTATATTTCTGTGTTTGAGAAATGTTTTAAAACTAGAATTGTATATATACTGGTTGTTATACCAGCTAGGAAGCCTCTTGTTCAATAATCTATTGGGAAATAAAATAAGACTAGTGGAGATATCTAAAATTTATATTTTGCAAAGAACTACAGTAAATATAATTTAAACATATTGCAGTGTTGATTATTCAGTTTTTAAGATATTACAATTTCGAATGTAATAGTCACATCAAAACTATTATTTATATTTTTTTTACTATGGTATCATTTCTATGTTTCAGGTTAGGTTATGTAAGAGAAGGGGCTTTAGGTAAGGATCATTCTAAGGAGTTTGTGACAACAGACTTAACTCCGAGTTGTCATTAATTTTTTCAAACATGAACACAAAATAACTATCAAAATTATTTTACTATTTATAGTTCCTATCATCACTATCATCTGACAAACAATGAAATAAAGATAGATTTTAATACTTAAAATAATAGAGTTTACGTAATTAAAATTCAGAAACATTAACTTTTAACTTGATTTATACATAACATTAAGTATACCTGCTTGTATCTTTCCATGAGACTGTTATCTAACCCTCCAACTGCCACTTGACTCGCCCGGGCTGGTGTTGTAATTGCTAGCAGTGTAAACAATGAGATAGTGTGGTAGATGAAAAAATGTGTTGTTATTGAGCCAGCAAATATTTTTTTAGTGCATAAAAGTATATATACATTTATTATGTTATTCTTGTATAACATTATCTTGAAAATGGCTATTTTTAAAACTGTGTATTACTCAATTTTAGTGTGTTTTGGTGGAGAGCAAACTCATACTATAGTTCTTTGAAGCCAATACATCCATAACAGCTTATGGTGTTCGAAACACATCTCAGGTACAGCCTCATTGTTCGGGGAGGAACTTGGGCAAGTAATCTTCAGAGAGTTTTAATACTGCAAAAGAGGGCTGTAAGAGCCTCGGCTGAGCTAAATTTCGAAGAAAGTTGTAGAGAAGGTTACAAGACTCTGAAGATTCTGATAATAGTTAATCTATATCTATAAAAGAGGATGTTGGTATATTTGTGTATATAAATACAAAGTTTATGCGCTCGGACACCGTTGGACGATATGCCATGAAAAGGTACACTTAGGTAAAATTTCCTGGAGAAGGATTTTGGATCATTAATTTTGTTGTAGCTCAATTGGGTTTCTCCCTAGAAGGCCAAAAAGGATCCCATATTATGGAACCAGAACTTTCTTTGTTTACATTATAGCTATTTTTTCAACAGTCTTTACTATATCTCTTAGTTGAAGATATACACCACAGATAGAAGCACTTGCTTTTGTTTATGTTTTTTATTTTGTTTACATTTTGATTTTAAGGTCAAGCGATTGACTAAACAGTTTACATTTTAAATGTGCCATCATCTTGCACATTTTGCTACTATGTTACATTATTTTAGATTAGATTAGATCATTGTGGCGCGATCTTGTAGTCTTGTTACTGACTAAGGCTGACATGTTTCTTAGACTGTTAATTAATAGCCAAACAGCCGATGGCAACTAATGGACCTACAGTTTAACGTTGAATCTGAACCACGGCCTCTGAATTATGAATTGGTCTAATTATGATGATGGTCTTTGCGGATTAACATAGTATTCAATAGTGTGGACGTTAATCCACACAACACTACACCCATTGACCATCACTCACAACTATCCACAATTTGTGACCTACAAGTAGCTAGATTACAGGACATCGCCACTGTCCCAGTCTAATTGGTTTAGTTTATAATTGTGTGAAATTCCACACGCAAATTCCTTATACCACTATCAGTAATTAACGCACAAAAAACTTAATATTAAACAATTTAAAAAATTAAAATATCAGGCTATTTCTAAAAAAGGAGTTTAACGGTATGTTTTTGATTTTTGGATCAAATAAAGGTATTGGTCAAATTAAAGTGAACTGTTCAAACGGTTATAAAGTCTTTTTGGGCTCTGCTGATTTAACGGAATGGTTTACATGGAAACAAAAAGATCTTTTAGAACCTAAATTTAACCTCCTAACCCTTCAATTCTGGAATTTTAAGAGCCCTTCAACACTCCATTTCAATAATTGATGTATTTTGAAAATATAGAATATTTGTATTGGGTAGGTAGAAAATCAATATCATTTTCTCAGAGATCTTCTTTATGCCGAAGAAAATTACATATAACATATTATAGTTTGTGTTAGTTTAGAATTTTTACAGATGTTAACTTTGCAAGGTTGCAAAAAGTGGCAGGCATTCCTGGGTAGTGTACATGGCAGTTGGAGGGTTAAGGTAATAAATTTAAAAATACTTAAAATTCATATTTATGAATTTTCAGCAAACCACATAATAAGGCAATAGTTTCACTTCTTTGTTGTTTGACTCAGGAAAATTATTTTAAACATTCTTGCCTCCTGAATTACTGAAATATAGACTAATAATAGGTAGGTTATAGTACCTTCGCCGAACAATTAATTTATTCAATAGTCATCAGGCGACCAGTTTCGGGATTAATTTCTGGAACTGGACAGGATTCTGAATCTGTTGAGTAACTGATCCCCTGATGACCATTGAATAAATGGATTGTTTGACAAAGGTACTATAACCTATTATTATTCATGAAAAATTAATCTTTAAATTAAAAATATTCCTCCCAAACATATCAACTGTAAAATTAAGTCGGAATATATATCTAAAGATCATATTCAGATATTAGATTAGTTAAACAAATTTGCAAACATAATTAAATGCAAGTAACATAATTGTAGGAAGCTTATACAGTGGAACCCCTCAAATCCCAACCCCTGAAATCTGAAATCCTGGCAAATCCGAACACGTTCTCAAGAAAACAAAAAAAATGAAATAGCTGAAAATTTAAAAAAAATTTATTTAATCACACTAATTTATTTTTCAAGATTTAACAAAAAAAATACAAAATTGAAAAGGCTCACTCGACAGTAGACAGGCACGATACATATCCCAGTAGGGGTGGGGTAGTGGGAGTGATTTATTTTTAGCACACGCTCGCCTAGCAACAATGACATGTCACGGGACTTACATCCACCCACCAAGGTCACTGCCCTTTCGAACACTAATTCACCCAGCCTGTATAACCCCAATCGCTACATCTCCCTCGCTTATTGCGAATACAGTGATGAAATAAGTGTGTAATATTAATTCCCGGGAAATCCGAGCACCCCTGAATCCGAACAGACTTCAGCCCCAATTAGTTTGGATTTGAGGGGTTCCACTGTATTCCATTTCATCGAACAGTAAGTACCAAACATTTCAAATTTAACCTTTATCATGTTTTGATTTTTACATAGACCACAAAACCTCAGCTTACCCAACATTCATTTCCGGTTCACTCCAAAAATTAGGAAAATATTAACCTTGCTTCGGGTACAAATATTGTTACAAATTTACAAGAGTATTGCTACGATACATTTACACAATTTACAATCAAAATTATACAGAAATGAAGAGTAATATATTAACATTTATACACTAACAAAAGCAGTTAAAGTATCATTGCCAGTCTCGAAAATCAAGATAAGGCGACTAAAGTCTACCATCACAGTCTATTGCTCTCTATGGATCGTTGTTCTGTCATCTGAAACAGAAAAGAATTAAATTGTTTTGGTAACTTTCGACACAATCACTGAGAAATTTAATTGTTAACAAATTTAAGTACCACACATTTTGATGAGTTTTACTTAATTTTGATTAAACTTCTGAATTTCTGAAGAGTCACTTACTTAGGTAGGAGTCATGGTGCATTTCTCGTAGAAGAGCATATATGCGGCTGCCTGCATGGCTTCTGCCAATGTCGCGTCTTTCACTGACTCATCTGAAGTTAAATACCACCTGAAAGTCATCACAAACATCTTTTGATAATTCTTTATAAAGCAAAATTGCAAAGCAAAATTAACACTTTCTCGAGGTAAGTGAAAATGCCGACTTTTTTACTTGGCGGAGCCAATAAAAATTGACCAAAATGCATACTTAGGGCTTTAAAAAATTTCACTTTGTTTTGATTAAAAATGTACTTTGTTATCATTATTTTTGTTCAAAATTATTTTTTACAGTGGAACTTGGTTATAACGTCGTTGAAGGGAACGTCATATCGGTGAAGAGAAACTAGAAAAAGCAGTGACAGCGCATCTGCTGTCAAACAAAGGCCTGTGCGCAGGCGCAGAGTTGGAATATCGGGCAGATAAAATAATCCCGATCGGCTGTGTAACAATATTGAAACCCGTGAAATTATGGTACCTTGTTGTAATCTAGTTAGTTGTTCATCTTAAAACTATCTAAAAATGCAAAACTCATGAGGCGTAAATTCATTCAACAAAGATAAAATGTAGAATACAAGTGGAAAAGTTTTTGGTTATATGAACACCGAATGACGAAATAGGCCAAATGTAAATTTGGCAACACTTTATCG
Source organism: Nephotettix cincticeps (assembly GCA_023375725.1). Taxonomy (NCBI): domain Eukaryota; kingdom Metazoa; phylum Arthropoda; class Insecta; order Hemiptera; family Cicadellidae; genus Nephotettix; species Nephotettix cincticeps. The sequence continues at coordinate 38,709,215 of CM041791.1, forward strand.
TATTGCTCAAACTCAGAGAACTTGAGAATGTAATAACGAAAAACAGTAGATTATATCAAAATAGCTGAAGTTTAATTCGATAGTCTACGTAGACGATCAAAATGAAGTAGTATTATTTTTCCTGGAAATACCGTCTCAAAACGAGCTATAATAATGGTTTGTTACCAATAATATTTTATACAGAATAATATCTAACCGCAATCTGATACTCCGTGCAACTATCGATGACGCTATGCTTTGTATTTCAAAATGAATATTGTGTTGTACTTACGGTTACTTAAATGCGTAGTTGAAGAATCAAATAATCATACCGCATCCTCGGACTGCCCAATGACATTCTTACATTCCTATTGGATATGAATTGCTTAATTTCGTCATCTGCTTCAATATTTTCGTTCGATCAAAGATGTTCCGTATGCCGACTTCTCAAACGGAGAGTTTTGCTTTAATCTTTCGGTTTTAATGCCCATTTTATAAGGTCTAGCCGAAAGTTCGGATATTTATTGGACTTTACCGGATACTTGTTTTGCAATCAGATCTGAGCCTGATATCCGATCCAATCCGAAACCGATCAGATTTTCGGATACCCGCACACCTCTAGAACTCGTCATTAGAAATATTATAAAACATGACACACATAAAAACGAACAATGATAAAACAGTGCTCTCTGTAGGCCTACTTTTTACTCGATCGCAGTCATAGCTGGAGATAAATTTGAATGTTTGGAAAGTAGTTTGCCGAAAAGCAATGATAAAAAGTCAGATTGTGAGAATTGAATCTATTGTGATGCACTGTGAGTGTAGCTAGATATTGTCCTACGTTATCTCAAGCAACAGTGTACTGCATCCGAATGCTTGATATTTTATGTTATGAGCCAAGGGCGCAACTTTGTAATGACTAACAGGATATCTTTGTTATGTCAATTTTCCAATTTGAATTGAATTCTTATTTTCCAAAAAGTAAGTTATTTTATCACTACATAAAACTACTATATAGTATGTTTACACAAACATGGCCACTAGTATTATAAAAACTAACTCCTCAAGATAAAAGTTATTTAGTATAAAGACCAAAGACAAAGACTAGGTCATAAACAATCACCCAACACTAACATCGTCTATATCTATTTGTCAGCTGATGTGCGAGTATACTCGCTCTTGGCACTAGGCAACTGTGCAGTAAACAGTGACACACACCAAAGTCGTTTGTAACCAATGAATACTGACTGGATATTTTAACTATTGGAAATATCTTCTCATTGTCTTTGTGACCGTGAAGTGACATATGATTTAATATCATAGTACCTGGTGACCGAGCTTAGCTCGTATAAAATAAGACATGTATGTAATTAAAACACATTTATTACTCAATGAAAACATTTATGTGGTTTAAATAAAACCGATTTAATACACCATAATTAATATAGCACAGAACAAAAAGTATCGCTCCTGGTGGAGATGGAACTCGCGACCTCCAGTTCTTGAGGCCGAAACGCTACCACTCGGCTACAGCGTCTGTCAAATGAGCGACGCCGTTTCAGGTGTTTTAGCCAACCTCAATTGTTTTAGCAGATCATTTACTGTTTAATTATCCATACAGTTATTATTAGCTGTGATCAACTGATTTTGTTAGAAACGGAATGAGGATTGAAAAGCAAAAGAGAAATTATTTAATTTACACCAATTAATTGGTTTGTTACAGTGGCTTCAAGCAATACAACGAATAAGTTTTTTATCGAAACACAGAAGATTTTCGAAATACTTTTTTCTGCTTTTATTTCGCACAGTTATGTTACCCTTAAGTTTTTACAAATTGTTTAGTAACCTGATAATTTTGCATTTATTACATACATGAAATAAATATTTATGAAAAACCTCTATTCACATATTATTCCCTGCCGTCTTCAATCAAGAACTGTCAAACGGTTTTGGCTTGTATTGTTTACATTTGATTCTCCATAAGCGTAATGTTAAATTTTTAGATTTCAAACTTAATATTACAAGAAAACACAAATTTTCCTGTACATTAGACCTACCTAGAACTCATTTTCTACTCGGAAATTAGTTATTTCCAAAATTTAAGGAAATTCCTTAGTGCCGTTTTCGAGATCCGTGTGCAAATACATATATATATATGTGTATATATATATATTAGAGGTGTGCGGATAGTGAATTATTTTTTCGGATCGGATAGTTTTCGGATTCGGATACTCGCAATAAAAAAGTGAAATCAGACTTATCTAAGAATAAATTAGGAAAAAATCAATAAAATGTTATCAAAATTATTAAATGGTACATAAAAATCATAAATTCTTCATAGGATGAACAACAAAACTAAAATTTTTATTTCACTGCATTTCAAATTAATAATAATAATAATAAGTTTATTCCATCAATAAATACAAATTTACAAAATAACAATTACCAGTAACAAATTTTAATATGGCGTAATTCACAAATTAAATCAACAGAAACCTTATAATTCGCCATTAAATGACATCAACTTTCTACTAATTCATCAATTCATTCTACTAATAATCAACTAATTCTCAATTTTATTTCACGATTCAATTATTTTATTTATTACAATGATAAAAACAAATCACCATTAACAAAGAATTAAGATTTGACAGACGCCGTTGGCTCGATGCCATCGGCTATCTGTGTATCGGCAAGGGCAGTGACAGTCGACAATGCAGCTGCTATCAAACAAAGGCCTGTGAGCAGGCGCAGAGTTGGAATATTTGGCAGATAAAATACCCCGATCGGCTGTGTAACAATATTGAAACCCGTGAAATTATGGTACCTCGTCGTAATCTAGTTAGTTATTCATCTTAAAATTATCTAAAAATGTAAAACTAATAACGCTTAAATTCATTTAACAAAGATAAAATGTAGATTGAAAACAAGTGGAAAATTTGTTGGTTATGTGAACACTGAACGACGAAATAGGCCAAATGTAAATTTGGCAACGCTTTATCGTATTGCTCAAACCCGGAGTAGTTGAGAATGTGATAACTAAACAATTGATCGTCTACGTAGACGATCAGAATGAAGTAGTATTATTTTTGCCGGAAACCCCGTCGCAAAACGAGCTATTATGATGGTTTGTTACCAATAACATTAAATCAAGAATTCAAGTTTTTTCATAGCCGAAATGAAATTTTATATGGAACAATATCAAACCGCAATCTGATACTCGGTGCAACTATCGATGACGCTATGCTTTGTATTTCAAAATGCAATATCGTGTTGAACTAACGGTTACTTAAATGCGTAGTTGAAGAATCGAATAATCATACCGCATCCTCGGACCGCCCAATGACGTTCTTACATTCCGATTGGATATGAATTGCGTAATTTTGTCATCTGCGGTCGTCATTCGTCATTCGAATCGCTATAAGTGTATCGCGTCTACCAGTCAACGACATTGTTTTGATGAGAGACTACGTAAAGACTTCGTGAAAGACTTCGTTGTCTTATCAAGGTTTAAGCAAAAATTATTCCAGCTTCGCGGGTATTAACTCGACGAAAATCTCGTTGTTTTTGTTCAAATTGCTGTATTATACAGTCTATCCGAAAATTCGGATATTTATCGGATCGGATAAGATATCTTAAATACATTCGGATCGGTTTCGGATATCGGATTCCGAACCGAATTTTCGGATATCCGCACACCTCTAATATATATATATATATTGAAATAATTCAACCAAGTACCCTTAGAAAACATTTTTATTTCTTCTACATGTTTCGGGTAATAATCCCATTTTCAAGAAGTGTATATGAAAAAACATAGTAGCCCTGTTTGATGAAATAAACAGTAATATATATATATATTGTATACATATATATTTATATTGTATATATATATATATTGTATATATATATTATACAAACCTTGCTCGTATTATAGTATTGGATGTAAATAATTAAATGTTTGTTTACTTCTGTTTTAATAATTTCCTCACAAAGATCAAACTAATGCTATTTTTTCATAATTTCTTTTTATTAACAAATATATCATGAGTCAGAAAGTATAATTGTTCCTCTGTAAAATCACTCTTCACAATAGGTTATGGGCCCAGCACGACCTCTAACCTCTAAACGACTTAATCGTGAGAAGAATTTTCCGAAATGGCTTAATGAATTTGATATTTCTGGATTTGGATCTGTTATTGAAAACAATCCATCATACTGGCATGAAGCTATCAAAGAAGAGATAGGATATCACTTAATGAATATAACTTGGAACATTACTACAAAAATGAAAGAATATTGTCGACTGTAAACTTGTATTTAAAGAAAAGTTTAAAGCTGATGGTTCCTTAGAAAGGAAAAAAGCTCGGCTTGTAGCTCAAGGATTTTCATAGCAACCAACTATTGATTACAATGAAACATAGCTGTTGAAAAAGGCATGAAGTTGAATCAACTTGATGTGTCTACCGCATTCCTGAAGTGAAGTGACTGTGAAGTGACATATGATTTAATATCATAAGTAAATAATTAATTGTATGTTTACATTACTCTGTTTTCATAATTTCCTTTCAAAGATCAAACTAATTTTTTTTATAATTTCTTTTTATTAATAAATTAGGGTTGGGTCGATTCCAAACATCGATTCCCGATTCCACCGATTCTCAGGGTTGGAATCGGAATCGAAAATGATCGCCGAAAGTCGATTCCAAGTGCTCATGGTTCCGCCGGCGACAAACAGCGAATGAAAAAAGTATGTTCGCTTTCCTTGTCACGATGTTGTAATAAGATACAGTCGTCATTTTTTTATGAAACTCGGATCAGGAAACCAATCGTTACCCTACTGACTTAAAATTATCGTTCACTTTCAGTTTATTGTCGTAGCCGCGTAAATAAAAACCAATATTTCATTTCAAAGCAATCGGACATACGGCTCTGAAACGAAAGTAACAAGTACTCAGTAAATTCAATAAATATCCAAAATTACTTATAGACCATATAAAAAATGAGCATTAACACTCAAACTTTTTGTTTCAGTTTACATAATCAATACAAAATATCTTTGCTCAAACACAAAAGTGCAAACGATGAATGACGTAAATTCGTATCCTCTTTAAAATGCAAGAACGTCGTTGTCGGTTCAAGGGTGCAACATACCTCGTAATTATTCTTATTTCAGTTACTGATAAACTTCAATATGATATTGAATCTCGATATTAAATGTCGTCGTCGATGCCGGTTATCAGAAATGACGTAAATTCGTAACCTTTTTAAAAGTAATGCAAGAACGTCATTGGTCGGTTCAAGGTTGCGACATACCTTGTAATTATTATTATTTCAGTTACTGATAAACTTCAATATGATATTGAATCTAGATATTGAATGTCGTTGTCGATGCCGATAATCGGAATAATGTTAATTATATTATTCTGCAAAATGAACTTTTCGGCAAAAAAACAAGAATATTTATTTTCCATAAAAATTATTAACAAGATTAGTTGTAAAAAATATTAAGCACATTTAATAATTCTGTTTTCATATAAATAATTGGTAACAATATTTTGATATACAAGGGACTATTTTTCTGAATCATATTCACAAACTACGATATGATACCAAAGATACCAAATAGCTACACGACATAGTGCCATTTTCGTCTATCCTTTGATAAATTTGCTAATATGATGGGAGTTTTTAAAAGTTGATAGTTTAATAAAAAGCGTGTTCTCTGATCAGTAAATTACAATAATCCGATTATATCAATTTACTCTTAAAGCCGGCACAATCATTTTGTGGGTATAATTTTATCGCGAAAACACTTTGGTTGCCCATGTCGTCTGCCACCATCTGATCATGGATTCGTAATTAATTCTTTGTCTATGTCGTCTGTTATTATTGTGCAAAAAAGTTTCAGTGGTGATTAAATAATAATTAAATGATTAATTATTATTTATTGTGTTGACGTCAAAATACGGATCATTGGGATGATGGATTGCAATGTTATTTTTTCCTAAATGGCGTAGTCTGTCCGCTTTCGTCTCGCTGTTGACTGTTATTGTTGTGTAACACATTTGTTTACAGTGTTTATATTTGTGTTTTAAATAGTTTTTAATGGAGAAATGCATTAATTAGTTATTATTTATTATTTTGCCATTAAAATAAGGGATTATTTTCGAAAAAGTGATAAAAGGGAATTGCTTGGACTAAAATATGAGTTTTTGTGATTTTTGCAATTTCCATAATTTTACCACTAGCAACGGTTTATATTAATTTTGTTAAAATTAACAATACATAAGTATATATTTTTGGTTTCACCATTAAATTTTAAGCAAATTTGCTTTTTTAATGTTTCTCGTATGTTTTGTGTGTGTATATATAAAGCACACAACCGTAAACATAAACAAAAAAGATTTTCATATATGTATTTATTTATTTGTTCATGAAAATACTAAATATTTTATATTTATAATTTAGATACTTTTTTAACATTTCTTAATTCTATATTTTAGTACTGAACAAAATGATATATCTTAACTTCTAGAATTAATAAAGATTTTTTTAAAGGCTTTTAGATCCCTATAAAACTTGTGACACTGAAAAAAAATATATTGGACACTTCTAGGGTTAAAACGTTACATTCGTTGGTGGAGGTCAATCCCTGGAACCATTGGAATCGGGAATCAATTTTAAAGAATCAGAATTAGAATCGAAAAAAATTGTAATCGAACCATCCCTAGTGTTATGTATGTAGAGGTTATAAAAGTTTAAGTAGACATGGAAAAACTTAAATGTACACCAAATAATGAAATTGGATACAACTTGAACATGATATACTCAGTACTTATAAATAGTGATAAGATGCCACATTCAGACTATGTGCTTAGTCTGATTGTGGCATCTAAGTGGTCAGACTCAATGCACATTGAGTCTGACCATCCAAGGTAGAGCTATCCAGGTTCTACTGAACTAAATTAAGAATTTTAATTTCTTTTAATGCAAATTTTTGTTAGTTAAATTGTAATCCAAAAGATTGCAGTTTGCAAAAAAATTGTTGGATAGATTTCTCGATACTGTTTCAGAATTCTGCTGTTGCTTTAGATTGAAAGAGATGAAACGACAAGGGTGGGGAAGCAAGCACAAGTACCTGTCAGACCTGTGTCGCGTGCTGGACTGCAGAGGGCCGCGGCGGTACGTCACAAAATGGCCGCTGTCCACCGAGCCGCAGTGCACCACCACCGCCTTCAACCTGTATATATGGTTCCACGATCTGCACCAGATAAAAAACACCTGTTAATCTCCTACAACTCTTAACTCGACAACTTCCTAGACCCCAGACAGGAAGTCTACCCCAGGAAGCCCATTTTTTTCAAGATACACACACTAAAATGAATCTCCTACCGAGCTAACCCCGAGATTAATTAAGTATCCTTCCTCCAGGGAACTCCCTGGAGGAAACTGGAGGAACTCCAAGGAATTCACTGGTGGAAATTAGTCAAACATATTTGTTCGAACATAATCAGATTGGATGTTCAGGCTTAGATGAGAATTAATCTAGCCCGCAGGACAGGCTAGAAGAAACCAAGGTGATAGGAAAGCCCATTACACTGAATAGCCAAAGGATTTACTGATAATTGTACAGCATCTCTTTGATGTACCTAATTTTGATCTCTGAACCAATAAAAACCAGGAGAGCCAATTAGGGCTAAACTTAAATGTACTAATAATTTAGAATTCAACAAATAGGTGTTTCAGCAATTAAATGAGACTTGTTATCTAGGTTAGACTGTAAGATTATATGTAGGGCCTACCTAATTTGGTAGTTGAGAATACATAAATTCTACATGGAGATAAATAATACTTACCCAGTCCTACAGGGTAAAGATTTCACCCTTGAAGACTCAACTTCCTCTTCATCTTGTTTGTCTTCTTTTAACTGCAATAAGAAATGAGAGTCAATTTTGATACTGAATATATCTAATAATCTGACAGCTCCATTTAGATAAACGCAAGTTTTAATCTATTACTTCTCTTCCTAACTTCAAATATTTAAATTGTATATTTTTTAATAACAGTACCTAGTGACCGAACTTTGCTCGTTTAGAATAATACATGTATTATAAAAATTAAAACACATTTATTACTCAATGAAAACATTTATGTGGTTTAAATAAAACCGATTTAATACACCATAATTAATATAGCACTGAACAAAAAGTATTGCCCCTGATGAGGTTTGAACACGCGACCTTCGTGTTACGAGGCCAACACGCTATCGCTGGACCACAGCGTCTGCCAAATGAGCGACGCCGGTTAAGGTGTTTTAGCCAACCTCAATTGTTTTAGCCAATCATTTACTGTTTAACTGTCCATACAGTTATTATTAGCCTGTGACCAACTAATTTTGGTATAAACGGAATGAGGATTGATACCCCCGTCGCAGCAGACCGGCGTACTCAGCGAATTACCAAATCAATAATATAATAATAATGATATATGACAAGTTTTATAAAAATCTGTCCATAAACATGAGAATTTTTTGCCTATTCTCCATAAGATTAACATGGCAAAGAGTGTGCAGGTTTGCTGCTGTGAGGAACACTGAAATTAGGCATTTCTACCATAAATAATTTTTATCTTAACATTTATACCAACTTTCATCAACATCTGTCGATAAATAAAGGAGTTTGCCTATTCCCTATATGATTATTATGGGAAAAGAGTATGCAGGTTTGCTGCCATGATAAACACATAAACTACGATTTTTAAGCATAAATGGATAGATCTCAACCACATGAAGCTAAATATCAAGTTTCATTAAAAAAATATTGATTAATGTGGGAAATATTAATTTTTCACATTTTTACAATTTTTACTTTCTCCCCTTATACATAGTATATGGAGAAAGTATTGTTTTCGTCAAAATTTTCGAATTTGAGTTGAGGGTGGATATATCCGTTTTGGGGTCCCCTGAATCAAAAAAAGTGGGTTTTGGCGTGATGTCTGTCCGTCCGTGTGTCTGTCTGTGTGTGTGTCTGGATGTGTACAGTGCCACAGCCTACCCCGTTTGTCCGACTTAGATGAAATTTGGCATGTATATATATAGTCACCGTATCTCCAGGCGTTTTTTTCATTTTTTTGAATTTTTGATTTTTAAGGGTAGTTCACCCCTAAAAACCCTTAAAAAACGTGAAAAATCCAATTTTCTCAAAAACGGCTCAAACGATTTTGATTAAAATTTAATAGTTTATAGTGCACAGAGCACTAAATAATTTGACACCACCCGCATGTCTGTAAAAATGACGGTTCAAAAGTTATGGGCTTTTAAATGTCAAAAAAATCAAATTTTTAAATTTTCAGCGAAAACAATAAAAGTAAAGTATAACTTGACTGGTACCATTAAAAACAAGCTTAAAAAACTTAACAAATTAGTATTTTGAATTATTTGTCTACGACAAACGGTTCCAGAGAAAAGTTAAATTTACTGTCCACGATAAACGCAGTACGTTGTCTGAAAGCGCCCAATGTTATTCTTATGGAAAATATAAAAAAATCTATTTCTTCCTTACTTTCCACCCGTTTTCCATGAAACTTGGTATGAAGTGTAAGGTCAAATCACCGAACAAAACCAGCTCAAAAAAGCTTGGTATTACCGGGGGGGGGGGGGTTCCCCCCATACAATTTGAACAATAAATTATTAAATGATATTTAGAATTACTTTGTAGAACATGATAGTTTTATTACAGATTGTCTTTTAGCGAATTTCCCATAGGGAAGAAGCTATTACCGTAGGTCTCATGGCAAGAGTTAAGCCCGAGACCATGTTATTTTTTCTTCTTTAGGTGCCCAGAGACCAAAAACAATAGTCGTTAAAATTTAATTTAATTTAATTTAATTTTTTTTTTTTGTGTCTGTGAACACGATAACTCTCGTAAAAAAGGTCCGATCGAGACCAAATTTGGTAGAGACGTGTATTCCTACAAATGCTCGGACGAGTTCGTAAATCAGACATATCGGTCAATGGGAACGGGTAGTTTGGGGGGGGGTTTTGTACCCCAAAATGGGGTTTTTTGCGTTTTTCACATGTAATTTTTAAAAATTTCTAATTTTATATTTCACCATTGGAATCAGCTTAAAAAACTACACAATTAAGTTCCATAAAGTTTTTCTTTATCTTCAACGGTTACCGAGATATAAAAAAATCTAAACACAGTACGTTGTATTGTGGTGCTCCAATGTTAATCTTATGGAGGATAGGACAAAATTAATTTTTCACTTATCTAATATTTTTGGATGAAACTTGATATTTAGCTTCATGTGGTTGAGATCCATACATTTGTGCTAAAAAATTATAGTTTATGTGTTTATCGTGGCAGCAAACCTGCATACTCTTTTCCCATGTTAATCATATGGAGATTAGGCAAACTCCTATATTTATGGACAGATGTTGATGAAAGTTGGTATAAATGTTAAAAATAAAATTTTTGATGGTATAAATGGTTACTTTCAGTGTTCCTCACAGCAGCAAATCTACTCACTCTTTCCCATTTTAATCTTATGGAGAATAGGCAAAAATTCTCATGTTTATCGACAGATTTTGACCAAACTTGTCATATATTATTATTATTATTATATTATTGATTTGGAAATTCGCTGAGTACGCAGGTCTGCTGTGACGGGGGTATTTTAAATTTACTTAAGGGAGAAAGTATGTGTCAGTCCATTGGTACTGTTTATTAACATTGGAGCCCCACAATACAACATACTGTGTTTAGGTTTTTTAATATCTCGGTAACCGTTGGAGATAGAGAAAAACTTTAAGGAACTTAATTGTGTAGTTTTTTAAGCTGATTCTAATGGTGAAATATAAAATTAGAAATTTTTAAAAATTACATGTAAAAAATGCAATAAACCCCATTTTGGGGTACAAAACCCCCCCAAACTACCCGTTCCCATAGACCGATATGTCTGGTTTACGAACTCGTCCGAGCACTTGTAGGAATACACGTCTCTACCAAATTTGGTCTTGATTGGACCATTTTTACGAGAGTTATCGTGTTCACAGACACATATATATATATACATATATATGTAAAAATTTTAACGACTTGTTTTTGGACTCTGGGCAGTCTCACCATGAGACCTACGGTAGTAGCTTCTTCCCTATGGGAAATTCGCTAAAAGCAAAAGAGAAATTTAATTTACACATATTAATTGGTTTGTTACAGTGGCTTCAAGCAATACAACAAATACGTTTTCTAACAAAACACGGAAGATCTTAGAAATACTCTTTCCTGCTTTTATTTCGCACAGTTATGTTACCCTTAAGTTTTTACAAATTGTTTAGTAACCTGATAATTTTGCATTTATTACATACATAAAATAAATATTTATGAAAAACCACTATTCACATATTGTTTCCCACCGTCTTCAATCAAGAACTGTCAAACGGTTATAAACAGCTGTTTTGGTTTGTATTGTTTACATTTTATTCTCCATAAGCGTAATGTTAAATTTTTAGATTTTAAAACTTAATATTACAAGAAAACACAAATTTTCCTGGACATTAGACCTATATAGAACTTATTTTCTACTCGTAAATTAGTTATTTCCAAAATTTAAAGAAATTCCTTAGTGCCGTTTTCGTGTTTTCAAATATAAAATATTTTATTTATTTTTAAATTTATAAATATCATTTTGAAAACTATAATATAAAAAATTTCCATCTTCTAAATTTTAATAAACAAATTAGTTTACTCCATAAAAAAACATTTTTTTATTTATTAGATTAATCTTAAATAGAAATATAACTTATAATAAAATTCCAAAATAAAAAATATTATTTTTATTTTATTTTGAATATATATATAAATATTATCATTTTGAATTAACTTGAAAATGGCCTTTAAAGGTTGAAACATGTCTTTAAAATAAAATAATGTTTGTCAAGGATACTCAGTAAATTATTTTAACTTTACTTAATTTAACATTAATCCTTAAAGGTGAACTATATAGATCAAATAAATACAAACCTTGCTCGTATTATAGTATTGGATAGACAAGTTGGTTAATTAAGGTGCTGATTGCTGAAGATTTTATAACTCTAATTTGAACCTATACACTGAAAATGAAAACACTACATTTTGATTTTAGCGGTTTTCAATGGTTCTTGGTCCTTATACATACAGTAAAACCTCGATTATCCGGAGGCGGATCAACCGGGCGACAGGTTAACCGGGGTCCAAAACTGGCAAAAAATTATTATTTTAAAAGAAGTTTTTTGCTGTCAACTTTCTCATGAAAACTATTTTTAATCTCAAATACGTGATAATAATACTAACATAAAATTAGTTTTGAAACAAACTGAACATTACTATAATAATTTTACCGAAAATATTCTGGGTATCAACTAAAGAGTAAAGACGAACTTGAATGAAAAATAAAATATCGATCTATATTCTGACGAAATAAGTAAGCGCCAGACTATTAATATTTCTTCATTCACAACGCAACTTAGTATCTGATTGGCCCGTGGCCATGACAACACATGCACTAGATTGAGCACAAGATACTGCGCATGTGTGTGGGCGGGGAGAGAGAAGACGAACAAAGGAAGAGAGATAAAGAAGGAGACTGACAGAAGTCGATGAGTCATCAATCCTCCCCTCACCCGTGTTTTGTTTGCACAACAGCTCAGCTGACTTGAATTTTTAGTTGTCAGTTTTGATTATTCTGTCAATGAGTTACAGTTTTGAACTAGTGTTTCAATTCAATTCATTAAATCTATTGTTTCAATTTAACTGTTTGTTTGTCTGTGTATTGAAATATGTTTGTTAAATTTGTCTTGATTTGCGCAACGGATAACGCGTCTGACTACAGATCAGAACATTCCAGGTTCGAATCCTGGCAGGGTCGCGATGTACTTTTGTGCAGAGTTTTTGTAAAAATGTCAGATAATGGTTTGCATGCGATAAAAAACTGCCCGCATTCGTTGCCCTGTTGACGGATATCTGTTTAAAGCGTGTTGACAACTAACGATGTATTAATAAACTAGGGTGGATTTTACGTGAATACTTCCTCATTCCGATTAACCGTGTTTTCAGTTATCCGTGCCCACTCTCCCGCTGATTACCCCAGATAATCGAGGTTCTACTGTATACGAATGATTAGCTGTTGCCCGTGGGCTTGCCTCGTATGACTTCATTATAATGTCAAGAAAACTACAAATTTTAATTGAATCCTTGTATGTATGACTTCTCCCATGCTTGTAACACCCCCAATATACAGAGTGTGCGTTCATCATGTTACACATTCCATTCATCGTTAGTAACACTTTTCGTGTCCAGCAAGGTACTGCAGTTGCGTGTTAAATTTTGAAGAATCTTGAGATAAAAATTACATCTCAACACATTCGCTGCGGCGCCAGAAACCGCCATAACCCCCATCCCTCGGACAGATCGGCCGGTGTAGTCTAAAATCAACCAATAGGAAAATGCCAGGTGACCCATACAGAAATAGATTCTGCGTTATAACAAAGCTGATCGTAGTTCTCTCAGATCCAAACAGTTTTCAGCCAATCTACATCGCCAGATCCACCATCTTGAATTTAACCTAAATGTTCCCACTCGCATCTAAGTGGTCTGCTCCGCTCGCCGGAACCAGTGCCTCTCGGATTGAGTAGTCCGCACGCAACATGGTAACTGTTATTAAATCATATGTTAAATATTAAAAATTGACTATCCAAAAACCATGTGTCAAAATATTTGAAGTAGTTTATTATTCATTCATCTCTCTTCATTACTTGAAAAAGTTTATTTTTACGGTTAGCAATTTTTTTTTCAATTTGCTAACCTTATCATTCTCTTATTTATTTATTTCTTTCAACGCAATTGAATAACTGTAATAAGTAGTTTTTTCAACAAACTTTAAGAAATATGTACTTGATATGTATAAATATGTTTTTGTATTATGTTAAATATGTATTTGATCTATATAAATATATATATAATAAAAACATTATTAATAAAGAGAAACCAATATTTCCAAAAGTCTGGGAAAATATTAGACTACCTTTCTTTCTTTGATGGCAGAATTCTGGGTGTATGGATCCATATACAGGTATTCTGGGAAATCAACGAAGTCTGCCCGTTTATACGGAGTGCCATTGGTACCCATGGACATGCGGTGAATGTGAATACAGAAGCATCTTGGTAACTGGGCAATCAAATCAACAAAGCTTTTAAGTATATGAACTTACCGCTTGTATTTCATTTTACTTTTCTAGCCTCCTAATCACTGAGATAATAAAAAAAAGTTTAAATTACCTTTTCCACAGGTAATTTTTGTAGTTACCAATAGTACTACTAGTACTAGTTTCAGCTCATTACAGACCCCTAGGCCAACAGCTACCGATCCATGCGAGAGAACATTCCAGACCGGTTCACACGCAAAGGTAGCAAATTAACCAGTCGATCTACTGGGTTGTAATTAACAATTGACAAAACAGCACAGGTCAATGTTAGCATGAACTAGTTTGGACTGGAGGAAGCTGCAGGCTTACGGGTCTTATGCCTTATAATTTATAATAATGTGATGAATTGCTATGAATAGAGTCAATACCAAAACTTTTTGATTCTCTAAACCAAAACCTTACAAAAAGAAAACCGAATTGATAAAAATAAAAAATTAAGTGTAATCTGTTTCTAACCAGACATCATTATTTCATGTTTAAGGTATTTTAATACCAGATGATTATTTTTGTTATACTATTATCAAATAAACTAATATTTTGAGTTGAGTTCTGACAGGAATATTTCTTAGATCAGGGGGGTTTTTGTCAATCTATCAGAACTAAATTTGTAACGTCATATGTAAGTCATATGGTTATAAGAATAGCTGTTTAGAGGAACTGAAAACATTCCTTTAGACATATCCATAATCTAACCTATATCCTACAGGGAAGTAAAAACAATCATTTTTGTCTTGTCTGTCAAACATTAAGTTTAAATAATCATAAATATTAAAATACCCGCATCGCAGCAGACAGCGCAACAAGGAAAACAAACTTAATTCATTCATTCTTGCTTTCGTCGTTCGTTGTCAGCGGAACAATGAACGCTTGTAATCGACTTTGGACGATCATTTTCGATTCTGATTCCAACTCTGAGAATCGGTCCCAGACTAGACTATCTAGACTATCTTGCCATGACACTGGAGATAACACATAACATATAATTTAAGCTTGACATAAAGTAATAGCTTCTTCCCTATGAGAAATTCACTACTAAAAATCTGAAATTATTTGGTAAATGAAATAAATTCAGTCTTAACTTCTTACCAAGTTTGTATTTACAAAATTTATAACATTATATAACATTTTAATTTTTATCATATTTTTTTATAATATATATTTAATGATCTCCTCTTAAAAAACCTAAAATAACAACTTATTTTTAACCAGATAGGTACTACACAAAGTTAAAATATAACTGAATTAGATGCTCTAGTCCAAAGATAAACAAAGCCCACCCACTTCCTCTTGTGGAAAGCCTAACCATTAACGTCCTGGGTCCGGTCTCATGGACTGCTTGAGTTATTTATTTATTTGAATTTAAGGGTTTCAAAAGAAAATGACCCCAGCCATGCCAGGTAGTTGTCCCTCCCCACCACAGAAACCGATCCCGATTGTCACTTGTCTTTCCATCATAATATTTATAGATTTATTTGTCGTCAGTGGTCTGTGAGACCGGACGCAGGACAGTGCGCGATAGATTCACGACCCGGCCCATTGTCTCGTGTGTGTTTTGGACTTGGATTTCGAAGAGATGTTTGAAAACTGGTACGAGGATGTTTTTTTTTAAGTGAATTGGATTCACTTGGATGGCGAAACCACAATTGTAGCGATGTTTGCGGAACACGAGGCCAGATATGATGTATGAACTTTCGAGCATGCATCCGTCGAGTACTAGGAGTAGAAGAACCTAAGCCCGACACTGTTGGTAATAGACTCAATAAAAGAAAGACATACTACATATGTGATCCGAAGAAGATAAGAAAAATTGCCTACATTTGCTATTGATGTAAAAAACATGTTTGCTTCGAGTGTACAACAAAAGGAGGAGTATGAGTCACATAGGCTAGCCAGAGGTCATGATCTGACAGGCGTCATAGGCTTCTGATTGAATTCAGCAATCCTTAACCTTCTTGGCCATCATGTTACTCCTGAGCTCCCTTATCGGTGTATCCTATCATTACCTCTTGAGTGCAATAATGCAGAAAGCCATTTAGGGGCAGTTACCAGAATAAAACAACCCTTCTAGTCTCTTGCTGACAAAACTTATCAACTCAAAGTGTTTCAACTAAGTCAAACTAATACAAAGCTTACCTTGCCAATGGAGAGTGTCTTGAGAGAAGTAGCAGTGATTGGTGGCTGATCCGGTGGCCTGTCCTGGTTGCACCCTTCGCACACTACGCCAGTCACAGCTTCTGTCTGGGTGAACTGGTCAAGCAGATGGGCTAGTGTGATAGGCCGTGCAAAACCAGTTCCCAACTCTGGTAGGTGCAGTGATAGGCTGTCAAATTTGTCGTAGCGAACCACTGACTAGAAAAAAATTTACAACTTAAAATTATAGTCTAAGTTTGGTTTTGGTCGGGTCATTACTTCTGGCCCTGGAATTACCCTGGTCACACATTAGCTTAAAATCATTAATTCATTGGTTTGATAAATTTGATCTTATAAATAAATTTAATAAAGCTAACTGCAATGAAGCCTGATACCTATCAGACCCCAAATAATTATACATGAAAATGACAGCTGTCAAGTTTACATTCCTAATGTTAGCAGCTGTTGAGGTATTAAAACTAAGTTCAATACTAATTTGAAGGTTGAACCTCCTCTCCTGTCAATACTGCACGCTTTTTAGTAAACACATTTTTTACCAAAAGATCCATCCTTTTTTGCTTAAAAATCATAGTTTATGTGTTTATCATGGCAGCTAACCTGTATACTCTTATCCCATGTTAATCATATAGAGAATTGGTATACTCCTTTATTTATGGACAAATGTTAATGAAACTTGGTATATGGTCAAAATAGAAATTTGTTATGCTAGAAATTCCTCCTTTCAGTATCCCTCACAGCAGCAAACCTGCATACTCTTTCTCATGGTAATCTTATGGAGAATAGGTAAACTTATTTATTTGTGGACGGAATGATATTGATTAAACTTGGTATAAAGTCAAAATAAAAATTATTATTTCTTTTTTATTATTTTTGTTATTATTTCTTATTTATTATTATAAATTCCCACTTTCAGCGTTCCACACAGCAGCATACTCTTTCCATTGTTAATCTTATGGAGAATAGGAAAACTTTCTTATTTATTATGGATATTGATCAAACCTGTTATATATTATTATAGATTTTGAAATTCGCTGAGTACGCAGGTTTGCTGCGACGGGGGTGTTATTTAAAATTTCTTAATTCTTCATTTTAATACTAAACAAAATTATATATCTCAATGTTTTCAGTATTTCTATAATTAATAAAGATTTGTTTAAAGGTTTGCAAAACCTTTAAAAGCCTGGTGACGCCAAAGAAAATATATTGGACACTTCTACGGTTAAAGCATTGCATTTGTTGGCAGTGGGACAATCAATGCCTGGATTCATTGAAATAGAAATCAAGAATCGGGAGAATCCATTTTAATGAATCGGCATTGGAATTGGAATCGAAAATGCAAATTATTTTATTATTAAAAGGAAAATGAGATAATTACTAATAAGTAACTAAATAATCGTTAAGCGCTGTACAAAAATTAATTATTGTGATACAATTCCTATTTAAGTTTAATGTTTATAACATTATTTCAAATGTTGAAACATTAATCTTGTGTTTAAATAAACACAGTAAATCCCGTCTTATTGGAGTAAGTATATTTCTTTACCTTGAATTTACACTTGGCACACTGCAGCTGACTGGTTAGCAAGCCACAGAAAGGGGAAGCCTGATAGTTTCTGTTACAATCATACTTTGGCAGCACTTTTCTCGTGATAGGCTCTCCATGTCTGTTTACAAGTCTGCATATGAACATTAATAATGTAAACATACATTTTTTGACTCCACTTAAAGAGTAACTCAGACTAACTACTTACACATTCTAAATTTTTTTCAGATCATATTTTTAGACAATCAAATGAAATGTTCAATTTCACTTATCTTGTTTATTAGGTTTCAGCCTAAATTTAATACCTCAAGTTTTTTAAAGCAGAAAGGGGTGGGGGCAATTATTGAATTCAAACTAGAAAATATTAAATTTGCTTTTCTTGTACAACCTTAAAGGCATAGCCAATACAAAAAATGGAATCCCACTTCCCAAAATTGTGATATTTGAGAAGATGCCTTCCTACAGGCTAACAGGGGTCGTAGAGCTATCAGAGGTGTAGTGACATGACGTCTGTAGTGACATGATAGCTCAGGGGTTATGCGGTAGTTCAGTTAGTGAAACTTTTTTGGATTGAAACCAGTTGCGGGCGACTCCAGTCAGATCATGAGCCGGTCACCTTTAGCAAGCCTAAATTACTAACATCGCTACTATATTTTGCTGTCTGTCATTCACTGCACACACTAGGCCCATAGCAGTATAGGGCAGTATAGGTTTTATTTTAATAAAATACAGAATGAGTGAGAATTCCATAATCAACTTCCACAAAAAACTGGAAAATTTAAAATACAGTAGAACCTTGCTAATTTGAATCCCAGGGGACAGCCAATATATTTCCAATCATGGAAAATTTGAAATAAAGGGAGTTTGAATAGTAGATGTCAGATTAAACAAAATTCGAATTATGGAGGTGACTGACCGCAGTGAACGACATTAACTTCACACAGTGAACAAACGACAAAGCGTGGGAACAGGTATGTTATTGTCCTAAATTTGAATTGCAGAGGATTATGGGAACGCAGTTCGAATTGTAGAGGCTGACTTCGAATCGTGAGGGTAACAGTTCGAATTACGGTCAAAAATTTCGAACTGTAGAGGCTCAAGTCTGGGCAAAGTCGAATTGAAGAGGCTGCATTGAACGTAAAAATCACTTTGAATTATCATAAAATTAACAATTAGTTGGACTTTTCCAACGCGTCTTGTGTTTAGAATGGGCTACCAGCGCCCCTAGCGGACACGAGGTGAAAGTAGCGACCGCTTTGACGGGTGGGGGTCAGTAGTGGTCTGGCCTTCGTGTCGTGCGGTCCTACTTATTTTTTACGTCCGCTAGATCGGAGGCGGAGTGCTAGTGTCGTTCGTTTGCAATTTTCCGAATGTACAGAATAGGCTAAGTATAGTGTTTTGTTTATAATTTTTTCCATAGTTATATTTTTTGTTGTGTTTTTTGACCGGTTTCTTTTTTATACGTAGAAATAACCTTTTGTTTGTACAAATGTAAATATTGTTAGGCACTTGAAAACGGGAGTAGTTTATCCAACTCTCGAAACGTTGTGTAGATTCTAAACACAAGACGCGTTGGAAAAGTCCAACTAATTGTTAATTTTATAATTAATAACCAACGCCATTATGAATTTTCAAAACTCTGTTGAATTATCAGTATATTATTTTTTGAATTTCAGAGGTTTTCTGTGGGGAACAGACAAACATTTCCAATTACTGAGGTTTTCGAATCATCGAGTTTTGAAGTGAGGTTCTACTGTACAAAAAAGTATCCATAGGCACAATTATCAATAAGGTATATCTCCTTTTATATGCAAACACAAACGGATGAAAATATAAAGATGCTTGTAATACCACCCGACGATGCGGTGGCATAGCTACACAGAGACAACAATATATCACGCCAATGTATTTGCTATTATTGCAATAAATGTGTATCACACACCTTGTATTTTCTTGGTGTTTATTATTACTATCCAGATGGAAAAAATACTTTTTTAAATCCCTAAAAATCGTCTTAAAATATGCAATCAATAAAAAAATGAAGTAAATAACTGTGTTCTACTTTATTCAAGCTATCTAAAATTTTTGTTTATAACTAATATATAACAGTCTTCTGATTTTTACCACCCAAATCAACCTCCGTCTGAATTATGCGACACGGAATTATGCGTCTTACAATGCCGTGGCGTAGCCACACAGAAACAACAATACGTTATGACGGTGTATTTGCTATTATTTTTGCAATAAATGTGTCACACTTCACACATCATATATTTTCTCGGTATTGTTAACATTTTTTATTTATGACAAATATATATAACATTCCTCTGATTTTTTACCAAAATCAACCTCTGTCGGAATAAATTTGGATACTCTGTATTCTAATGAATAGAAAATGATTAAAAATTAATTTAAGGACTCCCTTATTAATTATTGATAGCAATAATATATTAGGTTACTATTTTAAATAACCCTACCATTAATTTGGCCCCTTTAATCGTCTTGTTAAAAAGAATATAGGCTCATTTAGGTTCCCTTACTTGAGCACTGGCGGGAGCGATTGTGGCTGAACCCGGTTCCCACTTCTGCTGTCTCCCGACGGCTCGTTGATGGTATGATTAGACTCAACTACATTCTCACTGATATCACCAGTGGAGTTTCTTCTCCTTGGCTCCAGAGCATCTGTCAAGCCGGTCTCATTCTGTCAACAATAGATTTATGGAGTTGAGATTTATTGACCCTTACCTTTATGGGGCTAGCGCCTTTAAATGCAGTACTGTAGGGTCGCACCATGCAGCTATCGTCTTTAGACGCAATCAATCATTTCGCCACATTTACTGCACTGTAGTTCGCGAAACAACCAATAGAGTGATGTTGGTTTTGCCTCTTTGTACTCAAAAAAACCAATATGTGACTGAAATCCGTTGCTGGACAACTTTGGCCAGTATTCATTCGCTTCCGTACTGCTGCTTACGCTAATACAGTAAAACCTCGTTAATCCGGACCCCATTAATACGGACTTCGCTTAATCCGGACAGCCATTGGATCGCAGTTTTAATTCGCAGAACGCTGATTAGTAGCATACGATCGTCGCTGTACGACTGCGCCCGGCGATGTTTGTGTGCGTATGCCGAGTGCGGGCGCTTACAGCGCAAGGCGTACGTGCCGTTACCATGGTTACTGTCAGCCAATAGTAGCTCAGTCACACGATTGTGTTTCTCCTGCTCGTATCAGGCCGTCAGTTGCTCCACAGAGGTCAATTGCACTGCACGTTTTAGTTGTGTTGTTTAATTGTGAAATTAACACTAAAGAAAGGCAAATAAAGTTCAACTCCTTCTTCAAACCAGTTCAGTCACTTGAGGACGAACCTCAACCCTCATGTTCAAAGTAATTTTGTCTTTTTTCGTTGACTAATTTTTTGTATGGACGTAAATACCTAGTGTATATTTTTGTTCAAATGTAACTACTGTTTCTACAATATGTATTTTTATATTCAGAATATACATACTATTTAAGTTTATCTGCAAAAGGTGTTTCATTATATACAAGGGGTACCCAAAAATCACTGTCTGGATTATTTGTTTTAATCCGGACTTTCGTTAATCCGGACGACTTGGAGCCCCAATTAGTCCGGATTAACGAGGTTTTACTGTATACACAAATAATTACGGCCAGCTGTTCACTTTTGTTAACCTTGTTTGTTGACATTTTTGTCGATGTATGTTTATTTTCATTGTGTTTTAGCAGTAAAGAGAGTATATTGTGTGAATGTTTTTAATGGATAGGATTTATTAACAAAGTAATATTAACTGAAATGGCTTATCCAGACAGAAAAAATACTTTTTTAAATCTGAAAATAGTCTTAAAATCTTCAATCAATAAAAATGAAGTAAATATCTGTTTTCTACTTTATTCAAGCTACCTAAATACAAAAAGAACATTGGGACAGTATAATTTTGATTTTTTATACTAAATGAGCAGGGGCCGTGATTTTCAATAGCGATTTAAGGAATAACACAAGTTGGACCCAATGTATGAATATTTCAAGAAAAGTTATTAATTTTCCATCATATTTTTTTACAATATTTCAATGCGAACAAGGCATACAATCTTTTTAGCGAATTTCCCATAGGGAAGAAGCTATGAGTGCTGGCCAGCACTCATGTGGAATAGGTAACTGTAACAGTAAATACTCCCGTCGCAGCAGACCTGCGTACTCGGCGAATTTCCAAATCAATAATATAATAATAATGATATATGACAAAATTTATAAAAATCTGTCCATAAACAATGGAGTAGTTTAATGTATCTATTAATTAATTAACTAATATATTTTGAGCACAATTTACATAGTAAAGAAAAATATGTAAAGCAAAATAAAAAGAATAGACAGACTCAAACTCACAGCAGCCGCTTTGTGTGCCTCCTCTTCCATTGTGACCATGAGTAAGTGAAAAAGCTCATGTGCGTCTTGTTCTCCTGGGCCGATGGACCATCCATGAGCTCTTAGAGCTGCAATAAGCTCACTAGGAATAAGAGGGTCATCTATGTCATCTGGCAGCTTGGCCCGTTCTGTGCTCAAAACTGCAATGAACAAGTTCCAAGCTTAGGTCTACTTCTACAGGTTCAAAACAGTTTTGTGGAGACATGGTCCTTTTTTTGAATGATAAAAAACATGGAACATCAGCATAAATGTGACAAAAACAACATTTACTTGTTCTTAATATTTTACCTTGCATATTGAACTTTTAGTTTATTATATTGCCATTTCAATGATCTAATCTAATTTTAGGTTTATGGAGACTTGTTCAACAAAACAATTTTACTTTAGCAGTACATTTTTTAGGTTATGTCATCTCACAATGTTGTTACTGTTATTTCTCAAAATATGCAATAACATGACCTTACATAGGTCTAATGTAATTTTGATTGGTTGAACAGGAATTTCTTTATCAGTCTAGAAAAAGACTGTTGCAAAACTTACATGTTAATTTGTGGGTTGAGAAGTGTCTGACTGACACAAAACAATTCAAGTGGTGATCAAGCTCTAAAACCAATTGACGTAAATGAGGTTTTATAAAAAAAATGAAGACATTTAATTTAACCAAACAATTAATTTGATTAACGTTCAATAAATAGACAACTATTTACAGCGCACGCAAATGAATCTTAAAGTGAGCCTTCTCCAGTGATTTGAATCAAATATACAATATATCCAGTATTTTAATACAAAATTACAATATTGCATTGGAAGAACATAATTCATTTAGTTCTCTTTAGGAAATAGCTCAGATAATGGATATGTCTAAAGAGAATATTTTCAGTTCCTCTAAACATCTGTCTTTATAAGTAACTATATATGACTTCACTAACCATATGACATCACCAACCATATAAAGTCAGTTTCAAATTTTAGTCTGACCAAATACCCCCCCAAAGCTAAGACATATCCATATCAAAAGCGATTCAAAGATGATAATCTTTGAAAACAAATTAAAAAAACCAATTTAAAATAAACAAACAGTTATTTAACAGATGCCTGCAACAACTGGTTATTAAACTCAGCGTAATTTAACCCTCCATATGGTGATCAACATGCCTGTGTCGATTGCAGTGAAAAGTGATTGTTAGCGCCCAATTAACCCTAGCAGTGGCCAATGTTAGAAGTGGGAAATGGCCTGGCAGATTTGGCGAATTTGCAGACCTTTTTGGAACATTCTTATAACTAAAATTCTAAATATGATGGTGACCTACTCAACCTCCTACTCTACT
This sequence comes from Nephotettix cincticeps, assembly GCA_023375725.1. Taxonomy (NCBI): domain Eukaryota; kingdom Metazoa; phylum Arthropoda; class Insecta; order Hemiptera; family Cicadellidae; genus Nephotettix; species Nephotettix cincticeps. The sequence goes on from CM041791.1 coordinate 38,732,905, forward strand.
ATGGGTTACGTAAACATGTATAAAAACCCATACGACGATCAAATTTTACGGTATAAATTTTTTATTAGTAAATATAATGTAATTATACTTTTACTGATAATGGTTGATTATTTGTGTGATCTCAATGAAATAAGGGATAGATATATGTCATAAAAAGCATTACAAATTCATATTATGAATTTGTTATGCGTACAAACTTATTTATAAAAAAAATTTATGTTTTTCTTTTGTTTTATGATGTATTAGCCTATATCGAACAAAACACAAACCCTGTCCAGAATGTTGACGAAATCATCACAGAATTTCAAGAGCAAGGTCACAGTGCTGCCACCCGCTACCAATCAGAATACAAAATTATTCTACGTTTCTTCATCTTCAAAATGGTATATTATTTTACTGGTTTGCTTTTATACTAAAGTTATAACGACACATTTTCCTGTCAAAATTCTACAGTTGGCCACTTGCTAGCTTTTCAAAAATCACGAGTTTTCAAAAGTTTATAAATTTATTATTAATTATCTATAGCAATTTTACAGGAGAAATTTACATCAAATCAAATGGCAATTCTTTTTATATCCATTGGTACCACTTGGAATATTCTGCAAGAAAAGGTTCTTGAGCTATGACATTATAAAAAATACATGTTTTGATGATGTCACATCGTCTACTCGTCTGATGTCACACTGGTCAACGCAAAACATTCATTTATGTATGAAATTGAAAGTTCAGAATGTCATCTTTCGAACTGTACAAATATTATCCACATTAGAGTTAGTTAATATAGGTTTTTAACAGTTTCAAAATGTTTGTACCCATACTGTCGAGATTCAGTAGGCACAGTTGCGGCTCGCCTATAAGGACTATCGGACGCCGCCCCCCAAAGATTTGAAAAAGGAAAATATAATTGAATACTTATTTAGTTATAATTATAGATCCAACAAACCAAAATGTTTTGTCAGTAGTATACAACAAAATTATAGGGAGAAAACATACAAAAATAGCGCGAAAAGTTTGTATTTGTAGCCGTGGGGCGCTCGCCAGAATGTCCGAATTTATCACAATGCATTTATATGAAGAGAGGTAGTGGTGGGTGTGGCTGGTGCTATGACGCGTCTAAGCGTATCTCTTATGGAAGTGTTCGGATGGCGTCCAAACACTTCCATAAGACTTCCATAACACTTCTGCATGCGCAGAGTAACATTTGTTGTGAGTTGACAGTTAGTTGCCGCGTGCCGGTTGTCTGTTTTTGTGTAAAACAGAGGTTATGTTTGTGTTGATCTAAGTAGTGTAGTCTTGGTACACAGTTAGCAGTAAGTTAACTGTGTCCCAGAAAACAAAGCTTACATCTACATTAACAAAGCTCGCGAATTGTAGTAGTGTTTGTTGTCTAAAGGAGGTAATCATTGCAAATATATTTTTTGATTAAGAACATCTTATGTTTGCAAAACAAACAACAGTAGTGTATTACAGCTACATCCGCGTGAAAAATGAAGGCGCTAAAACGTTAAGTTAGGTATTTACATTTTTATTTTCAAAATATCGCAACAAATAAAGGTTTTTTAATGTAATTTATCCATACAATTGAGAGTCCAAACTAAGTCGATCCGTAAGACCAAGAGTATAGTATTTATTATTATTATTATTTATTATTATTAAGATTTATGAGGGAAACTAGATATTTTAGTTAAAAAACAAAACATTGCATCACAAATTTAATTTCTAGATTGCTTTAAAAAGTCACTAAAAAACACAATATTTTCAAAAATTTGCCGCGGGGAGAACACCCGGACCCCTCTCCTGGGGGGTAATCCATAACCCCCAGACCCCCCGGTGTGCGCTCCCCCTAGCATTTCACTCACGAGCCGCCACTGAGTAGGCAGTAGTCTCGCGCAGTACCACAAAGTCTCGCGATACTGTTGAAATACAATAGTTATCCACTGCTAGGGTTAACGCAATGATATTCGACAATACGTAGTCAACAATTACTGTCACAGTGCTGCCATCTACGATCTAATACATGAACTAATATCTTATGGCATTCCCTGTTGTGCCGCTAGAGTATGCTTTTCATAGCTAAATAAGTGATTTCTCAGATGGTGTTCCTTTGGTGAAGTGTACTAAACGCTTGTACTAATGAGTACAATGTTTAACCAATTGCGAGGACACGGGTTTGAATCTCGACCATGAGTAATACAATTTTGGCTTGAAAATGAGGGCCCACCTTCAACGAACGGTGACTGACTTGGGTGGAAGTTGACGGCATTTGTAGGCTTAATTGGGATTGCAGTGGACACCTGTTTTGCTGCATTTAGGACTCTATGGTTATGGCGGGGGCATGTTTTGGTTTTTGTTTATACTTAGGATTTCAAGAAGATTTGCATAAAAATAAAAAATACAAATTTAGTTCAAAAGCTATGCCATTCGGAGGGTTAAAATATTTGCTCAGATATCATTCACGATGCTAGGCCAAATTTTTGGTCACAGTTTAGCGACTATATTTTAGATGGGTAACTTTTAGTAGTACTGTATTAGGCCAAGACCACTTAAATATTTTGAATCCAAGCCAGTCTTCACATGAATGACAGAGTTTTATATATATATTTATGTATAGGCTACACAAAATTTAATGTTTTTCAGATTTTCTTATTCACAGAGGGTACCTACAACTGTCATGGTAGACCTACCTTTTAATAAATAAAAGAGAGCTGATGCTACAGGGCCTTGATCATGACAACTTTCAAGCCACCCAACAAATAACGCACATGATGCCATTGCTTGAAGTAGAGTATTAAGGAAACATGTCAAACCAAGGTTCTGCAAACCCATCACACCTCCTGCAATTAATAAAATTTTCTTGTGTAAATAAGCTACAACAAATAGGCCGTAATAATGCTAATCTTCAGTACCTACCTATCACCTATTGTTGCCTCCTTTGGCCATAGTGGCGTAGGAATTGTCAAGTGCCCTGTAAAGACCAGGGCACGATAAGTAGTCCTGTGGAGATGATTCTGACCGTTTGTGGAATGGAGAGTAGGTAAGGACAATAATGTAAGCAAGGGGGTATGGTTTACCCTAACGCTGTTCTGTAAGAGAAAAAATTCTTCCAATGAATAAAACGCTTGTTCAATTAAAAAAAGTTTTAGGCAACCTAAAGCTTTTTGATGTTGTTGTATTTTTAATGACAGAATCAGCTGAGAACGTCAAATCTGAGTTGACTCGGGTTTTGGGGTGAAGGCAATATACAACATTATATAGTTTTGTGGTAATTTATGCTTTTTATTTGTGTCTAAATAAAACTGCAAATTTCCAAAAAATTGCTTGACATTATAAGTTATAGTAATAGACACTTTAGTGTAGAGCTAAATTAAAAAACAAAGAAAATTAATCTCAATTATTAAACATTTTAATCTACAGTACTGTTGTGACACTAATTTAACATTACCATGTACAAAATGTTAATAATATACAATAAAATAACTTACTTTTTGAAACATAAAATTCAATTATTGTCTTTGGACATAACGTAGGGCGATTTCGAGATACACTCACTGTGCATCATAATAGATTTTATTCTCACAGTCCAACTCTTTATCATCACTTTTCAGCGAACTACTTTTCAAACATTCAAGTTCATCTCCAGCAATGACCATGATTGCTTAAAAAGTAGGCCTACAGACAGCACTGTTTTATCAATGTCAATCAATGTGTGTGTCATCTGTTATATTTCTAATGACGAGTACACAACGGCAATGAGTATAAATGTGTAACCCTTTATACTCACTGATAATGGATAGAGTGTCTCTGCAGGAACACTTAATGCTGTTGAGGCAAAACATGTATTGGACAAACCTATATGTGAACTTTGATAAGACGTAAGTAAATTGCTCTAAATACACTGTTCGGGTAAAAAATAATGGACTTTTTTAATTGGCCTACTTTTAATAAACTTTACACTGCACTTCCGGATAATCCAAACAGGATTCGGTTCCTACCTTGTACCTATTGTTGCCTCCTTTGGCCGCAGTGGCGTAGGAATTGTCAAATACTTGCCCGATAAAGACCGGGACAAGAAAAGTAGAAAATGGTGCCAGCCAATCTATATTACCGTCTGTTTGGTGATGGTGAGATAGAAGGATAATTTTGTAGGCGAGGGGGTATGTGTTACCCTAACGAAGTTCGATAAAAGAAAAGAATTCTTCCAATGAATAAAAAGCCTGTTCTATTAAAACTTTCTTGAGGTTGCTCCTAAACTTTAACAAATCATTTTGCTGTTTAATTAAGACTGGTAAATTTTGAAGAATTTTTAATCCTGAATACAGAGGTTTGAATTCATAAAAAGCTAGTCTATGTTGTTGTGAAAAATTGTTCCTGAATCTAGTATTATAGTTATATGTATTATTTAAAAATTCTAGTGACTGAGATTTAATATATGTGCAAATTTCAATAATGTACAGACTGGGCACCATTAAAATGTTTAAACCAACAAAAAATTCTTTGCAGTGCGCATGACAAGGCAGACCCTACATGCAACGAATTGTCTTCTTCTGACAAATGAAAATTCTTTTTAATTTTGCTTCAGAGGCTCCCCAGAGCGGGATTGAGTACGAGATGTGACACTCAACTAGATAGAAATAAATTGCCTTCAGAATTCAATGTTTGTCAATTTTCTCAAATTTCGAATGACAAATTGGCCCTTTGAAATTTTGCCTTCAATCTTCATCAGTTGTTCATTCCAGTCAAGTGTATCGTCCAGCCTCACACCCAGAAAGTCAACCACCGATGCTGGATCCAATTGTTCATTGCCAATTAAAAGATTTGACTCAACAAAGAATTTTGAATTTTTTTTCGATTTTTTCAACCCAAGTTACAACTCTATAATTTTTTAAATATTAATTTGTTTACCATTCTTAACTTTAAATCAATCTTAAACTGCCTTTAACGGATTATTTTAGTGTCCTCATAATTAATAATATTATTAATTTTAATATAAATGACCTCACTTTATTTTGTGATGGTGGATGAAAGGGAATATTTTGGCGTTAAGAAATTTTACATGTACACCAACTTCTGTTGTAATAAACTTAATGTATAATAATAATTATCATTACTTATTATCAACAGGATCTATTCTACTTTCAGATTTCTCAGCAGAAAGTAGAATTGATCCTGAATTGGTATTAAAATAGGAGAGCATTAAGCCTTTGAGGAAGTGACAGAATTTAAATACCTAGGAACGACTCTCAACTCAAAGAACCTGATCTCAAATGAAATACGAAACAGGATAATGGCTGGTAACAGAGCTTTTTATGCCAACTGGAAAGTTTTGAAATCAAAACTTATAACAAAGAATACAAAAATTAGACTTTACAAAACGTTGGTAAGACCAGTTGTAACATATGGGTCGGAATCATGGGTTTTAACCTCTGAAGATATAAAAGCTCTGCGAATCTATGAAAGGAAAATGTATCGAAGGATGTGCGGCCCAGTAAAAGATGGAGAGGTTTGGAGAGTCCGACATAATCACGAAATAAATCAAATAATTGGGTCGGAAGATATTGTTAGATTTATTAAATCATCCAGAATACGTTGGATTGGCCATGTAGAGAGGATGAATGAAGATAGGCTACAGAAAAGAATATTGAACAGTAACATAATAGGAGTGAGAAAGAGGGGAAGACCTAGAAGAAGATGGCAGCAAGACGTAGAAGAAGATCTAAGAAAATTAAATGTAAGAAGATGGAAGGAAAGAGCAAGAGATAGAAATGTTTGGAGGCGCATTGTGAATGAGGCCAAGGTCCACGTCGGGCTGTAGAGCCAAAATAAGGAGCGATGCGAGCGAATTGTTTTACCATTCTTAACTTTAAATCAATCTTAAACTGCCTTTAACGGATTATTTTTGTGTCCTCATAATTAATAATATTATTAATTTTAATATAAATGACCTCACTTTATTTTGTGATGGTGGATGAAAGGGAATATTTTGGCGTTAAGAAATTTTACATGTACACCAACTTCTGTTGTATATATAAACTTAATGTATAATAATTATTATCATTACATTTAGATAACCCAACAATTAATTGTAGTTTAGTATCATGTCCATTCTCTTTTCATGGTTGTGAATACCAACAATTAAAAAATAGTTTTTTATTGTACATAAGCTGTGAAAGAAAATTACATTGGAAGAGTTATTTATAACGATGTTATGTAGTAAGAATCTGAATATTTTAACATGAAATGTGTTAAAACTATTTATTGTACATAAAATCTGAGATTTTAGTCTATGATAATACTTGATTTTCTCTCTAATTTTACTAAAGAAATTATAACTTCTTTTATTTCATCCACTTGATGATGTTAGTGTATAACACTGACTGAGACAGGTTTTATCACCGTTGAAACCACGAATCATGGATCAGCATTTTGCCACAAGGTCATTGTGTTGATATTCAGCTCTGCTACTCTGACACACTTCACTATAGTGCATAGTGACCAGTGTTGACTGTGCATGTTTTGCCTGCTCTCATGATGAAATAGGGTTTGGAATCAGTTAGCATTTTTAATAAAGATTTATACAGGTATATCTTGTAAAAAGTTTATAATGAAATTGTGCATGTAAAAAATACTAATAAATTTCACCACTCAATTTAACAAGATATTGGGTATACCAAACACAATACTGTATAATGAAAATTAATTATATGATTTATTTTGCAGTTGGTTGTGTTTTATATATTTTTTATAATTGTATTTTGTAATCTTACTTTTATCATCACTAATTGGACTTTTGGTGTGATTAATTAAGTGAGGAAAAATAAAGGAAAGGAATTCAATTAAATCTTGTATTAACTAAATAAACCTAGCTGTATTAAACCATAGAATTAAAGCATAATGTCTCTGCCACCTTCCTGAGGTAATAACAAATTTTGTGTGTCTTCATTGGGTAATATGACCTTAATGTTGCTTATTAAGTTTCAACAAAAACAGTTGAGAAATAAGAAAGAAGATTGATAGTTTAGTAAATCTGCACAAGAATGATATTAACTGACTGACATAAACGCTATTTACTGCAAGCAGTACTGTGAAACCCTTAGTCGTAAACTAATGATTTTAGAATAATTTAGCCTACCAATTTTAATTTCTAGTTTTTGATCACTAAAACTTTGGGATTTTGAACGGGTTTCGATGGTGATGGTTAATTTTTTTTTATTTATTGTTTTCCCGTCAAATAAAAAAACATATAATTTTTATATTAGTAAAAAAAATTATCAATGCAAGACTCAGAAGTTCCATGAGGAGACAGAATATTAACTCTAACTCTAACTCTCTTGATTCAAGTTAAATTTGTAAAATGTTAATATTAATATCGCCTGCCAAAATGAGGTACTTTTTCTTTATCAATTAAAAATTCTATTAGAGTTTAGTCTTTCTAGAAATTCTTTATTTTTGTATTGAGGCGGTCTATAAATCCCTGCTAAAATAAAACTAATATTTTTACATTTAAATTTTGCTACAGTACATTCAAATACCTTATCTGTACACAAATCACTGACAGTCGAGAAAACCAACTGCTTTGCCTTCAGGCCTTCCCTTGAGAAAATGACTACTCCACCTCCCGATGTTGTTGTTTGAGAATATTGTGAAATAAGCGAGTATTTTTTTATATTTAGGTTTTCTAATTCATGTTCCGTTAACAAAATAATTTTGGGACCCAATTCATCTAAATTAATTTCTAAAAACATGTTCTCAAAATTCATAATGTTTAGTGATAAATTTTTATATTATGTGATTTGTTTTTACAAACTATCAACTGGGGTTTGTTATTGGTTTTGGTTGGTAGTTTAAAGGCAGAGCAGTTGTTTGTGCAAAATTTATAACTGCTAGCAAATTAATCTGAAGATTTAAACTGGTACAGGCCGGCACTGCATGGAAGCGGCAGAGAGTCCTCCATGGATGCTGAATCTGTAATTTCGAGTTCCTCTAGCTCCTCTGAATGATTAGAATGTGTGTTGACATCTGCTTCATGTGTGGACTCACTGTCGATTTCTGTTGTATAACTTTCTTCTATCAATTGAATAAATTTCCCAGCAAACTGCTGGTGATTCAAACCATTTCGCCTGTTTTTCCTTGAAAAATACAATGAGATTTCAAGTAAAAAAAGAAGCAGATGCCTCTGTCATTGTGTACGATGAACATTCTAAGAAACATCTGCGGAATGGTTTGAAAGGTATTTTAATGTAGATGATAGTGTTATTTTCATGATGATGATAGTGGTTTTTTAGTATCATTTTGTTTTGCTTATAGTATTCACTAGTTTAAATTTATTTTATACCTAATAGTAATATTAAATGTTAAAGCTATTGCCTCCCTACATAACCATAATCAGGTGCCGCACTTATTTTGATAAATTTTACATATCAGTGGAATAGTGCTCAAGAATTATTGACAGGTTAGTGTTATTTAATTATTGTAGGTGATAAAAACACAGTTATTACTATCAATTTTAACAATATTATAAATAACTCAAAAGAGGAAATTCAAAACTTGGAAATGTTTTATGAAGTTTTTCAAACTAAATTAGGTTGGTAGAACCAATTTTATTAAGTAAAGGTTTTAAAAAAATATTAAGTTACTTCACTCACAGTAATAAAGTCTGATTTACAAATTCAAAAGAAATGTGTTTAACTATAAATTTTACTAAACATCAAAACATTTAGATAGGAATAAAATCCCATGTCATTTTGTTAGATAAATAAAACAATCAAATAAACAGTGTTTGTTTCAGTTCTGCTGTGTCATTGCTTGACCCAATAGATACCACTGACATAATTTCCCCCATATACAGTAGATGCTTCTGAGAGACTGAGGAGACTGTTGGCAGTTGGAATCACTGAGATGGACAAGCAGCGTAGTTGGCTGGACTGGCCTTACCCAGAGTGGCGAGACAAGGGTGCTCAGCTGACTGCAGAGCTGTGGCTGGAAGGGAAGCGGACGATAGATGGAGCGGAGGGGTTGTGGAGAGTACATGACAGACTCTATGATCTCTCCTCATGGATCCAGTCACACCCCGGCGGAGCCCAGTGGCTTGAGGACACAAAGGTACTGTAGTGGAAAACTACAGCTAAGGGGGGAGGTACATTAAACTATAGTTGAGGATAGGGGTCATCAATGTCGATCATTTTAAAATACTCCATTCCAAGTTATAATTAAGCTGTGGGAATTACCATTTCAGTTTAAACTAAGATTTAACAATGGAGATAAAAATTCATGTTCTGTAAGATAAAAATCAGAGTGTGAAAAGAAAAACTTCTGCTTGAAGAAACTCTGAGGATATTTCAAAAAAAGTTTTGAGGAGTTCTATAGGAAGTACGACAATGAGGATCTTGAAAGTTCACAATTATTAAGATTATAAATAACTTAAAAGTATTTGGCTGGCAGTATGTGAGATTTATATTATTATACTGTAAGCTGATCAGCTGTTGTAAGTGAGTTGCCTTATGTATTTGATTTTTAAATCAAATAAATTTGAAATGTCTTTCTTAACATTTGTAATATCTTCAAGACAACTCAAATAATTAGAGAATAATGATGTGCTTTTATTCTTCCAATAGTTTAAATAATTTAATTTCCAGAAATATTAAATCAGAGTTTTACCCGATTCTATCTTTTTCCAAAGGTGATAAAAATGTTTCATATTTTCATGGTCCTATAGCATTTGTAGCACTTTAACATAGCTTAAGGACATACAAATTAATCATGCACTAATTTATTAGTTACTAAATAATATTTAAATGTCTGAACAAACTTGTTTGAAAACCTTTTTAATATTTTTAAGAGATCAATACTTTAACACTTACTTTTTTTAAATTTTACTTTAACTAGGCCTATATATTTAAAGATCTAAGATAATATTGTTAGAAGTAATCTTGAAAATATCTTGTGACAAATACTTTACCGTATTTATTATTGTTTTGTAAAACATAAATTTCAAATATTTAAGTTAAGACTGTTTGAACTTCAGCTTCACAAAGAAATATTGTTGCTAACATCAATGTATATCATTATTCAAGATATACATATCCTAGAGTATATCATTATTCAAAGGTAATTTGAAATTAATATTTGTGGGTGAATTCTTGCTCAAGATTACTTACAAGAAACACAAAAATCTGCAAAAAAATATTACAATCTATTCCATATAAAAACTATCAGAGGTGAAACTGATGTTCATGGTCCTAAAAAGCATGGCTGAGTCAATTATATTTTATATTTTGTTCTAAAAATCAGTTTCATCAAAAATCTGTTTTGATGGAGAGGAAGTTATAGGAGAGGTTATACTTGAAAATACAGTCCAATGACCGGAACTTATCTCATTAAATTTATCAGATGCTATTCACCAATATTAATTGACTTGTTTTGCAATTATCTATATGCCAATGCATCTAAAACAAGACAACCAATTTAAAAATCTATATTCAATTTTCAGATAAACAATTATAAGTCAGATAATTATCCAGTCAACATGACTGGATAAATTTTAATGACAAGCTAGATTTTTAACCAACATTAAAACATTTTAACTATTAAAAATTAAAATTGTTCTAAAAAAAATTTATATATTGCAGGGAACAGACATAACAGAAGCTTTTGAAGCACACCATTTAAGCCCGATAGCCTTCAAAATATTACCCAACTTCTATGTTAGGAATGCAAAAACACCAAGGAATTCACCATTCACATTCAAAGAAGATGGGTTTTTTAGAACTTTAAAATCAAGAGTTTATGAAAAATTGAAAAATGTTCCTTCAGGACCAAGTAAACAGTAAGTTTTTTTAGAAACTCCGCGAACATGTAACTCTAAAATCAGAATATGTTATTAAATTTAATTTTTTCAAACATGTGTTTAATTATGTTGTGAAGTACAATCAAAAAGGTATGATATATTAATGTTTTCTTAATAATTAATATGTTTTCTACAATTGTAGAATTTTGTCAAATATGGGGTTGACTCCGTCTATTTGCATGTTATTCAGTATATTTTGTGGTGTAAATAAATTTGAAATTCATAATTTTCTTTCCTTTTTTATAGATATTTAAAATTTTCTTGTCGTCTTTAATTGTTTTGTAATCATGTTGTGTTTTGAGTATGTGTTCTGAAAATTTAGATAAATATATACATTTTCAGAACACATTTCCTTGTTAACATTGCTTGTTCTGTTGTTGGATTTAACTGCATTACTCCAAAAAAAAGAAGAGAGAGAATGAATGTTTTAGAAGAATTTCAAATTTATTAAAATTAAAATTTAATAATAATCCAACAATAATTTTTCAATTAATAATTACACACTTTATTGAAATAAATAACCTGTTTACTGAAAGAAATAAGATTAACATTGGAGCCCCAAAATACAACGTACTGTGTTTAGGTTTTAGCGAATTTCCCATAGGGAAGAAGCTATTACCGTAGGTCTCATGGCAAGAGTTAAGCCCGAGACCATGTTATTTTTTCTTCTTTAGGTGCCCAGAGACCAAAAACAATAGTCGTTAAAATTTATATATATATATATATGTATATATATATATATGTATATATATATGTGTCTGTGAACACGATAACTCTCGTAAAAAAGGTCCGATCGAGACCAAATTTGGTAGAGACGTGTATTCCTACAAATGCTCGGACGAGTTCGTAAACCAGACATATCGGTCAATGGGAACGGGTAGTTTGGGGGGGTTTTGTACCCCAAAATGGGTTTTTTTGCGTTTTTCACAAGTAGTTTCTAAAAATTTCTAATTTTATATTTCACCATTGCATTCAGCTTAAAAAACTACACAATTAAGTTCCTTAAAGTTTTTCTCTATCTTCAACGGTTACCGAGATATAAAAAAATCTAAACACAGTACGTTGTATTTTTGAGGCTCCAATGTTAATCTTATGGAGGATTAAAAAAAATTAATTTTTCACTTATTATCTAATATTTTTGGATGAAACTTGATATTTAGCTTCATGTGGTTGAGATCCATACATTTGTGCTAAAAAATCATAGTTTATGTGTTTATCATGGCAGCAAACCTGCATCCTCTTTTCCCATGTTAATCATATGGAGATTAGGCAAACTCCTATATTTATGGACAGATGTTGATGAAAGTTGGTATAAATGTTAAAAATAAAATTTTTGATGGTATAAATGGCTACTTTCAGTGTTCCTCACAGCAGCAAACCTACTCACTCTTTCCCATTTTAATCTTATTGAGAATAGGCAAAAATTCTCATGTTTATCGACAGATTTTGACCAAACTTGTCATATATTATTATTATTATATTATTGATTTGGAAATTCGCTGAGTACGCAGGTCTGCTGCGACGGGGGTATTTTAATATCTCGGTAACCGTTGGAGATAGAGAAAAACTTTAAGGAACTAAATTGTGTAGTTTTTTAAGCTGATTCTAATAGTGAAAGATAAAATTTGAAATTTTTAAAAATTACATGGGAAAAACGCAAAAAACCCATTTTCAGGTACAAAACCCCCCAAAACTACCTGTCCCCATTGACCGATATGTCTTGTTTATGAACTTGTCCGAATAAATGCAGGAATACATGTCTCTACCAAATTTGGTCTTAATCGGACCATTTTTACGAGAGTTATCGTGTTCACAGACACACACACACACACACACATATAAATATATATATAAAAAAATTTTAACTACTGTTGTTTTTGGTCTCTAGGCACCTAAAGAAGAAAAATAACATGGTCCCGGGCTTAAGTCTTACCATGAGACCTACGGTAATAGCTTCTTCCCTATGGGAAATTCGCTAAAAGAAACAACACTAAACACACCAAAGGAGGAAAAGACTAGTAGAAAGAGATTAGTGGAAAATTTTTGATGTATCAAGTGTCACTGAAAAGGTGGGACCGGGTGGGACAGGCTGATTGGCTTTCGTACGTCAGTTCTAACTGGTTCTAACCCGTCAGGCGTGTGCAAGGTTACACTCAGTGCCATCGCAGTGTAATCTTTCCAGACGCAAACATAACCTTAGCTATCCAGACAGCTAAATTTAAATATATCAATAACGATAGTCCAATAATGCTGCGTTCATGACGAAATTAAAGTATTATCAGGTCGTACAAGCTACATGTTGTTAAAAAAGTTTTTCACCATACTAAGATGTAATAATCTGATTTCGAAACTTTATTTCAACGTCTAAACTAGTTTTGGCGCCCGGGTTTCTTTTCCCTGACATCAATTATTACTTTCCATATTAAAAATTGTGTTGGTTTGAATAAGCTAGCAGATTTGTTATAAATGTTAGTTTATTAATATTTAATGTTTAACTTCATAATATAGTATATGGTGAGGCGAAAATAGCATTCGTACTGTATCTTTAACCTAAAGTGTTTTTTAACATGCAACACATATTTTGGTTGCAGATGAAAATCAAAATAGACTTACTCTTATTCCTTTAAAGTATTACTTATTTATTATTTGTCTAATTAGATTAGTACAGTGCACTAATAAGTATCATTACTCACTTACCTTTTGGTTGGTTTCAGATGACGAATAGAAATTAATTGGTCCGTACGTCACAACAATGAAACAAACTTTACTATGTCGCCATGAACCGAGAAGTGACATTTTTTGTTTATCTTTGGCGATCGTGATAAACAGTTGAACGGAAAATAATCAGTTTTGCAGACTAGCCTAGTAGCCTATACACAGACGATTCGAGTTCTTGACCAATCAGAAACCTAACTCTCTGCTCCAATGACAACGTCTGGTGGTGATTCACTCTTTAAACTCAACTACTCTTATCGAATTTGAAAAATAGTTCTTAGCTTTTGGTTTGGATCTGAAGCAGTTTTTTAATCAACAAATTTTGGGTGGGAATAATAAAAAGAAATACACCCAAACTTCATTTTTAGTTTGACTAGGATTATTTACTTTCCAAGACCAAATCGGCAATTTCCCGGCCGATAGACACCCAGTATAATAATGAGTGAGGTCTACGCTAAAACCGTTATGGCTTTGTTTAGAGTTTACGCTTTTGTTCCTCAACATCCAGGGAGGAATAAATTTGATATGCTTGAAGATGAGATTATACACAACAGCTATGATTTTGTTTACTAATCGGAACATTGTGAAACTAACCTATTTTAAACTAAGGGGATTTTAATTAGTAGCATTTAACTAAAGGCTCTCATTGAAAAGAGGAGGGTCTTTAATTTGTGCTTCAAATGAAGAGCTAATGTGGAATCTTCTCAGGAGCTTTCAATATCTATTTACTATTATATAGTTTGGTATCATTTGCTGAATAAAGACCTCACATTTTATTGGTGACTAGCCAAAGTACCCGTTCTTCGCACGGGTAAAAAAGGTTGAGAGGTGTAGGCTCTACAGATACATTTAGGTTATTGATAATTAATTCTTTATTGTTTACAAAATGACAAAACACGTGTCTAAGTATATATCTAAACATGACAAAGTAACATATGTCAAATATTAGGAGAGGATAAGCATTAACGTAATAGAGGCAGGCATCGGGAGAAAATTAAAAATCTACCATTCCACTATTTCGAACTAATAATTCACTAATTTCGATCCAGCAGTTTATGTGTAAAAATTAACTTTATTTCTTTTTCTTACCGAACTGTCAAAATGTAAAGTAAACGGATATTAAAAACTGTAAACTTTGAATCCCAGGGTATTTACAGCAACCATGTCTTCTGCTTCTCGAACTGTCAAATTTTAGTGTTCACAGCTGTTGACATTCAAGTAATTTTATGTTTTCATTTTCTAAAAATGTAAACATTGAAACTCAGGACGTTCACAGGGCGTAGCCCGAGAGGATTTTAAGGAAATGAGTATGCCTATGTGTTGCATGAGTTTAAGATCTGTCTTTGTGTAAAATTTCAAACTGTTTGGTCCAGTATTTTTTGCGTTCACTTGCCACAACAAACCCACAAACCCACAAACACACAAACCCACAAACAAACATACAGAAACCACCTCTTCTTTATAATATTATAGATTTTCAAGATTTAATATTTTTTCATAATTATATTTTGGTGGTATAATAATTTTAAAAGTTCATAGAATTTAAATTGTAATTTTAAGCTGCCATTTCTTGTTTTTTTCAGTTCCAAAATGCTACTAGACTCACTAGCTACAAGTACAATAGTGATGTCTGTGTTAGCAGCAGTGTACCACAACTATTTTCTCGCTTTGGTGGCAGGTTTTCTACTCACGCTGTCATCAGTCTGCGCTCACAACTTTTTCCATCTTAGGGACAACTGGAGAATGTATATCTTCAACATGTCTTTATTCAGCACCAGGTGAATTGTAATGGAATATTTAATTTATTGTTGACCCGTGGATGGTTGAGGGGTGAGCCCCGCACGCACTTTTAATTTTAAGTGGAGGGAAATTTTGAATAAAATAAAAAGCTGTGATAAATTATTTAAAGAGTTAAAAATGTGTCCTCATAAATAACCTTAATAAATATATATATTACAATATTAACAAAAATATTTAAGCAAAAAAAGCAAAGGTTAAGTATTATGAAAGTATTTTTGAAAGAAATAAAAAAGACATAAAGGGAACATGGAGTGAAATAAATAAGCTATTGGGACGGAATAATAAAAAGTGCATCGACGATGTTATTAATAAATATATGATTAGTAAGGTTGGCTCGGTGAAACAAATCTGTGATGGGTTTTCAGGTACTTTTACGTCTGAGATAGACAAAACCATTCATAAATGTAACTTCAAATGCATGAATATGGAGATGAATAATGTGGGTATCAGGAGAGCCAGTTTCTATATTCCAAATGCAAAAAGTGATGATATGAAAATAATTTTAGCAAAAATAAAGAAAAAAGTCCAGGCTTAGATGGTATTAGAGTTGACAACCTAAATAAATGTTTTGAAGAAGTCTCTGAAATATTGGCATTCTTATTAAATAAATCATTAGCGGAGGGAAAAATACCTATGCTGCTTAAGACAGTGATTGTAAGACCTGTGTACAAATCAGGGGACCATAGCCTATATAAAAATTACCGTCCTATATCAATTCTCTCAGTTATTGACAAAGTGATGGAACGTTATGTAGCTCAGAACCTTAATAAATATCTTATAGAAAATAACATCATAGATAAGAGTCAGTATGGGTTTCAGAAAAATAAAAGCACAGAGATGTTATTAAAAGAATTCACTAATTATGTAAATGGAGAGCTGGGGATGGGTAAACAGGTTTTGGTCACATTTATAGATTTCACTAAGGCATTTGATACGCTGCAACTTGAAAAAGTTGTAGATACATTATGTGAAGTCGGAGTCTCTGGACGCTTCCTTGAATGGTTTAAAGATTACTTGACTAATAGGAAAATAATTGTAAAAATCAGCAACATTACAAGTGAGGAGATAGAACTGAAAACAGGAGTCCCTCCAGGAAGTATTTTGGGGCCTATATTATACTATACGCTAATACGCTTCCTAGGTATGTACGGAGAGCAAATATATATATGTATGCAGATGACACTGCTGTTGGTGTGGTGTCATGATTATGTGTGGTCTGATAATAAATGGTGACAAGTCAAAGGTCATGCATGTGCATTCTCCTGCTTTTAAATGCTTTAAAGTTAAGATCAAGCACCACAATTTTGCCTGTTTGCACGCTAACACTCTCTCATTGGGTGACGTCGCTTGTTACTGCTATGTATTAGAGAATGTAAACTCTTTTAAGTACCTGGGTGTGCATGTTGATCACAAATTTACTTGGGATGTGCATTAAGTTTTATTTGTAAAAAAATTAGAGTCTGTGCATATAAGTTATTTCACTTAAAATTTGTTTTACCACCTAATGTTCTAATGACAATCTACCATTCACTATGTGAATCTGTAATTAGATATGGTTTGCTTGCATAGGGTAACGCTTCCCTTACACATCTAAAACGAATTGAACATTTGCAGGAACAAGTCCTCAGATGCATTGTACCTTTGCAAGTTGTTGCACAGTCAAATTATTTGAGAATGTTTGAATTTGCTAATTTATTGCCTGTTAGCAAGCTTTATTTGTTTATAATTTCTCTTGATCATTTATTTGATGATAGCATGAAAATGGTTCAAACACACTCTTATGGTGTAAGGAAAAATTATTATTTTGTTCCTAGGTATAAAAATAAGTTTGGCAGTAGAGCATTGGAAGTTTATGTGCCTAAAATTTTTAACAGCTTGCCAGTTCACCTCTTGCATGCTAATAGTTATAGATTTTTTAAGGATGAAATTAAAAGACTTATCTGGAATGGCTTGATTTGAGGGTGTGCGCATATTTAGTACCTATCAAATATTTATTTATCTATTTTATTTTTATCACTATTGATCATCTCCATTGCTAATAATCAGAAACTTTAATACATTTTGATATTTTTTTTCAAATTTTTGTGATGTATTATGAAATTTAAGGGACATCACGTTATTTTGTAATTTCAATGCATGGGCATGATGGTATGTGGCTTATGCATGTTTTTCAGAGTTTGTTTTTATTGAACCTATTATTTATTATTGAGAATGTGTTCTGGAATTTCTACCTAGCATTTTAGAAGTATTGTTTATGTTTGTGTTTTAGTAGTAATTAAATATTGTAGTTGAGACAGAGAAGAACCCGAGAAAATCTGTGAGGACTCTGATTCTTTTTTAATATGTTTGTAGCATGCAAGTTTTGTTAACCTGTTTGAGTGCGGACAAACCTTTATGGGATTTTGCACTTTTGTAACCTTGCTGTTGTAAAATGTGTATTATTAAAATAAATATATTGATTGATTGAAGTTTCTACAAAATATGTAATTAGTAATATATCTGCCTGAAAGTCAGAATACATGTTGTTTCGGGGGTTAGTAGAAGGGGGAATATGAAGGGGGAGGTTGAGTGACCTTCAGTTTTAGTCTGTCTCGCACCTTTTTTTCATGACGAGTTAGTTCAGTAAGCACAACTAAAAAGGCCTTTTATTTAGTAACTAGCAGTAAGCCCGTACTTTTTACGGGTTGTAGGATTCAGTTTAGAGAAAACAGATTATCATACCAAAATGTAAACCTGAAATCCTAAACAAATAATTACAAAGAAAATAAATCAATATCAGCATTATTACTTAGCATTACTTGACAATTAAACCATTACAGTATTATTAATTACTTATACGTCAAAATACATTTTTAATATATTATGATTTCGAAATGGGTTTAAAATCAATTACCAATATAAACTAACTAATATTGATTTGACAGTTGTTTGTTTTTCTTTCTATGTAAATCTTTTAACTACAAAGACAGCAGATTATCACGAGTAGGTGTATCATTGATGATTGAAAGCAAAATGCGACTAATATCGTGTTAAAAGTGGGTTTTTTTATTGCTCATGATTTACTTTTTAAGGGGCGGCGAATTTTTTACGAGGGTAAATGCTGATGCACCATCAGGGAGGAAATATCGGTACATTCCACGGTGTGTTCCGATATATCCTCCCGGATGGTGCATCAGAATTATAAGACTTGTTTCGGCTTCTCTAACGCATGAAAAGTAAAAATAACTAAAAAATGAATAACTCTGAGCAATGTACAGACAAAACTCTAATTTTATTTATATAGATAAGTTATTGTGTTTTGTTTATTTATTATTTTTGTTGTTGTTATAGTATTAGAAAAATGACTTTTAAATAGTATCCTGTGTTTTAAATAATTAAGTGAAAAAGTTAAATTAATTCATACAAAGTTTATAGTTTGAGTTTTATTTTTTTTAATGTGAAATTTTATTTTTACGTTTTGTATATAATTAAAGGTTACAAAAATAGTTAAACAAAAGTGAATGATATAATTTGTTTGAAATTCGTGAAATATCAATCTTTAACAAGGCATTTAAAAGGTGAGCTTGGCGCTCGCCCATCGACCATCCGCAACACAAGTGACCTCTAGCAACGGTGGGTTAGTTTTAAAAACTTTAAACAAATAACCATAATTAACCTAACAATTTTTAATTTGATACTTAAAGAAAATTGTGTTATTTGAAAAAGTTATAAACAAACCCTTTGTCCTAAATGTGCCATAATCTGTATAGTAAAAAGTCGATAACCCAGATTAATTTGGACCAGACCTCCCCCAGATTATCAAAATTGCCTTAAAAAGGTCTAGCACACACTATTTGAGAAAAAAAGATTTCAAATTGTATGTTTGCTAACATAGGCAAGTACAATAGAGCGTATAAGAGATATAAAAATAAATTTTTTTCAAGTACCATATCATATAGGAAGTACGAAGTGTATTTATTTTTGTACAGTGTACAAAAAACACATAAAATACTGCATATTTGAGTCAAAAAATATTTTTAAAAATGTGGTAGGCTTTTGGCCTGTGGCAGTGGTTCATTTTTTGACACTCCCATTCAAGTATAGATTTCCCATCTCAAGCAAAGAACAGTACTGTTTTATTTCTAGTTATCAAATAACAAACAAATCCGGATTATTGACGGTCTGGATTTTTCATGTCTGAGTTATCTATGCTCTACTGTATTAATAATTAGAAATTAATATTGAAATTGTTAAATGTACTATCAAGTTTGATTAAATCATAATTTGATTATGTTTACTATTAAAACAAAATGATTAATAGGAAAATAAACCCTAATAAAAGTTAAGAAGAATTAATAAATTTTTTATTAATATATTTTATAAAAGTTTTGTACAGGAGCAAATATAAATTGTATACCTACATTTCCTAATTTATTCTTTACTTTTTAAGCCAAACTTACAAACATGAACTCTTGTAACATTGAACTCTTGTAACATTAAATCTCAATATAAATTTCTGAATCAACCTCAATCTGAATTTTGTGACTCAATGAACCAAAATTAGTTAACTAAGGAAAAATCTGCAATATATAAAATGTGAAATTACTCCTAAAATTTACAATTTTAAAGGAAATTAAACAAAAATTATAATTAATTTTGTTAACAGGCGTTGGAGAATCTCCCATGCACTAAGCCATCACTTGTATCCGAACACACACTACGACTTGGAAATTTCCATGTTTGAACCCATTCTGCAGTACCTCCCAAGTCCAGAGAAATCCAAACTCTGGAGCTCTCTCTCTGTCGTTTACTCTCCAATAATATATCCATTCTTGACACTGGGAGAAGCGATCACAAGGTAACACACAACATGATGATAAAGCGTATGTTGGATAATTCAAAGCCCAATGAGCTGAAGTGGTAGTGCATGCAATAACCTCAAAGACACATTCCAAAAATTGGCAAAAAATCACTACACTAAAACTTGGACTTTTGATGAGTTTTTCACAAAAAATTTCAAATTATTCAACACTTTTATCACGTGTACTAATTTTATATAAAAATTCACACAAAAGATTTCAAATTACAGTACTGTATTTGTTTCCCATTGTGAAATTTTTGATAGCCACATAGAATTATCATTTTTTGTTCATTCATATAGTGTCAGAAACTAATTAAGAACTTAGAAATTTATAAAGAATAATAATCCTGTCATAAGTACCTTGGAGAGATTTTCCTTGTATATTACAAATTCACATTCAATATTACAGTATATTACCTTCTGAAAAGGCCAACTATCAAGTTATTTTATGCCAAATTATGAATGAGCAATGACGAGAGTAAGATGATTGTCGCGTGATTGCAGTTTTGTTTCTTTATTACAAACATCATACAGTGCGAATTTACGTCTCATCAACTGGACTATATATTAAATTTGTATAGAAATATACGTTATCAGTGAACTGAGATATACTTTCTCTCTCTAAATGTAAACTAAAACACCCTAAAAGCAGCAGACTTATACACTCAGCGATTTTCTATTAACCCTTTGCTATCAGATCGAGTAACTTATAACTTGACCTGTGCACTCGGATGGCCAGCTGTACTGGCTGTCGCCATTTTCCCACAAAGTCAAATTAATTTTAATGTGAGTTGTCCTCACCGCTCGGATGGCCAGGGGTACTGGACGAGATATCAGGATTGTTGTAGGAAGGTCAGTAGTACTGGCCACTCATTTGTTTCTTTTTTAGTGCTAGGTTTGGGATTTGCTGCACCCTTTGCTGGGAACTAATGATCTAGTCAATCAGATGAATACCCGCTTCTAAAACCATACACCTGTGTTGGAAAGTAAGTTTATGTTCAGTACGTTGTTCTCCTGTTGCATTTACCAAGAAGTGGTGATAAGTGCTTTTAACAGCTGGTTTTTGTGAATAACTGTACATTTTGTTATTATTTATTTATTTTAGTAGTAACCACAGTTGAAAATAAATGTAAACATAACAATGGATGATAATTTAAATTCAGATAAGGCAATTATTGGAGGAGTAGGCCTAAGACAAAAATGTTTCTAAATGTGAAATAGATAATTTTGTAATTGGCATTATTCGTTAACAAAGACTTTTTATTGTCCTTACAAACATTGTTGTAAACAAACCAGGTTTGACACAAAAACAATATTCCGACTTGGTAGGAAAGGTTGTCAAACATGGCTGCCGACCTGATGAACCTAGCGCGGCCATTACTGCTGGCCAACCGAGCGGTGAGAACAACATCACAGGACCTTATACGAGCTGTCTGCAGCATTGGCACGGCCAGTACTACTGACCATCCGAGTGCAAAGGATTATTTTATTAATAATTTGAGATAATAGAAACCAAGCTTCATCATAGGTTAATCCACAAAGAAAATGTTATCACAATATGTTTATAAATAAGGAAGTACTGTATATCAATTTAAATAGATTCCACAAGATTAACATTGGAAATGATTCTGCAATTTTGCTACAATGAGAAATATTGAAACAGGATTTTTCGATACATTGACAGATCTAACTATTTGAAGCTGAATAAAAAGTTTTATCACAATATTATAAATAATAAGAAAGTTATTATCTTTGATGGAATTTGGTTATCTTCCATAAGATTAAACTGCCAAGACAAACAAAGATTTCACTTTTTTTCAAATTCCATCATACATTATTAGATTTTAACTATATTAAGCTGTATACAAAGTTTCATCACAATATTTAAAATAATAAGGGATATCAATTTTAAACTTAACCCATAAAAATAATCTTAGGAGCTCCAAACGATAACGTACCGAAATTGACTAGTTTCTATATCTCAGAAACAACTTGAAATAGAAGATTCAGGATACTAAATTGTTTTTTTAGCTGATTCTAATGGAGCCAATGAAAATTTCATTTTTCAAAAGATTATCTATAAAAATGACCAAAACCCCAATTTTGGGGACAAAATCCACCATTAAATAAACTGATTTGGCCCCATTTCGAACATGATCAAATAATCGCGGCA
The DNA here is from genome assembly GCA_023375725.1 of Nephotettix cincticeps. NCBI lineage: Eukaryota > Metazoa > Arthropoda > Insecta > Hemiptera > Cicadellidae > Nephotettix > Nephotettix cincticeps. The sequence continues at coordinate 38,755,276 of CM041791.1, forward strand.
TGAAAAAATTATAGCGGCATGATAAAAAACATTGCAGCAGATGAGGATTTTCTCTCTGACTTATCAGAACAGTTTTTGTCTGAAGTGTATACTCTACCGTCCACCCATAATTTTGTACATGCTAGACAGAGCAAAGAAATCAAAACATATAATTCATGAAGTTACTGTTAAATCTTTCACCCTAATAGTGACGCGCGGTCGTAGTGAACGAGGCTCGATTTTCGTTCAGCCCGGGTGGCCTCAGGCGTCGACCGTTCTGCCCGACGGGAATGGGTTAATTTAGCAAGCCAATTGAAAGTGCCAATAATTCCATACTTATGATCTGATACCTAATTTTCCTAACAATCATGGAGACAATTCTGGGCCACTGGGCCACCCCACAGCATGCACATACGTGACGACGGCCGGTTATAGTATGGATAAAAGAGGGTGCCACTCTCTTAAATAATAATAAAATCGTAAATATGTACGGTACATGTTACACATGAAAAAATCTCTTGCTTCTTACATTTTCAAGAATCGGTGACAACACTTAGTGAGTGGATATACCAGTTGATTTAATTACCATTGGACCATTGTCATGTCTTTTACTTTAGTGGAAAATATTGTTAAAGAGTTTGGTAAAATGTAACAAGCATTTCATTTTATATTTATACTATTGTTTCTAGGATAATAATGAGAAATAACGAAACCCAAGATCTAATTGGTTTGATACTACCCACGCTCATGATTCTTATTGGTGGTGTTCCTATCATTCGAGCTCTACAAATCTGGCTCTTTATCATCTTATGTGCGGGCTTCTTTTTCGCCTGTATAGGTCTAAATGCTGCCCACCATCATCCTGATATATTTCACTATGGGGATAAGCCCAGGTAAATAAATATAATCAATTCAAAATACAATTTAATTTATTCTCAGAGAAAAGCTCATATTTTAATCCTACCTTATGATTTTAGGTGAAGTGATTTGTTTTCTCAATTTTTCAAAACTAATATTAACATTAACATAAAAATAAACATATTAACATAAACATTAACTCCTTAACAATATCTTTTTTAACTTAACCCAAAGGTGCATATTTTATTATTTAACATTTTTATTGTATGTCTTGAGAGAAGTAGAATAAAGAGAAAAACCTTTAATAACCTATTTTAAGTGGTACAATTTGAGTTGAACTCTTAAATTTTTCGTCTTCTAAGCCAAGAAATGTACCATTATAGCCCTCTTTGGGAATAGATTATAAAGAGAAAATAAACTATAATGCACTTATAAAACGAATTATCAGCAGTTCATGAAAGTCTAACAGTAAATAAACTAACAACACTTCACAAAACCAATTGGCATACATAACGATAATGAACCTTTCCGGTCGCAAGATGAAAACAAACAACTTCGCAGTCAGCTGTTTCAGTTTTGAGTCGTCTATAACTTACAAATATAAAAGCATAAGGAAACAGTTCATAAATGAATGCTAACACATTCTATGAGTGAACTAACAAACTTCAGCATTATATCGCGAAAAATAACGTTGTTTTACCGAGGAACGATATATCACATCAGTGGTCCTTTTTGGCTAATGACACATGTCAGAAAAAACCCTTTAAGGGATTACCTATAATAATTAAAACATAAAAAGTGATCCAAAGTACCACTTATACAGTGGAACTTGGATAATTCGAACTTCTGTAATTCGAAAACTTCTTTATTTCGAATTTTTGTCTTGGTCCCTAGAATTTTATATAAAAACAATGTTAAAATATCTTGGTTAATTCGAATAATATTTTGGATAATTCGAAGTTTTTACTGCGGAAATCTATAGTGTGTGTATAAGTGAACAAGTCATTGTGTGCGATTTTCCAGGAAACGACGTTCGGGCTTCCTGTCCTCAGTCTATTTTTAGCTAGATCACCGCGCCCACCCCACTCACTAGTCCACTACTGCTCATAAATCACAACATTGACATCTGTGTGTATCATCGGTGGTGGTTTGTTCCGATATTCGTCGTCTTTGTTTCGTGTTGGCAATTGTGACTTCGTCTGCTTTCATGTTAACACGTTGTGTGTATAATGGCTTCGTCAAAGCGAACTTACAAATCTCTGACGTTGCAAGAATAAATAGCGGCGATCAAGGAGGTAGAGAAGGGATTTGAAAAAGTTTGTAATAGCTGGTTTCGGGATCCCTCCAAACACATTATTGACATTTAACAAAAATTAGGATTTTTAATCAATAATATCTTCATTAACCTAATTTTTTTAATATACAATGTTAAAACATGATGTTTGATTGTTTATTTCAACCACTTGCATAAACTTATATAAACTTATAGATTATATATTGGTACAGTTAGTCAAATTAAAAATTTAGTTCATACAAATAAATTTTTGAATTATTCACTGAATGTGGAAACAAAATGATAAAAGAATTTATCAAAGTTGAACTATGAAAGTTTTCTTAATTAAATACACGAGAGTCCCGGTAATTTGAACTAATTGGGGCTAAACTCTGTTCAAATTACCAAGTTTTTGGATTGTACGTAAATGCAGTGTAAAGTTACCCTAAAAGTAAGTTTACTGACAACAATAATTATTATGTATTTCAATTGTTTGATGTCCAGTGAGGATCGTGATTGGGGCTTACACACCCTGACGGCAACGAAAGATCGTGTGGAAGTCTACGGGTCACCAAACCTAGTCCTCTTGACATTCGGGGACCACTGTTTGCACCACCTGTTTCCAACTGTGGATCATGTTCACCTATATGGCCTCTACCCCATTTTGGAGCAGACATGTCGGGATTTTGGAATCAAATTCAAATTGACAACCACATTGGATCTCATTTTTGGACAGTTTCGCCAACTTCTGAGGAGAGAACCAAATCCAAATGACCCTTTAGCTCATTAGAAAATAGTTTACAAATTAAGACTTTTAACATGTAGGAGAATAGTTTGAATGTTTATTGGCCAGGAAATATTAAAGTTTAGAATTTCTTTTCTAGTCACAAGAGTAGCGAGAATTATATATTTGACAGTTCAATTGTGTATAGTTATTTATACTCACTACAACTTAGCCCACACTACAACAAGACCCAGGGCTGCGATTGGCCAAACATATAACTTAAAAGGTACAATATTAACTTGTTAACAAACACCTCAACTTGAGTCCTGATTTGTAGGTTTCTGTTCAGTTATATGAATTTGTTGTCCTTGTTTAGCTTAGTTTAAAACGTATCTAAATAAAAATTATCATTTATTGTAAGAAAAAAATTACAAAAACTTAGAAATATATTGCTATAAAGAATTAGTGTTGACCAGTTGGAACTCCCAAAAAATTTTACTTTAAAGAACAGTTAAAATTAAAATCTTACTACTTTACTATGATATACGTAGTTGGCTGTAGCGTCATGTTGCGTGGCAACTGGCTACTTTGACTTTGTTCTAACGCCATAGTTTTCTTGACATTCCAACATCTTACTTCCCATTCGGGACGGCGTTTTTTTCCTTAGTATCCAGAAATTTAGACATATTTTGGAGAATCTGAAAACTACTTCAAGACTAACGATGAGGCATGGGATGTACTTATTTCTTAAAAATGCTGTTGTATAGACAATTTGGTACAGCTCCGACCCAGCCCAATCGGAGCTACACTGCCAGGCCAACTGGGTTGGCACATGGATCAGTCTGACCTAGCTAAGCCAACCCAATTGAAGCATCATGGCAATAATGTGTTGTTTGAAGGGGGATTTGGAGGCCAGGATCTTACTATGGTATTCTCAGCTTAATAGGCTAGCTAATACCTCGTCGCAGCAGACATGCGTACTCTGCGAATTTCCACCTCAATATTGGCAATAATTATACAAGTATATGACAAGATTGATCAGTCAATAACGGTTGATAAATAAGAGTATTTGCCTATTCTCTGTAACATTACATGGGAAAGACTATGCAGGTTTACTGCTTTGAGGAACACTGAAAGTAGGCATTTTTACCATAAACTATTTTTATTTAGACCTTAAATGTAGGAATACACATATTTCTTGTGTTCATTAAGTTTTATCAATATCTGGACAAAAATAAGTTTGTATATTCTCCATTAGATTAACATGGGAAAGAATATGCAGGTTTGCTGCTGTGAGGAACACATAAACTATGATTTTTTTAGCATAAATGTATGGATCCCAACCACATGAAGCTAAATGCAAATTTTTATTCAAAACTATTGGTTGATAAGGGAAATATTAATTTTTCCTTTTCCTCCATAAGATTAGCATTGGAGCCCCTAAATACAATGTACTGTGTTTTCGATAACTGTTGGAAATATAGGAAAACTTTAACCCTAGAAGTGGCAAAGTCGTAATTTACGACACATTTACATATTCAATAAGAATCGGCAGGTGGATGCATCTGTCGTCAGTTTAGTGTACTTGTTAGACACTATCGTGACCATGACCGTGTTGCGCTCTGGGGGCAAACAACCGAAACTGCTCTCGTAGCACACGAGCCTGCCACCGGGCAAGTCTATAACCAAGTAAGTGCTTTCTAATAATAATAAAAATAATAAATTGTCTTTTATTTAGAGCGGTTTTCATCATACAATATAATGGTTTTCAAAACATCTCGTGTCACACAAAATTATAAAAACAAGAAAATTTACAGAAAGGCTTATAAATACCGTACTTAATAAAATAAAACACTGTACATTACAAGGTTAAATTCTATTCTATTGGTCTTATATTAGGTTTTAAAACACCGCTCAGAAATCTTTCACGTACATTTTTTTTAAATTTGTTTTTTGACTTTTTTGACATTCTATCATGCCCGATACTGGACCCACATGAATTTAAAATTTTTGGCACGAAATAGGAAAATCCTCTCCGGTCAGACTTGGAGCGCACACGAGGCACCTCCATCATGTCGTCCTGCCTGGTACTCCGAAATCTAAGGTCGGAACGGGGCCTGAGCCTCTCTCTCAGATATTGAGGGTTCCCCTCAGTCAGGACATTATGAAAGAGGCATGAAGTGCGGAGAAAACATAATTCATTGATTGGCAGTAAGCCAAGAGATTTCCTCTCAAGAGAAATATGGTCGAATTTTCTCAGTCCACAAACATACCTGATACACATGTTCTGGTACTCTACTCCTAACCCTTGGAGATGGAGAAAAACTTTAAGGAACTTAATTATGTAGTTTTTTAAGCTGATTCCAATGGTGAAATATAAAATTATAAATTTTTAAAAATTACATGTGAAAAACGCAAAAAACCCCATTTTTGGGTACAAAACCCCCCCAAACTACCCGTTCCCATTGACCGATATGTCTGGTTTACGAACTCGTCCGAGCATTTGTAGGAATACACGTCTCTACCAAATTTGGTCTCGATCGGACCATTTTTACGAGAGTTATCGTGCTAACAGACACATATATATATACAGGGTGTTCATTAAAGTCGGGGACAAACTTCGAAGGGTGATAGTACTCATCAAAATAAACAAAAAATTTCTAATAAACATATGTCGAAAAATCCTTCGTTTAGCCACTAGCCGCCATTTTGTATTTTATACAAAAAACGTTATATATAAATAATTATTCAAGATACAGAAACCAAACTTCGCACACATATTTAATGGCTAAAGAAAAAAATATTCTCAAATTATCATTAAGTTTGCTTTTATATTTTTAAAATGACGGCGGTTAAAAATATTTCAATTTAAATAACAAAAAACCATTAACTTTAAGAACCGCCGCCATTTTTAAAATATAAAAGCAAACTTAATGATACTTTGAGAATATTTTCATCTTTGGCCAATAAATATATGTGCAAAGTTTGGTTTCTGTATCTTAAATAGTTCTTTATGTATAGAGTTTTTTGTTTAAAATACAAAATGGCGGCTAGCGGCTAAACGATGGATTTTTCGACATATGTTTATAGAGAATTTTATGTTTATTTTGATGAGTACTATCATCCCTCGAAGTTTGTCCCCAACTTTAATGAACACCCTGTATATAAAAATTTTAACGACTATTGTTTTTGGCCTCTAGGCACCTAAATACAAAAAAACATGGTCCCGGGCTTAAGTCTTGCCATGAGACCAACGGTAATCGCTTCTTACCTATGGGAAATTCACTAAAATTTTAATAAATGTAAGTTTTAATTTTGAATAATAGATTTTCCAGTCTGATATGATAAATGATGAGAATAAATCAAATAAAAAAAGTTTATCAGAAATGAAGAATATCAAACATATTAACCCATTCCTGTCTGGCAGAACGGTCGACACCTGAGGCCACCCGGGCTGAACGAAAATCGAGCCTCGTTCACTACGACCGCTCGTCACTATTAGCGTGAAAGAATTAACAGTAACTTCATGAATTATGTGTTTTGATTTATTTGCTCTGTTCCTTATACTCTTTAACTGCGTATACAATCACTTTTAGCAAGAAAAAAAATTATTACTGTACTTTTTCACCAGTTCTAAGCTGTAGACTTAGAAACAAGTAGGTATTTTTGTTTCGTCAAATTTTACTTTATTTTCAAAAGATTCCTTTATTTTACTTGGTAGATCTACTTCTAGTTACCTGCAGTAATAAATAGTTAATGATAAATCTTTAAATAATAATCATTATAACTGTATTATCATCAATAAATACAATCGCTAAACGAATTGTGCGAACGAGAAAATAATTTACTGTCAATACGGAACATTTGACACTAAATAAGATGATAAGAGGACGCCAACACCATCTATCGGATGAGAAATGAACTAGAACCCCTAACGGCGGAAAAAAGAACTACGTCGAAATATAAGCAGGCAACGTACATTGTGTGCTCTTAACCACCCTGCGGCCCGCGCCGCGGGACGCACGGCGCACGTCATTAGACAACCGTCTAGCGAAATACGCTGACGTACAATGTACGTCATTAGACGGGAATGGGTTAACAATGAAATAGTTTTAATAACATAAAACTTACAAATTCAATTTTTAATGAAATGTTAACACTAAATAAGCTATGAACACCAATCCATTTCATGAAAATTCAAAAGATTTGATAAGTCTCACTAACATAAATGATCCAAAATATAATATTTCGTAAGGCCTCTATCAGCCGAGGCAACCAGACTTGCCATCAAGCCTTCCATTGGAACTTGTCAGCCTTGGGCCATAAAATCACGTGAGTCCTATTATACGTGGCCACTCAATGCGCCACAAGACATTCCACCGATAACAGTCGAATGAGCCCCACAACCATACCTTAAACTTTGGGTTGCTCAGCTGCATTCCAGGGCATTGGAGTGTATGTGGCCTACTAAACGACACAACCAGACGTGCCACGAGAGGGACATTACCGATAATGTGTCAGGTTGCCTCGGCTAATAGAGGCCTAAGATACAGTGGAACCTCAATAAATTAAACCTCAATTATTAAATTAATCCTTGATATATCAAATTATTTGTACTTCCATTGAAATTCCGTATATTTTTCAATGTTACTCCAACAAATTGAATATTTGCGAGAAACACCTTGTTTGGTCAAAGTTTTGCTGTCCTTTTTGTCATTTTAAGTATCTCTCTTAATCAAAGTCTTAACTCTAAAACCCCTATGATTCAAACTCTTGCAACTGCTGCAAAAAGACTACAAGTCAAAGAATGGGTAAGAAATCCTCTATAAATTATTTTCTGGAATATTTTATGCTACCATTCATTGATACTGTATTTTACTTATTCTGCCGAACTGGTGATGAGTCATCCTTTGCTTACTTTATTTCTCTCACTCTACGTTTCCACCGATAAACATTCAAGAAACTGTTTAAAATTAATATTAATTACTGTACTTAAAATTGCAATATTAATCGTTAAATCAAAACATTATATTTAAAAGGCAATCAATCATCCTGATATTTATTGTTTGAACTCAATTGAACCTCTTCATATCAAACATTCGGAGGACGAACTCGTGATAAATCGGACCTCTATTATTAAAAAAACTCAATAATTAAAAATTTTTCTGTTCTAAAAGGGATTTGATTAACAAAGGTTTCATTGTACTTTCATAAAGTTTGAATTGTAAATTATCTTAAAATATATTATTTTCATAGACTTAAACAAATTATGAAAATGCCATCTAGGCTTCTAATAAAATATTTAAATTTAAATTACTACATTAGAAATTGATTGAACTAATAGTTTATTAGTAAATTATGCATTTGATGACACTTTCAATTGTATGACACTTAAAATAGACTTCCGTTTATTTTTATATCACTTGGATGGAACATTTATTTTAAGTTAAATGAAGATAATTACAATAAATTATTAAAAACACTGAACTAATGTTGTCTTCTCAATAACGATAATAGCCAAATTATCCAGTTACAATTCAGGAGGTACAATCGACAATTACCCATTTGGTCGAAGTTACATATTGCATTACACCATCAAAAATACCAACAAAGAAATGTTCATAAGCTAGAACAAGTCAAGAATGTAAAACCAATTACACTAAAACAAAGTTAATCTTAATTTAATATTACTTGGCAACTGTTAAAAGGCAACAACATAGTCTTAACTAGAAAAGCAATTATTACAAATTTACAATAGAATTTGCACACAAAATTCTTCGGTAACAAACACACTATGAATGAACACAAAGATAACCAACATTCTTAAATTAATTTGTATGTAACAAACAATAATAATTTAGAAACCTTTAACATTACACAATTTGATGGCACTGACCACATTCTGAACACAAGAGCAGGAGGCTCGCCGAGTTGTCATCAGGTGAGAGGATGAACTGAGCATGTTGTTGACAAAAGTCACTGTGGGTGTCCACTGCTAAGAAAATCCGTCGCTCAAGATCAGGCAGTGACATCGTTTGAGGTAACAAGAGAGAACAGAGGGTGCAGACAACGACCTGTTCCAAAGATGTAAACATGAATTTAACACCCCCTTAGCAACAAACCATACATACTAAGCAAATAGAGTAAGTAAGTTTTCCACCATGAGGACCAAAATAATTTAGATTTTCAACATAGAGAAGTAGAACTGGATGAAGCTGTATACTAAGATTTGTCACAACATTTCAAATAATAAGGAATTCATGACAGTTTGCTTACACTACATAAGAAAAATAAATGGTATCAGTGGACTGACAAGTACATTTTCCTTTAAGTAAATTTAAAAGCAACTATCTGTAATAAAACTATCACATTCTTTAAAGTTTATCAATTTTCAATTAATAATTTATTGTTTCAAAATCTTATTTTAAGATACAATTGTATAAATGTATTACCTAATTTGATAACCTAATGATAGTTTATACATTTATACTTCTTGATAAGTGTATAAACTATCATTAGGTTATCAAATTAGGTAATACATTTATACTTCTTGATAATGGGATGATTCCTGAAACATGTCGAAGGAATAATTAAAATGTTTTCAAAGGGTACTCAGTTGACTATTCCTACATTTGCTTGGACGAGTTCGCAAACCAGACATATCAGCCAATCGGAACGGGTAGTTTGAAACGGGTTATGCACTAAAAAATTGGTTTTATTTTTCATATGTAATTTAACAAATTTAAAATTTTATCTTTTTCCTTTAGAATCAGCTTAAAAAACTACATAATTTAGTTCCTCTATAAAGTTTTTCTCTATCTCCAACGGTTACCGAGATATTAAAAAATCTAAACACAGTACATCGTATTTTAGGGCTCCAATGTTAATCTTATGGAGGATAAGGAAAAATTAATATTTCACTTATTAATAGGGATGTGCGAAGGCTCGAATCATCAAGCTTTTTAAAGCTTGGCTCAGATCGAGGTGTTTTGAAAAAGCTCGAAATTCAAGCTGAGTTTTTATCAAGTAAAAACACTCCTAATTTACGCCGTAATTTTCAATAACTGTTCATTCAGTCGTTTTTACATCTGTGAGCGTGATGAATTCTGATAGAAGGAAGAAGTAATGTTGTTACTTATTTTGACATGTCATAATAAGAAGCGAAATAGACAACATTGTTCTCAATCCAACGAACTCGACCAAGGAACCAGCTGTAGCGCTGCCGACTAAAAATTAACTTATACCGCTAATTCCAGATAAATACAGAGTGTGCGTAAAAGGAGTAGTACGATCAGACACTTATTGCAAATAGAAATACCTCCGTCGAAGCAGACCTGCATACTCAGCGAATTTCTAAATAAGTAATATGATAATAATATTGGGCGATCTCAGACAACTTTCTGCGGTTACCATGGGCACTAAATTTAACTTTTCTCTGGAACCTTTAGTTGTAGATATGTCAAGTTTTATCAATATCTGTTAATAAATATATGAGTTAGTAATTTGCCTATTCTCTATAAGATTAACATGGGAAAGTGTATGCAGGTTTGCCTCTGTGAGGAACTCTTGAGCGTAGGCATTTATAGCATAAACAATTTTAATTTTGACAATTTATACCAACTTTCATCAACATCAGTCCATAAATAAAGGAGTTTTCCTATTTTCCATATGATTAACATGGGAAAAGAGTATGCAGGTTAGCTGCTGAGAGGAACACTGAAAGTAGGAATTTCTAGCATAAACATTTTTTATTTTGACCATTTAAGTTATACCAAGTTTCATCAGCATCTCTCCATAATTAAAAGAGTTTATCTATTCCCTATATGATTAACATGGGAAAAGAGTATGCAGGTTAGCTGCCATGATAAACACATAAACTATGATTTTTAAGGATAAATGGATGTATCTCAACCACATGAAGCTAAATATCAAGTTTCATCCAAAAATATTGATTGATAAGTGAAATATTGATTTTTCCTTATCCCCCATAAGATGTACTGTTAATCTGGTGACCGAGCTTTGCTCGTATTGACACATAATATTTAATAAGACACATAATATATAATCTATAATAATATAATATATAAATAATAAGACGTTTATTTTACAAGTTAATAAGAAAAATTAAAACACATTTATTACTCAATGAAAACATTTACGTGGTTTAAATAAAACCGATTTAATACACCATAATTAATATAGCACTGAACAAAAAGTATTGTCCTCGGATGGGAATGGAACTCGCGACCTTCGATTCATGAGGCCAATGCGCTATCGCTGGGCTGTGGCATCTGCCAAATGAACGACGCCGTTTAAGGTCTTTTAGGCAACCTCAATTGTTTTAGCCAATCATTTACTGTTTTACACTGGGGTGTTTACACACCCCTATTCAGATCAGGTGAAGGTTTGAAAAAGCTCGGCTCGAAAAAGCTCGAGCTCGGGAATTTTTCAAAAAGCTTGGCTCGAACTTAAAATTCCAAGCTCGCATGCCCCTACTTTTCAATATTTTTGGATGAAACTTTATATTTAGCTTCATGTGGTTGAGATCCATCCATTTCTGCTTAAAATTTAAATATTTAAAATCGTAGTTTATGTGTTTATCATGGTAGCTAAGTTGCATACTCTTTTCCCATGTTAATCAAATAGTGAATGGGTAATTCTTTTATTTGTGGACAGATGTTGTTGAAACTTGGTATAAATGGTCAAAATAAAAATTGTTTATGCTACAAATACCTACTTTCAGTGTTCCTCACAGCAGCAAACCTGCATACTTTTTCCCATGTTTATCTTATGGAGATTAGGAAAATAACTCTCATATTTATTGACAGATATTGATAAAACTTGTCATATATAATTATTATTATATTATTGATTTGGAAATTTTCTGAGTAAGCAGGTCTGCTTCGGGAGTATTTTTAAATTTTAATTAAACTTGACATGTTTCGGACCATAAAATAATAACCATTTATAAAATAATGACTATCGTTCAATAAAGAACTAACATTTTATTTATTCCCTTAAAATTTTCTTATTCTATCCAAGAAAAGCTCGGTCTCCAGGTACTAAATAAATAATAAATAAGTACTTCACATGTAATGCATATTTTCACATTTTTTTACACCATAGTACATAGCCTCCGTCTTATCAGTTTTTCCCATATCCTCAGTGGCCTCAGTCCCAATTACCTCAGATGATCCAGAGTCTACTGAATTTCTTTTTCAACCTGATCCATATACGCCGGAATCCGAATCAACCTCGCTTTACTCTATATTTATATTTTAACTACTACTACTGTTTTTGGTTTAAATTATCACAATCCCCGAAAATGAGATCAAAGCATGTATGGTAAAAGCCCTAAGGGAATTTGTTAAAAAAGTGAAGTGAATGTAACCTGATGCCCTTTTAAAAGTGAAGGTTATTTGAATGGTTCTAATGTTCTTTGAAAACTAGCATCTAATATTTTGGTAAGTGCCACCTTTCATGTTGTGTCTCAAAATGAGCTGGAATAATGTTGATGTTTGTAGGTTTTTAGGACCCAAACCAAGGGATCTAGGGACCAATGGGTGCAGTGAATTAAGTCAAAACCTTAAACATTAAAAAGGAAAATTAAAAATTTTGGCCACGTAAAAATTCGACATGGCGACTGATTTAAATTTAAACTTTCAAACTACAATTTTATAAACATTTTACTAGAACATTTTTTCAGGAAATGTAAGAAAAGTAGGAGCCTACTTTTGGACATTCCAAGGTCAGACACCTGAGTCTTGCCTCAATCACCTATTACATCCTTTTCTCTTTATCTTACTCCATTACACACTAGAGGCATGGCAATAATGGCAGTGCTCACTTTCTTTCCATTGGCTAGTGCAGTGATCCTCACTCGGTTGAGGAAATATTTCTGTGGGTTGGGAGATAATATTCTGTCCTCGAAATACCCCAAAGCAACAACATACAGTTTTATGATATTAGTAAACAATTCATCACTTGACATCAATCGTTGGACTCACCTGTCCATCAGCCCGAAGAGCTCCATGGGAGCAGATTGGACAAGTTACCAAGTTCTCCAGCTCAGCCTGCAGGTTTGTGCTCTCTATCATTCTCTCATACTCTTCCAGTATCCACCTCTCTGCGGAAAGAGTAAAACACTTAGCACAATGTATACAAAAACGTCCCTAAGGCCAAGTGAAATACAAACTCCTACAAGGAGATTTCCTGTTAATGACTTTATAGATTAATTTTTATTCTCATCTGACCACATTGAGATATAAAATCTCAATTCATTCAGAATTAGATGCTCAACCTGAACCAAAGTTACAAATCCTATGACAGTGCACCCCCCGTCCAGCAAACCTCGAGAGCACATCAAGGCACTTAGGTTACCCCTTCTAGGAGAACAATAAGTAAACAATCACTCCCCAGGAATTATGGTCAGACTATGTTCAATCCCCAGGAGGTGCAAGAAGGAATCAAGCTTGAAAATATAATTAATAATTTTTTGCTGATAATTTTATAGGTTCAAATTCCCATTCTACTGCGTCAGATGGATTACATGTAAGTTTTTGTGAAGGTAATTTAAAATTCATTTAATTAAAAAAAACTTTTAAATTCAAAACAATTATCAATTGGGTACTTCAACAGTTAAGTGATGCCTTGAAAATAACATGTTTTTCTGGTGGTGGATTCCAATTTATGTTGTGAAAATACCTTTAAATTCTCATTCTTAAATCAGAAACTCTTCATTAATGTTTGGCTACTTTGAAGTAAGATAGAATACTGCTACAATATTAATAATTTTTTAAAAAAGGAAATCCAAATGACCCTTAAAGTTACAGACCTTTATGCAGACTGTTATGTATCTTTGCAGTTTTTTTTAAATATCCAAAAAAATAGGTTTATATAAAACCAACTCTTAAACTTTCTTGAAAACAATATATTGTTAATGAACAACATGGTTGCAGGCGAAGAAAGTCTACTATTAGGCTACAACAGGCATCAACTTCTTAGTTAGCATTGATAAAAATTATAACGAGGTTGTAATTTTCCTCTATTTCCTATTGCTATTTTTTATTGCTCTAGAGCATTTTTAAAATTTTATTTTACGGGAAGTAAACCTAAATTTACATTGTTGCACAGCAGTGACTTGGGCCACTTAATCCTTGAAGTTATAGTGAAATTAAAGCTTAACTGGCAAAGTCGTAATTAACGACACATTTACAAATTCAATAATAAGTAGCAAGGGAAGGCATCTGTCGTCAATTCAGTGAACTTGTCAGAAACCAACGCCTTCGTGACCGTTTAGAACTGCCACTAGGATATGTCTTATAGCCAATAAGCGCTTTCTACTCCTATGCACGGTGGATATGTTGGTTAAAGCGCTACTCTGACGAATGTAACTTTCTAGCCATTCGGAAGTACTAAGATTCGAATGCCAATCATGAGCAATCCTAATTTGGGTTGCAAATGTGTGGTATAGCAGAGAAGAGGGGCCCCCCTTAAACAAAAGGTGTCGGCTTGGGTGGAAGTTGACGGCAATTGTAGGCTTAGTTGGGATTGCAGTAGACACATGTTTTGCTTTTGTGGTTAGTGGTTATAAGGGGGGGCATGTTTTATGCTTTTTAGCGAATTCCCCATAGGGAAGAACCTATTAACTTAGGTCTCATGGCAAGACTTAAGCCTGGGACCATATTAGGTGCCGTCTTTAGGTGCCCAGAGACCAAAAACAATAGTCGTTAAAATATATATATATGTGTGTGTGTGTGTCTGTGAACATGATAACTCTTGTAAAAATGGTCTGATAGAGACCAAATTTGGTAGACTTGTATTCCTACATTTGCATGGCGAGTAAAATTTGGGTACTGCAACAACTGTTGAAGGCAAGGTTCTATCTTGTATTTGCATGGCAAATTTTCTTCGTGACTGTGGTTTGTGGCCCATTTTCACAATATTAATAACATTAAATTACATATGCATTTACCAGAATAATGTTCAACATGTAATTAATATTGTAAAAATGGGTCACAAACCACCGTCACAAAGAAAATTTGCCATATTTTATATTTTAACAACTATTGTTTCTGACCTCTGGGCACCTGAAAACAAAAAATAACATGGTCCCGGGCTTAAGCCCAACCACGAGACCTACGATAATAACTTCTTCCCTATGGGAAATTTGCTAAAACATTTAAAAATAATGTTTTTCTACCTAAAATCACAATAAAATACAGGTTGTTCCATATGAAAAAACAAATTTGTCCACCATATTAGAACTCTCACTGTCAGATATAAAATAAAACAGTTAGCTATTAAAAAAACTTTGGTCTGAACACCTAGTACGATATATACATGCAAAAAAAGATTTAACACAAAGTTTTAAGGTTAGCTGCCACGTTGGGCCGCTTGGCCCGACAATGGTAGTCTGTATAAAACGTACTGTGGGCCAAGCGGCCTAATGGTATTGCTAGGCAATCGTCCGCCATTTTGAATATCATTGACACTGCTGCATGTTATACGTTTACTATGTCGAGTGTACAGTCACAGGTATTCACAGAACATTGTACTTTTATCCAAATTTATTTTTTACCTTAGGAATCATGTTGTTTATCATGGACCACTTTCACTCTCACCGTCGGGCCATTATACCCAACGCAATTTTTTATAATTGAAATTACTTCTAAGAATCACAATGTTATTTTCATATTAATAAATTAAGTGGAAAAAATGAAAAAATCAAAACTTTTACTTTAACCCTAGAAGTGGCAAGCTTTTTACTCTTAACTGTAACATAAATATAATTACTAATATCTTCATGAAATATCAAAGTTTAAACAAAAAAAGCTTAAAACATGCCCCCCCCCCTTATAACCACTAACCACAAAAGCAAAACAGGTGTCCACTGCAATCCCAATTAAGCCTACAAATGCCGTCAACTTCCACCCAAGCCGGTCACCGTTTATTTAAGGTGGGCCCTCCCGCCACTGTACCACACATTTGCAAGCCAAATTGGGATTGCTCATGGTCGGGATTCGAACCCTAGCACTTCCGAATGGCTAGAACGTTACGCTCGTCAGCGCAGCGCTCTAGCCGATTAGGCCACATGTGCATAGGAGTTGAAAGCGCTTACTTGGTTATAAGACCTGCCCGGTGGCAGGCTAGTGTACTACGAAAGCAGTTTCGGTTGTTTGCCCCCAGATGGCAACACGGTCACGTAGGCGATAGTGTCTAACAAATTCACTAAACTGACCACAGATGCCTCCACCTGCCAATTCTTATTGAATATGTAAATGCGTCGTAAATTACGACTTTGCCATTTCTAGGGTTAACAAAAGTAACAGTTTCTAAACAGCCCTCATATTTCATTGACTAATTTTAGCCAATTTTCTGTTGAAATAGAGCTGTTACCGTGGTTATCTTGGCAAATCGTAGCTCCGTGACCAATACATAATATGTTCATGTACAGTATTGAACACTGTTTTTGGCACCTGGGGACCTGAAAACAGAAAAAACTTAACCACAGGGATAGGTCTTGTCATCAATACCACAATAATAATTATATTTCCTAGAAGAAATTGGCTAAAACCAGTCAAGGAACTTCCTGGGCTGTTTGAAAACTTTTTAACACATACGTATACCCTGTAAACTGACAAACTAGGAACCGTGCTGCAGAGAAAAAAACCATAAGTAAAACTAGTAACTACAAAAACGTGGTCAGTGATAAATTTATCAGATGTGCAATCCTGCCCCGATGTGATGTAACTGAATATCAAAGATCAATATTAATTTGAATATTTTACCTTCTTCAGTGGCTGCTAATTGTGAAAGGGGTGTTTCACTAAATTCTCCGATGTTGCCATCTTTCATTTCAGAACTGAACAACAAAGAGAACAAAAATTATAGATTTATAACTAATGATATATATATATATTTTTTTTCATAACAAAGATTGAGCGGTATGAAAGCCAACAACTCAGGGTAAACTCAGTTTAGCCCTTTATGGAGTGATGGTGTTTTAAAACTTCATTATTTGGGAGTTGTTAATGAGTAAGGGTAAAAACTCAAAACACACCTCAAAAGAGTAAAATTTTTTTATTTTTATTTTCACTAATATACATTCCAACATTGAGTAAATATAGTTAGAAACATGTTTTAGGTTCAAAATGCCCTAAAATAAACATTTTAGAGCTTTTTCAATCATTTTCTCAATTTTGCTTTCTTTAGCTACTTTGAAAAAAGTACATTGCAGGAAAAGAAAGCACCAAGTGATGTTAAGCAAACGAATAACTCTCAGCTACAGAGATACAGGCATCAATAATAAGGGAGTGTAGACCGCTATCACTTTTATTCAGTACTAATAAATGACAGGTCTAATAAAACTTCATGCCGCGCCGCCACTTTAATAGTTTCCGCCAAAACTTCCCGCCGCGACCACCCCGCCTAAGAAACCTACCGCAGATTACTCACAACCTACTGAAAACACATAAGTACACGTTCCGCGTCTCTACATGTCTTTAATTATCGATTTATAGCTTATGAATCAATCTATGTCAGGTTATATGTATATATATGTATTTGAACAAATTTCGACAAATGAGATTTTAAAACGTCACTACTTCTTTTTGCGGAACCATAAAAAAGACGTTTTCAAGCATTAATCCTATTTTTACGCAAAATACGGTACTCTTTAAAGGGTTAATGTATTGATTGCTCAAACATGATTTTTTAACTCATCAAAATTCTACTGTTCTATGCTCTTGCAATAGTTTTAGCGAATTTCCCATAGAGAAGAAGCTATTACCGTAGGTCTCATGGTAAGACTTAAGCCCGGGACCATGTTATTTTTTCGTCTTTAGGTGCCCAGAGTCCAAAAACAATAGTCGTTAAAATTTATATATATGTATATATGTGCCTGTGAAAACGATAACTCACGTAAAAATGGTCTGATCGAGACCAAATTTGGTAGAGACGTGTATTCCTACAAATGCTCGGACGAGTTCATAAACCAGTCATATTGGTCAATGGGAACGGGTAGTTTGGGGGAGTTTTGTACCCCAAAATGGGGTTTTTTGTGTTTTTCACGTGTAATTTTTAAAAATTTCTAATTTTATATTTCACCATTGGAATCAGCTTAAAAAACTACATAATTAAGTTCCTTAAAGTTTTTCCGAGGGTTACCAAGATATTAAAAAATCTAAACACAGTACGCTGTATTGTGGGGCTCCAATGTTAATCTTATGGAGGATAGGGAAAAATTAATATTCCCCACATTAATCAATATTTTTGGATAAAACTTGATATTTAGCTTTAGTAAACCTGCATACTCTTTTCTCATATTAATGACATAGGGAATAGGCAAACTCCTTTATTTATGGACAGATGTTGATGAAAGTTGGTATAAATGTTTAGATAAAAATTATTTATGGTAGAAATGACTACTTTCAGTGTTCCTCACAGCAGCTAACCTGCACACTCTTTCCCATGTTAATCTTATGGAGAATAGGCAAATAATTCTCATGTTTATGGACAGATTTTTATAAAACTTGTCATATTATTTTTATTGTTATTATATTATTGATTTGGAAATTGATTTGGAAATTTGGAAGGTCTGCTGCGACGGGGGTATTTAAGTTTTACAATTGAGAATTTTAATGATATCAAAACTAGGTGTGAAAGTTTAGTTCTTTCTTTACAGAAATTATTTTATTTTTTGTCACAGAAACGAAAAAATACTTAGGTAAACATTAGGCCCTAGATATTAATTTTACTGCAGTGGGCTACATTATACATCATATCAATTCTCTAGATAGAAGGAAGAAAGTAAAATGTTAATCTTTTAATCAATAAAAAGTACTGTATATTAGATGAATCAGAGTCAAACTACGAACCAAAACATATAAGCCTAGAACACACCAAGCTTAAATAATAAATTTTGGCGTTACAGTTTATTATTATTTTTAATAGGCTATTAGACTCATAGGTGCAATTTTTATGTTTAAACAAACCAGTTTTCTTGAGGTGATTTGATTTCCTCTAAATCCATTTCAATGAATTGAGATATAGCATCTCGCACACTTTCTCCATTCTGCAGAGACCTAAAATGGTCAAACAGATGATTCCTCTTGGCTTTCACTCTTTCTCTGCAACGCTAAAAAGGAGTAAATGAATATTAAATAAATACCTATAGGACTTTGGAGTGGCTTTTGGTGATTTTGGAAACATAAAAATATATGATTTAATTTATAACTATTGTTAGGCTATTACAAGTTTCGATATCTAGAGTTTTACCCCAGACTTAAGACACAGCACTTATTAACAGCATTAACACTTTACTTAGTACTAAGTGCAGTGTTTTGTGTGGGGTTTTGTACTTAGGGCAAGCGATGTTCCGACTGATATAATATCACTGGTTTGTCTTTTTAAAAAAAAAAGTTCTTGGAAAAAATCTAAAAACAACAAGGTTTTGTACTTAGGGCCTACATGTAACTATAATCTTATGTTTCATTATAGCGATAAGACCTCGCTAAATATGTACTTTATTAAAACCCAATAAACAGTGGGTATGATAATACTAATGATTCATTTCATTGACCAGATTCTTTTGGTAAAAGTAATAGAGGAATCTTCCCCTTTCAAGCAAGCAAAATCGCCCCCGTCCCAAAATGTTTGTATTTACTTCCCTGAGGGAAATAGGTTAGATCATGGATATGTCTAATGTGAATGTTTTCAGTTCTTCTAAACAGCTGTTCTCTTTCTTATATATAAACAAATAAATATAATAGCTCCAGTAGTTTCTATAGAAACCTGTTTCAAATTTTCATCTTACAAATTGCCAATTCCCCCCCACAGAGTTAAAACATACCTATCCATGTCAAAAAACTTTTTGTATGCCAAGGTGAACAAAATTTTTTATGGAATAGAAAAGCATATCTGTTGCTGTGACAATTATTACTCAAAGGATTAAAAACAAAAAAAAGATGAACAAATAATATATAATCTACTGGTACTTTGCCAGTGAGACTCTAGCTGGTCTTTTAAGTTGTCGGAGGTGTTTGACACCATTCACTCTTAAACAAAACCCTAAAAAAATTTCTGATGGTTCAACATGAGTCCAACTGCCATTGATCACGGATGACTGGGATAGGGGAACGTCCTGTAATCCAGCTACTTGGAGGTCACGAGTTGTGGATATGCCTAGTTATAAGCGATGGCCAGTGGATGAGGTATTCCCTATTATGGATTAAAGTCTGCATTATTGAATACTAGATTCATCTGCTTCATGGCTATCATAAAATCCATTACACTCAACCTTCACCCTTAACCCTAGAAGTGGCAAGCTTTTTACTCTTAACTGTAACATAAAAATAATTACTAATATCTTCTTGAAATATCAAAGTTTAAACAAAAAAAGCTTAAAACATGCCCTCCCCCTTATAACCACTAGCCACAAAAGCAAAACAGGTGTCCACTGCTTAATCCCAATTAAGCCTACAAATGCCGTCAACTTCCACCCAAGCCGGTCACCGTTTATTTAAGGTGGGCCCTCCACTCCGCTTTACCACACATTTGCAAGCCAAATTGGGATTGCTCATGGTCGGGATTCGAACCCTAGCACTTCCGAATGGCTAGAACGTTACGCTCGTCAGCGTAGCGCGTTAGCCGGCTCGGACAATCAGTGCCTAGGAGTAGAAAGCGCTTACTTGGTTATAGACTTGCCCGGTGGCAGGCTCGTGTACTACGAGAGCAGTTTCAGTTGTTTGCCCCCAGATGGCAAGACGGTCTCGTAGACGATTGTGTCGAACAAGTACACAAAACTCATGACAGATGCCTCCACCTGCCAATTCTTATTGAATATGTAAATGCGTCGTAAATTACGACTTTGCCATTTCTAGGGTTAAAAAACTGTCCGTCAGGGTAGGGTTTCCTGTTTAAATGAATATGAATATCCATAATAACACTCCAACTAACACTCCTAGCATGGTGGAGCCTATATTACCTACTTGAAATGGCAACCTATCCATATTTTTTAAGCTTATGAATGAGAAATGACTGAAAGATGATTGTGGCACAATCTTGTTACTGACTAAGGCTCACATGTTCCTTGGACAGCACTGTTAAGCCTGGTTTACACGGATGAGTAGAGTGGGCGAGCTACTCTGTTTCATTTTAACTCAGCCCAGTACTCAACCAAGTGTCTACATGCATCACATTTCAGACCGTGGCTGTTGAGTGTTGACTCGTATATGCTCTTAATTACATCAATTAGCCCAGAACCAGATTTTTCAACTTTTATTTTCAAAATTTCTAAATTGTACGAAGAACAGAGGTGCAATATTTTGCTTGGCTTTGCTAGCCCAAATTGAATGTATGTATGCTATGTATAAATGAATGTATTTTTGTATGTTTTTGTTTACTTCCATAACAAACGCTTTCTGTTATAATAATCTATTTTTGTATTGTGTGATGCCCATGTTCCATAGACATTCATTCCATAATATAAATCAACAAATTTAACATTTTGTCTTCAGTTCAAAAATACCGTAATAAAGTTTTTAGTTTTGACTTTACCTAGCAAAAACCAAACAATTCGTCGCAAGTTAAAATGAAAGCCAGGTTTACACTAAGTAGCAGAGCTAAATAGCCCTCCAAATTTATAGTGTATATGCAGCTTTACAAATGAAAATGCATGTGTAGCAGAGCTTAAAAAAGTTTTTCTATTTGTAGTAGCTTTGCTACATAGTGGAATCATAGCTTAACCCTAGAACACAAAGGCTCCCTGAGCTAAGCGTTGTTAAAAAGGCGTAGTCTCACAGGCTACTATTTTTGAAAATAAATAAATATGTACTTCTAATGACGGGGAATTTTTTTAAATTATAAAAACACTTATAAAGTGAACATTGAATTAATGTTTTATAAGAGTTTAATGTCTAAATCTTAATTGTTCTGGCACTGGCAGCAGGTTGTCCCTTAGTGTTCGCCACACATAACATTTGTGCAACGTCTACAAAAATGTCTTGTCATGTGCCGTAATCTTGGGGGTAAGAAGGCACACACCTTCCTACGTTGTTGGACTGGTTGTGGAGCTTCTTTTGGCACACTTACATTTAAAATATAAGCAATAGATTGCCGTATGAGAGTTCGTGGCAACATTGTGGCCTGAAGACGGGACTGCAGGAGCTCTCTGTGCATTTCTCTAAAACAGTTTACCGACTTAGGGGCTTACACAATTGGCTCGGACACGATTTTCTACATATAATACGTATATATCATTTAAAGTGATGTTTATGATGTTATAAAACATGCATAGGGCCCAACTCCTTGCTTTACGACTGCAGGAAGTGTTACTGCACATTTGGTCCAATTCAAATAAATTTTTACACTATATACAACATAGGTAGCCTATATTTCCAATATAATGTTTAACTAACACCATAACACGTGAAAAAGCGAAGTATACTATAGTCTACAACAAGACACCAGCATTCGTACACGTCACGAGTCTGCCGCGAACTGTGCGTTGTTACAAAGGCGTAGTCGACCCGACGACGCGAACTTAAAAATCTCATTTAACAAAGGACGCAAGCGAACACCAACCAGACCCTTTTAATATTAGGCCAATACCAACAGCTACACGGAGTTTTGAGAATTTTAGTGGAGTGGAAGGGGGTAAGGAGTAGAAATTACACCTTGCTTTGTGTTCTAGGGTAAACCTCAAATCTGACAGCCAGCAGCAATAGTGCAAAATATGCCTGTTATCGCGCAGTTAAAGGAAAAAGGTTTTATCTGAGCTACTGTACTTGAGAAAACATTCCTACAAGATCGTTGATGATGCTTTGTATTGATTTTATAAACGTGTGTAATATTTAAAATATGAGTCACAGAAGACTTAATCTTTATTATGACTGTATTTACCAACTGAACTGCATATTATTATTAGGTATTATTATCATTTTAAAAATAGGTTGGTTTATTTCGCCAAGGACTCGGTCCCGAGGTGGCCATATATAAAGGGTCCTACTGTCGGCCTACTGACAAAGGCTGACATGTTCCTTAGACAGACACCACTGTACCATACTTTCTACAGAACTAGATTAGGCCCAAGATCCTCACCCAATAATGCCGTCCATTTCTTGCTATCTCACTCCTGTTAAGGAGTGTCACTTACTGTATGCACTGAAGGTAAAGAGATAGCGGGAAGCTCACTTTCCATCTGGTCTGGCACAATAACCCTTGCATAGTTGATGTGCACCTTTAGGAAAATTGGTTTTGGGTTGTTAAACTTATATCTCAGCCTCCAAAAGCTAATAAAAATCTAAGGCTATATTGCAGGATAAAATCAATATAGAAGTTTTAAAATTACCTGCCGCAAAATTTCTCTGAAGTTTGGTGAACCAGTTCTTCTTTTAAAATTTGAATATTTGGAGCGAATAGACTGGTCAGACTTAGGGCTTATTAGAGTATCAGAAAACATTATGATGAAAAGAGTTTATGGTTTAAATATTAAAAAATCAAGATGTGCAAACAATCAATGCTAGATGTACAAAAAACCTTCTCAATTGTAGTAGAGTATCAGTCAAAATCCTTGGCCTTCAATTTGAATCACAATTTTTAAAATCAAACTTGACGTTACGTCAACTCAAAACTTTATTATTTTAAATTAACACTGGAAAGACCTGTTTAGAATGTGCAAAAAGTACTTGACAGATTTAACTAACTACTACAGAGTAGGCGAACGCCCGCCAAGAATGAATCTATCTATCTATCTATGCACAATATTTATACAACATAAAAACAATTGAATCAGGCCGACTAATGGAGAACAATCATTCATACACACAGTCAACTAAAGTTGAACGACTTTTTTTAACAATAATTTTTATTTACAATCTATTTAAGTTAGTAGAACATTTAGTAAATCTAAATAACAAAATCACATATATTAGTCCCTAGTCAGCACATGGATTAACAAATTATAAAAAGAAAATTAAAAATTAAGAATCTCTGAGGCAGGTCTAGCACAGAGCATATATATTTATATAAAATTGTTAACGATTGTTGTTTTTGGTCTCTAGGCACCTCCAAACAAAAAAGTAACATGGTCCCGAGTTTAATAAGTATGGTTTTAATTAGATTAGATTAGAATAGTCGCGTACTTATATACCGATCAAATACCGATCCATCCTATAGGTAGGTAGCAGCAGAGGAACGGATTATATATTATATTTACTATCCGTTCATCTATGGTAGCAGTCAAGCTGAAGCTGGTCCAGGCAGTTGTGTTGTATTACTGCCTTCCTGCATACGGTTATAGCATTACAGGCAGCAACACCGCAATTTGCT
Organism: Nephotettix cincticeps; assembly: GCA_023375725.1. Taxonomy (NCBI): domain Eukaryota; kingdom Metazoa; phylum Arthropoda; class Insecta; order Hemiptera; family Cicadellidae; genus Nephotettix; species Nephotettix cincticeps. The sequence continues at coordinate 38,779,440 of CM041791.1, forward strand.
TCGTTTATGGTGTTCGTAGACGTCAGCATATTTCGGCCTACCGAGATGCTTCTGGGGTTTTTACAACTAACTGACGCTGTGTGCAGGATCTAGACTTGTAACCACATCCACGGGGCGTTGACTCTTAATGAGCGACATTAACTGATGGAAAGACTTAAAGCTCGCGGGCGGGTGTTACAGCGCAATACCCGACGGGACGCCCCGCTTCACTTTCCGAAAGTGAGATGTACCACAATCCGTTCCTCTCTGGTTGTACAATGACCTCCCCTTGGCACTGAAGCTTTTAAAATTAATTCTTTTAAATATATAAGACCTGATAAATAAGCTTATTTTTTAATTATTAATTTTTATTGTTGTTGTTTGTTATATTTTATTGCTTATATTACTTAGTTATGTATTATTTTTTGTTTATTGTGACCAGAGTAACTCTGAAAATCAATATTGTACTGAGAGACACTTGAAAATAAAGACATATTTAATTAGATTTAAGTCTTACCATGAGACCCACGGTAATAACATAGATGAAAGAAGTTCTTCTATGAACTATGCTAATAAAAGTTAGTAGCATTGATTATGAATAGAAGTTCTTCTATCATCTATGGTAATAGCCTTTTCCTTAAGGGAAATTCGCTAAAACCATAGAAAAGAAAAACATATTTGGTTAAATCAGAGAGGAACGGATTATAAGTATTTTTACTTTAGTTTTTTACTTATTTTTACTTAACTTTAGTATCCGTTCATCTATGGTTAAATTAACCGAGCGATTAATCGATTATTTTTTTATCGACATTGGTTCCTTCACTTGCTCATTCGTTCTTTAGTTCGATTTCGATAATCTCCAATGTCTAAGTCTAATGTTTATTTTTATAGGTTATGTGTGAAATTTATTATAAGCATTTTAGAATAAGTTTCATTATAAGGATTTTTTATCGATAAATTTATGGACCAGAGATCTGATATGCAAGAAAATCACAATAATTAATGAGAAATATAAGGTAACTAAATATGGATTTAATTCAGTATCTAAATGAAACTGATGGACTGGAAAGTTCAATTGATTTTGCAATAAAGTATGGTTTACTTCCTGACAAGTTACCTAAAAATTGTTTCAAATGTGGCTACGAAAATAGTTTGAAGTGGACAGCTAAGAATTCTAGAAGATATGATATACCTTACAATTTTGTGTGCTCTCAAAAGCTGTGTCGCTGGACCATTTCTGTCTCTAGAAACACTTTGTTTGATGGAGCTAATTTCCCATTATCCTATGGATTGCGCATGATTTACTTTTGGCTTTTGAAGATATCCATTAAGGACAGTGCAGATCAATTTCAGGTCAGTAAACTAAGTCAAGTAAAAGTTTGTATTCAGCCGCATTAACGGTTAGAACAGGACAAAAACACATGGTGAAATGAGAATTCACCTAATTCTCAACAGTTAACTCTTAGTAGGTTTTGAAGGCTAATTGTTACATTCGGTGAATTTATATTTGTTTATGTTACTGACCTGGTCATGAAGTGAGTAACACCAATGTTTCATCTTACTTTAGAGGATTGTAACTTTTAAGAAATTTATATTACTTCACACTTAAATTCAGAAATATATTGCCTAGTAACTTAAACTGAGGCAGATCAAGTAGGGCTTGGGTATTTACTGTAATTGTATAGGTCTAAAAGCTACCAGATAATTACATCACATATATTATAAAATACCTAGTGACCGAGCTTTGCTCAGATAGAATAAGACATGTATTATACAAGTTATAATTAGTAAAATTAAAACACATTTATTACTCAATGAAAACATTTATGTGGTTAAATAAAACCGACTTAATGCACCTTAATTATTTTGGCATAAACACTCTTTACTACCTTGCATAAACACTGAACAAAAATGTAGTGTCCCCGTAAAAGGAATCGATATCATAACCTTCGACACGTGAATCCTACGCTCTAGCACTGAGCTGCTGCATCTGACAAGTTTGAGACGGTCTTTTAGCCAACCTCAATTGTTTTGGCTGATTATATAGGCCTAGAGTTTATTTAATTATTCATACAGTTATTATTAGCCTGTGATCAACTGATTTTTTTAGAAATGGAATGAGGATTGAAAAACAAAAGAGAAATTTAATTTACACCATGTTATATTGGTTTGTTACAGTGACTTCAAGCAATAGAATGAATACGTTTTCTTTCAAAAGACAAAAAATTTTGGAAATAATTTTCTCTGCTTTTAATTCTCAAAGTTATTTTACCCTTTAGTTTTTACAAATTGTTTGGCAATTTGATGATTTTTCATTTATTACATACATAAAATAAATATCTATCCAAAACCTCTATTCACATATTGTCACCACCATCCTCAATCAACAACTGTCAAACGGTTATAAACAGATGTTTAGATTTGCATTGTTTACATTTGATTCTCCCAAAGCAAATGTTAATTTTTAAAAGTATAATATAAACTTAATATTACAAGGAAACCGGAATTTTCCGGCCAGTGTGAATGTAATATGCTACTTAGACTGATCGCCACTTTGTACCATAGTGAGACAAAACAACATTCTGGCCGAGTAGAGGTTAAAAAAAATTGTACATATTCATTTTAATATGGGGCTGTGTTCATGTTCTTTATAAAGTTGAAAGTATCTGACAAGTGATATATCTTTTGTTTCAGTTGCCAGAAGCTACTATCACAGAATATTATAAATACTTCATGCAAGTCTGTGCATTCATAATCATCAACTACACCCAACCTATTGGTGGGCCCGGCCACACCATTGAGTTGAGTGAATTTCATCTGCAGACAGAAGAGGAATCATATGATGTCTGGATGATCACGGGTGTTGATAGAAGCACAGGAGAAAACTTTGCTATTCATCTTGATGTATTAGAAACAGAGACTCTTTGGCCTATCATAAAAAACTACATTCTACCAGGGAGCATTATCATTACGGAAAGACACAAGGAATTTAATAAAAAAGAAATGGAATCGGAGATCAAGAGTATGAAATTCATTCACCCTAACAAATACCCTCGAACAGAAGCCGACTATCATTTAGATGCCATGTGGAATGCTCTGGTAGAGTATGTAGAAAAGGAAATCCCTCCCAACGAAACAGTTTTATCAAAAGAGTTATATGCATACAAGTTTTTGTACTTAAACAGGGATGAGTTTTTTGAAAAACCAGCTTCAGAGCTGATTCTACCTTTCATAAGTGATGTAAAACAAGTCTACCCTGGTTTGGCTAAGGATCGATATCTGCCAATTAGGAAATCAACTAAAAAAAAGTGAACTGATTAGCTGTAGAATATTTAATGGGCTTTTAATATTTCAAAAATAAACCTAAAGAGGTTTGGACAAGAGACTGAACCTAACCAACCAAGTTAGGAAATAATAAAATAATTAACAGACTTGTTTGTCTTTGGATTTAGATTAGTTAAGTGGGACCAAACTACTTTTTTAACAAAAATTAAACCTTATCTATTAGTCTGTGCATTAATTGTAATTACATTATTTACAATTCACCATTCACAGTTGAAGCTACAGTGATTTTTATTGCTTCCTACAAAAATCACCTTTCCTTTCTACTAAAAACTTCCCCTCATCTCCAAGGAAATGGCCTGAAACAGTTTTATCACATCACCGTAGTAACTGGCCAGTTAAGGGCAACTTCTACAGCTAAACTTCAATGATGCGGATCCAAATCGGTCTTATTGGCCTTCAAGCTTCAAGATATACTCAATGAAGCTGGTAATTTGGTTCTAATTCTCTTCAGAACTTACATAGGACTCAGGGCTCAGAGACCCAATGTCGGACACTATAGAGACTCGGTTGTTGTGCTACCTGCCGCAGAAGATGATATGCTCTGCGTTAACCCCGACAATCACAAAAGTAGCAGAGACCGTATGATACGCAGAAGCGACTCACAATGCTTCGGTTCACTGAACGTGTGAAAGATTTTTACAGTTACACTTCTTGTTGAGGGCCTTACCCCAAACCTTAGGTCCGTTCAGGTGGGTGAAATTGACTGAAGACATGAGTAGCCGACGCTTGCTGGAATGTGGTCCGCCGAGGTTAGCCATAAGCCTGGCAAGAAGCGACTCCCTTGGTGGCTTTGTCGGCGGTGTGTCTAATCAGTTCGTTGAAACTCAGCTCGCAGTCAATCACCACTCCTAAGTACTTCGCAGCGGGTTTAATCTCGATGTCGAGTTTCCTGACAAGCATCGGGATTACCACGTTAAACTGTAGGACCCTTAGTTGCCATCGGCTGTTGGGCTATTAATTAACAGTCCTGTCTAAGGAACATGTCAGCCTTAGTCAGTAAAAAGACTACAAGATCGCGCCACAATAATCTTAAATTCAATCACTAAATTCAATTAGACCCGTCTATAACGGTTAACAATCATAGTATTCTAAAAGTGAATCAAACCAAATTTTTGGTTTGATTCACCACATACAGATAGTTTAAGACGTAAAATTTCATCTGGTTTATTCGTTTTAAGAAACTTATCAAAATTTTGTTCACAAGAAATCTTGTTGAAAGTTTATTATGCCCATATTGATTCTCATATCAGCTTTGGTATAGAAGTATATGGTGCGACAGCTAAACAAATTTTAAAAAGTATTTTAACTCTTCAAAAAAAGGCCATAAGAATTATGTTAAATTTTGACAGTAAAAAATCAGTAAAAGAACATTTTTCTCAACTAAATATTATGACAGTTTATGGAAAATACATTTTTCAAACAATTATGTGTGCAAAGGCTTCCGAAGATACGCTTCCTCAATTAGGCACACACCATGATTATAATACGCGACACAAAAATTACCCAGCCATAAATATACATAACCTGGAGTTTTATAATAAAAAAAACCAACTGCCGCTGGAGTAAAATTTTTAAACAAATTACCCAGGGTCATAAAACAGATCAATGAAATAAATACTTTCAAAAGAAAATTGAAAAATTACATAATTAGTAAATCGTTTTATTCGTTTGATGAATATTTAATTGCTTGACTTTGGTATGAACTTAACTTTATTTTATATTAATTTATATGTGATATTAAGTGTGACGCCATTCTGATCCTGTAATTGTGACATAATGAATAAAGATTGTCTGATTCTGAATCCTCATTCATACTTGGCTTAAAATACCTACCTGGGTAGGTTGCCATTTCAATGATCTAATCTAATCTAATAAAAATCAAATGACGAACAGGATTCAAGCGAAAAAAAAGATTTTCTGGATCCAGATAGCTTATAAATTAAAGCCATAATTTCTGTTAGATCAGAAATTTAATTTTAGTATATAAATATATAGTTTTCTTTATGCCTGCCAAGAAATTTTACAAAAATTAAATTACATCAATAACATCAAAGTTATTATTTTGTACATACAGTATTGATTTTAAATGAAAAAATAAACTTAGACTGTCATTAATATGCTATGATTGATTTTAATTTAGTTGAAACGCTAAAAATATGTGATATCAAGACAAATAAAGCTAATGCATAAATAACTATTAAGTAGATTGAGTAAAATATATTTTTCTTAACAAACAAAACTCAAATACAAAAACCTATGTGAAAAAGACAGTTCAGTGACTTATTATAAACTTTTTAAATGATATATAAAAAACTTGACACCAGGTTTCAAAATAACAGTATATGATTTAATTTTCTCCGCTTATACAATAGTATATGATATGGAGAAAGTATTGTTTTTGTCAGAATTTTCGAATTTGAGTTGAGTAGTTATATCCATTTTGGGGTCCCCTGAATCCAAAAAAAGTGGGTTCGACGTGCTGTCTGTCCATCTGTTTGTCTGGTGTATAGAGCCTCAGCTTACCCCATTGGTCCGATTTAGATGAAATTTGGTATGTATGTATATATTCACCGTATAATCAGGTGTTTTTTGAATTTTTAAGGACCCCTAAATACTCATAAAAATGTGAAAAATCCAAATTTCTCAAAAATGGCTCTAACGATTTTGAAAAAAAAATTAGTTGTTTATAGTGTCTAGAGTGCTAAAAAATATGATACTACCTGTGTCTATAAAAATGACGGTTTTAAGTTATGGACTTTTAAATGTAAAAAAAATCAATTTTTTAAGTTTTCCGCGCAAACAATAAAGGTAGAGTATAATTTGTCTCCCACCAATAAAACAAGCTTAAAAAACTAAATAAATTAGAATCTCAAATTATTAGTCTACAACTAACGGTCCCAGGGAAAAGTTAAATTTAGTGTCCATGGTAAACGCAGAACATTGTCTGAGAATGCCCAATAATAATCTAAAGGTGAATATTAAAAAATCAATTTCTTCTTTACTATCCAAAAGCTTTCCATGAAACTTGATGTACAGCATAAGGTAACATCACCCAACAAAACACACTCTACAAAGCTTGCTATTATCGGGGTTGGGGGGGTTGTCTTTCCATAAAATTCTAAAAATTAATTTAACTTTGTTTCTCTTCTTGTTATAATTGCTTGATTAGTTAACTTTAAAGAGTGTGATAGTTTTATTAAAGATTGTCGTTTATATATTTACTTAGGGAGAAAGTATCTGTCAGTCCACTAATACCATTTATTTACACAATATGTAAAACCAGAAATGCAATAATTATTAAAATCTTCAAACATTAAAAACTATACTAAAACAATTGCTAGTTCAATACCTAAGATACCTTGTACAATTTGGCACATTTTTAGACCAAGGTCACTGATTTAACAAGCAATGGATATAATGTGAATTTGTTATCTTTCACAATACAGCCTTCTCTCATTTATTACAATATTTGCTACTTGAACAAACTGGAATTGAACTTAAAGTTTATTGGTGCACTTAGAAAGCCATTATCATGTTGGGCACAACTGGTATTTTATATCACAGAAAAATTGTTACACTTGTATGAATCTATACAAGAATGAATCTTTCATTGTATAAATGGCTGAGCTTTTAAGTATCACTGATAACAATTTGTACCACCCACATATTGTTTTGAAGAGAATAATATAACTTCTCTTATACAACTAGTTTGACATATGTTCAATAAAATAATTTGTTAAAAATTAATTTAAAAATAGATTTTAAGGCTAGAACGATCACTGTCACTCAATAATATTAACAATACAACATTATTAAAACCAACAACTAATAAACAACACAAATGATCAACCAATAAAAAAAGAGATAAAAATTCGACAAACATAACATTTTCTACATCTAATCTAAACAATATACTAATCGTACTTTATATATATATATATAGAAATGATTTACAGAATCACTTTTAAAACATAAAAAAATATCATCACCAAGAGTTTCACAGGAAGACGATTTTTTAAGTATTTCTGACATATTAAACGGAAGTTAAAATATATGAAGCCATTCTTGTACAAGCCTATGTTTATATTAACAAGAAGCTAAGTAATAGAAAGAGAGCAAGAAGAAAATATGGCAAATTATTTCCTGGTAAACTTCAGAAGAGTTTACCTCCAACAAGCCATAATTTCTTTATTTCCCTTTCATTGTGTAACGCGCCTGAAAAAAATTACAGTTCATTAGTTTTGGAATTTAAATGTAAAAAATAAATTTTATCTACAGTAAAGCATTGATTATACGGACGTTTGGTGGGTGAAATAATAATATTAAAAAACATTTTCGAGTATTTAATGTTTTAAATTTCCCGCGCGGTACACTTCACACAGTGTGTTCCTGCTGCCCTGCATCAGTTAGTCCGGATAATCAATGTTTTACTGTTAATATGTTTTCTAAATGATCTATTAGTTTATTAAAATTAATTTTCTATACTGTAATAAAAAAATAGCAATTTAAGGTCATGTAACTCTCAATATTGATCAATTTAAATTGATTTTACAATTGAATTATTGACAAATGAAAATTTTTTTCCAATATTATTTAAAGACAAACATGGTAGTAAAAATTAAGTTCAGTAAATAGAAAACAAGGCCATAAATTCAATATACAGTATAAAACAACAAAACCGGTAACAAAAAATTGAGATCATAACATTCCAAACCCAAACTTTCTAAAATATTTCTGAAAAAAATATTGCACTCGGATCCAAACAAAACCAAAAAGTGTGCAAAATAGATGTTGAACGGCAATGGTATGAAACTTCTTGGGAATTTCATGAGACCCTTGGAGTCAAACGACTTCACCACTCTCCTCTGGTGGCAATGAAGCTGGTATTTTTGATAGTGTTCAGAGGTACTAACTAGGTGGATGAAGACGAGGTGAACCTTTACTGACAGCCGCACGAGCCTCGGCCGGGAGCCTTCCAGGATCCGACAATATGTCAGTGGTTGTGCACAGCTGGCGCAATGCATTTAGGACCACTACAAATAAATGAAAAACAGTTGTTTAGCCATAAAATTAGTAAAATATATTGATTAATAATATTCCTTGAAGATATTAAAAACCTCTAGTGAGACAATAATAAGAATTGAATTTCGTGATTGCTATAGTTTTAAATTTATTTTGTTGGAAAAACCTAGATATTATGTAATGTAACGATGCTAATACATCTTTTATCATTTGGAGTATATTTGAAATGAATAATTAACCCGTTTTAAGTCCAACTTCCGATACGTTGGAAGTCTAGAATTCAACACATAAAACTCCACCGAAAACGTATTCGCTAGTAACCAATCGACTGAAAACAGTCACTGTTTATTCAAAATAAAAACAGCAGGTAGTGGTGATAACTTAATATGTTTTAGCGAATTTCCCATAGGGAAGAAGCTATTACCGTAGGTCTCATGGTAAGACTTAAGCCCGGGACCATGTTATTTTTTCTTCTTTAGGTGCCTAGAGACCAAAAACAATAGTCGTTAAAATTTATATATATTCTTCATAAGTGCCAAATGACTTTTATAACTACTTTAAAAATTGTATAGTTGTGTACTGAATGAATGAGTGTTGGTTTTGAAAATTTTTGTTTTAATTATAAAAAACGTTTTCAAGCAAATCAAAGAGAAACAGTTACTGTGTACAACATGAAAACACAATAAAACATAAATAAATTCAAGGAAAAGTTAACAATAAAAATTTTGAAATCATATGGTTTTAGGCAGTTGAGTTGAATCATTTATTTATAGTACCTGGTGACCGAACTTTGCTCGTTTAGAATAATACATGTATTATAAAAATTAATTAGAAAAATTAAAAAAGTATTGCCCCTGGTGGGGTTTGATCACGCGACCTTCGTGTTACGAGGCCAACACACTACCGCTGGACCACGGCGTCTGCCAAATGAGCAATGCCGGTTAAGGTCTTTTAGCCAACCTCAATTGTTTTAGCCGATCATTTACTGTTTAACTATCCATACAGTCATTATTAGCCTGTGACCTACTGATTTTGATATAAACGGAATGAGGATTGAAAAGCAAAAGAGAAATTTAATTTACACATATTAATTGGTTTGTTACAGTGGCTTCAAGCAATACAATAAATATGTTCTCTATCAAAACACGGAAGATTTTGGAAATACTCTTTTCTGTTTTATTTCGCACAGTTATGTTACCCTTAAGTTTTTACAAATTGTTTAGTAACCTGATAATTTTACATTTTACATACATACATAAAATAAATATTTATGAAAAACATCTATTCACATATTGTTCTTTGCCGTCTTCAATCAAGAACTGTCAAACGGTTATAAACAGCTGTTTTGGTTTGTATTTTACATTTTATTCTCCATAAGCGTAATGTTACATTTTTAGATTTTAAACTTAATATTATTTAATACTTTCATAAAGATTTACGAAAACCAATTTTCAATCATGCAGCTCACCACAACCAAAATTTTGAGGGCTGTTATGAACTTAAAGCCCTCCACAAAATTCCACCACATCAAAACCTTAAAAGAAACCAACTTATTTTAAGAAATTCAGAATTGGCCCACCAGTTGGTTTTAAAATCAAAATTTCCTACAGGATTAAATCTCAGATAGTTTATTATTAATATAAATAAATGATTCAACTCAACTGCCTAAAACCATATGATTTCAAAATTTTTATTGTGAACTTTTCCTTCAATTTATTTATGTTTTATTGTATTGTATTTTCATGTTGTACACAGTCACTATTTCTATTTGCTTGAAAACGTTTTTTATAATTAAAACGAAAATTTGCAAAACCAACACTCATTCATTCAGTACACAACTATACAATTTTTAAAGTAGTTATAAAAGTCATTTGGCACTTATGAAGAATATATATATGTATAAATTTTTAAAATTTTCTAATTTTATATTTCACCATTGGAATCAGCTTATAAAAAACTACCCAATTAAGTACCTTAAAGTTTTTTTCTATCTACAATGGTTACCGAGATATTAAAAAATCTAAACACAGTACGTTATGTTGTGGGGCTCCAATCCAATACTATAATACGAGCAAGGTTTGTATATATATTTGCACACGGATCTCGAAAACGGCGCTGAGGAATTTCTTTAAATTTTGGAAATAACTAATTTCCGAGTAGAAAATAAGTTCTAGATAGGTCTAATGTCCAGGAAAATTCGTGTTTTCTTGTAATATTAAGTTTAAAATCTAAAAATTTAACATTACACTTATGGAGAATAAAATGTAAACAATACAAACCAAAACAGCTGTTTATAACCGTTTGACAGTTCTTGATTGAAGACTGCGGGGAACAATATAGAGGTTATGCATTAATATTTATTTTATGAATTAAATAAATGCAAAATTATCAGGTTACTAAACAATTTGTAAAAACTTAAGGGTTTAAGGAACTTAAGGATAGCTGTGCGAAATAAAAGCAGAAAAAAGTATTTCCAAAATCTTGCGTGTTTTGATAGAAAACGTATTCGTTGTATTGCTTGAAGCCACTGTAACAAACCAATTAATTTATGTAAATTAAATTTCTCTTTTGCTTTTCAATCCTCATTCCGTTTATAACAAAATCAGTTGATCACAGGCTAATAATAACGGTATGGATAATTAGACAGTAAATGATCGGCTTTGGCTGAAAGACGTTAAACGGCATCGCTCAATTGACTAACGTCGTAACAGCCGCAGTGGGCCTTCAGCCCACTGAAACCTCACATCCGATCCGATCCGAAGAACTATAGGCCACGTTCCATTGCCACCAGGGGCGATACTTTTTCTTCAGTGCTATATTAATTATGGTGTATTAAAACGGTTTTATTTCAACCACATAAATGTTTTCATTGGGCAGTAAATTTGTTTTAATTTTGCTAATTAACTTGTAAAAACGTGTCTTATTCTATCCGAGCAAAGCTCGGTCACCAGGTACTGTTAATCTTATGGAGGATAGGGAAAAATTAATATTTCCCATATTAATCAATAGTTTGGATAAAACTTGATATTTAGCTTCATGTGGTTGAGCTCTATTCATTTATGCTTAAAAATCATATATTATGTGTTTATCATGGCAGCAAACCTGCATACTCTTTTCCCATGTTATTCATGTAGGGAATAGGCAAAGTCCTTTATTTATGGACAGATGTTGATGAAAGTTGGTATAAATGTTAAAAATAAAAATTGTTGATGCTAGAAATGCCTACTTTCAGTGTTCCTCACAGCAGCGAGCCTGCACACTTTCCCATGTTAATCTTATGGAGGATAGGCAAATAATTCTCACGTTTATTGACAAATTTTTATAAAACTTGTCAAATATTATTATTATTATTATATAATTGATTTGGAAATTCGCTGAGTACGCAGGTCTGCTGCGACGGGGGTATTTGCTTTTGCCGGATGCTGGCTCTAAAAGCTGTAAGCTGCTGGCGTCAGTTTCGCGTCGCTAGTTGCCGTGGTAGTTCTTTTTACTGTTGAATTTTTAAAGCTTTTCTAGGTTATACTCAAATTAATAACCAGTCTTCAAAAAGTTAACTTATGAATCAATATTTAACTATTGTCTATTTGTTATAGAATACCATAAAAATAAACAACATTTATATATTTATTTAAACTGTACTGCAGGAAAATAAATGTCACATTAAGAAGGTATTTTTTACTTTACTTTGGAGTACAGTAAAATTAAAAGTAAAGTAAAGTTTGGAGTAAAGTAATTTGTCATTGGTTTTTAAGAAATAAAAATAGGGTCAAGAAAAACATAGGGCGTCTAGCGAGTCATCATAAAGAAATTCCCTTATTTTCCCTGACTTTCATATTAGATGCACCACTTCCCTGAATAAAATGTTTGTAACTATTGAATAATTTTTAAATAAAATCAGTCTATTAAATGAACTCATTCACACATAAAATCAAATCGTTAAATTAAAATGTACAAATGAACAAAAATTAATTGGGGAGCGTAAATCACTATTCTTTCACTTCCAAACCGGCTCTCGCTGTTGACTAGAAAGAAGGAAGAATGACGGCTGCCATGTATACAATTAAACTTACCAACACGTTTAAAATTCTGCCAATTTTGCGAGATCGAAATTCCCTATTTTTTGGGGAAAAATGGGAAAATATCGTAAAACTGTGGTAAATTTAGTAAGTAAGTTAATCGATTACTGCACAGTAAGTATACTCACTGTATACTCTTTCTCTCCCCCTACCACTGTTGCGCCTGTACGCAGACATCGACCTACCCCATGCCATTACGACGGCATATTCGTTACTCGAATAAAATAACCTCATTCCAAGAATTATTTCCTGTTGAACGTCCCTCTTGGCATTTTTTACTCCCAAGGCACTTCAGCCATAGCGCCTTTTGCGCACCCCTGTGGGTTGCGGCATTATCACATAGCAAAAAGCCATTGGTGATTGGCGGGATTTGAACCCGGGACCTTGGGCACCAAAGCCCTGCACTTTCCCCTAGACCAGCACGCTCCCCCTCTTGGCATTTTATGTTCTGTCCCAAATTTGAAAGTTCTGAATCCTTCACAAAATAGTGGTTTCCCTGATCAATGTATAAATTTACTGATTTTTCCCTGACCTTTTAATACAGTTTTAAATTCCCTACTTTTCCCTGTCGCTATACACCCTGTTACATGTTAATGAACTTCTAATACAAATATACTCCAAAATTCACAACCTTGTGTCTAATGAAACTATAGAAAAAAGTAAAAGCATAACAGAAAAATCAAGGAGCATTTAGCACAAATGACCATGACTATGTATGTACCTTGATGTTTGAAAACATAATACAATAAAACCTCGTTAATCCGGACTTCGCTTAATCCGGACAGCTAATGGATCCCAGTTTTAATGCGCAGAACGCTGATTAGTAGCATGCGATGGTCACCGTACGACTGCGCCCGGCGATGTGAGTGTGCGTATGCCGAGTGCGGGCGGTCACAGCGCAAGGCGTACGTGCCGTTACCATGGTTACAGTGGTACTGTCAGCCAATAGTAGCTCAGTCACATGATTGTGTTTCTCCTGCTCGTGTCAGGCCGTCAGTTGCTCCACAGAGGTCAATTGCACTGTACGTTTTAGTTGCGTTGTTTAATTGTGAAATTAACAGAAAAGAAAGGCAAATAAAGTTCAACTCCTTCTTCAAACTAGTTTAGTCACTTGAGGACGAACCTCAACCCTCATGTTCAAAGTAATTTTGTCTTTTTTCGTTGTCTCATTTTTGTATGACCGTAAATACCAAGTGTATATTTTTGTTCAAATGTAACTACTGTATGTATTGTTTGTACAATATGTATTTTTATATTCAGAACATACATACTATTCAAGTTATTCTGCAAAAGGTGTTTCATTATATACAAGGGGTACCCAAAATCACTGTCTTTCTTCGTTTTGGATTATTTGTTTTAATCCGGACTTTCGTTAATCCGGACGACTTGGAGCCCCAATTAGTCCGGATTAATGAGGTTTTACTGTATCACATTAATATACCTTTCATGTTGCCTTTAAAATACTGCTATATATATATATCAGAAAATATTTGAAATCTTACTTGATGAATCTTGATTGTGTTCATTTAGGCTACATACAAATAAGTCAATATTTTATCTTCACAATCCCCATTACCTAAGGAGGTGTCCTATGTCTCTGAGTGTGTGTGAGATTCAAAGAGAGATTCACCAGAAGGGATTCATTGATCTAACAGTACTCACAAGGCCTCAGCACGCTAAGTGTGCAGTGCTGGTCCACCCAGTTGAGCGTCGTCCTGTACAGCTCATCCAGACTTTGTGTTGAGACTTGGGCATTGAAAGAATTCAGCAATGGCTCACACAACAGGCTCAACTGATTAATAACAGTCAAGGAATGAAACAATATCCCACAATTTGATTGAGAAACTATTCTGACTTTGATAAAACATGTTTACAACAATAAAAAACGTTAATTGGGATTACAACTACAATAGGCCATGATTCAGGTTACAAAAACGAAATAGATATTTCAGGTAACATCCATTCTAGCAGTAAGGACATAAAACTTTGCACAGGTTCACAAAATTCATAAATTGTTACCCAATATGTTGTAGTCCTTGGTGGTACCTTTATAGCTCCATTTCATGTAAAACTAGTTATTTGCAACTATTTAGTTGTATATTGAAATGTATATATTGCTAAGTACAACCGTAGGATTTTTCAGCCCCTTGTTCCACAGTCTAATTACTGAGAAATACACCTACCACCAAATTAAATATCTCTGTCCATCATACTTCCTTTTTTAAGCGCCACACCTAATATAACACCATTATATTGTATAATGCTCTCCCTGATTAATTACAAGGTGAACATGATTTTAATTGTTTTAAAAGGAAACTCAAGGTCTTTCTTACAGAAAAGTGTTCTTATTCTATTGAAGACTTTACCGAGAAAGACAATTTGTAGTTTCATTTAAAAACCACTAGAATGCAGCACCAATTGGTCTATCACTCCTAATGGTCAATGTAACTGTCATAGCTTGAGAAAAAACTATAGGCGACCTGTTGACATGAGAGGATCAGCTGAGAATGACAAATCCGTCTAAACACAGACGTCGTGGTTGCCGCAGCAAGGGTGTATTCCGTGCTATTCTGTGTGTCGCGGTAGCGTGCACAGAATACTACAACAGATATATACATGCATTGCGGTTTAGGGCTGCCATTAGTTATTTCTTAAATGGTAATCTGTTTATTGAAACAATACAGGTTAGGTTAGATAAGTTTTTCTTGAGGTATTCACGTTACTGAATGTATGATTTGAAATTTAAATAAAAATCGAAGAAAAATAAAAGGATACAATCCAGAACTTCCAGTTCTCTTGTGTGCGAACTCGGACGTACTCGTCGTACATCTCCTTCATCTTTGTGCTGCGGTGACGAGAGACCGGTGCCCCCGTGGCAGGTAACATGGCTTGGCAGTTGCTAGAACCAAACAGTTGATATTACTTTACATTTCAACCAACAAAGTGATAACAATGGTTACAGAATCTGTGGCCAAGCTGTTACTGGTTCAGATTCTGATGTTGGTAAGTTTTTATCTGGTCATCTTGAACAATACCAACTCACACTAACCTTTACTTGACATGTCCCATGCACACAGTTCTGGAGAATTGTTGACAGACAAAGAACAGTACAGAGCGGTTGATCTGAATCAGAATCATTCAGATTCCAGCTTATTCGAGAAAAAAATAAATAAAAATTATAACAGTTAAAATGTGAGTTTCATCTCGAGCACCTTCAAAATTTCAACAGATGCTGCCGCAGTACTTGCTGTTAAAAACAACTAACATTGATTACGCAATATATGCTATACACACCACAAATAAGTTATCTTTTTTAATTGGAGTGTTTTTTCTTAAATATAAAAATGATTTCTCTGTTTATACTACACTTCCCAACTATAATTTTTATTTTTTAATAAAATTAAACCATTTTTAACACATTAAACATAATATGACATATTCGGGATATTCTGCAAAATTTAAATATATAAATTAAACTTAATATTTGCTAAATCAAAATATAATTTAATTATGATATTTTTATTTCTTTTTTACTTTTCATTAATTTTTTCAATTTATTTTATTTTATATTTAATGTGTAATGTCAATAAAGCACTCTTGGTTTTTAGCGAATTTCCCATAGGGAAGAAGCTATTACCGTAGGTCTCATGGTAAGACTTAAGCCCGGGACCATGTTATTTTTTCGTCTTTAGGTGCCCAGAGTCCAAAAACAATAGTCGTTAAAATTTATATATATATATATATTAAGTAAAGTTAAAATAATTAACTGAGTATCCTTGACAAACATTATTTTATTTTAACAACATGTTTCAACCTTTAAAGGCCATTTTCAAGAAATATATATATGTGTGTCTGTTAGCACAATAACTCTCGTAAAAATGGTCCGATCGAGACCCAATTTGGTAGAGACATGTATTCCTACAAATGCTCGGACGACATCGTAAACCAGACATATCGGTCAATGGCAACGGGTAGTTTGGGGGGGTTTTGTACCCCAAAATGGGGTTTTTTGCGTTTTTTACATGTAATTTTTATTTAATGTAAATTTATAATTTTATATTTCACCATTGGAATCAGCTTAAAAAACTACACAATTAAGTTTCTTAAAGTTTTTCTCTATCTCCAACGGTTACCGACATATTAAAAAATCTAAACACAGTACGTTGTATTGTGGGGCTCCAATGTTAATCTTATGGAGGATAGGGAAAAATTAATATTTCCCATATTAATCAATATTTTTGGATAAAACTTGATATTTAGCTTCATGTGGTTGAGGTTCTATCCATTTATGCTTAAAAATCATAGTTAATGTGTTTATCATGGCAGCAAACCTGCACACTCTTTTCCCATATTAATTATATAGGGAATAGGCAAACTCCTTTATTTATGGACAGATGTTGATGAAAGTTGGTATAAATGTTAAGATAAAAATTATTCATGGTAGAAATGACTTCTTTTAGTGTTCCTCACAGCAGCTAACCTGCACACTCTTTCCTATGTTAATCTTATGGAGAATAGGCAAATAATTCTCATGTTTATGGACATATTTTTATAAAACTTGTCATATATTAAATTATTGATTTGGAAATTCGCTGAGTCCGCAGGTCTGCTGCGACGGGGGTATTATTTACAACATAATATTTATTGAGATAGACAAAGGTGACTGTTAAGTGTTTTTTGTTTATAAAAACATATGTTTTTATTAAAATCAATTCAAAAAAGTAAACAAACATGGATGAAATGTTTTGCTTTAATACATCAAACTATATCACAGTAGGCAAATATCATGTCTTTCATTTCAAGTGTTTTTTAGTGTAAAATCATATACAACCACGGAATACAACCACGTAAGTCATACACCGCAAGGTCCTCCTAACAAATTCATGGTTCCTCACAGGGCCGGATAAATTGAATTTCATCTATGAACTCTTACTGCTTCACAATTCATTCTCATTTTAATTTTGTGTTTGATAATACAACATACCAATCACACGCAGTGAGGAGTTTAGCCATCTACCTTTTTAAGGTCAATAAAGATTTTCAAGGCTAGGTTGGACTCAATCAATTTTGTTTTAACTTCATTGCAATCTCAGACGGAAATTTCACCGATTCAATATAAAAACCTAAACCAATATTTGACCGAAATACAAAAGAAACATGCGGACTTTGAACTCAATTTCGAGCGTGCATTGGCGTATGAAGGTGATAATCCTATTCCCGACGATCTATTGATTACAGAACAAAATTCCATTAGCAATCTTTTTACTGACCTAGTATCATCTATCCAATTACTAATTGATGAAAATGTACCCAATCAAACTCAACCTCAACTTAGCTCGCAATCCAATACTTCCAACAGTATGGTTCAAGGTATGCTAGAGATGAAACGGGCGTTATATCGTCAGGCTTCCAATCAAGAATACTAACGTGTCGCTAGGACATTCCCACACTGCGGCAAAGCAACCCCTTTTAGCCATGGAGCGTAAGTTTAACAAGGACCCACGCTTTGCAAAACTATATCGTGACTTCATGTCAGAATATACCAATCTTGGGCACATAACTGAATGTGACAAACCTACCCAAGATACAGTTCATTATTATTTGCCAAATCATGGTATTCTAAAGGAATCCAGTTCCACTACCAAGTTGAGGACTGTTTTTGATGCAAGCTGCAAATCCAGCTCTGGGTTGTCACTAAACGATATACTCATGGCCCGGGACTAAGCTTCAAAATAATGTTGCTGACATATTGGTGCAATTCCGCAGACACAACATTGTCATTTGTTGTGACATCAAACAGATGTACCGACAGATTTTGATTCATCCTGATGATAGGAATATTCAACTCATTTTATGGAGATCTGACACCTCTAAAGACTTCAAAACATTTCAATTGAACACAGTAACATACAGTGTCAACAGCTCCCCTTATCTTGCAATTCGTACCTTACATCAATTGTACACTACTCTTTGAGGTCATGATATCTGCTACTCTTTTCTGGCAAATCACTCATCCACTTCTGTTGTATTTTAATCACATACTAATTTTAGATTATATGTACTTGTTATGATTTTGTCACTGTAAATTAAACTCTTATTTTACATAAATTAATGAAACAGGAATTAATTGGGATATACATGATTGTTAAATTTATTAGTTTTTTAATTTTATCAGCAATTTAACGAGATCATACCATACAATGCCAACAACTGACCTGATGGCAGAGTTGAGGGAGTCCACCTGTTGTCGGAGACTGTCTATCTCGTCCTTGAGCTGCTGCCTGTCAGACCTCAGTTGCCTAATGTACTCTGCACCTTTCTGGAGCATAGCTGCTTTGCTTAGCTGAAAAATCATCGGTTTAATTAAAAGGTTAATTTATATATTATTGCCTCTTGAATTATATCGATATATAATTATATGATATATGCACAAGTAATAAGTAAATTAAATGAACTTGAGCTCCCTTTAAACATTTGATTTTTTACATGATACATGACACGTGTTTCCAATCTTAGTTCATTTTCACAGTATATTATGGTTGGGTCGATTCCAAACATCGATTCTCGATTCCACCGATTCCCAGGGTTAGAATCGGAATCGAAAATGATCGCCGAAAGTCGATTCCAATTCTTTGATTCCAAGCATTCGTTGTTCCGCTGACAACAAACGGCGAAAGAAAGAATTATGTTAGTTTTCCTCGACACGATGTCGTAATAAGATACAGTTGTCATTGTTTTGATGAAACTCGGATCAGGAAACCAATCGTCGCCCTACCGACTTAAAATATCGTTCACTTTCAGTTTATTGTCGTAGCCGCGTAAATAAAAACCAATATTTTATTTCAACGCAATATGATAGTAACAAGTACCCAGGTAAAATTCAATAAATATCCGAAATTACTTATAGCCCATATAAAAAATGAGCATTTACACTCAAACTTTTTGTTTTAGTTTACATCGTCAATACGAAATATCTTTGCTCGAACTTAAAAGTGCAAATGACGAATGACGTAAATTTGTATCCTCATTAAAATAATGCAAGAACGTCATTGGTCGGTTCAAGGTTGCAATGTACCTCGTAATTATTCTTATTTCAGTTACCGATAAACTGCAATAGGATATTGAATCTCAATATTGAATGTCGCCGTCAATGCCGGCTATCAGAAATGACGTAAATTCGTATCCTTTTTAAAAGTAATGTAAGAACGTCATTGGTCGGTACAAGGTTACAACATATCCCGTAATTATTCTTATTTCAGTTACTGATAAACTTCAATATGATATTGAATTTCGTTATTGAATGTCGTTGTCGACGCCGATTATCGGAATACTGTTAATTATATTATTCCGTGAAATAAACTTTTAGGCAACAAAACAAGTATATTCATTTTCAATAATAATTATTAATGGGATTAGTTGTAAAAAATAATAAGCCCATTTAATACTTCTGTTTTCATACAAATGATTGGTTACAATATTTCGATATGACGGACTATTTTTCTAAATTAGATTCACAAACTACAATACAATACGAGACCAAGGATACCAAGTAGCCTACACGACCTAGTGCCATTCTCGTTTATCCATTGATGAATTTGCTAACATGATGCTAATGGGAATTTTTAAACGTTGATAGTTCAATGAAAAATGTGTTCTCTATTTAGTAAGTTAAAATAATCCGATTATATCAATTTACTCTAAAAGCCGGCACTATCATTTTGTGGGTATAATTATATCCCGAAAACACTTTTGTTGCCCACATCGTCTGCCGCCGTCTGATCATGGTTCATAATTAATTCTTTTGTCTTTTTTGTCTGTTATCATTGTGCAACAAAGTTTCAGTAGTGAAATACATTAACTATTATTTATTGTGTTGTCATTAAAATATGGATCTTTGAAAGATGATGGATTGCAATATTATTTTTTTCCTAAATGGCGTAGTCTGCCCACTGTCATAATTAGTTAACAATAACACGAGTCACCCTCGTGTTACGTGTTCTTGTTTCGCACGCTCAACCAGTCTTTATTTACGTTTAGTGAAATTAAGGTTGGTGAAATAAATTCAGTGGATTAGACTGTGATGCTATGTTTAGTTCATTCATTCATTCATTCGAAAGGGCGGATTTACCCAAGGCGCTTCAGCCGTAGCGGCTTTTTGCGCATCCCTAAAAATTCTCTTTCCTGGAGAATCAGGAATCTTCTAGATGAAGAGACCTGGAAAACTGCAGCAGCCTGTCGACGAGCTCGTCAGGAGGCAGAAAACTACCCCTTACCAAATTTCCCTGAGTGGAGGACCTTACCTCTACCAGCTCTATATAATCAAAGAGTAGATGATCTGCAGTATGTGCTATGTTTAGTGAAAATGACTGCTATATAAACGCCCAAACAAATATGGTCATAACAAAATTATTTTTATGAAAAAAGGTCTGTATAAGCAACTTCAACCAAAAGATGAAAGTGGAAAACATTAAAATTTAAAAGAATCTATTTTTTGGGCCCAACCAAAATATTTTTTGAGTAGCGAGTGTGGCCGCCGCTCGGTAAGGGTTAAGGTTTAGGAATTATTCTTTACACTTGGGTCCAAATATAGATGTAAATTTATTTCATTCTTCTTAAATATTCTCTGAAGGATTAGCTAGACTGTGCGAGAACGCCTTCGTCAACATTACAAATTATAAATTAATCAAGTGTTAGTGCTTACTAGAATGAGATAATTTACCTTTTAAGAAGCCTAATATACCATAAACATTTAAGAATATAAAAATAAACTAAACCTTCCTTGGTACCTTACCCCAAATCTAAATTTCCCCTAAGACCCTAACACTAAACCTAAACCTTCCTTTCCATTTGGTTCTTTAAACTAAGAACAAGTTTTCGTTTGCTTCTTCTTCAACTCTTTAAATTAGTTGTAAAGTAACAAAATACCTGCCAAGAAATTTACGAATGAGGTTTTCTAGTGTTTCATAATCTCTTAGATATGATAAGTATAGAAACAATTTTTGTCAACCTATTTATACTAAGCCCTGTTTCTAATTGTGAGTTACACTGACCTTGGCGTTGGGGTTCTGGCTGAGCTGTGGTATGAGGCTGTGCAGAGTGTCAAAGCCATTCTTGATGTTACACCTCCGCTTCTGCTCTGCATTGATGTGACTCACACGCCGATGTTCCTGCAACCCAACTATGGTTTAAGCTCTTGAGCAGTTCTTGTAGTAAAATCTCTCGATTCTCGATCAGTATATACATTTGGACTGAACAAGGTCCTTTGATCGCTTTCACAGATTTAGTTAGATGGAAAGTGTCGAAAGCAAGCTTACCTGGATGATAAAATTGGTTTGGATAAACTTCTCTACAGGTGATCCATGCCGTTGCAGATGGCAATTAGTTATGGCTTTGGAGCCAAATGCACATTATTAAAGCTAGAATCATTGACTAATAGGCCAATAAACAAAGGCATTTGGACGCAGTAACCATCATAAAAATATCATAAGATTTTTCTCAGAATTGAACCAACATCATTCAGATTATGGAAAGGGTACAAAAAATATAACATCATATTGTAAAAGCAGACCTGCATACTAATGGAATTTCCATTGATTGAGGAATTACTTGTGGTGATACAAACTATTTAGGTTATATCAATTTACTCAATCTCCATAAAAATAATTTATGCATATACAGTTTTGAAGGAATGGTGTTTTTGGCATCTGTGGTCCCCAGCCTTGGTCTTACTACGAAGACTATTGTAATAGTTCTAATTTCATCAAAATATTTACTGAAAACATACCTGGTTGGTATGAAGTTCCTCGACAATATCATGCTATTTAGCGTTGTATCTTTAATTTTGTCCTTGTACTTCATAAGAATAAGACATTAGAGGTAGGAATTTTTTAGGGAAGAAGGTTATGTGAATTTTACCTGGCTGAATTTTAATATTCCCAATTTTTTCTATAATTGTAAAATCCTACAAAAAATTTTGTATTTATTCATTGAATTAAGTTATTATTATATTGGTGGAGGATGAAAAAGGTTCCAATAGTAATGGATTTGGCAACATGTTTTTTACTTATACAGACTATCTCATTTATTTTCTAGGATAATTAATAATGTAGGGCAATGAACAAAGGCTCCAGGCAAAAGTCCAGTATTGAACCATAGGAAAAATATTGCTCAGAACTGAATCAGCGACATTCAGATTATATAAAGGGTATTAATAAAACTCCTGAATTATCCATCTACATAACCAGGAAAGCTGAACATCAATTCTTTCCAATCTACAAAGCAAGGTGTTTTCAAAGTAACTTGTTTGACTTATCTTGTAAAAAATGACACAATTTTGAAGTTTTGAGGTGTGTTTGGTTTGTTTTGGGTATTTTGGCATTTTGATTTTGGGTACTTTTGTTGTACCTCTGGCTCATATCTATCTCTTAAACATTATTTCTTCGATATTTATCTGGTAACCAAATGCTCAGACATGATTGGTTGCAATGCTTTTCTTTTCCTTCTACCTAAACTGTTCATCCTTACCTTTCAAATCCCTACAAATCCATTTTTTTTCAGTGGTTTTGTTCTGATATTGACTGCAACTGTAACTTAAGCAAAACTAAAACTGCATAAAGTATAAATAAATATAGAAGACTCGGGTTCAAATCCCCATTGTACAATCAAAACATTTATCTTAAAAAGGTTAATGTCATTCAAACAAACGATGATATACAGTAGAATCACACTAATCTTAAATAATTGGGGCAGGTGCTGCTTTGGATTGCTGAAAATTTTCACTAATCGATCAATTGTCTTCAATAATAAACAATTGATACTAAATGTTGTTTGCGAGTTATTTTGAAATAACAAAACACTTCTCCTTTTAAATCATTCTTACCGTTTCGTTTATTCATGACATGACAAATCAGGCCAGCATCAAGATAATAAACGGACAAAATTACCAATTTATATAAGAATTAGCTTCCGTAAGAACGCTGATTCTTTATATAATATTGATTTCTTTATTGTCGATTTGATAAAAGGTATCTGTGATCAAACAAAACAGTAAAATAGTAACAGTAAAACAATAAACAAAACAGTAACAGATCGCTGATGTTTTAAATGGTCGGGGACCATGCTAAAAAAGGAACATGTGCAATCTATCAGTTCAGCAATTTTACAGCGGCCCAACAGAGAGTTCATGAAACTTGTGTTTCAATACATTGATGTAAAATATCAATAAATCTTGATTTATGCTCATAAAGTTGTTTTTATTGAGTTCCAATCATTTGCCTTGATTATTAGGATATGATAAAGAATAAAAAAAATTATAATTCAACCAATTGGCCAAAAAAAAAAAAAAACGACCAACGGGATTCGGATTACCAGAGTTCTAGTGTACTTTTATTGAACTAATATTTAACACTTTAAAATAAGATTTTTTTTAATGTTTTGAAAATTAACTCTAGGGCACAGCCAAAAGGAAAAAAAATATAGATTGTAGAGCACTGTTATAAGAAAGATTAGATTAGGTTATAATGCAAATTACCTTATAGACACCGGTGGTGGGTGAGTGAGGTGTCGCTGAACCAGGACTATCAACGTTGAGGGGCGATAGGCTGAGGCAGTCACTGGCCCCAGGACTGTCTGGGTGCTTGGGACTATTGCTGGCACTGCTTATAACCTGATTAGACGGGAAATAACCAACTTAACCACTGATTCTTAACATTTTGGTTGATTTGAAGAACTGCTAGCCGAGCTTTAACTATTAAATAGTTTTACATTGTTTAGAAATAGCAATACAGTGGGCATCTGGACTAGGGAGGTGTGGTGGTTTAATAACACCACCCTGGGGGTGGTGTTATTAAACCACCACACCTCAGAACCCTCAGAACCCCGGGTTTACTAACATAACAATGGATGGGTA
This sequence comes from Nephotettix cincticeps, assembly GCA_023375725.1. Classification (NCBI taxonomy): domain Eukaryota; kingdom Metazoa; phylum Arthropoda; class Insecta; order Hemiptera; family Cicadellidae; genus Nephotettix; species Nephotettix cincticeps. The sequence goes on from CM041791.1 coordinate 38,803,770, forward strand.
AACAGTTGTTTATTTTTATTTAGTTTTATACTGATACTTACTTATTAATTAATATGAATTATAGAATAACAGTGTAATAAAGGTACCAAATATGAATAAAAAAAAAATAAAACACAGATATATAAAATAAAATTCTTTTAACAAGTATAATATAATTTTCATCAGTGATAAATAATCATCAAAAATTATGAGAGAATAGTTTTTCTTTTTCCTTTGGATGATTGTTATGTTTATATTAATTTAGTGATAAATAAACTTGGTAGAAGATTTTAATAACTTTATTAGAGGCAGGTTTACCAATCGGATTGATTGTTGCTTTTTAAATTATAATTTAGAATGAAAAAATTAAACAAATTTGTATGACCCAAGTCATAAAAAGCTCTATCCTGATAAGCTGCCCCAAGATAGTTAAGAGTTGACTGTAGAGTACACCAAACAACTTGTAGTTACGTGAATGAACAGGAGTGTAAGGTTAGTTCTACATATTCTCCGTACAGTCAAATAAATGCATATCATTCTGAATCAAGTGCGCCTTTTTTAGCTGATATTTTTGTTAGTGAATAATGTTGTTTGTTACAAGCCAGTAATGAGAAAAATTTATATAATAAAAAGTAACATGATCAAACTGTAGTTTCAGTAACAGGTTATTGTGGGACATACCTGAGAAGTAGCTTGCACCGGTGACATCTGAGACATCAAGAGTGCTGCTGGGGGCGGTGGGTAGTGCAGCATGGGAGCGGATGTCTTGCGGTGCCTGGCCCCACCACTTGCGCCACCCGTGAAAGTGAAAGTCTCGTATATCTGGGGGATCCGGTTGTCGGCAATGCTGCCTCCTCGCGAAGACAGGTTCAGTGAACCATTGTCTCTAAAGAAAGGAAACAAATTGTCTAATTGAGATAGAACTCATTTTACATATCCTAAGAGTAAAATAAGCGGAGTTGTATAAAAGTCTAGTTATCAATAGCAAAAATGTTTTCTGATTAACAAATTTACAGTTTATAGGAATTACAATACGATAGGGATGGGTCGATTCCAATTTTTTTTCTATTCTGATGCCGATTCAATATAATTGATTTCTGATTCCGAATCCATCTATTCCAGGCATTGATTGTTCCCGCTCCAATGAATGCAATGCTTATGAATAAGTATTTTTAATTAAGGCTATGCACCCAGAATTTTAAGATCAAGCTTACCCGAGGGCTTTTTTGTAAAATTTTCGAGCTCGAGTTTTTCAAGCTGAGTTTAAAAAAAGTCATCAATAAATTCTCCTCCTCAAAAACTAAAAGTATGTATAAGTTCAGGTTATTAATATGAATAATTCATTGATTGGCTTATTAATCAATTGGAAGCTTATTTTTTCAATTAATTTTTGTATATGGAGCCTAAAGTGTTTCAATAGTCATACAAATCCTTAGATAAACAATTGATCAAGGTTAGTCCTCTGAAGTAAAAATTCAAGGATTATTTTACAAACTACAAATTAATGAAAATATATTATTTAATCAATACATTGGATTATTAATCAAAACCTCAATAATTAGACCAACAAAGTTAAAACTCATACAAGTTATTTTGAATTGTAACCCATTGGCTTACAACCCCGATTACTGTAGGTCACATCGCAAGACTTAAGCCTGGGTCCATGTTATTTTTTTGTCTTAAGGTGTCCAGAGGCCAAAAACAATAGTCGTTAAAATTTATATATATATATATATATATATATATGTGTGTCTATGATTGGACCATTTTTACGAGAGTTATCATGTGGATAACTCTCGTAAAAATGGTCCGATCGAGACAAAAAAACAAAATATGATAGAGGTGTATTCCTACATTTGCTCGGACGAGTTTGTAAACCAGACTTATCGGTCAATCGAAACAAGTAGTTTGGGGGGGGGGTTTGAACTCAAAAATTTGATTTTTTGCGTTTTTCATGTGTAATTTAAAATATTTTTAAATTTGATCTGTCACCGTTAGAAACAGCTTAAAAAACTACACCATTTAGTTCCTTAAAGATTTTCTCTATCTCCAATGGCTAGTTTTGTGAGAACGATTCAGAAGAATAGTCCGTTATATTGAAATATTGTAGTCATAATTTATTTGGATGAAAAACAGAAGTATCAAACAGGTAAATTATATTTTCAGCAAATCCTGTTACAAAAACAAATTATCATGGAAAATAAATATTCTTTGCTGTCGAATTTCAGATCTTCATTTTAAAGTTTTGTTGCCGAGTTCATTTCACGGAATAATAATTAACAGTATTCTGATAATATGCACTGAAAAACGATATGGTTTTTCGTTTCAAAATTCAATATCGTTTTGAAGTTTATGAATAACAGTAACTGAAATAGGAGTAATGATGTTGTAACCTTACACAAAAAAATGATGTTCTTGCATTATTTTTAAAAGGATACTAATTACGTCATTCACCGTCTGCACTTATGTGTTCAAACAAAGACATTCTGTATTGACAAAATAATCTGAACAAAAAGTTTGAGTTTTAATGCTCCATTTATATGGTCTGTCAGTAATTTTGGATACTTATTGAATTCTACTGGGTACTTGTTATACTTTTGTGTTGGAGACGGATATCCGATTTCTTTGAAAACAAATATTGGTTTTAATTACACGGCTTCATCAATGAACTGAGAATGCACGATAATTTTGAGTCGGCAGTGCAACGATTGGTTTCCTGATTCGAGTTTCAAGAAAACAATGATGACTGTTTCCTCTTATGAAATAGCAAAGAGGAAAGAGAAAATAATTAATTATTTCTTATGCCATTCTTTGTCGGTGGAACAACGAACGCTTGGAATCGGAATCAACTTTAGACGATCATTTTTGATTCCGATTCTAACTATGAGAATAGGTGGAATCAAGAATCAATGTTTGGAACCGACTGAACCTTACGATAGGAAAAAGATGAGGATTACTTTTTAACCAGGTAAGACAGAGCATGTCATATCGCATATCGTCCCCTTATCAAAACCATCCGGAATTTGCCTTGATGAGAGAACAATGGAATAATACAATGAATTCAGAGAACTATTTCCAACCCTAACTTTAGCCATCTTATAAGGTGAATGATTTAGCTTATGTCAGATAGGCAGCTCTCCTATTATGGCACAGCACACATTTTCAGGGAAGATTTAACATAAATGTCTCAAGTTAAGAGTCTTCTTCACCCTTGCAGAAACACTGAAAAACATGCCTCGACTGTCCCTCACTACGTATGAAATGAGTAAAGATGTAATGTTGAAACCTTGATTGTCTTACAGATAAATGTTGGTTCTAGGTCCCTCATACCTGATATATAAAAAAAATGAATTATGTAAGTACAAATAAATCTTAAAAGAAACGAAAATTGAGTTACATTTAAACATCGCTAAAACTAATTGTTTTCTTATTTTCAATTTTATGAATTATGAGGGATCTATAACTATTCAACTATATCATTTCCAACTTTCAAGAAAATCTGATGAAAACGGCGTACCAAGCAAGGGACAAAAATAATATGTATCGTCTCAAAAGCCGGCCGGCTGGCAGGAGGCTACTGCACTGCTAGCCATTTCACAACAATCGGCTAAGGCGACAAAGTCACCAACGAGTCGCGACCTATTGCTGTAGACACACCACACAAGAGCAGACTGATCAACAACAACTGCCACATTTTAGCCAGATTGTATTGTTTGATAGAGATGACAATTTTTAGCAAGAAAAATGGTACAGGCTTTTCAAATGTTTTATATAGGTTGCCTACTGCCAGAACTGATCAATCCACAGCACACCATATCAATGCCTATTAAAAATCTGCGAACTATTTTTTTGCAAAGAAGGTTTAACACCATCACTCCGCCCGCGTATGGTTATCAAATCTAATCTATATTTTGTTCATGATTATTGTAAACAGTTTGAAATTATTCATTGTAAATTTTATCATACAATTTATTTCTTAAATAAAAACTATATATATGTAAAATTTAATTTAAAAGGTATATATATTTATTTATCAAACAAATATCAACCACATAGATTATTACCTCACCGAAGAATATTTTAATATACAAATTAATTATCGTACTTGCCGTCCGGGTCAGTGGAAAGCACCACTTGAGTATTGCCGATAAACAATTTTACTTCATTTACAACCCAATTTATATTTACAACCATTGCTATTTACCCAACCATTGTAATTTTACCCCAAAAATATATGTTGTGATTAAATTTAAGTTCTCAAACTTTGCCACAGACAAAACTCACCTGACCAAAAAATTAAAAACTTCCTTGCTTATCTTGTTTTCAAACTTTTTCATATTTTTAAAACATGAAATGGAAATGATGTTTATTTAACCATATTTATGAAACTTATTACATGGATCCATGTGCTTTAAGCACACGTGGATCTGGAAATAATTTAAAATATACATTTTTATATCTTTTTACTTGCCAGCAGTCCCTTTACCAATCACTTTTGATATTATATACTAAATTACTAATTCACTTGATTTTAGTTCACTCAAATATTCATTGGAGATGTAGACCAGGAAACATTTATATACATAATTTAGTGTGGTACTAATTGTAAGATGTAGTATAAATATATAATTAATAGATTCATCAATAACAAATAAATAAATAAATAACGGTTTCATTGATAATAAAAATAAAAATCACTAAGTAATAGAAGTATTAACAACAAATATATAAATAAATAATAGATCAATTAACAATAAATATAAATAAATAAAATTCAATTACTATTTTAAAGATAGTTATTGAAGACAGAAGACTTTATTATTAATAATGAAAGTTGAATTAGTTGAATCCCTCCCACCGCTCGGCCCATTTCTCAAAATTGCTACCAACCCAAAGGTGAAGAAAACTCTTTAAGAAAATTGTGGGGGAAAGTAAACAAAACTAATCTAAAGTCTCACTTAGTACATACGTTTGCGTTGAGTAAATCACTGAGCGGTGTTGAGCAGGCTTGTCCAACCGCTCGGGCTTCTTGTAGTAGGAAGCTTCCAGTGATGGTAGTGATTCAGACATTTTGAGCGTCTCTTGGCCTAACCCCGATACCGCAGGACCCGTGTAGGCATGAGAAGTTGTTGTACCTGCACAGGGATCGGAAAAAGGAATCATTTACATTCATTTCGCAGGATTTTTGAGTAAAGAACAATTAACCCTTTAAGTGCTAAGATCCGATATATCGGATCTCGGCATATTCCCGAAAAATGCTAAGATCCGATATATCGGACCGCCGATTTTTGCCGAAAAACGCTAAGTGCCGATATATCGGATTTTACCATTTTCGTCATATCTCCGTTATTTATTGGAGTATACCGATGACAAACATATCAAAATAAAGAGGAATAAATTATCTATTGGAACATAACATTTATTTTAATATTTCATATAGTATACGCGCTAGAATGACGACGGGAATTTTAATGGCGGCGGCGTCTGCTGCTTACTGCGCAGTAGTGAACAACGACGTTACAGCTGTTAGAGGCGGCGTTCAAATCTTTGTATTTGTTGTTACAGTTGAGGTTATTATTTGTTTGTGACTATTTTGTGTGTATTTACTTAATTTTTAGTAAGTATGGGTGACAAAAACTGACCTAAATCGCCGGTGAGTGAGAACACTTTAGCCAAATTCGCGAGAGAGTACGGACTCAACATTGATTTTGGACGTAGTGACGATGAACAATTTAATATAAGTAGCTTTATATAAAGTAATATAATAAAATATAATATAAATAAAATATCTGTAAATAGTGTAAATATTAAATATAGACCATGAGTAACAAGATAGACTCTGGTTAGATAGTGTACTTGGGTTCCACAAATATGCTGATTTTCACCTTGGAAAGTTTTTGTATTTATTAACAAAACTTTTTTATTTGTAAAGCAATTAGCTTGAAATTTTCAGTATTTACTTAAAATAATATGTACTTTCAAAAGATACTGTATTCTGTATCCATAATTTTGATTTTTAACATTGTTTTTTTATTTGAATGTTGAAAATTTATATATAAAAAATTTATGTTTATATATATTCGTACATATATATATTTGTAAACATTTTTAATGCATATATATACATTTTTATTTGAGGAATTTCATTAGCTACTAAACAAAACAAATTTCAAGCTAATAGCTTTTAATTTAAGCCAGTTATGACCGTTTTTATAAAACTCTACAAAATCACCATTTTTACCCAGCACTTTAGGTATATGTCATGAAATAATTGCCAGCACTTTTTGAAAATAATATCCAAAAATGTCCAGCACTTAAAGGGTTAATGAGTGATCTGGTATTAAACCTCGAGAGGGTGCTTGCGGAATTTTCCTCCGCACGTGTAGTTTTTGTTAAAATAAACACGCATATCGGGTAACGGCAGCCGTGTCAGGCTCCGTACCTCATACACCTCATTCCAGGAAACCCCAGAAACTATTTACAATGCCCACACTCCTTTTGTTTCCTTGGAGTTGCAATATAGTGAAGCGATGTCAGTTTGCGAAGGCTTTTTCTAAACAGAATACACATATGAACGTGTGTGTGAACCAAAATATGATTTTTTTTTATATTTAATTTATAATACTGTCATTTAATAGATTTGGTTGGCATTGATGTTGAAATTTATTATTGCGGTACAATACTACGCATATGCCCTCTCCCATAACACAATTCTTATACTAGAAAATTACTAACTATGTTTATTACGTTTGTTACTCAAATTTAGTAATATTAATTAATCAAATTAACAATGGAACTTTATATTTCATCAATTTATTTGACATTTAAATGCAATACTATGTTCAAAAAACAAGAAAGATGGGTTGAATTCGTACGATTTAGGGTTGTGGAGTAAAACTCCGTATGCGCCCTCTCGCGATTCACCGGTGAACCGCCCACTCAAGGGTTAAGAAAAGGCACAACATATAAATTCCTAAAATTTAACAAAATATTTACACAAAATGTAACAGCATTGTTATGTTAAATATAATACATAATAGTCCACGCTCTCTAAATTAACATACCAGTGATTAGTTAGTATTCAATAGTAAGTATTATGATTAGTCAATAAATATATTTTTCTATAAATTAAAAATGATTTGAAACATTATCAATCGAACAGATCACGGACAACTCAGTAGCATATTACTCATCAGCAGCTGACAAGCATCGACGTGCTGTTCAATTAAAAAAAGTAGCATATTACTTGTCACCAGAATCGACATGCTGTCCAATTAAACAAAAAGTTTTCTTGATTGCCCAATTATCGGTGGTCATTTCTCTTTATTATTATCAGTACTTTAAAACATTATATGCAATGAAAAAAATAAAAGTAACAATGAAACTCAACAACCTGGGGTGATTGGCAAGATAAGAGCCAGAAATAACTAAAAACCATGGTTATTCCGATTGGTATAAAAATAACCGAAACTAAAAGCTAAAATCATATCTGAGGAAGTCTATTTACAATGACACAGTTTTTGAAATACTATAAATAACAACTTAGAAAAAAAACTGACGAATTGAAATAGACATACATTTTTCCCGGAATAGTTTTTCGTAGAGTTCGTAGAGATTTTCTAATTTGTTATTAAGCACGGTAATAAAAAATTTGACATGTACTTACTGGAAGTGAGGAGGTGAGCGAGTAAGGCACTGGTGGAGTGAGGCGGGGGCACAGCCAGCTGCGGCTCACTGACGGCTGATACCAATGGTGGTGGGGGCTTGATACTGCCCCCCGCCAGGCATGACCCGCTGCGCGACCGACTGAACATTTTCAACTGCAACACAAATCAAGAATTTTTTATTATCATAGACTACATAAAAATTAAATGTATGTTTGTCATTAACCTAAATAAATATACGAATAAAAATATTTACCGTCTAATAAGGAAATGTTCCTTAGCTCAGTAGTATTTCTTTGATAAGAAACTCTTTACAGAATATGTCCTTTTTTAAAATTAAGGTTTGATAATTTAGAACTTTTTACCTTGACTCACAATCTCATCCCAAGACTCCTAAGCTATCGCCCAGAACCATTTTACACATCTATACAGGCTTGACCTAGTGGTTTGCAACATTATCACATAGTGAAAGCCATTGGGCATTGGTGGGATTTGAACCCCATGTCCCAAGCTCTACCATATGTAATCTAAACAATAACCTTATAGCCTTCTTTTGTAATAAAATTAGTTATTTAATTTTTTTAAATGTAAATCCCCAGACTTAAATTATTCCATATACAGTAAAACCTCATTAACTGGACACTTTGAGGACCCAGGGGTTATCAAGTTATGGGGTTGTCGAGTTACCCAGAACATTAAAATTTTTTCATGGGATTTAATTAGTTAACCCTTTACAATTCGTCCGAAATATTGAGACGTCCGATATATCGATATCGGATGTCGCAATTTTTGCCTAGACTTCCGCGGTCCGATATATTGGACGATAGCTAAGCACACTTAAACCTCTGACGTCCAATTTATCGGACGTTAATTAATTCAATTATAATGCCATTAAAACTAATCCAAACTTGATAAGTTTTGGATATATGCAAGCTAGACAGAGTATTATTACTCATGTTTTTTTCTTGTCTTTGGATGACGTAACTGCCTTTGTTTATGTTTCCATAAGTTTTACTCGCTGTCTGTTGCTGGAATTGCAGCTGCTGTTCTGAGTAAGAATTTGTTGCAACCAGATTTTACTTTTAGTTATTTACCTTGTCTAAATAACTTTTAATGTTATTTCTGTGACCTCAAAATGAGCGATAGTCCAGACAAAATAATTTATTGTGTACGCCGACGATCACCTGTAAGCGAAAACACTTTATTTAAGCATGTTGTTGCATCTGGTGTGGTTTTTGTTCATGTTTTTGTTTTGTTGAACTTTATAATTTTGTGAAATTAAAAATTTGTTAACTTTATTGTTAAGTTTGTGCATATTTTTTGTCTTGTTTTGTTGGGAACTAAATAGGGAATTAGAAAATATCCTTAGTATATAGAGATCCAATGACTTTTTTCTTCAGCCGTGAGAATTAAAAGTCACATTTTCTAAAATTTAAAAAATACTTTTTGGACTCCACAGGAAAAATAGTTTTTAATAAATATTTTTATGACATACACATAATCCTTTTAATGATGGAGGAGTTCATTAGGAACTAAACCAAAACTTATTATTTTTCTATCTCTTCAGACAAAAAGGTGAAGACTTGTTATTAATATTAAATTTATTTTCCCGGAGTTCAAAGCGTTAGTACAAAATGAACTCAAGTATCACATATTATTGCTTTACAAAATAATGAGTATCTTTACATACTGAGTAAACAGTCTTTTGATGAATGTCAAATATTCAAATATTAGTTTTTTGTACATACTCTGAAAAAAATTCTTAATCGGTAACTGCTATTCTTTCAACGATACAACGTTATTCGGTGAATAAGTAAACAATAGCAAGCTATTCCATCCCCAACCACACCCTACTCCGCGACCTTAAAAGTCGAACTCACTTGTACTGAACCGTAAGGCGTTGAATAAGAGGTTGACTGTCGAGTTACAAGGACTGTCAAGTTACCAGGTGTCGAGTTAGTGAGGTTTTACTGTATTAATTTTGATAAAAAAAAGTGATTTCAATGTATCTTAAAGGCTGGTTTAACTTACCATCCTTAAAATAAAAACTTATCTAACCAGTTCTGGACAGAGGTAATCTACAGGATTATCCCAATTAAATTGGTCATTAAACATAATGCCTAATAATTTGGTAATTAAAGCAGTTTTAATTGGTCCAGCATTAATATCACTATGCATTGGATTGAAAATGTAAACTTTTACCATATGTAAAATTAAAAATATAAGATTTATTTGTGTTTAAGTAAGATAACTGGATTTCATTAAAATATTATATCATATTATTTTTTGATACATATATTAACCAAAACATCAATATTGATTAATTTTTCAATATTAAAAAAATAATGAATTCCGAATTTAAAATAAATAACAATAAAATTCTGAATTATGTAAGATTAATGCTACAGTAAATAATACATCCTTTTCATATATATTAAAACTAAGGATTTCTTAATTATTTTAAAGGGCATTTTCTTTATTATAATATAAATCATGAATATATCAACTAAAATTGTTCTTATGTGTAATATTTCTTTTTAAAACAGACAACATTTGTAAATTTTGCTCAGACAGTTTGACTTGTAATCTTATCAATGAAACAATTCAACCATTGGAAAGAATACTTGAACCTTGGAAAACTTGTAAATATCTATTTCAAGTTAAACTCTTTGTTCTGAGGGGCAGATTATATGAAGTTAATAACACACACTGAGAGAAACAAAATTTCAGTCAGCCTGATCTTTAGATCAATGCCCAGATAGCATTGTTAAAACCACCATTTGTATTTATGGTATTATTTTAATTTTATATCTATTAAGTTGTATAGAGTTATACATCTATTAACCCATTCCCGTCTAATGACGTACATTGTACGTCAGCGTATTTCGCTGGACAGATATCTAATGACGTGCGCCGTGCATCCCGCAGCGCGGGCCGCGGAGTGGTTATGAGCAAACAATGTACGTTGCCTGCTTATATTTCGACGTAGTTCTTTTTTCTGCCGTTAGGTGTTCTAGTTCATTTCTCATCCGATAGAAGGTGTTGGCGTCCTCTTTTATCATCTTAATTTAGTGTCAAATGTTCTGTATTGACAGAAAATTATTTTCTCGTTCGCACAATTCGTTTAGCGATTGTATTTATTGATGATAATACAGTTATAATGATTATTATTTAAAGATTTATCATTAACTATTTATTACTGCAGGTAACTAGAAGTAGATCTGCCAAGTAAAATAAAGGAATCTTTGGAAAATAAAGTAAAATTTGACGAAACAAAAATGCCTAGTTGTTTTTAAGTCTACAGCTTGGAACTGGTGAAAAGGTACAGTAATAATTTTTTTTCTTGCTAAAAGTGATTGTATACGCAGTTAAAGTATAAGGAACAGAGCAAAGAAATCAAAACATATAATTCATGAAGTTACTGTTAATTCTTTCACGCTAATAGTGACGTGCGGTCGTAGTGAACGAGGCTTGATTTTCGTTCAGCCCGGGTGGCCTCAGGCGTCGACCGTTCTGCCAGACAGGAATGGGTTAAGTTATAGTTTACTTACTTCTGAAGCTTTAAAAACCTATCTTACCTTCGGGACAGCAAACATTTCCTCATCCTTGCGGCTGGGGACAGAGCCAGCCATTGGAAGACTGTTGGACCTAATAGGAACCCTTGGGTAGGTGGGGGCAGGATGGGATTGAGGGGGGAGATACTCCCCCTGAGAAGGGTTCGGGGGAGAGGGGGAAGTCCGCTGAGCTGCAGGGGGCGACAGCTGCTGGTATTGGGGCATACTGTAGATTGCCCCGTGGTAGGAGGGTGGGCGGGGCTTGGGGGAGGGAGGGGGTTGATGTTGAGGGGAGTAATGGTAGTACTGGGATGGAGGTGGGGGCGGGGGTGCAGATGGGGGGGACGGGGCTTGGTAACTCGACATGTCTGGCTTGGCCTGGGGTGCTTGATAGTCGAGGGATCGGTAGAGGTTGTCAGTTGACACAGACGTCTGACTCTCTTCAGGCACTGGCGGTAACTTGGAGTAGAACAACTCTACAAGTATACAAAATAAAAATTATTCTAAATAAAAATAGATATTAATAAATGGCTTTAAAACAGTATTTCTGTTGATTTTTATGCCAGAGGGATATTATTATTAAAGATAGATTATGGCACAAAAACACATTTTAATAAAGCAGCTCAGTTGGGCATGCAAGAATTTACATCCTTGACCTGTTGCATCACATTCCAAATCCACTAGGTTATTTATACACCCAATTTAGGATGTTTCCATAGTACCTTACTTTCATAATAGTAAGTCTTTTGGCTAATAAAAGAAATTGGCTTCCTTTTAACTTTTGTATTTGTACAATTGGGTAAATTCCACTTTTGATAGATCGATTTAAAAAAATCAACATGATCGCACACACCACGCTGTGGTTTTCCATTTAAATGATTTTATATACTTAGCTTTTGTACTTATTTATCTTATTTATGAAAGGTTTCTAAAGGAAAATTACAGTTTAATCATCACTAAAAAATTAGGAACAATTGAGCCAGCACTGACATTTTTTGCAAAAATTGTGATAAAAATAAATGCCAACTCAATCGAACCACACGTAATTTTTCAATTTTATGATTATTTTTTTCGCTTGGTTGGCAATTTTGTCCTACTGATTAAACAACCTGATTTTTTTACTAAATCCGCTTTTTTCTTGTTATTCTACCTTCCTTATTCTTATTCAGGTCAATGTTTTCAAGCATACTTACAAGTAATTTTGAGAGAGATTTTGTAGCATCCGAAAGCTACCGCAATGCTGTTTACAAGGCATAGGAGGTAGTTTGTTGATTTAGTTCGACACAAAGCCGCTATTAGTGCACCTCTATTAGCTAATCAGTGAAACACTGCATAGCCGTGGCAGCCAGCCAGATTGGGTCGGCTTGTGGATCCGCCTGACCCATGCTGACCCAATTGGGCCAGCGTAGTAGTTAAAATGTTAAACGAAAATACAGGCTGAAACTTTTTAAAACAATCACCTTGAAGTGGCTCAAAAGTGTCCATAAAGTCATCAAGATTCGGCTGCAACTGCACCAAGCTCGGCTGAATAAAATCTGCCAAACTTGCTCCTCGAGCTGGACCAACAAACAATATCTAAGTGTTTTATCATAAAAATTTCAGAATAACAATTTTGCTTGAAAATCAAAAACACTCCAAATGTTGAAAAAAACCAAGCATTGTCAAAGAGTCACGTGAAGACCTCTTACGAGATTACAATGCCACAAGAATTGTAGACACTTTCACTTGAACATTTTTTGTATCTAAGATACACAGCTGAACAAAAAGTACAGTAGTGCAAATTAAATTTATAAATTAATTGAAAATGTATAATACCGATGCAACATATGAGTGAGGTTATTATTATTTGGCCCAGGGGTCTTCTCATTACTTTCGGACAGCAGGTTGTAAACAATTACTTATATCAATCATTAATAACAATCATTGTTAGTTTTTATTAGTGCTGAGAATAGTAGGCCTAATGGATTTGTATATAAAATTCTGATAGTTTTTTAACCAGACCTACTACTTTCATTAAACTAAATTCTTCAATAAAACTAAAACTTTGATAAACTAAATAGAAAGAAATAAAATCATGTCAAAAAATCCTGTAAACTAGTAGTAATTTTATTTATTTTTTATCAAGTCTAAAATGAATTTTTACAGAGCAATAATTCCGTAATTAATTTCAGATGCTTGGGTATAATTCAGTAAGGATTGATTCTTCATTTAAATATTTAAGTACCTGGTGACCGAGCTTTGCTCGGATATAATAAGACATGTTAATTAGCAAAATTATAACAAATTTACTGCCCAATGAAAACATTTATGGGGTTGAAATAAAACCGATTTAATACACCATAATTAATATAGTACTGAACAAAAAGTATCGCCCCTGGTGGGGATGGAACTCGCGGCCTATAGTTCTTGAGGCCGACACGTTACAACTCGGCTACGACGTTAGTCAATTGAGCGATGCCGTTTTACGTCTTTTAGCCAAAGCCGATCATTTACTGTTTAATTATCCATACCGTTATTATTAGCCTGTGATCAACTGATTTTGTTATAAACGGAATGAGGATTGAAAAGCAAAAGAGAAATTTAATTTACATAAATTAATTGGTTTGTTACAGTGGCTTCAAGCAATACAACGAATACGTTTTCTATCAAAACACGGAAGATTTTGGAAATACTTTTTTCTGCTTTTATTTCGCACAGCTATGTTATCCTTAAGTTTTTACAAATTGTTTAGTAACCTGATAATTTTGCATTTATTTAATTCATAAAATAAATATTAATGCATAACCTCTATATTGTTCCCCGCAGTCTTCAATCGAGAACTGTCAAACGGTTATAAACAGCTGTTTTGGTTTCTATTGTTTACATTTTATTCTCAATAAGCGTAATGTTAAATTTTTAGATTTTAAACTTAATATTACAGTAAAACACGAATTTTCCTGGACATTAGACCTATCTAGAACTTATTTTCTACTCGGAAATTAGTTATTTCCTAAATTTAAAGAAATTCCTCGGTGCCGTTTTCGAGATCCGCGTGCAAATATATATATATATATATATATATATATACAAACCTTGCTCGTATTATAGTATTGGATAATAGGATAACAATATTTTTTACAAACTATACTTATTAAAAATTATAACTTTTTAATTTTTATAATCTTATTTTTAGTCTTAATAAATAATGATTGATTCAATAGTTTATTAGCTTGATAAACACATTACCAGTATTTCAATAAACCTTCCCTTTATAAACCTAGAATTTTTAAAGCATAATGACTAGTTTCATTATTGATGCCCTCCAACCATAAATTATCAAGTCTATGTGTCGGCTAAATTAATTCTGTAAAAATTTAGTTTTTGAAACTCAAAACAAATGAGTTTCAACAAGAATCATGAGGGGCACACAAGGTAAATAAAATATTAACAACAGATGAAATGAACAAAACACTGAGGATACAATCTTAAAAAGCCTATAAATATATTTACATATCAGATGTTGCATGAGGAAAAATTTTATATGACTGTGTAAACTGTGACTATGTACATAAAATCTTGCGTTTTAATTTGGCTCTTCACTCTTAATATTAATTTTGTCTTCGTACCTTGTTTAGAAATGAGACAAAATTAATTAAATTAAATTAATTAAAACTCATAATTTTGTAAGCAAATTCGGAAGACGAAAATATACCCTGGTTTAATTTAACAACCCAATGAGGCAATATGAATGGCAGATTCAGTTAAGTATAACAATACGTTCATCTAACAACCTGCAGATCATTGGTTTGATTGTTGACCCAGCCAATAAGGAAATTTACAATTGGTTGATTGAGCCATCCAAGAACTGGATGAAAATCAGGTTATAGGATACAATATAAAGTATCCTATAATGTATCATGATCAGATAATAATGAGACTAAAGTTTAAACAGCTTCATTATAAAATAGTACCACAATAACATTCACAAAATGTGAAATAAAAAATTACCTCTGAGCACGGGTAATTGACCTTACTAAATACATTTTTGGTGTAAAATCAAATATACAAGCTTACATTAACGTTTTTGGTGCTTCAACTTTACCCGGGTGCCTTAACCCCAAGACTAGTAACATTGGTCCAGTGATCATGGTCATTGTGATGTTACAGCATCCAATATGAAAATTGACACACAGCCACTCCTAACTAATCCCACATCTTCAAAGTGAAAACCTGGTATGAAAACCTCCTTGTTTTAATCTGAGACAATGTTTTACTAAAATACTACAAGTACCAAAGGAGAAAAAAGGGAATTTGTCTTTATTTTTATTCATAATCAGCAAAAAAAAAACTTCACAGGATTGGATAAAACAGAGAGTAAAGAGTATATTATTATTATGGACGTTGATAATTTGTTTAAGGTTTCACATTTTATTGACAACTACGACATCTCAAACTTTATTCCAGTTTATTTTTATACATACAGTACATGAAACAAAAATATAAACATAGAAAACTTTCAACTTACAATACAATACTAAACTACAACTGAGTCAAATATAACGACTCAGTGATATAATGGTATCTAAAAGATAGACAAAAAGGATTTAAAGGAATTAAATATCATTTTGAACATGTGGCAATATTTAATGCTACTAATGTAACACTATAATACCATACAAATTAATGACTAAATGAGAACAAATTAAAGTTTGCTTGTTCTCATCACAGCTTTCCCCATTTTAATTTAACTACACTGGAAACAAAAAAACTATACACACCAAAAACAGTTTTTTTGAAAATATTAAACATAACTGAAATATTATTTAAGTGTTGCTTGTGTTTCTGTATTCACTAAGGAGACTACTTGAATAAGGTAAAAATCTTCATAAGGATGAAATTTTATCTTTGGACCCCAACAGATAACAGCCAACAACATGGAATATGAGCCCTTTAACCTGATGAGGAGTAATGACAAATGGACTCATTTGAGTACGCCCGTCATGTGACGTGTGTGGATATTTGATATTTCTTAAAATATTACTAATAAATTAAATATTTATAATAGTCTATTACACCTGAAAATATTTAAATAAAATAATATTTTTTAAAACAAATAATTTAGAACTGAAGTGTAATTAATTTACTAGGCACGGTAAATTATGTTTATCAGGTTAGTATCGTCGATGTTTCTCGAGAATTGGCTTAGCGCCAATGTGATGGTGCATGCGCTACTTAGTGTTCAACTGATCTTCTATCTGTTAGGTTATCCTAGTGATTTTTGTTGCCGTTTAGCTATTGACTCCTTTGTAATGACCAATAATGGGTGATTACCGCTATACACACATCATTGTCTTGAAATATATCACACCCAAAACGCGTTGTAAGAGATTTAAATAATATGAAAAATGTAAAAATGTGTTCGTAATATGCTTTTTTATCCATTTATTGTAGTAATAAGTTATATTTAAAGAAATCTCCCGGGGGCACTGTTTGTGGAAATATACCTACTCTACGTGGCCCTGCTATTAGCCACGTCACATGACGGGCATACTCCTCAACAGGTTAAATTTCTGACTTTTTACATATATATTAAAACATTTAACTCACCATCACCCTAGACAATGAAGGTGAAATAAAGACAGCAAAAAATAGTTACAAACCATTTTCTACTTTGACACATTTTGTAAAGAATAGTAAAAGATAGAGGCGAATTTTGTGTTGGACCCTTAATCAACTGATTTATAAAACTACCTTGGAAATTAAAGATAATATTAAACTCTGAGGTCCTGATGAATAAAGGGAAATAAAACAAATTTATAAGAGGAAGCCTCATAAATTTTAAGTATCAAACAACATGCTCTATATTAAAACCACTCCGCAGCTGTGTTGGAACCCTCAATATCCTAAAGATTAGCCATATTGTCGGACATAACTTGTTATCAGTTTGATAACAGGGTTGAGTGTATTGGCTTCATTTAACGGAGATATTGACTTGACACCTCTTCAAGCAGTTGATTCAACAGCTTTGATAGCAAACTATCCTGGTGGTACATAACCCTTCATGATGTAACAATATTCTTTGGGAGAATGGAGTATATTCAGAAACGCTCCATGTGATATTGTGATGGAATAAGAAACCTCAAAATCTAAATTTCTGCCTAAATGGTGTGTCTAAAAGTAATGAGCATCAAACATTTTTGAAGAGTGTTGGGGGAAATGTTGAAAATATAAAATTTGATTGTGAAGACAAAAAATCAACATAATAAGGTTGAATTACATTTTACTTTTAAGGACTAATTTCTGTAAACACAGATCTTAGAATGGTTGTATAGAATGTAATTTTATTTATATATAAGATTTAAAAATACTCAGTGCATCATCTGAACTTCCCTTAGAAGACAATAATGTATATTATTATCTAAAACCTTTCTTTTACTAACTGCCAACAGATTTAAAAACCGTTTTGTAATACCATCTTATTGTAATAAATTTTTTTTTAAATATTATAATATAAAAGAGTACCTGACAGATCCTAAACTGTACATGTTGCTTTCTTTTTAGTTTTTCATTCAATTGGTTGTGTATATGAGGTATTTGAACTCAGTATACGATAGATCTACTTGATAATGTCACCTGTCAAGTTAGCTGTGCTATTTATACAACTTAAAACGACAATAGGGCATAGACAGAGACAAAACAAAATAATAAGGGATGATTTGATTTCCTTACATGAACAATAATCACATAGTAGGAAAAAACTCTGACATTTTACATGTTATACGCTTACTCCTCAGACTGACATATCTTATTATGAAAGTGTCAAAATAATATACAATATTAACTCTTCAGGGTTATACTGTTTTTTGAAATCTCGTTAGCAATCATAAAATACAATTTATTTATAAAATAAAATATAATAGTCGTTAAAATTATATAAATTTTAACGACTATTGTTTTTGGACTCTGGGCACCTAAAGAAGAAAAAATAACATGGTCTCGCCATGAGACCTACGGTAATAGCTTCTTCCCTATGGGAAATTCGCTAAAACAATCCAATTTTTGAAAATATCAGAAAACTCAAATAAAACATATAATCACATTTTACATTTATATAGATACAACAGTTTTTAACTAACTTCTTCAAGAACACTTGTACATCTATTAAATTGAAATTATTTAATTTAAACATATGTGATTTAAATATTGTTTATATTAGATTATCATTTTCAATTAACTTGAAAATGGCCTTTAAAGGTTGAAACATGTCGTTAAAATAAAATAATGTTTGTCAAGGATACTCAGTTAATTATTTTAACTTTACTTAGACCAAATTTGGTAGAGACGTGTATTCCTACAAATGCTCGGACGAGTTCGTAAACCAGACATATCGGTCAATGGGAACGGGTAGTTTGGGGGGGTTTTGTACCCCAAAATGAGGTTTTTTGCATTTTTCACATGTAATTTTTAAAAATTTCAAATTTTATATTTCACCATTGAAATCAGCTTCAAAAACTACACAATTAAGTTCCTTAAATTTTTTCTCTATCTCCAACGGTTACCGAGATATTAAAAAATCTAAACACAGTACGTTGTATTGTGGGGCTCCAATGTTAATCTTATGGAGGATAGGGAAAAATTAATATTTCCCATATTAATCAATATTTTTAGATAAAACTTGATATTTAGCTTCATGTGGTTGAGGTCTATCCATTTATGCTTGAAAATCATAGTTTATATGTTTATCATGGCAGCAAACCTGCATACTCTTTTCCCATATTAAACATATAGGGAATAGGCAAACTCCGTTATTTATGGACAGATGTTGATGAAAGTTGGTATAAATGTTAAGATAAAAATTATTCATGGTAGAAATGACTTCTTTCAGCGTTCCTCACAGCAGCAAACCTGCATACTCTTTCCCACGTTAATCTCTGGAGAGTAGGCAAATAATACTCATATTTATTGACTGATGATGATCAAACTAGTCATATATTATTATTATGTTATTGATTTGGAAATTCGCTGAGTACGCAGGTCTGCTGCGACGGGGGTATTTTGTTATGTGGCTGTTCAAAATGTTTTGAGGGTCAGTTTTTTGCCCTGAATAAATGTAATAATCTTCTTTTGTATCCATGATGTGTCCTTTGGTTGTGAATTCGAGTATTTCCAGATTTTCTTCCATGTTCTTGTAATTATGATTTTGTGTTAGTAAGTGCTCTGCAAAATTTGATTTCATGGTGGTTGTGTTGTTGCTTCTGAGTGCTTGAATGTGTTCTCTGAATCTTCCTTCGAATTTTCTTCCTGTTTGGCCTATGTAAAAGTTGTTGCAGTCTGAACATTTTAATTTATAAATGCGTGATTGGTTGTATTTATTTTGTTGATGTATTTTATTGTTTGTTTTATTATGTATCATGTTAAATGCATTGTTTTGGGTTATGTAACTGATTTCATAGTTAGATGTTCTAAATGTTTTTCTTGTTGCCTTGT
The DNA here is from genome assembly GCA_023375725.1 of Nephotettix cincticeps. Taxonomy (NCBI): domain Eukaryota; kingdom Metazoa; phylum Arthropoda; class Insecta; order Hemiptera; family Cicadellidae; genus Nephotettix; species Nephotettix cincticeps. The sequence goes on from CM041791.1 coordinate 38,823,433, forward strand.
TTAGTATTGAATTATATAATAAACTTATGAATTTATTTTTAGGTTTTTGTTCTTTATTTTGTTTGTGTTTGGTTTTCTTTATGTTTCTAATCATTTTGTCAATTATTTTAGAGTTGTATCCATTCTTGACAGCTAGAAATTTAATACTGACCCTCAAAACATTTTGAACAGCCACATAACAAAAAACAATCCAATTTTTGAAAATATCAGAAAACTCAAACAAAACATATAATCACATTTTACATTTATATTGATACAACAGTTTTTAACTAACTTCTTCAAGAACACTTGTACATCTATTAAATTGAAATTATTTAATTTAAACATTGTTTATATTAGATTATCATTTTGAATTAACTTGAAAATGGTATTTAAAGGTTGAAACATGTCGTTAAAATAAAATAATGTTTGTCAAGGATACTCAGTTAATTATTTTAACTTTACTTAACATAACAGTAATCCTTAAAAGTGAACTTTATAGATCAGACACACACACACAGATATATATATATATATATAAATTTTAACGACTATTGTTTTTGGACTCTGGGCACCTAAAGAAGAAAAAATAACATGGTCCCGGGCTTCATTCTCGCCATGAGACCTACGGTAATAGCTTCTTTCCTATGGGAAATTCGCTAAAATGAAGTAATTCTTTCTGAGTTTGTCAATCCCATTATGCAAATATTTAAGTTTACTCCAGGTATGAGTGTAGAATGTTTAATTTGGCGAGTTGATGGCTCTGTGTGAAGGCCAACAAACCTGACACAGCATTGATACCAATCACCACTGTCCACTTAGAACATTAGTTATGAACATAGTAGAGTGTACTGAGTCGGCTCAAACATAAAATTTCTCAACATCTCACACAGAGATCTGGGAGCTATATGGGCTGACTAAGGATTGTTAAAAATGCTGTCATTCTCTAAAAATCTTAAACAAAGAATGAGTTTGTAAAAAGCAATAGTACATCCAGTCTTACAATATATGCTGAGAGCAAACGTTCGGTGGCTCAGTGTGTCCATAGAATCTGCCGTGGTAATACTGCCCGTCGGCGTCTTGGTTCATCCACTGTAAAACAACAGACATTAAGAAAAAAATCATAATAGTGCCGCTTATAATTGGATAATACACTAAAACCTCAATAGTTAAACATGGTTTCAGCAGGCATATGAAACAGCAAGGACCAATATTTTCCAGAATATGCTCTGCCAGCAACCGCCACACCAATCGGAACTAGTCTTGTTTTTGTAAGACATACTATTTTATTTGCACCCGATTGACACCAACACAAACACACATATGAGTTACAAGTGACATAAAGTTAAACGCTTGCTGATGGGAAAGGTCTATCATAGAATATGTAACCTTTTAACAGATAGGATTTAAGCTCTGATAGTTCTATTCAAAAAGTTTTATTTCAAAATAATCAATTTGTTTGATATATTTCTTAATACAGTAAACCCTCTCATATCCGGATCTCTCATATCCGGACGTGATTTTGAAAGAATGCAAAAAATTAAAATTACTCTAGGAGGTCAATTTGTGTTAAACCAGTAGTCGCGAACGATGTTTGTAGGCCGGTTAGTAGCGCGCCGCTCGCCAAACGTGGGGTTGAAGCGATGTGGACAATGGTAATGTTTAAAAACAGAGTGGGGAAATGATGAGTCACCCTAGTCCCGAGTGCCTGAGTCTCTTGCGCTACTGTCTGTATTCTGTGCTATCTGGTGCATGGTCACTGACTTACAAAACAATAAACCTCCCCACCCCACCTGTCCCTACCCACCCCAATAGCCAAGCCAACGCATCACGTCTACTGTAGTGACAACACCCGCTACCGTGGTCAGATTCGCCTTTGTTTTGCTTCAGTGACCTAGTCTTTCTTGTAGTAACGGTTCGTTTAGTTTCGGGTAGGAATAAGTTATTATGGTCGGAAAAAGAAAAAAAGGTTGTCATTACGATGGAGGAAAAACTTCACGCATTGAAACGTTTGCAAGCGAGTAAAAGTGCAAAGAAGATAGTAAGTGAGATGGGAGTGGGGAATAGTACAGTGATTGACTGGAAAATATCCCGTGAAATAATAGAAAAAAAGCAGTAGGCTAAAGTTGTATTACTCTAGTACTGTACCGCTTTGTTCTGTATTACATAATTTTTTGAGTTTTGATATTATTAAAGTGTTAGTATTACAACCAAAATTATGTTTTTTTATTTAATATTCGGATGTTTTATTTCCCTCTCATATCCAGATTTTTTGCTATCCGGATCGGCCGTCGCCACATTATTCCGGATATGAGAGGGTTTACTGTAATTGTTTATTAAATGTCTAGTGTATTTATGGTTACATATTATGGTTTTATTACTATTGAGTTCAGTACATTACTTTTTATGATTATTGATGAGCCTTCCAAGAATTGTTACCTACATTTATTTAGATGAATGATATATATATACATATATATTTTTTTTTTTGCAGGTTACCAGTATGAAAGATAGAGATAATAAAATTTGAGCCAAACAATATTGATCAGGTCAATAAAAAAAGATTAAGGATTAAAGAAGATTTAGTCTACATAGATTAAATCTTTTTTACAAACTTCAAGAAAGTGCAGATGAAACATAAATAAATAATATACCCCCGTGGCAGCAGATCTGCGTATTCAGTGAATTTCCAAATCAATAATATAATAATAATAATATATGACAAGTTTTATAAAAATCTGTCCATAAACATGAGAATTATTTGTCTATTCTCCACAAGATTAACATGGGAAAGAGTGTGCAGGTTAGCTACTGAGGGGGACACTGAAAGTAGTAATTTCTAATATAAATAATTTTTATCTTAACATTTATACCAACTTTCATCAACATCTGTCCATAAATAAAGGAGTTGCCTATTCCCTATATGATTAATATGAGAAAAGAGTATGCACTATGCAGGTTTGCTGCCATGATAAACGCAATAACTATGATTTTTAAGCATAAATGGATAGATCTCAACCACATGAAGCTAAATATCAAGTTTTATCCAAAAATATTGTTTAATGTGGGAAATATTAATTTTTCCCTATCCTCCATAAGATTAACATTGGAGCCCCACAATACAACGTACTGTGTTTAGATTTTTTAATATCTCGGTACCCGTTGGAGATAGAGAAAAACTTTAAGGAACTTAATTGTGTAGTTTTTTAAGCTGATTCCAATGGCGAAATATAAAATTAGAAATTTTTAAAAATTACACGTGAAAAACGCAAAAAACCCATTTTTGGGTACAAATCCCCCACAAACTAAAAACCATTGACCGATATATCTGGTTTACGAACTCGTTCGAGCATTTGTAGGAATACACGTTTCTACCAAATTTGGTCTTGATCGGACCATTTTTACGAGAGTTATCGTGTTCACAGACACATGGTATACGCACATATATATTTTACTGTTTATTTCATCAAATAGGGCTACTAATATTTTTATATTGAAATAATTTAACCAAGTACCCTTAGAAAACATTTTTAGTAAAATAATAAATAAAAATTAAATAAAAAATATAATATAATAAAATTTAAATAAATAAAAAAATTTATAATAAAGTTGAATAAAAATGTTTTCTAAGTGTACTTGGTTAAATTATTTCAATATAACACACACACACACATATATATATATATATATATATATATATATATATATATAAATTTTAACGACTATTGTTTTTGGACTCTGGGCACCTAAAGAAAAAAAAATAACATGGTCCCGGGCTTAAGACTTACCATGAGACCTACGGTAATAGCTTCTTTCCTATGGGAAATTCGCTAAAATACCAAATTACATAAAATTAAACACAATAAATAAATTTAATTATATTATCATTTATAAGTATAATATATACATCTTACATCAATTGAAACATGGAGTTCTGGAGATTCATTTTATTACGACGATGAGTCTTATATCATTAGTATATCAATTTTATTGGCAGTTACTTTTGTAACAAACACTAACTCACAACAGCCATTTTTGGTTGCGAAATCGACAAAATCAAGTAACTTCAACAAATCACAACTGAGGTAATTTTCATGTTTGAAGAGAGTGGGTGGACCACTGTAAAAAGAAGAAAATAAGCTCTTCCTCTCCCTAAAAAAAATCTTTTTTTAATATTTTCGAAAACTCTGTAAGTTTCTATTTTATGATGTTTTAAATTTCTAACGTTAACCTTATGGAGGAATAAGTTTGTTTACAATTATTCTACAATTAAAACATTTGATTTCTTATTAGCTGATTGGTTTACTTTCCATTAGCAATATGCTTTACTATCAAATGCCATCTGTATCATTCATTAATGTAAAACTATGAAGTAAATATGTACTGTACATAAGGTACAGCTTTTTTTTCGCCACGTTAATAGTTTACGGTTTTGGGGGATTACATATTTGTATTTTTATTTTCTGTCTGATTAAAAGTCACGTGTTTATACGTTGGCCAAATAAAAAATAATTACAATGTTTATATATATTTTAATAATCAGCTGTTTCCTATGTATAGCTTTCCTATAAAAGCCGTATTACAGTTAGGTTTGGTTTGAGTTTGGATTGGATTTGAAAATTGTGAATTAATCTATTTAATCCATTTTTAATTATTTGTTTTATGGGAATGTTATTAATATATCTTATTGTTTCAGTATTGTTATTCATTATGCCGCCACCCAGAATATATAACCTTTCACAATGAAGCCGAAATGCTATTCAAAAATGGCTCTTAATGATTTTGGTTAAAATTTGATAGTGATCAAAAACCACTATCAAAAACACAGAATAACAATAAAAATAACAAATAACATAGTACACAGAGTATTCAATAATATGACACCAGTCACATGTCCGCAAAAATTACAGTTCAAAAGTTATGGGCTTTTAAATGTAAAAAAAAATCATTTTTTTAAATTTTCAACAAAAACAATAAAAGTAATGTATAACTTGACTATTACCATTGTAACCAGCTTTAAAAATTAAACAAATTAGTATTTTGAATTATTTGTCTACGACCAAGGATTCAAGAGAAAAGTTAAATTTACTGTCAATGATAAACATAGTACGTTGTCACAAAGTGCCCAATGTTATTCTTATTGACAATATTATAAAAAATCAATTTCTTCCTTATTTTCTAACCGTTTTCCACCACACTTGGTATGAAGGGTAAGGTCAAATCACCCAAAAAAACCAACTCAAAAAGCTTGGTATTACCAAGGGGTGGCGGGGGGTTTCCTCCCATAAAACTCGAACAATTAATGTAACTTTGTTTCTCTTGTTGTTATTTTCAAATGACATTTAGATAAATTTTGAAGAATATGATAGTTTTATTACAGATTGTCTTTTTTCAATTTACTTACGGGAGAAAGTATATGTCAGTCCACTGATACCGTTTATTTCTTAATAAAATGGATATGAACATGTATAAGTTTGCATTAAAATTGGAGTTTACACGATTTTATAATAAATAGTCTGCAAAATCCTCAAAATGAACTTGCCACTCCCCAACAACACATGCAAAAATCAATCCGTTTCTCGGAGAGTTAATTTTCATGTAAAGAAATAATGGAAATTTTTGAGACTATAGCTATATGTTAAATGAAATTAGGTTTTTAATATTGTATTTTAATGATATTTAATTTTATATTATTACCTTTTGTTATAAAAAATCTTGTTCATTGATGATGCAACATTTTTAGTTATTCAATATCAATAAATATATTGATGTTGTTGTTTTTATACTCAAATTCAATTTGACTAAAACATTTACCAGAATATTATCTCTACAAATTTATATCCACCAACAGATGTTTTTTAAATTTTGAATTAACAAATAATTATTAGCAATTGAAATTGGTTCCATATTTTTCCATATTTTTCACATGAAAAATTTAATAGAGGAAGATATTCATACACTGAGGGATTGATTGAATGCAAGAGCTAACTAAGCTTCAATATTTAATCTTAGCGTAACATGATGGTCGGAAAATTACTTCCTTCATTACTCATTTCTCGTTAAGCCAGCAGATAACCAACATTTGGGTGCAAATTGATAGCTGCAGTGCTGGGTGGCTCCATGGCTACATGGGTCGGGCTCAGGTTTATCTGTACCAGAGGGGTCACTGTTGGACTGAGATAACCCAAAATGTAACTGACACTTATCAGCAATAACCACATCTAACGTCAATCTAGGCTCAAGTTTAACTATACATTACTTAAAGTACTTAGTTTACTTTTATTCAGACTAATTTTTCGCAAGATGATAATTGGAATCTATTAGTAAAAGTAATTGAAATGCTAACATTCCTCAACAATTTCTGTACTTTTAATGCCTATTCCGCATCATAACTAATAATTAAACGTATATTGCACAGAAAATGGACATGACCTATTAAAAAAAAATAATGATCAGTGCAGAGTAAGAAAATAAATTAAATGATGTAAGACAATGAAAAAAAACTAATACCATTGACAAAGCAAAAATTGGTTCATCATTGCCTATATTGTTCCTTATTAAAAAAATGTAAAAGTCTATAAAGTTTATCAATTTTGTATGACAATGCTTATGTGTGTTTCCACAGTAAAATATTAACTATTTTAAGACAAATAATCAGAAACAATTTTTAAATGACGCATCATATGAAAGTGTTATGAACTGAGACTTCTTTGATTCCGATGCAAATGTAAACAAAGGATGAGACATCCGTAAATACAGATTAGATTACAGGCTGACCTGTTTTGAGCTTGTTTTTAATGTAAACTGTCCTGCACTTAAACAACAATAGAATAAAAGTAAGTCAGTTGAAAATAGTTAGTAAGAGACGAAGATTGATTGAAATTATTTTAGAAACCGTTTGCGATGATATTCCAACTTTTTCGTGGAAAAGTTTTCTTCACACAATGAACAAACAAAGAACGTTTAGTTCTATTAAAGACTTCATTTTGGAAATAACCTATTTATGATAAAAATAACTACAATATTTTTCTAACTTATTTTACCAAAAGTAATATAAAATGTTGATTTGGAAATTATACTGTGTAATAGCTTTGACTTTATAGCAATTTGCTACAGTAAAGAGATGAAAACTATTTATTTTTGCAGAAATAAAAGTATTTTTAATCCTCATGCAAATAAAATTTCGTCTGAATGTTTTAGTCGATTCCATATAATCACAGTGTAATATCTATTTACTCTATTATTCAAGTATTTTTTTATGAATTAATGCTAACCCTATTTAAAAATAAATTCAAACTAGCCATTTCAGAAGTTCATATAGAAAGACAATTTTTTTTCTTAAGGTTCTATTACAAGGTAAATTAAATATTTTGGAAAAATAACTTAATGAATAACACTTTGAGGTATCAGAAAAAACCAATATCTATAATTGAGCTACTTGGAAATCAATGTTTTTTAATGGCTGACTTTTAAACGGGGTGCTTAAATATTAAATTCCATAATCTTATTAATAAATAACTGTTATAATCTAATATTAAAACATCGGTAAACTTACATCTGAAGATGTGTAGTGGAGTTAGTTATCTTCAGAGACGCCAATCTCAGCCGAGGTAACGAGCCGCGCAAAAATTCTGAACTGTCACAGACTTTGCAGTTGACGATCAAACACAAATTGAGGAAGAAACGCCTCAACGGCATAACTCAAGATGAATCTATCTCCTGAAGAAACACAAGTGAAAGACACCTCGCCGGGGAAACATCGGAGGACTACTAAGTGGACTTTGGTCCTGATAAAGGCTGTCGGTGATAAGGGCACCCTCCCCCTCCGCCTCCCACACGCAATCTCTGTCACTCTCATGTAGCAGGGGGGGGAGGAAGACAAGCAGCACTAGCACATTATAAATTGTCTATGACAAAATCTATCAAGTGTAGGTTTGGTAGATTTGATCATGGTAAAGTAGGCCTATCTAAATAATTTCTTAATATATAAAAGAGGAAGTAGGTATATTTGTATGTATGTTTGTGTGTATGTTGCCTATAGACTCTAGAACGGCTCGAAATATTGTAATGAATCTTTCAGACATTATTAAGCATAATTTGAGGATAGTTTCTGTGAACTTTGGTGAAAATCCATTCAAAGGGCTCCAACGCAGAGGACATAAAAGTGGTCTAGTCTCTAGTTTTAAAATTTCCATGAATACCCCTAAAATATTTCAACATAACATGATCATTTTTGTCCTTTAATAAGCGAGTAAAACTTTGTTAGCAATAATGGATTCATCGTCCCATTTTATATAGAAAATGATAATAATAGTGTTATTCTTACATACAGAAACAAACTTGTACATACTTTTACAAAAACGATACTTACATACTTGTACATACTTTTATTCAAAATTTACTCCAAAATAAAAAAAAATAGATTATACAAATATTTCATAACGGGAAAGGTTAAAATATAAAAAAAACCAAACACAGAAAAATTACAAAACATCAAGTCACAGGTTATACTGCAAAGAGCATTGAATATTTAACTGAGAGATACAAGTGGTAATGAAAACAAACTATACAAACATTTCAGATTCTTCTTGGATAAGTCAGGATGGTCATAACGCATAAGTTTAAGGAGGACAGATTATATCCGTCTCTGGCCAGTGGTAGGTTAAGCCCCAGTAAACTTTAGTTGCTGAACAATAATGAATCAATTCATTAGCTGTATTTTGTCAGAAAAAAGCTCACCCATTCCACTCTTATATTTCACACCTGGCTTAAAAAGTGCCCAGATATATTAAATAATGTATTTTACTATTGAATCAACCATTATCAATAATTAATTATTTTTAAAATGATAACTTGCTAATAATATAACTTAAAATGATAACTTACTAATAATATAACTTAAAATGATAACTTACTAATAATATAACTTAAAATAATAATAAAAAATTAACAGTTTGTAGAGATACAGAAATATAAGATCATACAAGGAAGGATCAAATGAATTTTCATATACAAAAAAACTAAAAGATCATAAAAAATAAATAATGAAACAATGAATGATAAAAACAAATTAAATTTTAGTAGTCATTGAACCTTGATCAAGATGATACCTCAGTTGATAAGCATTCCTTTTATTATTAAGTTATATTGAGGTACATTAATTACTTGACCAAAATCAATAGTCAGTTAAACAACAATTTTAATGAAAGAGTCTGCAAATATTTTAGATGGTCCCTTCTTATTTGTGCCTGTCAATTCGTGACCTTTTGAGAGCAGGCAGGTAGAAGCTTGGCCTTGGATTGGTTACAGACAGTAACTGTAGTCATTGTGGAAACTGGGTGTTATTGTATGATATAAATGCATTTTTAGATTTTTGCAGCTTGTTTTGGACTCATTTAAGGCACATATTTATCATCATACAATTAGTTTGCCAAGGGCCAAAATATGTGATTTTTATAAACATTTTTTTTGCTATGAAGAAAACTTAATTAATGCAGTTATTTTTATACCAAAATATTACAAATAAAATTAAACAAAACCTAATAATTGTATCTAGAAGGCAGTTTAAAGTACGAGGGTTTTCCAGAATGTAGCAGAGGTTTTTTCTAGCGTGGTAATGGGCAGGACTAGAGCCGCCATCTTAGTGTCAAAAAATTTCTACCTTTAGTACGTATTCTAGCTGATGAAGCATATATTGGTTATCTTACTGTGACTAGTTAACCCTTCGCACACTGAAAATGGATATATCTGTGTGACTGACTTTGACCCAAACGTTAAATACAAATATATCTTTATACAACATTCTTTGATGTCTGAAAGTTCTGTGGAACTTTGTTTTAGTTTGACAAAGTTCTACTAGAATGCAGGAATTTCTTGGTTGTTGATTTATAAATAGGTAGAGCATAAAATTGTCCCGCTAGGTCACGTGACTGAGTGGGGGAGAGAATTCAACCCCACACTACTGCGCACTATGCCTAAGTTCTGGCTTCCACCGCACTGAATACAAATCTGACAGCGATCTAACTACTCTCAGCGCATTTTCATTTACGTTTCATATGCAATTACATCTCTTTTACTGTTTTTATATTAAATTTCACCTGATATATCAAAAACTAAAATTAGCTTTAAGGAAATAAAAAATCTTTTAAAGATGAAATAGCGTTCAATGGTATTTTGACATATTAAGTTTAGTGAACAAAGGGTTAATATTTACGCCGCAATAAACAAATTCCCACGCTTATGAAATGTGTTCAATGATTAGATTTTTGATGGCACAAAACAACCAATAGAAATCCATCACTTTGTGAAACGTAAAAGAATGGAGTAGTGAATTGAAGTATAGGGAGGCAGTGGTGAATTTGAAATATGGCAGCACTAATGTGCATAATCAGGGTCACAATGGTAGGCCTAGCCAGGTTAGTAGAAAATTTGTTGAAGGAAATCAATGGTAAAGTCGATTACTGAGATTTAGATTATCTAAACTTCATAAAATTTGGGGCAAATGATTTGAAAGTTCAGTTATCATGAAAAAGTGATTTTGATTTTAACAAACTTTCCATTGCAACACAAATTTTAACTAGTCACAACAAGAAAAACCAAGAAAGATAAAGATGTTCCACTCCAACAGTGACATATATTATTTCATATTTGTATATTATATTATAAATACATTCTATAATTAAGAATTGTTGCACTGCCATAAATGTAATTATTAACAAAAATTATAAAGTGGATTGTCTGTCAGCAAATAATTAAACAGCCAGACACGTACTGGACATCAAATATTTTTTTTACATTAAAATGACGGCACAAGTCCCACACACTACCGTGCTTGACCATGGCATCTGCAGTTGTATTGGAAAAAAATTGTTTTCTGTTTCTTTCAAATATTACAATATTACAAAATATGTAAACTTTTTATGTAATGGGAGTTTTAAACAAATGGAGTTAAATATAACTTTTTTCCACTTTTTCGCTTAAAAAACAATATTTTTAAAGATTTGAATGTTTTTTATTTAAAATATAGAAATATTTTGTATCTTTAAAGCTTATACCTTTGAAAAATATTTTCGGCCAATTTAATTTTTTCATATATGTATAGGTAAAAAAATGTTCCATATCATTAATTATTATAGTTTCCTTCTGTAATCTTCTGAAAAAGTGAATATATAATAGTGTATACTTTAGTAAAATAGAAATTTGTTATAAATATGGTTATAAAGGACACCATGTCCACACACACTAAAAACACTAAACAAAGGAACACTAAAAAATTGTCTACCATTACAGAACATACTGCTTACCAGATCTAAGATTAAATCTCTCGTTAATGACTTTCACATTTAGTAACATGGTAATACTCACCAATCTCTCTGGTATCAGGGAAGGCAAAAGGTTGGTTGGCACTTATGGTGGAAAACAAAGTGTCCGTCATGAACTCCATGTAATCTTCGTCTACCATCATATGGCTGTCGTCCCCGTGGGGCTGCCACTCCAGCAGTTCTAACTCCGACAGCTGAAAACAGCACGGGATCAGAGGAGTTCTACGATGATACCGAAACTGGATATAACTGTCATGACGTTAACCTGAGATAATAGATAGAAAAATATAATAAGATTTTAGGTAACCAACTATGAATAGTTCCACTAAAATTTCAACTTATCACTTTTACAACCAAATCCAGTTGACTTAAGTAGAATTGTTTCGACTACTTCTAAAAACATAAAATTGCATATAGAAAATAAATGCTTCAGTGAGCAGATGTTTAACATAACAAAAATATTTAATGATTATGTCGCTATTTGAGTTGATGATAAGGTTAAGACATTTCCTGGCTTTGGTAAACCTCTTAGCTATTTCTATTGCCTATGATTGATTTGATTGATTGAAAATTTACAAGCTAGACTGATGTTACCAAAACATCAGAACACAGGCACAAGCAAGTCATCATAAATGGAAGTACTCAATTTGGACAAACTTTCAATTAGTATTTTCAACTAAAAAAAAAAAATGGTACTGAAAATAATATATCTTGTCTAAAATCTCACTTATGAACATCTGTAAGAACCCACATGTGCAACACACTTATCTAAATGGATCATGTAAAATCCATTTATTTACTTTTCCTTGAAATATAAGTGAGCTCACTCCTCACTTGCTTTTTAATGACTGCTATTTCGAGAAACCTCCTCATATTTTACTAAACTAAGGTTGAACTGAAAAATGTGCAGAAAGATAACCAAAGATATTTGTATAAAGAAAACTAGAATCTGAAGTCAACTCAAGAGCTGAATTTTCACCTCATTGAATGCTTATAATTTGCTTGATATAAGAAAGACTAGGGTTTAGGTAAGATAGTTATGTATTAATAAAGATACAGTAAAACCTCACTAACTCGACAGGCTGTGTAGCTCCGATAGTCAAAAGCTGACAGAACGCCATTGTCAACACTGCTGACAACAACATGTTGAGACAAACAAAACATTGAGGAAAGCTAAAAGGAAATATGTAAAAGATCAGTTTAAAAAGGCTGAAGAAGATAGCACTAAAAACAATTCCACAGAATTATTCTGATCCATAATATTGTAAACAAGACTTTAAATCTAGCACCTTTGGCATTAAAATGAAATAGCCTGTAACTAAGAGAAGGTTCTTATATTAAGGATTACTTTAGTGACCTCCTAAATGCTGGCGGGACCACATTTGTAAACAAAGAAAATGCATCCTCAGGCATATGTATGTGCATCTTCAAGTATTGATCCAAGATCAAATCGAGGAGCATGTTCAAAAAGCAGTAAACACTCACAAGGGCAACAATTCCCCAGGAGGATATGGTATATCAGTAGAATTACTAAAAACAGGAGGAGTAGCCCTATAAGATTTGGAATGTAGAAATAATATTAAAACAATGGAACCTTGATGTAATTGTTCTAATTAACAAGAAAGAAGACAAATTAAACTGTAGTAAGTATCGAGGAATATCTCTAATAAACACTGCTTACAAATTGCTGTCCAAGATACTGCTGTGCTGTAACAGCTACAAGAATACTCGGAGGTGAACATAAAAATGCTATAGAAAACAGGAGTCTACTAATAAACAAAATTTTGCTATAAAGCAAATTTCATCAAACTGTTGGGAATTCAGCTGAAACAACCATCTAATTTTGATTTTAAGAGGGTCTACAATAGTTTAAATAGAAAATTAATGTGGAAATACTTCAGAATCATGAGCATCTCAACAAACATTTTTATGTAACTCAAATATACACAGAAGATTCAATGTACAAAGTACAACTAACTAACGAATATTTAACCGAATACAATAAAGTAACATAAATACAACACAGGGATTTTTTAATTGGAGTCTCCCAATTATTTTATGGATGAGCATTAACGACTTCCAAGAAGCAAGATTTTTTGTTAAAGTCTGATGGTATTAATCAAATCAAATTTTAGGTTGAAGAAAACATCATAGAATCAGTTCAGAAAAGCCAGGTACTAGTGTGAAAAAACGTTCTGGCCAGCACTTTCTTTCTTCTACTTAAGTATGGAAAATATTAAGGAATGCGAATTTGTACCCTTATCATGTGCAGGAAGTTCGGACCATTCATCCCGGCAATAATATTACTATTTTGTTATTGGGTTGCAAGAAATCATTAGCTTATTACATTAATAGTGTGTACAGACAAAGCTGTTCCTAAAAATAGTATAAATAATTGTAAAAACTTTCATATGTGGGCCGAATAAAATCCACTCGGTAGAGTAGAGAACATTTTTAGCAAAGATTTTCAGTATATGTATGGTGCAGTCTACTTAATGACAAGCTGATTGGACCTTACATTTTAAATGGGACACAAGATGGCCACTGCATTGAAAACATGACATGGTACAGTGTTTACATAACCACTTGGACCCAAAAATTATTGCTCACCATGGACCAGTAAATTGGCCACCCTGGTCATCAGACATGAATGCTAGGATTTTTTCCTGTCATGTTCTTTCTTATATAAAGGCAGAGGTGCATAGGACCAAACTAAAAATAAGAGAGGAGCTGTTAGAAAGGATCACGAATGTCATACAGAAATCAAAGGCAATCCCAACATGGTACAAACAGCGACATCTTCCCTAAGCCAGATTTTTCAATGATCACGATGCAGGACACTTTGAGAGCTACTACAGGTATACTAAATGTTTGTAAATTATTATTTTTGTTATTTCTATTCATAAAGTTTTTTCTTAGTTGTTGAAAAGTTTTCAAACCAAATTAGTTTAATTCCTTCCCCTCTAATTGTCCCTAAAAATATGTGTTAAGTTACCATATTTTATTTTTTACATTAAATAATCCTCATAAAAGGTATACAAAAGTTAATATGTTTTTGTTTTCCATAAAAATTTGCAACTTGAGGTAAATTTGTAACCCAATTGCTTGAAAGGTTGCAAAAAGGAGTAAAGGATGTCAAATACCCTGTCGCAGCAGACCTGCGTACTCAGCGAATTTTCAAATCAATATGGCAATAATAATAAAATTAAGTGACAAGATTGATCAATCCTCACCTGTTGAAAAATTAAGAGTATTTGCCAATTCTCCGTAACATTAACATGGGAAAAAGTATGCAGATTTGCTGTTTTGAGGAACACTAAAAGTAGGTATTTTTACCATAAACTATTTTTATTCTGACCATTTACCAAGTTTTATCATTATCTGGACATAAATAAGGGGGTTTGCCTTAGGGGTCTACATACAAAGTTTCACCCAACTCATTTGGTTAATAAGGGAAATATTACTTTTTCCTTATCCTCCATAAGATTTGCAATGGAGCCCCTAAATACAATGTACTGTATTTAGATTTTTTAATATCTCGGTAACCATTGAAAATAGAAAAAAACTTTAAGGAACTAAATTGTGTAGTTTTTTGAGCTGATTCTAATGGTGAAAGATGATATTTAAAATTTTTTTTAATTACATAAGAAAAATGCAAAAAAACCCATTTTTGGGGTACAAAACCCCTCAAACTACCTGTTTGGATTGACTAATATGTCTGGATTACGAACTCGTCCGAGCAAAAGTAGGAATACACGTTTCTACCAAATTTGGTCTTGCTGGGACCATTTATATGAGAGTTATCGTGTTCACAGACACACACACACAAATATAATATACACTAACATACAGTAAATACATGTTAACTATTAAATCGGTCATGTTCTAAAATCGAATACGGCTTCGTTGTGAAAGATTAAATATTCTGGGCCACAGGCTAGTTAATAACAGTACTGAAAGGATTAGAAATATTAACAACATTCTCACAAAACAAATAAATCTGAGTGGATTGATCTACAATTTTCTAATCCAACCTAAACCTAGGTAAAACCTAACTGTAATACATCTTTTATTATAATACAGCTGATAATTATAATAAACGTAATATGTATAAACATTGTAATTATTTTTTATTTGGCCAACATATAAACACGCAAATTTTAATCAGGCAGAAAAAAAAGTATATAGGCCTATATACATAATTCCCAAAAACCGTAAACTATTTACGTGGTGAATAAAGCTATTCATTTTGTACAGCACATATTTACTTAATAGTTTTAAATTAACAAATGATTCAGATGGCATTGGATAGTAAAGCATATTGATAATGGAAAGTAAACCAAATAGCTGTAGGTCAATAAATCAAATGTTTGATTTTAGAGAATCTATATAAATAAAATTAGAGTTTTGTCTGTACATTGCTCAGAATTATTCATTTTTTGGTTATTCTTACTTTTCGTGCGTTAGAAAAGCCGAAACCGGTCTTATCTCAATTTTTGTCTGTGACACTCCAGGAGGCATTTTACGCCGTATTCTCCAAAAAAACGGGAGAATTGATTACAATGAATCTTATTTCATGTATTCTCTACATTTCAGAGAAGGTTTATAAATGCTTAAAATCACCCGCCGCCCCTTAAAAAGTAAACAACGAGCATTTAAAAACCCACTTTTACGCGATATTACTCGCATTTTGATCCAGTTTTCAATGAATAACCTACTGCTAATAATCAACTGTCTTTGTAGTTTAAACATTTAATAGAAATAAAAACAAACAGCTGTTAAATCAATATTAGTTAGTTTATATTGGTCATTGATTTTAAACCCATTTCGAAATCATACTATATTAAAAAGTTATTTTAACATATAACTAATTATAATAGTGGTATAAATGTTCTAATCTATTTAATTGTAAAGTAATGCTAAATAATAAAGCTGGGTATTGATTTATTTTCTTTGTATTGATTTGTTTAGGATTTCAGGTTTACATTTTGGTATGATAATCTTTCTTCTTTAAACTGAATCCTACAACCCGTACAAAGGACGTGCTTACTGCTAGTTTGTCAATAAACTTACTTCCCATAAGGTTAACATTAGACATTTAAAACGCCATAAAATAGAAAACTTTGGAGTTTTCAAAAAATTTTTTCGCTAAAACCTTCCCGGACGCATAAAGAGCAATGTCCTAAAATTTCATGGCAATCAGATGAGTAGTTTGGCAACACATAAAGGACATAAATACATATATTCATTTATATATATATATACTAGCTGACCCGGCGAACTTCGTAACGCCTCACAGTAAACACATGTTAACTTTAAGATTGGCCATGTTCTGAAGTCGAATAGCAATACGGCTTCATTGTGAAAGGTTATATACTCTGGGTCGCTGCATAGTGAATAACAATACTGAAATGATAAAACATATTAATATCATTCCCATAAAACAAATAAATCTGAGTGGATTAATTCACAATTTTCAAATCCAATCCAAACCCAAACAAACCCTAACTGTAATACGGCTTTTATAGGAAAGATATACAACAGCTGATTATTATAATAAACGTAATAATATAAACATTGTAATTATCATATAAACACGTGACTTTAATCAGACAGAAAATAAAAATATAAATACATAATCCCCCATAACCGTTAACTATTAACGTGGTGAATTAAGCTGTTCAGTTTTTACAGTACATATTTACTTAATAGTTTAACATTAATGAATGATTCAGATGGCATTGGATAGTAAAGCATACGGTATTGCTAATGGAAAGTAAACCAATCAGCTGTAGCTAAGAAATCAAATGTTTTCATTGTAGACAATTTGTAAACAAACTTACTCTCCATAAGGTTAACATTAGAAATTTAAAACGCCATAAAATGGAAACTTATGGGGTTTTTGAAAATATTTTTTTCACTAAAACCTTCCCGGACACGTATAGAGCAACTTCCTAAAATTTCATGGCGATCGGATGAGTAGTTTGGCAACGCATAAAGGACATACATACATACATTCAATTTTTATATATATATATTATACATTTTAAAGACTATTATTTTTGGTCTCTGGGCTCCTAAAGACAAAAAACCAACATGGTCCCGGGCTAAGTCTTGCCATGAGGCCTATGGTTATAGCTTCTTTACTATGGGAAATTTGCTAAAAATTTCAAAAAATATTTTTGAGCCCTTTTTTTAGAGAAAACTTGATTTTAAATTGGGTTTCTTCAGTTAAACAAAATATTTATATAAAAAACACAACCAAATTTGATTTAAAATTTAGTATTCTATCCATGGATGTTTTTTCAAACTATTGGGTTTCAGAGGGAAAAATATCCAATAGATACACACAAAGAATCACATTTTTAACCATAATTAGGAAACAAATGAGTTAGAACCAATGTTCATGTGAGTTTTTTCCTTCTTTTGACCCAAGGAATCCTGTACGGCAACCACTGATACCTTCTGACTGATAATTCAACTTTTAGATTTAGAAATTCATCATCAAACTTTGCAATTTAAAAATTCATGATTGTTAATTACCATGTCCTGTGGGTCTTGACCATCCTTCGCACAACAGCCAAGCAATCGGTTTCTTGAAAACAGGCGCCATTTTTTGTACTCAGCTGTAACCGCATTAAGCTTTCTTTTCCAGTATTTCCCTTCCAACACGATAGCCTAGAAAATCATACTATACATTTTAGCATAATTATAGTGAATAAAAATGTATAAGGGTAAAAGTTTCCTTTTTAAAGGATATAATAACTAAATAAGACAAAGAAATTATATGAAACAAATAACATGGCCCCGGGCTTAAGTCTTGCCATGAGACCTACGGTAATAGCTTATATTCCCTATGGGAAATTCGCTAAAACAAAGTCACAATTAAAATATAAAGTGATCTATATCATAAATAAACAAAAATAAGTAAGAAATAGCAAGATGGGGTGAACCCCTTGAGAAAAAACCCTACAACCTATGGCTCTGCTTATATGAAAAGTGGTTGAGGCCCTAATGGTTTTTAATTTCATTCATCCTAGGTTCTTTGCCTCTGTTTTTAGCCAAATCAGTTTCCAAAATGTGTCACATGCAACCATAGAAATTGCAACTATTCTTCACTTGCAATGGTTTAAAGGAACAAGAGTGAAATGAGCCAACTATGCACTGTGACACAACTCTCTGTCCACACTAAGGCTGCCAATGTCACAAACCATACATACCTCTGAACATAGTGTTATGCTTCACATACAGGACAAGTTATTAATCAGTTCATGCGGTTGTGATGAAACTATTCATCACACCCGGTTTTTTAATATGATTTCACCGTTGACTGAGCTTAGTCAATGGTGAAAAAATATAAAAGTTTCAGAATCTACAAAACAGTTTATAAGTTGGTAATATTATTCTCACTCTCTTTTGTGACAAAAACTTTACCTTAGCGACCATGGACATGATTTTAGTGATGTTTACAGGACTACGAAACCACAACAGTGTGCGTAGGCAGGCCTAAAGCACATCATAGGTATCTTCAGTAGGCATCCTCTTGATAAGCTCATTTGTGCATAAAAAATCAAACTGGCATCCTATTCTTGTGAAAAATTTTATTCATATCCTGATATCTTATTTAAAAAATTTATATTTATATTGATTTATGTCTTAGATCTGGAGGGGTGTTGGCGATTTTTAAGATGGAAAACATGTAACAGGTTTCCATAGAAACTACCAGCTATTGTGTTCAATTTTAAATGTAAAAGAATAAGAACAGCTGTTTAGATGAACTGAAACCATTCCCTTTAGACAGGGATCTAACCTATTTCCCACAGGGAAGTAAATACAAACATTTTTTTATTAAAACTATGTATCCATATTTAGTGCTGTTCATTACAGCCTTTTTTTATTTAATTATTGTATAGCATCTGTACCACTTATACAAATTGATAAAAGGTTTAACCCTAGAACTGGCAAAGTCGTAATTCACAACACATTTATATATTCAATAAGAAGTGGCAGGTGCAGGCATCTGTCGTCAGTTTAGTGAACTAGTTAGACATTAGTGCCTACGTGACCGTGTTGCCCTCTGGGGGCAAGCAACCGAACCTGCTCTCGTAGTGCACTAGACTGCCACCGGGCAGGTCTATAACCAAGTAAGCACTTTCTACTCCTATGCACTGAGTGGCTGAACCGGCTAACGCGCTACGCTGACGAGTGTAACGTTCTAGCCATTGGGAAGTGCTAGGGTTCAAATCCCGATCATGAGCAATCCCAATTTGGCTTGCAAATGTGTGGTAAAGTGGAGAGGGGGGCCCACATTAAATAAACGGTGGCCGGCTTGGGTGTTAGTTGACGGCATTTGTAGGCTTAATTGGGATTGCAGTGGACACCTGTTTTGCTTTTGTGGTTAGTGGTTATAAGGGGGGGGGGCATGTTTTATGATTTTCTTGTTTTAACTTTGATATTTTAAGAAGATATTAGTAATTATTTTTATGCTACAGTTAAGAGTAAAAAGCTTGCCACTTCTAGGGTTAAATTACCTTAATTATTTAAACTAAATTTTTGAACTAACCAAATTGGTTGTAATAATCCTGGAACCTTCACATTCCTTTGAATTAATTTGGCCTGCTATGCATGGCTTTTGTTGTTTGTTCTGGTACAAAGAAACAACATATAATTGCATGTTTTCACCACTTTAGTGCTGGCTTTCTTAACCAGGATACGTCACTGAAGGATTAGCTGCTCAATGGCCTCACAGAACTGGGTGAACCCGGGAGACTTGAGGTGCATTTTTGTCACCAACTGCCGGATGTGGGATGTTTATCTCTTATTGTTCATATTTAAACTCACATTCTTACATCCTAATAGTATTTGTAATTATAATAATAAATGGATTTGGTTGTAATCTTGAAAAATGCTTGGATAAACAACATATAGTGACAAAAGAACACCACTTATGGGCATTTACGATGTTCAAGTGGTTAACTATGACATAAGCTCTCAAAAACATTCACAATGAAGTTTTATTAAATAACCACAAGGCAATTATGAACAAATTGTTTTTGGATGACTGAGGCTGTTTAACATTATGACAAATACAAATGTGAGAATTGCCTTTACCTCAGGTTTGTTGTGAGTGTCCGTGTCCAAGGGGGAGGCAAATTGGCAGACTAGTGAGTTCTTCTTCGTGATGACTGGAAAATAATTATTTATTTAGTTTAACAGAATGAAAAAGGTAAAAAATATATAAACCATCTATAAGTCTAGCAAAATTTAATGATTCCCAAAGCATGGAAATGAACAAACTTTTAAAAGGCTCGACTTCAAAATATTATTTAAACCCAAATGATATTACAAAAATTAATTTACCGGGAAAAATTGTTTGACACCTTATTCATAATTGGTTTATAAATAAAGGAAGATTTTACTGAATTTAATGATATTAATACTATTCTTCATATTGATTTAATAGATGGGGTTATAAAATTTTAATATATGAGGTATATGGAATGGCTTAAGTGTGATAAATAAATAAGGGCTTGTATAATTCTTATTGAATCGTATTATTTTCTCCATGTATATTTCTTAAATCTTTGAGTACTACAGACTATTTTATCCAGTTGAGGAGTACCGGGATGTAGGATGTACCGGTGTGTCACTACCGTCACTCCTGGCAAAGAAGTAATAACGTACCAATACATTTTGTAATATAACATGTATCATCTTCTTTTTGTTCTGAACAATGTCAAGAAGTATATAATAGATGGTTATTGATCTGAGATGTGTAAAGGAGGGTAGGAGCAAGTGGGATTGGTTAATACACCATCTCAGCTGATTTCGTAAGGTTGTGATTTTAAGTCCATTTAGAAAGAAGAGTTCCAGACTTGTTTCCAAAGGTGGCAGGAACGCTGGAAGTGTCCCGGGGGGACTATTTTGAAGGGAATTACGTGTTAAAATAAAATAATCTATAAATTTAAATTATGCTTTTTTTGAACAAGGTTGGATACTTTATGGGCAGACCTCTTAAACATTAAAGTATTACAAAAGTCAAACTAGGCTCTCTGCAGTTCTGCAGTAGGCTGGCCATTGTAATTCATGAGGATTTAGCTTGTGTTAGTGGCTGCTAAGCTCCGTCGACAAACTGTTGAAGGCAAGCACCTACTGAATGAGCACTTGCGTCCGAGAACAAACCGAGAGTTGCAGGTGGTTCTGGGTGTGTCAGCATGATGGCGTTGACGAGATTGTCCTTGCAGGCCTGGAACGCGAGCTCCAACTCGGGTGTCCAAGGAAAAGGCTGATTTCCTCGCAGACCAGATCTTACTATATTGAGGGCAGCTTGATATGTGAGGCAAAAACCGGCGATAGAAATTGATCATGCCAAGAAAACGGGCTACGCCTTTCACTGTCGACGGTCTGGCGTAGGAACGGAGGTCTACGATGCGGTCTGGAAGGGGCCGTGTACCCTGAGCAGATATTTCGTAGCCCAGGAAGGAAACTTTATCAGCCCCGAGGGTACCTTTCTGTGCGTTAAGAGCAATCCGTTGTCGTCTAGGCACTTGAGCAGGACACAGAGATGCTGGCAATGTTCTTCATGTGATTTCGAGAGTAGTAAAATATCGTCAATGTAAGCAAAACAGAAATCGAGGCCGGTCAATGTTTTGTCGATAAATCTTTGAAATGTCTGCCCAGCATTCCGAAGTCCAAAAGACATAAAAGGAAATTCAAATAGACCAAATGGTGTTCTTTGGCCGTCTTCTTGATGTCTGTGGGGTTGACCGGAATTTGAGTGTAGGCCTTGACGAGGTCGATGGTGGAGAAGATCTTTGAGCCACGGAGATGATGACAATCATGGATATGTCATACCGGATACTTGTCAGGGATTGTTCTAGTGTTTAGCGCTCTGTAGTCACCACAAGGACGCCAGCTGTCCGGTTTCTTAGGTGCAATTTGAAGGGGTGAGGACCAAAGACCGCGCTATTCCTTCACTTTATCATAGTTTCAAGTTCTCTCTTAGCATTTCTTAAGCGATCTGGAGCAAGGCGACGTGGGCGACTGGTAACTGGTGGTCCCTGAGTTGTCTTGATGTAATGAAGAGTACCATGATTAATCGTGTGGCGTATCCCTCTGGGGCGAGTCAGGTTAGGGAATTCGTTCAGGATGCTGCTGAAGGTGGAAGGAATGGCTGGCTGCACGAGTTTTACGCTGGGCTGTTCAGAAGTACAATAAGTACAGCGTGTGGAAAGGACAGTCTTGGAATCTATTAGACGATTGTTGGCGCAGTCCACAAGAAGTTTGAAGTGTGCTAGGAAGTCTGAGCCAATGATTGGAATAGATACGTCCGCAACAATGAAGTGCCAGGTGTGTGTGTCACCGAGTCCGAGATCCATAGTGAAGAGCACAGAGGCCATAAGTTTTGATGCATGAATCATTCTCAGCTTGTAGATCATAACAGTCGTCAAGATGGTGACCTGGAAGGAGCTTGCAAGGATAACAGCTTACGTCGGAACCGGAGTCTGCGAGTATATTTTTACCACTGATCTTGTCGATTGTGAAAACACGGGGATTGAGTGGAGTTTGGCAATCGACTACGCTAGTATCGGCTGTCTTTGGAGTTTGACGGGAAGGTGCAAGGAACCAAGCATTTCTTATTCTTGTGGCCAAATTGTTTATGGTACCACAATGTCGGAACTGGAAGATTCAACGGATGATTATTGGAAGGCGGTCGTGATTTACCACGGGATTGTGGATACCGAGAGCGGATTTGAAGCGTAGATTTCAATTCACTTACCAGGTCAGCTAAGGCGTCCACACGCGCCGATATTGTATTATCTGAAGTGACGGCGGCCGATGTAGGAGTTGCGGCGAACCCTGATGATTGGTTGGCAACAGAAATGTTGGAGGTTGATGCTAAGGGATTAAAAAAGTGGGGAGGAACTATGGCTGCCATGTCCATAATTTTGTCGGCGATGGTGGCAAGCTGTCTGTAGTGACGGTTGGGTCAATTGCTTTAGGCTGTATAAGCACCTGAAGAGGTAGACGTGTCCAGAGTAAGCGAAAAAGTTGGTCGGGCATAATGTTATATAAGGATCGGAGGAGCTGCAATGGTGTTTGATTGCCGAGTTCTTCTCCCTATAGCAATTGTTTTTTCCGGTGGTGCTCGGACACAGCCACACGGTTGACTAGTTCCGTTTTTAGAGCTGTGTACAGCACATTGGCAGGCGGAGTTTGTGTAACATCCTCGATTTCTTTTGTACATCGAGTTGGAAAACGACAAGAAAGGTACCTGGACACCTCGTCGGTAACATGGTGAAGTTTAAATTGGGCTTCAGCTAGTGCAAACCAAAGTTGTGGGTGGTCGTGGGAGAATGGAGGAAGTTTTATGTGACCGGGTTGATTCTCTTGCTCCATCTGGATGTCGGTCGTTGTTTGCTATTTAATGCGCTGTCGATTTGATGTCGGTGAAGTTTGTTGGCGTCGGGGCATCACCAAGATGAAGCATAATATGAACTCATAAACAGGTTGAGTGAATGTATTTGAATGACCTAACCTCTCTTCCAAAATAAAACCAAACATTTTTAAATAACAATTTTAGACGTTGCCTAGCAACGTATCAGCTGGTCGCAGCAACTTTATAATGTTGTGTACTATAATTAGAGTTACATTTTTGTTTTCACCCTCTGTAACAAATCGTAACAGTAGGCATCATAATATAATATCATTGAAAGTACTACTGTACGCTATGTCAAAAATACCGTTTCATTTTTTGATCCATAAAAAGTTTATTTTCATAGGTTTAATATTATTTCACCAAAATTTTTATAATAGTATGCTTTTTATTTAGGTAACAGTATAAATGTTTAAAAAAAAATTCTGTTTACCTTATTTTACGTAAAAGAAAAAGAAAATAATATAATAATAAATTTGTTGTAAAAGAAATTATTTTTTATTTCATTTATTTTATTATGACATAGTACCTTAAACATAATATACTATCATTTGTTAGGGCATTTATTTTTGTAAATACTAAAACAAAT
This sequence comes from Nephotettix cincticeps, assembly GCA_023375725.1. Classification (NCBI taxonomy): domain Eukaryota; kingdom Metazoa; phylum Arthropoda; class Insecta; order Hemiptera; family Cicadellidae; genus Nephotettix; species Nephotettix cincticeps. The sequence continues at coordinate 38,847,758 of CM041791.1, forward strand.
TGGGTGCCAATATCTTCATAATTTTCTTTATAAATACTTACTTTTTTCACAAAAACCACCTAGCACTTTTCAGCATAGAATATGGAAACACTAGTAGCACTAAAAGGATTAAACCATTCAAAAAATTGAAAAAGAGATTGATTAAAAAGCTGTCTATTGAATGTTGTTAATTATGACAAAGAATCCATTTAATGATCTCAAATATATACAACTCACATTGCATATGCCAACATCTCCATATAACATTGTTTAATCTTATTTTGTCTTTCCACCTCAACCTGATACCTTTGAAACGATTCCATTTAGGTGATGTGAGTTTTTGTCTGAAACAAAAAAAAGGTTGTAACATGTTGGATGTTAAAATATTACAATACATATTATTAGATGAAACAAAAGACAGAATGAATAGCTTAATAGTTAAATAATACTTTAATTGTAAATAAAAAGACTAATACTGAATTGCTAAATGTTGTTTAGCTTCAATATTTTACATTTTATCTTAAAAATTATAAGAAAAAATGAGGTTTTGCTTTATATTGGACCAGTAAAATATAATTTGAAATAAAATTGATTGAACATTTTTAATCGAGAGAGTTAAACAATCATAGAATCTAAGTTACATTGAACCAAAGTTGTTTTCACATTAAGATCGCTTCAGCTGACTCAGTGCCAGTCTATAATAAGCTACTGTAGCTACTTTCTTGTAAACATTCTAAAATTTTGCAAAGCTTGCCGGGCTATTGAGCAATATCCAACTTTTCTTTTTAATCATCATTTAGCCAATGTTATGGCTTATTAATCACAGTTACAAATAATATTTAAAAAAATTTCAGCAAGAAAAGTAGGCCCTATACCAAAGGCACAAAACAATATAGATAGGCACTTACAATTTATATTCTTGTATAATACAGTAAGACCGAATGTTTATAATTTTTTCTGAATAACAAGGAACATTTTTGTATTGCTACTGTGGAAATCAGTGTTATAGTTTTAAAATTCTGCATAACATTTGTCCTGGGTGAGGATTAAGTAGTTCCTGGAACCAGATTTTAGAACCAGTTTCCACACAGTCTGATTTCTAAGATCATGTCGCCAAGTTGATTTTACTCATCAAATTTCACCCAATCTGATTCTTTTTTACATGATTTTTCATCCTTCTAAGACTCTGCATTTTGTTAGTTTTTTTACTTTCTTCCCCTACAATACTATAGTACGACAGTATAAGAAGGTATTGATTTCGTCAGAATCTTAGAATTTGAGTTTCTAGTGAATATATCTATTTTAGTGCCCCCCGAATAAAAAAAATTGTTTTTAGAGTGATGTCTGTCTGTGTATCTGTCCATGAGTAGGCCTAAGTATTTGACTGCCACCATTAAAACAAGCTTAAAAACTAAACACAATAGTATTTTGAATTATTTGTCTATGGTTCTAGAGAAAACATAAATTTACAGTCCATGACTAACGCAGAACGTTTTCTGAGAGCGTGCAATGTTATTCTTATGGAGAATATTAAAAAAAAATTTCTTCCTCATTTCCCAACCGTTTTCCATGAAAATTGGTTTGCAGGGTAATGTCACATCACCCAAAAAACACACTCAAACTAAAAAAAGCTTAGTATTACCAGGGTGGGGGGCCTTCCCTCTTAAAATTCTAACAATTAATTTAAATTTGTGTCTCTTGATGTTACTTTAAGAAATTGGATGATTTTTTTTACAATAAATCATTAAATGATATGATATGTCTAAACCTTAAAGAATTTGATACTTTTATTACAGATTGTGGTTTTTAAATTTACTTAAGTGAGAAAGTCCACTGATAAAGTTTATTATTTCTATATTTAGCATAGCATGCAAAAATGAGATATTCATTTGAAGATTTGAAACTGTCAAGAAGGTACGCATTGGTGACTTTAATCTGTTAGAAAAATATTTTAAACTACAAAGTGCTGTCTAGGATTCTGAAACTTTAGAGCTTTGACATAGAATACAATTTTTTCAAAAATTAAAATTATTAGACGTCTACATGGTGAATAATCTTTACCTCATCACAATAAATTACAACAACAGATCAGTCAATGATCAATATCAATCGGTCAATGCTAATGTCAGTCCTTGCTGATAACTGTGAATGATAAAAGCATCAATGAGTTAAGACTCCAACGAGATCTGAACATTAGAATCTTAATCTATCATAACCCAAGGTTTTGCCATTACAAGAATTCCTTTTTTTGGAATTTCAAAAAGTGTATACAACTGTAATTTTCTTTTAGTTCGAATTTTTTCAGGTATTCAGCCATTAATAGAATTTACGCTATTTATGATCTACTCCCTCCATTGATATATGAGTACTTGATCAAAAATTTATCTGAGTTGTATAATTTTATAAATATATAACTGTGTTCAACTAAAAAAAATTAAATTAACAAATTGATGAGGATTTTACAGAACCTTCTCTAACACTAAATTTAGTGAAATAATTAAACCAGTCTGTAATAAGTTGTGTACAACAAGGCCTTCTTATCAAATACGACCCGAGATCAGGTCAAAGCAAGATAACACTTTATTTTAGTCAACTGATCGCAAATTGCTCCATCAAAGCTATGGTCTTTCTAACCACTTCGAAAAACACACATCGAACACTCTAGGCTATTTTCAGTTACATTAATGGAGAAACTCAACTAAAAGTCAACTAAAACTAAACTTTTGAATATACTTTTAGTGTGAATGGGTTTGTGAAAAGATACATAAAAAAATCATAAGATATTAGATCCACTTGAATATTGGGAAATGTGGTGAAATTAGCTATTTGTACGAAGTGGAGGACAAATTTTGGTGTATTAAGTGGTGGATTAAAGTGAAACATTTTGTCCACAAAGGAAAATATTTTCGCTGAGGGTGACAATTTCCCAAGAGACAACGAGGACTTAATCCCATGATGCACACAAAGAAATACATGTAACAAATCGCCCACTAGAGCATCAATATAGTTAACAAACCTGAATCACTATAATTTTTCAAGTTGGCTAAAATAACCACAAAGCAATCAATGCAAACTATTTTTTATCTGTTTTGCCTATGGCAGGCTCAGTTCAAGCTATTTAGCCTCAAAGTACACTATTTTACAATGAATATTCCAATATAAATTTTGTGGACATTCCCGGGATCGAACCTGTCACCTCTTGCACCGAAATCAGACGCTAACCATTAGGCAGTTTAAGAATTAATTACTACTATCAGCTGCTATTATTTCTGATTGACCATTACAGGTGTGCCAGATTTCACCCATGTTATTCTAATGGGAATTTTCTCCCTTTCGACTAAAAGTATTACTCTAGTACTCTATACTAGAGAGTAAAGTACGGCTTTACATGGTAGGTGGAGGAAAAAGTCATTGGTTATGTTTATATTTACAAAAGTAGGTCAAATACAATTATAAAAATGACAGAGTAGATATAAGCAATCAATCAAAACACTCTTAATGAATAATATAGACAAAATAACCATGTAAATTTTTGTTTCATGGATCGCAGCTCATGTGTTAAATGATTAAAAATAACTATATTAATCCATTTGGAATAATTTTTTACACAACTCTTAAGCTGTTTTATAGAACTTTAACCTTTGCAAAAACAATCGATTTAATCAAAAGGTCTAGTGAAGCGGTCATCTAATCAACTGCGTCCACCCGACTTTGCAATAACAAATTTTCCATTCAGACACAAAGAAAGGGGAGCTTGCTAACCATTTCGAACATAAAAATCACCAATAGTAAAATAAAAATTATTAGTTACAGGAAATATTTTTATAGGGTACATAAAAATACCTATTATCAGACCTACAAAGAAATTTAGGTACTTAATAACAGTTTGTATGGACAATTTTTTTATTTTAGGTGGCTTGAGGGTAGTTATCGTTACTTTTTTTATTAGCTGAAACATTATTACAAACTGAGTTATGTCAAAAATATAATGCAATAATATTTTTAAAATTAATGTAGATCGTCAAAATATAACACCATTAGTTTTGATTCAAACATATTCATAAGACAATGACCCATTCAGATATTTATTTTTAGTTGAATATCAGTGTGATGGGTTCATATGTTCATATGTCATGTACATAGCTTTGTTACTGACAAAGATCAGCTGATTAATTTTACCACAATATTAACCCTATCGCAGCAGACCTGCGTACTCAGCAAATTTCCAAATCAATAATATAATATATGACAAGTTTTATCAATAGCTGTCGATAAATATGAGAGTGTAAGGAACACTGAAAATAGGCAATTCTAGCTAAAAAAATCTATTTTGACCATTTATACCGAGTTTCTTTCTCTGTATGATTAACATCAGAAAAGATTATGCATGTTAGCTGCCGAGATAAGACACATAAACTATGATTTTTCAGCATAAATGGACCACATGAAGCTAAATATCAAGTTTCATCCAAAATTATAAATTGATGAGAAAATAATAATTTTTCTTTTTCTTCCATAAGATTAACATTGGAAACCACACATACAACGTACTCTGTTTTTGATTTTTTTTAATATCTCGGTAACCGTTGGAGACAGAGTAAAACTTTAAGGAACTAAATTGTGTAGTTTTTTAAGCTGATTTCAATGGTGAAAGATAAAATTTAAACCTTTTAAAATTACATTTGAATAATGCAAAAAAAACAATTTTTGAGTACACAACCCCCCAAACTACCAGTTCCGATTGACCGATATGTTTGGATTAAAAACTCATCTGAGCAAAAAAAGGAATACACGTCTCAACCAAATCTGGTCTCGATCGGACCATTTTTATGAGAGTTATCGTGTTCAAAGACACACACACACCGGAAAAAAAACATGGTCCTGGGATTAAGTCTCGCCATGAAACTTACAGTAATAGCTTCTTCCATATGGGAAATTCGCTAAAATTCGCTGGCATGGTATTTTTTAAATATTTCAAAAATCACAACCAATTCTTTCCACAACTTAGTTAATTCCTATGCAGAGTTAAAAGTGCAGCCACATCAGTATAGTCAGGTAAAGAAATAATCATAATAAAAATAAACATATTAATCAAACGTAAACATAATAACAACAAAATAAACACAATTAAAAATATAAATCAAATCTTCAAGTTTGCTGGCCAAATGGGCAATTAAAATATTGCCCACTAGGCGTGTCATGCCTTATTCTTTAAAAAAGGCCAAAAACCTATAACAATTGAAAGCATACAGTACTTCATTCAGACATTCAATTTATTCAATCAACTATTCTATAAGACAAAGAGTGAACCTTTTTATAAAGTGAGGGCCTAAAATTTTCAAGAACAAAATTCACGCTGTAGGCCTTCCATTGAGAGCGCATTACAGGAGCGTTGTTAGCCACGGTGTATCATTATCACCTAATTGTCAAAGGCAACACTTCGCCAACGGTAGCTTACTTGCTCACTCACCACTGAGTGGATGGCCTTGAACAGGTAAATCAAGCTGAACCTGTTTTATTTTGTTTTATGCATGTAAATATCGTAAAGTAGAGTGGAATTCCAAAGAAAATATGAGGAAACTGAGTCGGTGGAATTGAGCCAACTGAGTATAGAACTGCAGTCCTAAGTAATGTAATGTACCTAGGAAGTTTACTTGCTTTTGATATAACATTTTATTATTGTGAGAATTAGTTTTCAGTAAACAAATGTAAACTCTGGCTTTTTAACAATACAGTACACTTATTTATAAAAACTGATTATGTATATACAATATATGTAAATACATGTTAACTTTAAGATTGGCCATGTTCTGAAGTAGAATAGCATTACGGCTTCATTGTGAAGATGTTCTGTGTTGCAGCATAGCGAATAAAAATAATGAAACGATATGACTAATTAAAAACATTACCACAAAACAAATAAATCTGAGTGGATTGATTCACAATTTTCTAATCCAACCTAAACTTACACCAAACCTAACCATAATACAGATTTTATAGGAAAGATATACAACAGCTGATGAGTATAATAAACGTAATATGTATAAACATTGTAATTATTTGTTATTAGGCCAGCATATAAACACGTGACTTTTAATAAGACAGAAAATAAAAAATATAAATGCATAACCCCCAAAAACCGTAAACTATTAACTTGGCGACTAATGCTTTTGATTTTGTACAGCACATATTTGCTTCATAGTTTTACATTAATCAATGATTCAGATGGCATTGAATAGTAAAGCATATTGCTAATGGGAATCAAACCAACAGCTGTAGCCTAAGAAATCAAATGTTTAGATTGTAGAAAATTTGTAAACTAACATAGTTCCCATAAGGTTAAGATTTAAAACACCATACAATGGAAACTTATGGAAGTTTAGAAAAAATTTTTCACTAAAACGTTCCCAGACATATATAGAGCAACTTCCTAAAATTTTGCCTGTTCTCCATAAAGGAAATCCATCCATAGGCCATGAGAGTCACCGGTGCTCTTATGGTTCTCATTTAGAAAAAAATAAATAATTATTTTAGAACTTATTTCTAATTTAATTGTTAAGTTTAACATGGTTTTCTGCATACATTCTAAAGAACAGAGAAAGTAGCTTGCTTCATGTTTTCAATAAATAAAAATACCCCCGTCGCAGCAGACCTGCGTACTCAGCGAGTTTCCAAATCAATAATGTAATAATAATATTATATGTCAAGTGTTATCAATAAATATATGAGTTAGTTATTTGCCTATTCTTCATAACATTAACATGGGAAAAAGTATGCAGGTTTGCTGCTGTGGTGAGAACATAAACTATGATTTTTAGCATAAACTTATGGATCACAACCACATGAAGCTAAATACAAAGTTTCATCCAAAACGATTGGTTGATAAGGGAAATATTATTTTTTCCTTATCCTCCATAAGATTAGCATTGGAGCCACTAATACAATGAACTGTGTTTAGATTTTTTAATATCTCAGTACCCCTTGGAGATGGACAAAAACTTTAAGGTACTAAACTGTCTAGTTTTTTGAGCTGATTCTAATGGTGAAAGAAACAATTTGACAATTTTAAAAATTACATGGGAAAAATACAAAAATCCATTTTTTGGGTTACAAAACCCCCCCAAACTACCTGTTCCGATTGACCGATATGTCTGGATTACAAACTCGTCCAAGCAAATGTAGGAATACACGTTTCTACCAAATTTGGTCTCGATCGGAACATTTTTACGAGTTATTGTGTTTACAGACACACACATGTATGTATATATATATTTTCAAATAAAATAATTTCTCACAAAAAAAGGGTACTCTGTTATGAATAACTGTTTGATAATCATAGTAGCCCTCATTTTACAACTCAAATTATATACATATATATAAATACTAGCTATTCGCTAGTATTCGGCTATTTGCCGGGTCAACTAGTATAGCTGACCCGGCGAACTTCGTAACGCCTCATAGTAAATACATGTTAACTTTAAGATTGGCCATGTTCTGAAGTCAAATACCATTATGGCTTCATTGTGAAAGGTTATATAATCTGGGTCGCGGCATAGTGTATAACAATACTGAAACAATAAGACATATAACATTCCCATAAAAAATAAATCTGAGTGGATTAATTAAAAATTTTCAAATCCAATCCAAACCCAAACCCTAACTGTAATACGGCTTTTATAGGAAAGATATACATAGGAAACAGCTGATTATTATAATATATATAAACATTGTAATCATTATTTATTTGGCCAACATATAAACACGTGAATTTTAATCAGATAGAAAAAAAATATAAATACATAATCCCCCAAAACCATAAACTATTAATGTGGTGAATAAAGCTATTAATTTTGTACAGCACATATTTACTTCATAGTTTTATATTAATGAATGATTCAGATGGCATTGGATAGTAAAGCATATTGCTAATGGAAAGTAAACCAATCAGCTGTAGCTAAAAAATCAATTGTTTTCATTGTAGAAAATTTGTAAACAAACTTACTCTCCATAAGGTTAACATTAGAAATTTAAAACACCATAAAATGGAAACTTATGGGTTTTTTAAAAATATTTTTCCACTTGAACCTTCCCAGACCTTGCCCATGTAGAGCAACTTCCTAAAATTTAATGGCGATCGGATGAGTAGTTTGGCAACGCATAAAGGACATACATACATACAACGGTTCAATTTTATATATGGAGATATATATAAATTTTAACGACTATTTTTTTGGCTTCTCGCCACCTAAAGACAAAAAAAAACATGGTCTCGGGCTTGAGTCTTGCCATGAGACCTACGGTAATAGCTTTTTCTCTATGGGAAATTCGCTAAAAGTACTTTTAACTATCACTTTTCCCCTTAAGATAATATATGTGCACATTGGTATAGCACATTAGAGCTCCAAAATATAATGTACTGTGTTTACCAGTTTCTATAGCATATCTTAGTAATTTTTTAGTAAACTCAATAAAAAAATTAACATTTCGATGATGGAGAAGAATGTAAAAGAGGTTGGTTAGGGAAGCCAAGAAACTGTTGACGGTAATGTTTACAAGAAACAGAGAATCTAATCAAGCAATTTAAACTGTGACGTCTGCCTGTGGGTCAGCCCGGGTTTAATTCATCAACCGACACAAACATTGAGCCTCAACCACTCTGTCCGTGAACCTTTGATTCCAATGGTCAGTTACTTTGGTCCGTTTGTCCATCTTCTGTATCATTGGTGCCATTCAAAACATATATTTTTAAATCTATATTAACTCAAGAAGTATAAAATTAATATTTTATTTCTAAATAACAGATACATTTACGGTCAAAAATCTGATTTAATGTCATTTATTTTTTTCCATTTATTTATTATATTTGAAAGCTTATTACTCAACTACAAACAATATTACCATAATAATCACCAATCACAAGAGTTATAAGGACCAGTAAACTGTAAGTTGTGAGGTGAGAATTTTCTGATTTCTGATTATCTGGTAACTGATGAGTTACCAGTAATATTTGATAAAACATTTTTGCCTCCAGGATTGAGAATTAACAAATTTAAAGGTTCTTGTATCTGCTGTCTTCAATCCAACAGTCGTTTGAATGTGAGTTTTGGGAATATCTATTCCCATTATCAAGCATACATATTTGTCTTACAGTCGCTTCAGAACATGTCTTTGATTTGTATGTAAATAAATAATTTAGAATGAAATGAAATCCTTTTATTGCCATTAGTCATAACATTATGAAATAGGCCAAGTCAGTATGAACGATTATCACAGATTTGATCTACCCCCCCACCCAAAACCTGGTGATTAGGATCAGGTTTTGTTGGCTGATGTGACTTTATATAATAGAATATAAACACAAATTTGTATAAATAGATGATGAATAAGGTAGATATTGATATTTTTAGTGTAATATTCATAAACACCTAAACTGGGGGCATTTAAACAACATACTGTGTTTATAAAGGAATTCAACTTTTCTCTGGAACAGTTAGTCGTAGACTAATAATTCAAATTACTTATTTATTAGTTATGAGTACAAAAAAGTATTTGTTCATTAGTGGAGATAGTTAAAATATTTTACAAAGGTATTGTTTAACCAAAAAATTTAAAAATAGATTTTTGGACATTTTAAAGGCCATAACTTTTGACCCATAATTTTAAAGACATTCAACCGGTGTCATATTACCTTCTTTGTAATATGACACCGTTTGAATAGGTAATATGACACTGCTTGAATGTCTTTAAAAATGGTGGGTCAAAAGTTATGACCTTTAAAATGTCCAAAAATCTATTTTTAAATTTTTTGGTAAAACAATACCTTTGCAAAATATGTAACAATAACCTTTGTAAAGCGGTGTCATATTTTGTGACCCTCAGTCCCACAAAAAACCATAATATTTTAATCAAAATCATAAGAGCGGTTTTTTGAGGGTTTATTAGGGGTAAAACTAAGCTTGAAAATCAAAAATAAATTTTTTAAAAAGTCGGACAATTGGTATGGTCTCGGGTTTGTTAGACAGACAGACACCAGCCTGAAAACAACTTTTACTTGGATTCATGGTGCCTCTAAACAGATATTTCCATTCTTAGCTCAAATTTGAAAGTTTTGATGAAAACAATACTTTCTCCATATACTGTACTATATTTAGGGGGATAAAGTAATGATTATTACATTTGTTATCATTTTTACTATCATTATTTGTTTGTATTCAAAATACAGTATGTGAAAAATTTTATTATGACGATTAGCTATTTTTTTACACACAAAGACAAAATCTTACTTAAATCGGGCAAATGATTTTTCTCCTGAATTTGTAGGTCTACCTTTATTGCACAAATACTTTAACTTAGTGGATTTTAACTCCATCATTGCTTTGACTATTTATTTCTAATAATTGAAAAAAAAATTTAAAACCTTAGCAATAATTTCTATGGTAATAGTAATTAATTTGATTTGCAAAGTAAAAAACAACACACTATAGATTAGTTATATCATCAAGAAAGCAAAGAGTATCACAAACTTAATTTTACACAGAACAAATAATATTATGAATTGAAGACAAATTCTTTAAATTAAAATGTTTGTTTATGGATTTTGAAGTGATCTAAATGTCCACTAAACATTAAAATTTTGCTGATAAGAAATCAGAGTGATGTAAGTTTAGTTGTTTGTTTGAGGTGGAAGCGACTGTTGTCAAGGCCATCCCCCCTACTACAAAGGTCGTTATACACATTGGAGACAACAGCAAACACAAACACACCCAGCTGGGCAGGGCTCTGGGCTTCTTTTACAGGAACAGTTTTTCCAGATTGACCAGTGCCAACAACAGTCTAAGAAGTCATAAATAGTCTTATTCCAGGCAACATTACGACACAATACTCATAAGTTTTAATAATTGGTAAAAATAAAAAATACAACACACTCGTAGCAGCAGACATACATACTAAGTGGATTCCCATTGATTTAGGATTAATTATTATTTTTATGATGATTAGCCTTACTATGCTAAACGTAGGTTAAGTAAATTCGTTAATTGGTGTTTAATTAATGTTGAGACATTGTTTTCTCAACAATCTCACAAAAATTTATTTTACAAATTTCATTTTCTCCCCACATTTAAATGGACAGAATAATGAGGTTGCTATGTAAGCTGGGTTTCAAGTTTGATGACTATGAGTCAAGGCTACATGTGGTAGCAACTTCATGTAAACACTTGTTATCTCTGCTGATATGCCTCTTGTCAGCATTATCAAGCCAAGTGGGATCTCAGAGGGTATTATTTAGAAAAAAATACTCCAAATAATCTACTTTCAATCAGGCTTGGTACATTATATTTTTTAAGAGACTGAAACAACATTTTATATTATTAAGTTTCCTCCTTACAACGTGTTACTGATTCTTATATAGATATATACAATTTATTAAACCTATTTTAGCGAATTTCCCACAGGATAAGAAGCTATTACCGTAGGTCTCATGGCAAGATTTAAGCCCGGGACCATGTTATTTTTTTCATTATGAGGTGCCCAGAGGCCAAAAACAATAGTCGTTCATGGACATACCGGTTGTAAAAACTATTTGATCGAGACCAAATTTAGTAGAGACGTGTATTCTTACATTTACTCGGACGAGTTTGTAAACCGGAACGTCGGAACGGTCAATCGGAAAGGGTTGTTTGGGGGTTGTACTCAAAAATGGGGTTAGTAACGTCATATGTAATTTAAAGGAATTTTAGATTTTTATCTTCAATCATTAGAATCAGCTTAAAAAACTACACAATTTAGTTGCTTAAAGTTTTTCTCTATCTCCAATGGCTACCGAGATATTTAAAAATCTAAACCGTACAGTTACAGTTGACTCCCTCTTATCCGGACACCTCACAACCGGACCCCTGTTCCGATAAAAAAAATCCCGGACCATCCGGTGGTTTAATTAATATATAAATTACACATTTTAAGACGATTTTAAAGCATACTTTCCCAAACAATACAGGTTTTTGTTTCCAACTCATCGGATCATAGTTTTTTGTGACGTTGATAAATTAAATTACATTAAATGTGTCACCATAAATAGGAAAGAGAATCTTTACAAATTTATTTTACAGTATGAAAAAGAAAGGAACTCTCACTTTATTAAGATTATTCCAAACGTATTTACTGTAACCTAAGAAGAATAAAAATCTTGGCTTTAAAATACTGAACATATAATTAGAAATCTATTATTTTCTTCTGCTTTTTTGCATAAACTGTTTTCTTGATCTAATAAAAACGCCATTTCCTCATAAACATTACAACCACAGCTGATCTGTTGCTCGACGTAGAGCAACTACAGTAACTACAACTGCGTAGAGCAACTGGCAACGGTTTTGCCAGTTCTAGTGCTGTCCTCCCATCCGCATGAGTCAAAATTACCACACCAACGGTGTCATTTCCCGCTTCACTGAAGATCCGTATCGAACGCAATTGTAAACTGATGTTTGTGAAGTTATTTATTTACATTTAGACCGGAAATGAACAAACATGTCCAATCCTGTCGATTTATGCCTTGAGAAAATCAACTATGTGCTGATGACTCGTTCCAAGAAGTAGTACGGACAATCCGGGGTCTGAATAATTCTCAAATTTATATTGAGGCAAATAATTCTCATATTTACCGAAAGAAACTGAATAAATTTGCCATGTATTATAATTATTATATTATTGATTTGGAAATTCGCTGAGTAGGCAGGTTTGCTGCGACGGGGATATATTACATTTGAAACACCATAGACTGATGTTAGACTTTAATATATATATATTATAAGTTAATGTTGATACATGTTGGAATAATAGAATTTTATATAAATATTTTACAAAACCAACAAAAAAATTAAATTTTATTTATTTGTTTATTTTTTGAACATGTTGAAGATTTTATTGATATTTTTAAATTACATTAACCCCAAAATGTAATGTTCAGCCACTGGAAAGATTGTAAAGAAATTTTCAGGCATAATTAAACATGATTCAAGGATGGTTTCTGTGAAGTATGGTGCAAATCCGTCCAAAGGGCTCCGACCCAGATTGCATAAACGGGTGCAGTGTCAGGTTTTAAAAATTAAGTGTTTACAAATTTAACAGCTGTGATTAAATAGTTTGAAAGTTAATTTAAACTTCTATTTGTTCAAATGAAATTAACCAATGTAAACAATTAGCAATATGCTTAACTATTGATTGCCGTCTGAATCATTCATTAATGTAAAACTATAACGTAAATAAGTAAGTAGACTAAGTAAAGTATAAAATGAAAAGTTTTATTCACGTTGTTAATATTTTACAGTTTTTGGGGATTATTTTATTATGATTTAAAATGACATAATTGTATGTTGGCCGGATAAAAAATAATTACAATATTCATAAGTATTATGTTCATCCTGGTGACCGAGCTTTGTTCGTATAGAATAAGACATGTATTATATAAGTTAATTAGTAAATTAAAACACATTTATTACTCAATGAAAACATTTGTGTGGTTTAAATAAAACCGATTTAACACACCATAATTAATATAGCACTGAACAAAAAGTATTGGCCCTGATGGGGATGGAACTCGCGACCTTAAGTTCTTGAGTCAACGCGCTACCACTCGGCTACGGTGTCTGTCAAGTCAACGACGCCGTTTAAGGTCTTATAGCCAACCTCAATTGTTTTAACCGATCATTTACTTTTATGTTTAATTATCCATACAGTTATTATCAGCCTGTGATCAACTGACTTTGTTAGAATAGGAATGAGGATTGAAAAGCAAAAGAGAAATTTAATTTAAACCAGTTACGCTAATTGGTTTGTTACAGTGGCTTCAAGCAATAGAATGAATACGTTTTCTTTCAAAACACAAAAGATTTTGGAAATACTTTTCTCTGCTTTTATTTCGCACAGTTATTTTACCCTTTAGTTTTTACAAATTGTTTAGTAACCTGATAATTTTGCATTTATTACATACATAAAATAGATATTTATGTTTAACGTCTAAACGTCTAAAACGTCTATTCACATAATTTTCACCACCATCTTCAATCAACAACTGTCAAACGGTTACAAACAGATGTTTTGATATTTATTCTTTACATTTTGATTCTCCGTAAGTGTAATGTTAATTTTTTAGATTTTTAACTTAATATTACAATAAAACCGGAATTTTCCTGGACATTAGACCTATCAAGAACTTATTTTCTACTCAGAAATTAGCTATTTCCAAAATTTAAAGAAAATCCTTGGTGCCGTTTTCGAGATCCATATTCTCATTATTATAAAAAAAAATATTCTCATTATCATTAAGTTTGCTTTATATTTTCAAAAAACGTTAAAATATTTTAATTTAAATAACAAAAAACCATTAACTTTAAGAACAGCTGCCATTTTGAAAATATAAAAGCAAAATTAATGATACTTTGAGAATATTTTTCTCTTTGGTCAATAAATATGTGTGCAATGTTTGGTTTCTTTATCTTAAGTAGTTTTTATTTAAAGGTTTTCGTATAAAATACAAAATGGCGGCTAGCGGCTAACAAAGGATTTTTCGACATATGTTTATGGGAATTATTTGTTTATTTTGATGAGTACTATCACCCCTCGAAGTTTGTCCCCACTTTAATGAACACCTGTATATTTATATATATATATAAATATATTATATATATATATATATATATACAAACCTTGCTCATATTATAGTATTGGATAATAATCAACTGATTATAATTATATTGATTATAATAATCAATTTAAAATTTTCCTTTCAGTATCTGAAATGTATAAAGGTTGATACTATTATTAACAAAAAGGTTGAAGGTTTTATTAACAAATATTGATTTGTGTGAGTATGTGCAGATGGTTTATTTAAAAATAAAATTTTTTTTGATTTGATTATTGAAATGGCGATTACTACAATGTGTACTATGTTAGCCAAGTACAAATTTATTGAGTGTAAAAATTGTATTTTGTGTAGTTTTGTTATGACAGGTGATATTTCCTTAGACAGGTCTGTTAATTAATAGAAAAGATGGTTGTAATGGAGGGCCTACCTTAAATAAACGGTGACCGGCTTGGGTGGAAGTTGACGGCATTTGTAGGCTTAATTGGGATTGCAGTGGACACCTGTTTTGCCTTTGTGGTTAGTGGTTATAAGGGGAGGGGCATGTGTTATGCTTTTTTAGTTTAAACTTTGATATTTCAAGAAGATATTTTTTATTATTTTTATGTTATGTTAAGTTATTTTTATGTAACTTTATGTTAACATGAAAGAAGATAGTTGGTGGATCAACTTGTGAAACCCATAATGTGGTTTACCAACTATCGTGCAAACATTGTCAAAAAGAATATATAGGGCAAACATCTAACTCCTTACGAGTTAGAATGACAGGCCACCGTTTTGATGTGGTTCATAAAGATTTAAGAAAGCCAATTTTCAATCATGCAGCTCACCACAACCAAAATTTTGAGGGCTGTTATGAACTTAAAGCCCTCCACAAAATTCCACCACATCAAAACCTTAAAAGAAACCAACTTATTTTAAGAAATTCTGAATTGGCACACCAGTTGGTTTTAAAATCAAAATTTCCTACAGGATTAAATCTCAGATAGGTTATTATTAATATAAAAATATATAATAAAATGATTCAACTCAACTGCCTAAAATCATATGATTTCAAAATTTTTATTGTAAACCTTTCCTTTAATTTATTTATGTTTCATTGTCTTTTCATGTTATACACAGTAACTATTTCTATTTGCTTGAAAACGTTTTTTGTAATTAAAACGAAAATTTGCAAAACCAACACTCATTCATTCAGTACAACAACTATACAATTTTTAAAGTATTTATAAAAGTCATTTGGCACTTATGAAGAATATATATATATATATATATATATATATATATATATATATACAAACCTTGCTCATATTATAGTATTGGATAATAATCAACTGATTATAATTATATTGATTATAATAATCAATTTAAAATTTTCCTTTCAGTATCTGAAATGTATAAAAGGTTGATACTATTATTAACAAAAAGGTTGAAGGTATTATTAACAAATATTTGATTTGTGTGAGTATGTGCAGATGTGTTTATTTACCAGGAAATAAAATTTTATTTGATTTGATTATTGAAATGGCGACTATACTACAAGGTAGGTATGTTAAACCAAGTACAAATGAGGATTGAGTGTAAGATGATTGTGGCATGGTTGTGTAGTTTTGTTACTGACAGGCTGATATGTTCCTTAGACAGGTCTGTTAATTAATAGCCCAACAGTCGATGGCAATTAATGGACCTACAGTTTAACGTGAAATCCGAACCATGGCCTCTAAATCACGAATTGGTCTAATTATGAGGATGGTCTTCGCAAATTAACGAAAGGATCAAATGTGTAGGATGATATAGTCTGTCTCAATTTTGACATGGATATGTCTTAGCTCTGGGAGGGTGTTAGTGATTTTTAAGATGTATAATATGTAACAGGTTTCCATAGAAACTACAGGGGCTATTGTATTGAATTTTTAATATAAAAGATAAGAACAACTGTTTAGATAAATTGAAAACATCCCCTTAGACATATCCATGATCTAACCTATTTCCCAAATGGAAGTAAATTCATATGAATGAATTAATGAGTTTATTCCAGTAGCCTAATATTACAACACAAATATATTAGGTAATTAATAATTAATAACAAACTAAAATGGAAAAAACTATACCATAACTAAGTATTTCTTGGATGCACTCTAAGTTGAAAAAAGGTCTTGGAAAACAGCAGACACAGGCAATGCCTGAGTGTCTGGAAAAAATGGAAGTGGCTCTTTGAAAAAAAACAAACATATATTTGACCTGACAATTCTTATGGCTTGTTTGAATATAAAAAAGTGGAATTAACAAATTGAAAGGAAAAGTGTGAATTATTAATGTATAATGGAATGGTACCTATAAATGTATAATGGAATCAACTTAATTTTTAAAATACAACACTTTTAATTGACTGGGTATTGGCAATGATCAGCATCTTAACATTTGGGAAATATGTTTTACATATGTTTTAATGTTTCCAGTCCACATGAATACACTCATTTCTTATACATAATTAGATTTAAAATACCTGGATTGGCCACCATTTCAGAAAGGTGGTATTATGTTTCATAGTTGCCAGCGAACCTAAACCTAATTAATTAATCTATTTTATACATCACAGTAACATGGGATAAGTAACGCTCGTATTACAAAACATTCCAAATAAAATTGTTATCAGTTGGTATAAATGGTTGAATAAGATACTCATAGTGTGAATTTTATAAAAACTTTTTGTGAGAACACGTAAAAAAAATTGAGGTAAATAATTAGGGTAGGACTAAGTCTGTAATTTATCAAAAACCAACAACGCACAAATACTCAAAACTAATATTGTTCCAGTCACTACACTTTGGAATGATTTTAGATTTGTAATGAATTGTGTTTGTGTGTTGTTAATTGATGAGTTCCGAACACAATGAAAAAAATTGAATGAGCTCAATACAACAAATAGTATGGTAATATTACCTCACCAACATAAGTATGTCTTTAAAAAATGCAAAAAAACACTCTAAATTTGACCATTATCATTAAGAAGATTAATTTTTAGTAAGACTTAAAGATTTTAATTCATAAAAGGGAAAAGATGCAAACAAATCTGTTTTTGAACAGAAAGGGAAAAACTTTCAAGATATGGAAACAGATAGCTGGCAGCAATAAGCATACCTACAAAAGATTTTCAAATCCAATTCAATTTTCAAATTTCAACTAAAATCACCAAACGAAAACAAAAACAAATAGGTTATTGAACTAGCCTGCCACTGGTAAAAAGATGAAAAAAGGTTTCACTAACATGCCTAACACTTACATGCTACTTTTAACATGTGCTGACAGCCATGGCTGTAACATGATTCATTGGCATCAAAACTAAAATTGTAAGTCATTCAAATCTGTGTTGTCGTGTGTACTGTTAGTAAGCTTAACAGTTTTTAAATAATAATAATATTGATGGAAAATTTTTAGGACCTGAGGATGTACTTGTTATGGTATGTTAATCTAACGGCGTCGCTAGGAAGAAGCTTGAGGGCATTAGTCTCAATTAACAATACTGCGAATAACAAGTGAAAGTCTATATGAATAAAATTAAGAGTTTTGTCTGTACAATGCTCAGAATTATTTATTTTTTAGTTATTTTTACTTTTTGTGCGTTAAAGAAGCAGAAACCGGTCTTATTTAAATTTTTATCTGATTGTCGGTTTGTCTGTAATGCTCCAGGAGGCATTTTACGCCGTCTTCTCCGAAAAAACTGGAGAACTGATTACATTGAAACTTATTTTCATGTATTCTCTACATTCCAGAGAAGGTTTGTAAAAGCTTGAAATCGCCCGCCGGCCCTTGAAAAGTAAATAACGAGCATTTAAAAACCCACTTTTTACGCGATATTGGTCCCATTTTGCTTTCAATTATCAATAAACCACCTACTGGTAATAATCAGCTGTCTTTGTTGTTTAAAGATTTAATAGAAATAAAAACCAACAGCTGTTAAATCAATATTAATTAGTTTATATTGGTCATTGATTTTAAACCCATTTCAAAATCTTACTATATTAAAGGTTTTTTAACGTATAACTAATTATAAT
Organism: Nephotettix cincticeps; assembly: GCA_023375725.1. Lineage (NCBI taxonomy): Eukaryota > Metazoa > Arthropoda > Insecta > Hemiptera > Cicadellidae > Nephotettix > Nephotettix cincticeps. The sequence goes on from CM041791.1 coordinate 38,866,427, forward strand.
AATCGTATAAATGTTCTAATCTATTTATTTGTAAAGTAATGCTAAATAATAAAGCTGGGTATTGATTTATTTTCTTTGTATTGATTTGTTTATGATTTCAGGTTTACATTTTGGTATGATAATCTTTCTTCATTAAACTGAATCCTACAACACGTACAAAGGACTTACTGCTAGTAAAGATCTACTAAAAACATTGTTCAAATAAATCTAGTTCTGCCATTCTGGTAAGTGTGCCTACATAAAAATGGTTCCCAATTTTGTAGTAGGCAGCAATTTTTAGTTCAAGAGATTAAAACATAATAGGTCAATAGTTCTAGCTCATTATTTGTTTTTTTACAAAGTAGTAACTTACATGTTATACTTATTGATTTATATTGGTAATGTTAGCTTGACTCATACGAATTATTGCTATACATGAGTGACATAACAGTCTTTTGCCTATTGCTGACTTGGATATATTAAGCTCTGGGGGATGGGGGTGTAATGGAAGTGACCTCATTGATCAGGTGACTGGAGATTTTAGTTCATGATAGTAGTAGGCCTATGTTTAATATTTCGTAAGCAGATTCCTGAAATACTAAAATGTTACACAATATTCCGTAAGTAATGAAGTTGATCACAATATTCCGTAAGTAATGAAGTTGATTGAGAAACTTAAATGGTTAAAAAATACATGTCTTATTAAAAATTTAAATTTTTAAATTTTGTAAACTTTAAGCGATTTTAAAAAACTAGTCTGTGCGTCTAACAGGATGTCGCACAATCAATGTGTGAAACGGTTCCATAAACGTCGCTGAGAGGAGAGAAACCATTAATAATATTCTGAATTCCTATTGAAATCACTGTTTTCATCAGTTACTTCTCAGGCAGAGAAGATGTATGCATTTACCCAATAAAAGTAAACATTATGTGTATTGAAAACATAAGATATTATTTTATTTCTTCCTTCCAGGTGGATGAATAATTATGTAATAATTACTATCATCTTTATTGCTGTACTACCAAGAACTGAAATGGCAACCTACCCAGGTAGGTATTTTAAGCCAAGTATGAATGAGAAATGAGTGTAGGATGATTGTGGCACGATCTTTTAGTCTTGTTACTGACTAAGGCTGACTTGTTCCTTAGACAGAACTGTTAGTTAATAGCCCAACAGTCGATGGCATATCCAAGGGAACAACAGTTCAACAAGGAGTCCAAACCACAGCCTCTGAATTACAAACTGGTCTAATAATGAGGATGGTTTTTGTGGATTAACGTAGAATTCAATATTGCGGACGTTAATCTACACAAGAGAACACCCACCGACTATTGCTCACAACTATCCACAATTTGTGACCTCCAAGTAGCTGGATTACAAGATCCTTGCAGGCAACAGCTAGGTCACAAGAAGCAGCCCCCTTAGACATATCCATGATCTAAGCTACTTCCTACAGGGAAGTCATTCCGTTTTCCGTACATGGTATTTCTTAACCATTTATTTTTTTAAATCATCAATAATTTATGTTATAAATTATTTTTAAAATGTGTTATTATTTATTATGATTCTTAATTTATACAATTATTTAAATTGAATTGTAATTTTAAAAAAATCTTACATAGTAGGCCCTGCCCGTGATCAATTAAGCTTACAAAATTATTGTAGCATCATTCTAACGGTTTAAACACAAGCAATGAAAAAATAATACTTTTCATTCTTTCTTCTTAGGAGAAACACATTCCATTCATTTTACATTTTTAAATTTCACTATTTTGACTCATCCTTGGTTGAGCAATTTCAGACTATACTTCTGAAACATTTAAAAAATATTACTCCTTTGTTCATATTTCTTGTTTGTATTCTTTAACATTGTCATCCTGCATGAAAATAGGTGCAGTTCATATTGAATAAATTTTTTTTAAAGAAATTAAGTCTAATTCTGTTTTTTTTTTAATTTGAGTGAATTACCTATATAGGAAAGGGGAGTTATTAACGTGGTTTTCATAACAAGACCTAAGCCTGGAACCAATTTTTTTGGTTTGAGGTCCCAAATGCCAAAAAACACTGTTAGATCAATAGTGTATATAAGTGTGTATGTATCTGGAAACATAACTTGTGTAATACTATAACTTGAATCTCGATGAAATTTGATGATGAAATACAGTAGCCTACATTATCTTTTGGAGTTCAAATGTTAATCTTATGGGTGGAGTAAAAATTTATATCCCACTTATTATAGAAAAATAATTTGATTAAAACTTATAGGGAGCGTTTCACAAACCCGAGTTTTCACTACGCCAAGTAAGGCTAAAAATCTAATAAATATCGAAATTTCACTACACCGAGGTTTCACAAAACCGAGTATGTTATAAAATTCAACTGTTTCACTAAACCGAGTTTCACAAAACCGAGTAAGGGGCTGAGTACCGTCCGCTCTAGAAGTGACTGTAGAAGCCTGTGTAGCGTGCAGTATTACGTGCTTTGCAGACACTCGCTGTCCAGTCGTGTAGTGAACATAACGTGTGACACATAATTTAAAATGAAGATTTAATAATAAATAGTTTATAGTTTATATTTAAGTTAGTAAAAATAGGTTAATAGGCCAGCTGATGGAAATCCCTGCTCGGTGTGCCTGTCCAACGAGTCAACCAGGATTTGTAGTCCTTAGGTGTAACTGTAGGTGTATAAGGCATAGCTTATTTTTCTTATATTAAACATTTTTTATATAAAGTTTTAAGTTTTCTTTTAACCTTTCACACTAACATTTTTACAGCTATGTGTATTTCCAAGATGAATTATTTGAAATGTCTTTTACTATAAGAATCAGCTAGAGAATACCCAATTTAGTTTATTACACAGCATAAAATCAAGGCTGTGAAATTACAAAAAAATTGTGTTAGTAATCGTCAGAAAATTTTCTTTAATCAATAACTTATAGCTTGTTATTGCGATTAGTTATATTTTTTACAGGCAAGAAAAAACGGAATTGTTCTAAACAAACAAATGGTTCAAATAAACAATCAAACTCTCTCTGCTTTGAGCATACAATCATCACCAGAGAATAGTAATCTCCAGAAAACTTTCTTTCATCAATAACTTATAGCTTGTTTTTTAATTACTTCTTGATTAGCATTATACGTGTTGGTTTTAATATAGGATGAAGTAAAAACTCACGTCTTCCAACACAACTTAATATTTTTTTGTATATATTTACCGTTGTATATAATTACAGTATAAGTGTAAATATTACGTAGTGTTGGAAGACGTGAGTTTTACTTCATCCTATAGCTTTTTTATGATAAGCTATATTTTATACAGGAAAATAAAAATTGAACTGTTCTGAATAAAAAAGTCGTTCAAATTAACAATGAAATTCTCTCTGCTTTGGAGCATACAATCATCTCCAGAGAATAGTAATCTCAAGAAAATTTTCTTTTATCAATAACTTATAGCTTGTTATTGTGATAAGTTCTATTTTTACAGGCAAGAAAAACCTGAATTGTTCTAAATAAAAAAATCGTTCTTATAAACAATTAAATTCTCTCTGCTTTGGAGCATACAATTATTTTCGTTTACTATTTTCTATACTTTTTTTTAACATTCATCCATGGACAATTTTATTTCTTTATAATATATTAAAACAGTATAAAGTAGCTTAACTTATTAGATCAATAATGTCATTTACACAGATTTCAGGCAGTGAATGCCTTCAAAGCGCATGATACTGCGCGTTGTTGGCCTGCCGGCCGACGTGCTCTTGGTGCGAACTCACTTCTAGAGCGGACGGTACCCAGCCCCTTACTCGGTTTTGTGAAACTCGGTTTAGTGAAACAATTGAATTTTATAACGTACTCGGTTTTCTGAAACCTCGGCGTAGTGAAATTTCGATATTTATTAGATTTTTAGCCCTACTCGGCGTAGTGAAAACTCGGTTTTATGAAACCCACCCAAACTTATAAAGGCCAAGGCTTACAGTTTCTTATATGTAAGATCTAATAATGCTGAAAAACCTAATTTTTTGTTCCTGGCAGTTCTTACTCATTTTATTCTTATGGAGTAAACGTAAATTTATATAACTTCATTAAATTTATAAACATTCTGTGAAAGGCTAACATTTTTGTTATCAAGCTCAGTTTCTATCATAAAAGTAATTTATAAAAGAATAGAAATTAGCTGAGTACGGAGGTTTGCTGTTACAGAGGTATTTTATTTTTGCTAAATAAAAATATCTCACAATTGGTGCAAACTACTTTGACTTTCTATAATCATCGTCTGCTGTCTGTGTGGTAAATTAAGTTTTCATCATTGACAGAATATTGGGTTTTAGCTCCACAACAACAGTGTACAGTAAAGTTATTTAAAGCATTACTAGCCCCACATTAGTCATAAAATGATTATGAAGTTGTAGTGCCGAGCTGATGTTTTGAATTATTGTAATTTCATAGGGAAATAGTAAAATTAGGCATACCCCAGTAGTCTTTTTTACTTTATTACTGTGAAAAATATCAAAAATTGTTAATTAAGCTACTAGGTATATTTGCATGGTAGGTTAGATATAATTTAATTCCAAACTTTTAGTTTTTTCCTCTGGATAATCTTTTGTACTATAACAACTCAACTACAATTTTTGGTACTTTCGTATAATACCGACCACACCCATACGTTGCATTGTATTTTCCTTCATCAGCGCTCTGCGGAGTTACGTGAGGTTGGCTATTGATATTATGTATTCAGAGTATAATAATATCAATAACCAATGTAACTTAACTCCGCAGAGATACAGGCACAATACAATTTAACATTGTTATTATATGAGATTCCAATCCAAAATGACACCACGGATGAAAACTCTCAATAAAAATAAGGTACGGTAGGGCCTACCTTAACTGTGTCAGAAGCTTGGGCTCAACAGTAGCTAGGCCCCTATTACTTTTTATCTGATAGAAGTCACCCACCATTACAACCGTGCTTGTTACAATTGCTGGGCCTGTGCTACTCTAAGAAGCTACCAGATACTTTTATAATATTATAATGGCTTTGTAGAAAACATTTGACTTCAGTAGTTACAGTAGGCCCTACCTGCTTCATAATCCAAAGACCACACGTTCGATCCAAAGCAAAATGTTAACACAAGTTTTGTGATGTTTCATTAGGCAATTAGTTAATGATCCTTGGAAATAAATCAACAGGTATTTGTCGCTAACAGTGCTACATGGCGTACGTCATCAAATACATTACCTTCATCACACACACACTCTCTTCATTTAAATTTGCCTTAAATTTTCTCTTAGTTTTCTTATGTAAGAAAAATTCCCAGAAAATTTTCTGGATTTAGGCCTAGACTGTAAATGTAAAGTTCATTCACATCATAATGGTTAGGCTATTAAAAAAAGAGCTGGTTGACAAGGGTAGCCTTTCAACTAGAATTAGTTAAATAAAGGCGAAAATCGGGGGAATACAAAATTTCTCAATGCAAAGACTGTCCAAGGCCTTTGCTACTTCAGCGACCTTGGAGGTTACCATTAACAAATTAAAGCAGAGGTTACAAAAATATACCTGTATGCCAAAGACATGCATTGGAAGAGTTTGGTGAGAGATGTTTCTATTGAGATGTGCTGGATAGGCTTCATTTTCTGCACTGCACAAGTCTGGTTGTTACCACTAGCAGAGCCATGTGTAACTTCACTTGAACTAGTATCATCTCGTTTTCCTTCGTCTGAATTACTAGCAAAAACGTCTTCATCGTCCTGGGCATCTGCTTCAAAATTTGATACCATGAAATGACCTGAATGAATTATTTCTTTCTCTGGTGGTTTCTTGGACATTAACCTCGCACTTGCACTAGTTTCAATCATGCCCATATTTTGAGCCATGATTGTCATATTAGGCTTTTGCCTGATCACCAATTCACTACACTGCATAAAATTACAATTTAAGTTATGAATGTAACTAAAACTTGGATTAAAGGAAACAAAAAACATAGCATAACAACTAAACCATTTCAAAACAAATGAATAGCTATTCAGCTATTCTTGTTAACACAACATTCACAACAAGCAAGAAGGTAGACAGACAGACGAGAACTTTCATTTCAGTAACATATGAAAAATGTTGTCAGCTGTTTGGGTGACAATCTGTTATTTTCTTTTTTTTGACACTTGTTTACACATAAAGTTGTTTTGTTAAAATAAAACTAATAGTCGTATTATAAAAAGTTAGAATAAACACAAAAATACTAGTCATATGTAATTGACTAGATTAGATTAGATCATTGAAATGGCAACCATACTACAATGTAGGTATTTTAAGCCAAGTATGAATGAGGATTGAGTGTAGGATGATTGTGGCACGATCTTGTAGTCTTGTTACTGACTAAGGCTGCCATGTTCCTTAGACAGGACTGTTAATTAATAGCCCAACAGGCCCTGGCAACTAATGGACCTAAAGTTTAACGTGGAATCCGAACCATGGCCTCTGAATTACGAATTGGTCTAATTATGAGGATAGGCTTTGCGGATTAACGCAGTATTCAATAGTGCGGACGTTCGGACGTTAATCCACACAAGAGAACACTACACCCACCGACCATCGCTCACAAGTCCAATAGTGAAATATTGTCCCGGAAGACAAAAAGAAGAAACTAAAAGGTGATTTTGGCGTATTTAAATTGTAGATTTTCCGCATAAAGTATTCATTTATGTTGTTAAAAATATAATAATTTTAAATGTCAGCTACATGATGTAGGTACAAATTATTATAACTTATTTTAGAATCGAAACTGTGATCTATTGATCATGAGAACAACGTTAAAAATTCCAGGATTGCATAACATGACAACTAAATATTAAATATATAATATTAATTAATATATAATATAAAATATATGTAATAACTGAATATTAAATCCATTCACTTTTCGACACTGTACCGTATATTATACCTTTTAAAAACTAGCAATTCCAAAGAGACTATGACAAAGGAAAAGACGTATTGTAACCCACTAAAATCTTTACGGATACAAAATACTTTACAGTCTGCACAATGGTCACAAGTCGATTTATATAAAATATGATAGGCTATATATTCATTTAGATTAAATTTGGCATGTATGTAGGCAGATATATTCACCGTATCACTAGGCGTTTTTTTTTCGTATTTTTGAATTTTGATTTTTAAGATTAGTTCACCCCTAAAACCCCTTATAAAAACGTTAAAAATCCAAATTTCTCAAAAACGGCTCTGAACGATTTTGATTAAAATTTGATGGTGCATAGTGCACAGAGAATTAAATAATATGATACCACCCGCATGTCTGCTGTAAAAATGATGGTTCAAAAGTTATGGGCTTTTAGATGTAAAAATTGACTATCACCATTGTAACCAGCTTAAAAAACTAAACAAATGATTATTTTTGAATTATTTGTCTTGGACTAACAATTCCAGAGAAAAGTTAAATTTTCTGTCCATGATAAATGCAGTACACTGTCTGAAATCGCCCAATGTTATTCTTATGGAGAATATTAAAAAATCAATTTCTTCCTTATTTTTCAACCGTTTTCAATGAAACTTGGTATGAAGCGTAAGGTCAAATCACCCAACAAAAAACAACTCAAAAAACTTGGTACTATCAGGGGAGAGGTTCCCCCCATTAAATTTTAACAAACTTTGGTTCTCTTGTAATTTTAAGATATTAGATGATTATTTTTGAATCAATAAATTATTAAATGTTAGATTAATGATTAATAGATTAATTAATATTAATGTTAGATAAACTTTGAATAATATGATTGTTTTATTAGATTGTCTTTTTTAAATTTACTTACGGGAGAAAGTATGTATCAGTCCATTGATACGGTACTGTTTATTGATTAAAATTTTATGATAGAGATTCATGCTGTTAGGGCCTTGACTTTATAAAACCACCTGAACTACACAAGTTGTGAGTGAGTCTAATATTATGTGACTATTTAAATTCCCCTGATTAATTAGACCTGTTTGGTGTTCAGAGGCAAAACTGTGGTTTGCTATCCAAGTTAAACTGTAGGTTCTGTAAATGTCATGTGCTGTTGAGTATTAATTTATAGTCTTTTCTAGGGAACTACATTATTTTCAAAAATTAAAGTGCAGCTGAGATACAAACTTTTCCCCTGTACTTAACCTTTCCTGGAAAGTTACCAGAGGGCCACTTCAAGTGGCCCTTCAAGTGGCCCTTTAAACAAAGCACAGTAAGGTGTGTACAGTGTAGATGTAGTGGCCCAAAAGATGCACAAGGGGTTGAAGGGGTAAACATATGGTGGTGGGAAGAGGGGACCTTTGGTAAAAATAGTAGATGCCGATTCTGAGTAAAATAGGTAATTGTTTATGAAAATTACTGGTTATTGTTTAATCAAGTCATTCTGTAAGCACAAGTTCTCGTGAGAATAGGAATCATCCAATTCAAACAGTAAAAATAATTTTAAATGTTTTTTTTTCAAAAAGGCGTTCTGTGAGACCAAACCCAGGACTGAGTGTAACAAAAAGTTCACCCAAGACATCAAGGGTTAACCTATTCTGATAATAATATTTAAATGTAAACAAATAAAATATGATACTTTAAATTTTCCTGTGTCTAAATTGGCGGAGTGTGTTAGCAGGTTTGATTTCTTTATTGTGTGATTTTTTCATATATTGAATTTGTGTTTCAATTTATGAAGTATTTAGTGTATTGTTTTTTCAATTTGTGTTTGAGCATCAATTTGAAAAATTCTTCTTTGGTGTCTAATTTTCTTCCTTTTCGTTTGTATTAAATTCAAATTCCTTTATTGCACGTAAACACAGCTTAGTACATGGTCAAATGAAACTAGAATAAAGAACCATTTAACAATTAGGCCTATGCCTACATTATTTTGAACTTAACTTAAATAGGCTTCTTAGCAATCATGATGATAAACAGTACATTATATTACAGATCAGAGACCTTATATAACAAAATAATCCCGTCGCAGCAGACCTGCGTACTCAGCGAATTTCCAAATCAATAATATAATAATTATAATATATGACAAGTTTGGCCAAAATCTGTCGATAAACATGGGAATTATTTGCCTATTCTCCATAAGATTAAAATGGGAAAGAGTGATTAGGATTGCTGCTGTGAGGAACACTGAATAAAGTATACCATCAAAAATTTTATTTTTAACATTTATACCAACTTTTATCAACATCTGTCCATAAATAAAGGAGTTTGCCTAATCTCCATATGATTAACATGGGAAAAGAGTATGCAGGTTTGCTGCCATGACAAACACATACTCTATGATTTTTTAGCACAAATGTATGGATCTCAACCACATGAAGCTAAATATCAAGTTTCATCAAAAAATATTAGATAATAAGTGAAAAATTAATTTTTCCTAATCCTCCATAAGATTAACATTGGAGCCTCAAAATACAACGTACTGTGTTTAGATTTTTTTATATCTCGGTAACCGTTTAAGATAGAGAAAAACTTTAAGGAACTTAATTGTGTAGTTTTTTAAGCTGATTCCAATGGTGAAATATAAAATTAGAAATTTTTAAAAATTACATGTGAAAAACACAAAAAACCCCATTTTGGGGTACAAAACCCCCCCAAACTACCCGTTCCCATTGACCGATATGTCTGGTTTACGAACTCGTCCGAGCATTTGTAGGAATACACGTCTCTACCAAATTTGGTCTCGATCGGACCATTTTTACGAGAGTTATCGTGTTCACAGACACATATATATATATATATATATATACATATATATATATATACATATATATATATATAAATTTTAACGACTATTGTTTTTGGTCTCTGGGCACCTAAAGAAGAAAAAATAACATGGTCTCGGGCTTAACTCTTGCCATGAGACCTACGGTAATAGCTTCTTCCCTATGGGAAATTCGCTAAAACATCAGAGAGATATCTTATCCTATCTCAAAATATTCCTCCAGTTTATACAAGCAGGTGTTTTTAAATAACCTCTTTAAGCCTTATCCTACACGCCATAGCAGAATGATTTTGAATTCTTTGTGTGTTATATTAAATGATTTAAGACCCGCAATGAGTCAACAGTGTCAACAATGAGACCCGATGAGTCAACTTAGTCAATCTATGATTAGGTAAATCAAATAAGGAACTACATCCTGTGAGATGTGTATGTATCCTTTCTCACAATTAGGCTGTCCACTATTACATATTATTTCTACAAGGCAAACATATACAGAAAAGAAAAAAAATTATTACAGTTAATGTTTTAGCTTCCTTAACAGAGGCCTATAGTTGGACCATCCATAACTCAATACTGCAAGACTCAATCTATAGTTGATTTCAATAGATCAATAGTGATTTCAAGTTATTTGACAGATACAAAACCTTAGCTAACCTAGTGTTGATACAAGTACATTATAATACAAATCAGAGAAATTATAGAACAAATTATTAGAACATTATGTGGTCATTGTTGTGTAACTATGGTTTGAAAAAAAGGTTATGGGTATGTTTGGCTAACACTGATTTTTGTGTTGTTTTGTTGTTAGATTTTTAACTGCTTGTATGTGTTCTTTGAATTTTGTTTGAAGATTTCTACCTGTGTGTCCAATATAATATTTCACAGTCATCACAGTTAATTCTGTATATTCCTTATCTTGTGTATTTCTTGGTTTGGTTGTTGTGTTGTGATTTCTTTTGTATTATTTCAAAGTTTTCATTGTTTCTTGTTCTGTAGCTGATTTTTTGTTGTGTAAATGTTTTCTGTATGGCTTAGTTTAGTTTTGAATTGTATGGTATGCAGATAAAATCCTTTGATTCTATTTTCTTGATTACCTTGGATTCTTCTCTCTTTTTCTCCCATCTTTTTTTATATGTTCTATCATTTTCTTTTCATACCCATTTGCTGTATCAATTTGTGTGTTTTTATATTTTATCTTTGTTGAAATTGTTCATGTTCATTGGTATCATCATAAGTCTGTTAATCATCGTGTTGAATGTTGATATTTTATGTTGCCAGGGGTGATGTGATTTACTTGGGATGACAAGATCTGTTTGTGTTGGTTTTCTATAAATAAATGCTAAAATCATGTTTATTGTTTGTATATTTTGCATTGTTAGATCTGAAAAGTTTATATTGTGTGCTTGTATTTCCATTGTGAATTTAATAGATGTTGACATTGGAATTTATGTAGTCTCACAAGGTCTGCAAAAGTTTTTTTTGGTAGCTGCATGAGATATTTTTGCTGGTTTATATATTTCAGGATATGCTGATTTCAGAAATAATATTGATTTTTTTCTATCACATAAGGTTTTTTTGCAAATTAAAAAAATTGCAAAAACACTCATTTTAACAAAATAATTCATTTTATTTTATTTGTTTAAAACCATTGAAACAATAGTTTCTGACATATTTTTAGTATTACACTTACTCTTAATTTTTATGGAACCTTTTCGTCTTTTCCTTATACTTTTCCGAATTCTTTTTCGGTTTCCATCTTTAGTTTTCTGCTTAAGCATCCAACAGTAGTCTGCAAGCATGGTGTGGCATTCCTTCTTCCTTGGTACCGTCTCTCGATATCACAGACGTCTTGGTGAAACCGCTCTCCCTGTTCTTCACTATATGCTCCCAGGTTTTCAGAGAAATAGTCAATGTGTGAGTGTAAAAAGTGTACCTTCATACTCATCTTGCAACCTTGAGCTTTATGTGCTGCTAACATCTGTTGAACAATGGTTTTGTAGTCAGGATCCTTAGTATTTCCTTAAAACTTCACACCATCCTTAAACGATTCACAAGCTTCTGTTTCCTTCTTATCCATACTGTCCATAAAGGAGGTGTCGTTTAAAATTTTTCTTATGTTGGGACCAGTAAAACTCCCTCTTTCAACTTTGTTTCTGACAGCTTCGGGAATTTGTTGCATATATATTTAAAACAGTCCCCCCATCCTTTTGCAGCGATTTTACAAATTATTTCACTAACCCCAATTTGAAATGGATAGGTGGCAATAAAATATTTTCTGGTGGTACCAAAGTAGTATGGATTACAGTATTCTCTCCAGGGTTCAAAGTGTCACGGGGTGGGTAATCACGTTTCGTCCAATGTTGTTCTCTTGCTATGCTATCTAGTAAAGCAGAGCTAGTATAGCCTGCCTGCTGATGCAAAAGCATCGTGAGTTTTTTAAAGTCCCCACAAACCATCCATTGATGTTTCTGATATTTGATTTTTTCCAGGATGATGGACAAACTGTTAGTTTTCTTCCATATGCACAGAATGTCCCATTGGAAGGGATGCAAATTTATCACCATTGTGCAACAATACTATTTTAAGACTAGTTTTGGATGAATCGATGAATAGGCACCATTCCGATGAGTTGTACGGTACATCAAAGCAATGTATGAGACCTTCAACATTATTGCAAAAAAACCAAGTTCCCTTCTTTTGTAAAAAAATTGGTGAATTCTTTTGCCTGGTGTCTTTACCATGAGAATGAGGTACCAGATGATAAAAGGTTTTTGTTTTTAACCTGGAACCTAGAAGTTCTGCTGCATTTTTTGAAAGACCTAAATCTCTTAAACTATAGATCATTGAGCTCACTTTGAGAAAAAGTTGAGGACTTTCATCTTCGTCTAACGAAAAATCTGACCTCGATTCATTCCTAGGTGGTGATGTAACCTTTTGATGTTTCCCAACTCACTCAGGTATTCATCCAAGCTATAAGGTGCCTGAGAGATAGGTATTTCAGAGTTATGGGGTAATGGGCGTATAGCTGAGTCAAGGTTAGGATAGATAATACTTTTTTCATTTTTTGAATTGAATCCCTTTACGTCAACTGAACAGAAGTAGCAATCAGAGGTATGATTTTTATGCTCATACCATATCATAGGAATTCCAAATCAAAATGCATTTTTCTTACTCTTAAACCACAAACGAAGATCCTCTTAACATCTTTTACACACCTTGTGTGGAGCCCGTGGTTTTTCTTGATCTCCAAGTTTTAATTTAACATAAGCGAAATAATCTTTCCTTACAAAATCACTTATATTTCTCTGTTGACTTTTAATGATATATTCACTATTGACATAACAAAAGTTGTTTGGAGAAATAATACATCCTCTTGACGCAATGACCATAAGAATCCCTCTATATAGATAATATTCTCTTGATAAGATATAATCAAATCTCTAATACCACAACAATTGAACATGATGGGATTGAGATAATAAAACCATTAGATGTTGTAAATTTGTTCAATGATAATTTTGACCATATGGTAATAAACAATATTTTACCAAAATTAAAACCCCATCAAACTTTTGCACTAATTCCAATTACAGCTAAAAAATTCAGCTGCAAAACAATAGATGACCGTGTTTTAATTGCAATAGTTGATTCATTGAAACCCAAGTGGACATCAGGATATGATGAAATGCCAACAAAAATTATTAAGATAGCTAAATATGTTATATTGAAACGTCTTTTGCACATAGTAAACACTTTGTTAATTACAGAAATTTTTCCAACACAAATGAAAATTTCTAAAATGATCCCGGTATTTAAAAATGGAAATCCTAAAAACCCTCTCAACTATAGAGCATTGACAATACAACCATCATTATCTAATCTATTTGAAAAAGCTGTACCAACTGTACCAAAAGTGAAATATTTTGAAAAAAATAACTTAACCCTTTGCGCTCGATTGGCACAGTAGGTTGTTGATTGTAAGACCAAAATAATGATTTGTTTTGCTCTATTTTTCTATCGTTCAATACGGTTGAGTTTTGGAAAATAGCTTCAGAGGCATTGTCAGTGTCCACAGTCCAAAATAAATATTTAACCCTTTGCGCTCGGTTGGCCAGTAGTACTGGCCGTGCTAATTCCACAGACAGCTCGGAATTATTTCCCGTGATGTTGTCCTCGACGCTTGGGTGGCTAGCAGTACTGGCTACGCACGCTACACTCCTTTGTAAGCTTGGCAGCCATGATCGACAACCTTTCCCACCAGCTCGGAATGATTTTTGTGTCAAATCTGGTTTGTTTACAACAATGTTTGTGAGGACAATAAAAAGCGAATAACAAACGGAAATAACAAATAATGTCAATACAAAATTATCTATTAAAATTAAACTAGCTGACCCGGCAAACTTCGTACCGATAATAATAAACATTTGATTTTAAATCATAAAACATAGTCACAAAACTTCCCTCTGAGAAATATTATATTTATAAAGTAATTAGATACCATTGAGTACTTACTATTTTATGCTTGCTTTTTTGGCTTGTTCATTGGCTCAAATAAAAACAGCTGATGTTTATATCTTAAAAGGTAAGATACATATGTTGGAATCCAAAACAAAATTATTTCTCCATAACATTAAACTTTGGAGGCGTATAGGGTAGAGATTTATGGGAAAATCGTCACAAAAACTATTAGACTTTCCTATTTTAGGCCTAAAGAACCAGTATACCAAATTTCAGCCTCCTAGGTAATCGGAAAGTGGGAGAATTAGTGATGAGTGAGTGAGTGAGGGCTTTGAATTTTATATATACAGATAATATGACAAAACATTTTTGTCATACTCCTCCAATAATTGCCTCAAGTCATCTGAATTTTTATGTCATCAACATACCTGTACCAATATATACTGTAATGTTTTTAAAATGAGTTATTTTCTGTATATTCAATTTAGATACAGACAATTTTTAAATTATCATACGTTATTTGTTTACATTTAAATATTAATCTTATCAGAATAGGTGTTATGTTTCTTGATAATGGGATAATGCCTTAAACATGTTTAAAAATAAAAATTATTTTAAACGGTTCTTGTTATACTTTGTTTCAAGTTTATTATATAATTAGTGCTAATAGATTAACTAAATAGAGAGATTTGTATGTATAGAGTAATAATAAGAGGGTATTGCCAAACTTGTGCAAGCTTGTAAGATCTTTATGACAGTAAAAAATATTTGTATTTGTACATATATAGTGTAATGGATTTGAAGACCTGTAAAGATGTTGCTGAAATATACAACCTGATCCATTTACCAGGATCATTTTATTAAAATACGTTGACTGCCACGAGGTTTTAACAAGAGTATCCAATCTGAAGCCAATCTATATTTCAAAAACTTTCACACAGCCGCCATGAGGACCTCTCGTGGTCCTCAAAGGCAATCCATCCATAGGCCATGAGAGCCACCGGTGCTCGTATGGTTCTCATCTCTATATATAAAATTGAATGTTTGTATGTCCATTATGCGTTGCCAAACTACTCATCCGATAAGTTTTCATTTTATCGAGTTTTAAATTTCTAATGTTAACCTTATGGAGAGTAAGTTTGTTTACAAATTTTCTACAATGAAAACATTTGATTTCTTAGCTACAGCTGATTGGTTTACTTTCCATTAGCAATATGATTTACTATCTAATGCCATTTGAATAATTCAATAATGTAAAACTATGAAGTAAATATGTGCTCTACAAAATGAACAGCTTTTATTCGCCACGTTAATATAATAGTTTACGGTTCTGGGGGATTATGTATTCATAGTTTTATTTTCTGTCTGATTAAAAGTCACGTGTTTATATATTGGCCAAATAAATAATAATTACAATGTTTATATATATTATAATAATCAGCTGTTTCCTATGTATATCTTTCCTATAAAAGCCGTATTACAGTTAGGTTTGGTTTGGGTTTGGATTTGATTTAAAAATTGTGAAATAATCCACTCAGATTTATTTGTTTTATGGTAATGTTATTAATATGTCTTATTGTTTCAGTATTGTTATTCACTATGCCACGACCCAGAATATATAACCTTTCACAATGAAGCCATAATGCTATTCGACTTCAGAGCATGGCCAATCTTAAAGATAACATGTACTTACTGTCAGGCATTACGAAGTTCGCCGGGTCAGCTAGTTTAGAAAAAAATAAAATAACTATTTTAGAACTTAATTTCTAATTTAATTGTTTAGTTTAACATGGTTTTCTAAATATATTCTAAAGAACAGAGTAAGTAGCTTGCTTAATGTTTTCAATAAATAAAAATACCAAATTTCATATAAATCAAAATACCTTGCTAAAATTTGAGCACTTTGTCAATACAAATTATATTATGATAAGTAGCAAGTACCTAGAAGATCAAAACACTTAATTTAGTTACAAAAAGGAAAATAAATCAATTAAACACTCACATTTTTTTATTGCTACTGCACACTTTATTGCACATTATAAACATTGCACATTTTTATTGCTAATTTTATTGCTACTGACACACTAGTAAATAATTAGTGTAATTTTTTCTTATTTATTGTGTGTTTTATATTTAACAAGATATGCAGAAGAAAAAGTCACATTTGGAACACTTAGTTATTAATTTTTTGACAAACTTATTTACATGCACAACCATGTTACTTGGCTAATTCTTGTAGCCAAGGATGCAGTGTCTACGGCATGAACTTTTAGGGCCTGCAACTTATAAATTATCCTAAATTATCCTCATCATCTGCATGTATTTTAGCAAATAAATTACAACCAAGATACACAGCGAACAAGTTGAATCAAGAGTAACTAGTGTGGAAAAGTTCAGTCAATAACCTTAAAAGGCAAAAATCTAGAATTTTGTTTATATACACTGAAACACTGAAAAATAACACTTTAACACCGAAAAATACCTAATAATAATAGATAATAATAGATAGTAATAGATATACTTAAAATCATTATGTAGATTGTAGAACAATAAAATATTCAAGCTATACACGATTATTCAGTTTTATTTTAATATTGTTTTTCTCTTAAAAAATATTTAGTTTTTTAAGTTAAGTGTGCAAAGGTAGATCAACAGAAGATATGATATGATCGAGCCAATCTATCGTTGTGCAAGAAATGTGACAGTTTGTGCTGACAGAAAGTGGTTTTCCAAGGCCGTTTGCTGTTGTCTAATAAATAAAGCATCTGTTTTATTTATTAAAGACACCTTCATCTGAAGGTTTCTATGCCCAAACAAAGTATCACCTTAAATTCTCAACCTCTCTTCATTTTACAAACAAAGTTCACCATTCGATGGGAGCAGTTGGTCTTTGGTCATAGTGGGATGTGAAGTTTAGTTATTATGTGGTTTCTTGTGAGTTTGTTCAGTGTTCAATTCTGTTTCTATTACATTGCAGGAGAAATTATAACTGCTCCAGGAAGTAATGCAATCAAAGGGAAACTTGCTCAGAGTAGTTGTCTTGATTCAACACCATCTTTTGGAGTCTCTGTCATTCTGCCTGACCACCATCTGAATCCCAGGTACAGAAGATCTATTCATGCAGCTGAAGGAGTTACGCAAAACAAAAATGTGGAAAAGGTAGGAGCGCCAAGTCAACTCAGTCAGGATACAAAATCCTTGATACCTTTACTACCAAGACATTCTCCTCAAAATATTCGCTACTACCAACCTCCAAAGGCTGCAGAAAATGGAAATCCTCAACAGCTTTATTTGAGACAGCTCTACCCAACTTATGATGGCTCTTTTGGTCCAGTTTCACGGCAACAACCACAACCCTCTTGGAACCAAGGTACCACCCCATCACATCACTTAGGGAGTTCTAACTGCCCATATTGTAATCATCCTTTGCCACCAGATTTTGGATTTCAAAGACAAGTACAAAATAGACCCAACCGGTATCAAACTTCGGAAAATGCTTCTGGACATCTTCGCCAACACACAACACATACACAACAATACCCAGGGCAGCCAAGATACGATGGCTACCAAGAAGTTAGAGCCACTCCGACTGTACCCTCAGAGGAAACTTGTCCCTACAACAGCGGAAGTCCTACAAATCCGGCACCAGCACCTCAACGCTCTGGTTCGGGATATAACCTGACTTTGGAACAACTTCCGGAGATCAGAGTTACTCCAAGAGATCGCTATTATTCTCCAGCTAACAACCCTTCTCCTCAACCCCTGGTGAAGAATGTACAAATGGTTCCTCCAGTACAAGGTGCCCAAGAGATCAGGAAGTCAGGTATTCCACCACAACAGGCTGTAAAATACATAAAGACGTTTAGGACTGAAGGTGTGATAAAAAATGAGAATAACAATAGAAATGTTTAATTTATTTATAACTTTTTACTTATAAATCTTAACCCTTTAATGAGTATGGACGTCATATGACATCCAATTTGGATTTGCCAAGAGTAGTCATGTTGAAAATAAAAAAAAATTGTGAAAGAGTGAAAAAAAAAATTTGTTACAAAAACTGGTTAATTTAATACAAATAACCATAAAACACATTACTTCTTTTAATAATTATAAAAGTTTATAAGTTATTCATAATTAATCTAGTAAGGACATCCGAACAAAATTTTACAACAACATGAATCCAACGCTGGGGAAGCTTGGCACAAAGTGCAAATGTTTATTTTCTAAAAGTGAAAAAACCAAAAGACAGAGAAAGGGTATAAAACAGAGAAAAATAAAGCATGAGAAGAAATGGACAAAATGAATTTTTTATACTTTAAAAACAAATGTGTAGGATGGACACCGTTGGATCAGTTTTAGAGTAGTCATGGGAAAAAAAAACAAAGGAAAAAATAAATAATACTACATAAAAATCATAGGATCAAAACATTAAACATAATAAATGGAAGGTTGTACTATTAGCACACTAGAGAATTGGGTTAAAATATAAGTTTGTTTACGAAACAGAAAATGTGTATACACAAAAACTTTACACTACTGCATGATTGAAAAGTGGTTATAGTTCCTTTAGAAATTGTTAATTTTTATATAAGTTTTACAGTTATTCCTAATATGTTCATAGTTTATAAACTAACTTTACCCGTAAAAAAAATCAAAGAATCAATATATTAAAAAAATTATCAAAATCAACTCAGTTTTAGTGTAACTTTTAAACCAAAATATTAGACGTAAATGTATCTATATATTAAAAAAAACCACTTCAAGTTATACTAGAATGAAACCCTTACAAAACCACATTAAAACAAAGGTTTTAATGAAACCTTTAATATTATGTAATATTAAGTAACCTTTAATTAATGTTTAGGTGTCAGGTATTTAATACATCTATTTAATATTTTTACAAAAACACTTTAAGTTATACTAGAATGAAACAAACACCTGACACCTATTTAATATGTTTACAAAAACACTTCAAGTTATACTAGAATGGAACATACACCTGACACATATTTAATAGATTTTTTTTACTTCAGTCACTGCACTCCTCACACCGATTAAAAAATTGAAAAAATCAAAGTTCCATGATGAACTTGCTTTTTATCCATGATAAAAAGCAAAGTTAAAAAGATTAAATACTTAAAGCAGCATTAAAAATACCCCCGTCGCAGCAGACCTGCGTACTCAGCAAATTTCTAAATCATTAATATAATTATAATAATATATGTCAAGTTTCATCAACATCTGTCCATAAATGGAGTTTGTCTATTCTCTATATGATTGACATGGGAAAAGAGTATTCAGGTTAGCTGCCATGATAAACACATAAACCATGATTTTAAGCATTTGAAGCATAAGATCTCAACCCCATAAAGGTAAATACCAAGTTTAATCAAAAAATATTGATTGATAAGTGAAATATTAATTTTTATTTATCCTCCATAAGATTAACATTGGAGCCCCAAAAACATCATACTGTGTTTAGATTTTTTAATATCTCGGTAACTGTTGGAGATAGAGAAAAACTTAATTGAACTAAATTGTGTAGTTTTTTAAGCTAATTCTGGTGGTGAAAGATACTATTTAAAAATTTTTAAAATTACATATGAAAAACACCAAAAACCCAATTTTTGAGTACAAACCCCCCAAACTACCAGTTTCCATTCACCGATATGTCTGGTTTATGAACTCGTCTGAGCAAATGTAGGAATACACCTCTCTACCAAATTTTGTCTCGATCAGACCATTTTTACAAGAGTTATCGAGTTCACAGACACACACATATTATGTATATATTTGATTATGTAGTTCACAAGTAAGGGCAGCTAATATAGTTATTATTAAATTAAATGAACTTGTGCTCCCTTTAAAGGATTTAAAATATATATAAGATTATGTAATTCACAACTTTGGGCTGCTAATAATATAGTTATTATACCAGTCAACACTAATTAATACAGTACAGTAGAACTCCAATTATCCGAATTAATGGGGACCGGGACCCATTCGGATAATCAAATATTCGGATAATCGGAGTTTTTTTTAATTGCCATTAGAGAGAAAAAAAGCTACGTTTTGATATTGCACTATTTTTTTATTGAATTAAATGTAAGAAACATGATATTTTCACATGTTTTAAATATAAATAAAATGTACTTACATTTTACACGCAAACACTGGCTTCGCGGGGGGAAGAATAATAGCGCACTTAGACTTTTTTTGGACAAATTTTTTCTGAAAGTGATTCGGATAGTCGGAGTTCGGATAATTGGAGTTCTACTGTATATGTTTTTGTACAACTGGAGATGACAACTTGACTCCGTCAAAAAGCATAGCCATAATAAGTGTCTAAAATAATCATGAGGTGTGAGAACACATGAAGTAAATAATATTAACAATTAATTGTTTCACGTGATTCAGAAATACAACAAACCAAAATGAAAATTGTAAATTTACTCTTTGTAAGTAAATTAAACAGAGTTATTTCTTCAAATATTAATTTCACAGTCACACAAAATATGTTGTATTGTAAGTATTCGCCAATTATATTTCAATAAGAACACATTTTCAAAAGTTTTAAGATTTATAGGATATCCTTGCCCCCAAACCTGCCCCCTCCAAAGGTAATACAAATAGTAGATTTTATTGTGTTATGTGACCATAAGTTGTATACCAAATTTGAAGCTGACCAGATGATGATTTTTTCCTTTCCCTAAGAATAACTATGGGAAAATTTAGACTATATAGGTATGGTACTGTGTTGTACATACAGCGCAAACTAATTTTCCTCCCTAACTATCTATTGCAGACTAATAATTAAAAATATTAATAAATTATAAAATTATAATTTTATAATTATAATAATTTAAAATGTTGTATTTTATGAAACAGGTTTTTGGATGATGTTCCATAAGCTTGATTAATCAATTTTTGTTATTAATCAAAATATGTTTTATACCGTGACATGATAATTTTCTGACACCTAAAATAAAGTGATGAATATGAAATGTTTGACGACAGTACCGAGTTGTCTGGAATGTATGTCACTGCATACTGCATATACAGGCTTGCCACTGCCTCATCACTTACTATCTCATGGTTCTCATGACAACTGGACAATGGTGGCAAGACTGGTCCATTCCTCAAATGATAACATGGTGTTTGATTTGACATCCTTTTAGTTTTTTGATACAACTATGTATGACAAAGATTTGTGGTTGCATAGATTAAGGGTGTTTGGCTATAAAATAAATTTTAATTTGTTTTATATTAAAATATATTATGTTATGTTATAAAATCTTTGTACAGTACTTAATAGTTAGTGAAATAATTTTTGAAATTATTGCAAAAGTAGGCAAAAATATTTGTCAAATAAAAGGCACCTTAGAAGAGAAACTGTTCAATGCCTGATTTCAGTGTTTGTATTTGTGTGTGATAATATTAGCTAATTATCATGATTAATTTCTTTCTATTTAAAGTATTTCTAAACTAAAATACGTAGGGCCTACTAATTATATTGCTGAAAATTGAATAATTTTGTTTTATAAGATACCATCAATTTCAGTGGGTTGAAAATGCCTTATGAAAAATAAAATTTGTTTGAAGTCGATGTCACTTTTTTGGCCTGTGGACTTTCCTTTATAATATTAGTAATGCCATTTGCCACTAAGTTAGCGTCCTAAAATACTGTATGTATGAAATTTAATATTGCAGAATAATATAACTACATGATAATTGATATTATAATATTATTATACTATCAGGCCCCCTTATAGGTGTCGGCAGAATCGCTTGTCGTAATAGTGATTATTATTAGTATTATTAGTAATATTAGTATTATTAACATGGACCTGATAAAAGAGAAGTATACCATAGATGAACTGTGGGTAACTGCAGCACAATAAGAATAATTTTTTGTATAAATTTTTAAATATATTCCTTTTGTTAGTGTCGTAGAGATCATTAAGTTATAAAATTGGTGGGCGGTGAGTAATAAATATATTTTCAAATTCTGAAGAGCAATAATATGGAGTAAGTATGTATATTGGTGAAAGTAGTATTGTTATAATTTAAGGTATTAGAGAATTAATCAACAGGAAATATAAAAAGGAATAACGTAATGTGAAATTATTATATTTGGCAGTTTTCCTGTCGGTTGTGGATCTGATTCAAGTGTCTAGCACTGCTAGAAGTGGGTTAGAAGTAGCATCCGTAGTCAGTTGCACAAGGCGTACAAAGAGCCCTCCAGAACTTAAGGAAAAACAACTAAATTTATTATTATACTAGCGTTACCCGGTGTGCTTTGCTGCACCTGATACTTCAACCTTTTATGCCCTCTGGGTCGGAGCCCTTTAATATGTACATTTCAATTCAATTCTAGTAGACTAAATAAACTATAGTAACATTACATTGAACTATTTTTTTTCATTTGAACAAATTACAATTTAAAGAAACTTCCAAATTATTAAATCAAAGCTGTTAATTTTGTAAACACTAAATTTACAAAACCTGACACTGCACTCTTATATGCCCACTGTGGCAGAGGAATCCTGTGGACGGATTTGCACCACAATTTACAGAAACCATCCTCGAATCTTGCTTAATAATGCCTGAGAGTTTCATCAGAATCGATTCAGCTGTTTAGAAGGAGTTCAATTAATTACACATGTTTAGACGATTTATTTATTAAGATTGTTCAGAATTATTCAGCAGTGATTTCTAAAAAGAAAAACTGTAATAACTTATCTAAAATATTTTTCAACACACCCATATTTAGGGTTTATACCAATTAAAGATCTTTAAGAAAATACAATATCTGACAAACACATGTGACCCAACTCTTAATACCTATATCAAGAACATTTATTTGTAAATTAAATTTCTTGGTTTTTGCATTTTGCTTTTTTGCAACATAGAACAGCATTTTCCTGACTTGAGACAAATGATTTTTTAAGGGATACCAAAACCCCTCGAATGTTTTGTGTGCATCACAGGAATCAAACTTTTTAGGCTATTATGAATTAAAAAATAAATAATATTATTCATAACCAAACCTAATTGTAATAGTGCATCTGTGTGTTTGTTGTCTGATTTATTTCATAAACAGCTTCATTTAACTGTTCTTTCAAGCATACCAGTACCATGTTGTAGAGGATCAAACAATTTCAGATGCAATTTTTTTGCTCCCAAATCCATATGTGTATTATTATATAGGTTAAACATTAGTGTTAAAAAATTGTCTTTGCATTTTCATACACTGTATAAAGTGTTCCTCTCATGCAAGGCCTAGGCTATTATGTAATATACAGTATGATATAAAATTGATGTGAAGAAAATATATAAGAATCCTATATTAATTGAGCAATTGGAAAAATTAAATAATGGGGTATTTACCCCAGCATCAAACCCCCAAACTGCAATGTTTTTTCAGGGGAAACGGGGTTTTCCAGATAACTAGAAAATAGGTTTTTAAAACATATTTTGAACTCTACTCTAAATGGGGCTACAATTTTCTCTGAGGGGCTAAAATAGGTTTTTAAATAGAAGTACAACCTGTGTTATTCTCTATTTATAAGAAATAAATAACTCAATTGAATAAAATAAAGTTATATTAAAAGAAACACTTCATTACAGAATTAATCAAACCTAAACATAAATATAAACAAATCCCAATACAAACAGCTGATTAATATAAATATTAACATTGCAGAAAGACAATCAGCACATCTCCCCCTCACAAGTTACGCCGTTGAGGAGGTTTTATATTTCTCTTATTTGTTGTTATTTCTGACGCCGGAGATGTACTAGAAGTTCCTGTTGACGGGCTCTCTAACTTAATAATAGGAGCCTTTTTGAAAGGAGTAAGGTGCATGCGATTTCTTCGTAATAAACCTCCACCATCAGTCTCAACAATGTACGACCTGGGATCAGTATGTGGTCGTACAATTTTTCCATTTGTGGCTTTGTCCCTCACATACACTGTCTGTCCTTGTCTCAACTGATCCTTTTCTTTTGTGTTAAATCTCCGGTCAAACCATTGCTTTTTAGAAGCCCTTTGTCTTTCTTCTCTTTACTGAAGAATAGTAGAGTCCGGTGTTTTTGGAATTAAGTTTTCAATTGCAATTGAGACAGTACCTCTTAGTTTTCTGCCCATGAGCAATTCTGAGGGGGAATATCCGTTCTCTAGAGGTGTAGATCGGTAAATCAACAAACCCTCATATATATCCTTACATTTGAGGATGATTTTTTTTAGCAGTAGCCACAGCTGATTCGGCTAACCCATTCGATTGTGGATAGTTAGGACTGCTAGTCTTGATAATAAATCCCCAGTCCCTTGCAAAAACTCTAAAGTCTTGACTGTCAAAAGGAGGGCCGTTATCACATCTCAATATGTGTGCGGCACACCAAATCGCGAGAAAACATTCTTTAGAATGTGAATGGTGCTATGTGCATTCGTGGAGTTAGTTTGAATTATTTCCAAAAATCTCGATTAGTAATCTTGTATCACCAGGTAAGTTTTTCCATTAACCTTCAAGAAGTCACATCCAACTAAAGACCAAGGTAAGTCCGAAAATTTTGTGCATATCAATGGTTCCTTTCTCACAGTCTGATTAGTCAAACAAGTGTAGCAGTCTGCGACTTTTTGAGCAATGTCATCCTGGCCACCATACTGTATCCTGAGCGAGCCGTCTGCATTTAGTCACTCCTGTGTGACCCGAGTGCAATTTATCTAGCATCATTGTTTTAAGACTCTTTGGAATAACAATTCTATTGCCTAACATTAGTAAACCATTATTCCAAGACAGTGAATCCCGAAACTTGTAATATGAAGAAAGCTTTGGATCTAATTTTCCAGCAGAAACCCATCCATTTTCTAATGCCTGTTTAACCATGTTGATTGTGGAGTCACTTTTTGAAGCGTCCTCGATTTGTCTGTGAAGTATATCAGAAACTGGTAGGTTGTCCTTGACACTAGACACCTCACTTTCTAGGATTTCACAAGATTTGACGTCAATTTCATCTACATTTAAGCCTTCGATCCTGGAAAGGGTATCTGGTACAAAGAATTTTTTTCCTGACATATGGCACAGATTGAAATCAAAACAAAGAAGACGAAGGCGGATCCTGAGAATACGAGGTGAAAGTGTGTACAGCATTCTACTTCCTAAGAGTGTGACCAAAGGTTTATGATCAGTTAAGATTGTAAAACTTTTACCTGTAATAAACAATCAAAGCCTTTCACATGCCCAAGTTATTGCTAGGGCTTCTTTTTCGATTTGTGAGTAAGCTTGTTCAGCACGAATAAGGGCTCGTGAAATGTACATTACTGGGTGAAACGTTTCACCATGCTTTTGCTCGAGCACCTCCTAGAGCAAACGAGCTTGAATCAGCCAAAATTCTGGTCTCGGCATTAGGATTATACATCTGTAGAACTGGAGCTGTTACGAGGACATTCTTCATATGATCAAATGCATTTTGTCGGACTTCTCCCCAGAAGAAATTAGCATTTTCCTTTAAAAGTTCCCTTAAGGGCTGAGTCTTATCAGCTACTTTTTTGACAAACTTCGTTAAATAATTGAACATTCCAAAAAATCTTCGTAGTTCTTGAACATTCTTTGGAGGGGGCATATTCAAAATGGCACTGACCTTACGACTATCTGGTTTAATACCATCAGCACTTATTTCATGACCCAAGAAAACCACAGATTTTTTCCTAAACTCACATTTTTCCCGGTTTAAAGTTATGTTATATGCTGTCAGTCTGCTTAACGCATTGTTTAGACGGATGTCATGTTCTTCAATTGACTTTCCAAAAATCAGAATGTCATCCATTAAGTTTACACACCCTTCCAGACCATTCAGTATTTCACTCAGTCGTCTTTGAAAATGTTCTGAGGCAGAGCATATTCCAAAAGGTAAACGAGTAAAACGATACCTTCCAAAAGGGGTCAGGAATGTTGTCAAGTTACGAGATTCCTCTGCCAAAGGGATCTGCCAGAATCCCCTTCTTGCATCTAGTTTGGAAAAAACAACACCTCCATTTAATTTGGCTAAACATTCATCAGTTGATGGCAGCATCATCCTTTCTCTAACTACAAAAGAGTTCAATTTAGTAAAATAACACAGATTCGGACTGAACCATCTTTCTTAGGTGCAGCCACTATAGGAGAACACCATTCTGTAGCTTCTGTGACCCTTTGTATAATATTCAATTCTTCCATCTTAGCCAGTTCAGTCTTTACCTTGTCAAATAAAGGAAAAGGGATCCGTTTGGGAACCGCCACAGCATATGGTTTTACATTCTCCTTCACTTTAATAACATAGGGTTCTCCTTTTATAATCCCAGGGTATGTCGAAAAGATTTTAGAGGAATCTACAGTTGACAAATTCTGGTCAACAGTATCTACAAACTTAATCAACGAAAACACGTTAATTGCAGTATGACCTAGTAGTGGTTGTTTAAGATTTCTGATAACATACAACTGTTCTACAATTTGTTTACCTTTAAAATTCAAAGTACATGAAAATGTACCTAAACAACTCAAAATATTTTGTCCTGCTGACTTGATACTGCCTCAAAATTTTTCTAGCTTAAATCTGGACAGAGAATTTCTCCAGACCATTTCTGGTATGCAAGAAACATCAGCTCCCATATCGATTTTAAAAATAGTAAGAACGTTATCAACTTCCATACAGACTTGATAGGGAGGTGCAATAGATACATCTTGAACACAAAATTCTACAGTATTTAGACGAAGAAAGCTATGCTCAACACCAGAATTCTCATTTTCAGTAGCAGCTAACTAATTTTAACTAATTTATGTAAAGAGGTCAAATAATTTTCAAAAGATTAATTTTCTAGCTGATTTCTTTTATTGAACCTGGCCCTTTCATATATTACGTTAACAGACTGAGCAAAATAAGTATCAAACAGTTTTACAATATTCTCATAAGAAACTTCTTTACTATCAATAGTAAACGAGTCATAGATGTACTCAGCGTCCTCCCCCATTGCAAGTAATAAAGCGCTAACCTGCGTTTCCTCTGGCTCGTAGTGTAGTAGAGAAGTAATCCTATACCTTTCAAATTTGCGAATCCAAGAGGCCCAGTCGGTACTTTGGCCGCAAAACTTCTCAAAAGGAGGTGGAACGTAGACATATCTACGTACTGGTGGATCTGCAGATGGCCACTGTCGATGTTGAGTAGAAGATCTATTCCCTGTTTTAACATCTCGCATCCTTTCTGAGCCAGAATAATTTTCCTCAAAATTTACATCTACTTGCCTTTTTCTTCTATTTAAGGGCATTCTGACACCATGTGTTATTCTCTATATCTAAGAAATAAATAACTCAATTGAATAAAATAAAGTCATATTAAAAGAAACACTTCATTACAGAATTAATCAAACCTAAACATAAATATAAACAAATCCCAATACAAACAGCTGATTAATATAAATATTAACATTACAGAAAGACAATCAGGACACAACCGATATAATTTTTGCAGTAAGACAGCTGATACAGTAGCACTGAGAATTTAATCAGGAAATAATTTGTGTTTTTATAGATAAAGAAAAGGCATGACTCAGTGAAGAGAAATGCCATTTGGGATGATTTAAGAGGTATAAGACTGGAAGAACAGTAAATACATAGAATGGATTAAGGAGTTGTATAAGGTTCATAAATGCCATGTCAGGACAATTGCAGGGTATAAAAGTTGGTTTGATATCAAGAAGGGACTAAAACATGGAAGCATTTTGTTGCTGCATGGTCTTGTTTAATGTGGCAATGGAAATAATGTGGAGAGAAGTCAAAATTACTGGGGGAATTGCGGGAATTAACTGTGATGTTTGCAGATGATATAATTATATGGTGGGGAGATGAAGGGGAGGAACAATAAAAATTAATATATAGACAGAGGTTATGAGAGAGGATTACATAAGGAAAAGAGTGAAGTAATGGTGATTGGAAGAGATGGAGAGTTGAAACAACCTTTAAAAGTAGAGGGAAAACCGCTTAAGTTGGTTGAGAAATTTACATATTTAGGCACGATTTTATTGAACAATGAGAGAATGGCACATGAGATTAACGGATAGACTGGGGAAAGGTGCGGGATTTTATCTAAGTATTAGACATAAATAAGATGGTATAACTGGGCTAAAAGTACACCATAGACTGAAAAAGATACCATGTATGTTACCTACAGTGCAGAATCCCAAAACAAATGAGTGAGCTTTAAATGAACATAAGAATACCTTGAAGAAGACCTAGAAGAAGGTGGATTGACAAGGTGAGAAGAGGTGTGGAAGTAAGAGGAATGCAATGACAGTATGTGGAGCAAGAGGAATTGTGGAGGGACAGAATATATTGAGAGGTTAAGTGAAAACCGAGATCCCGGAGATAACTGAAATAGGAGAGTATATGTATGTATGCATGTATTGAAGGTTTTAGTTGACAAACAACAATCAAACACATGAGCTGTGCTGCTGGTTATACATTTTAAAAGGTAATCATTTAGAAGGTAACATTTTAATGGTAATCTTCTGACCAAATGGTCAGATGATTACCATTAGTTTAGTTATTGGATCTTTAGACCACTACACATTTGCTTGGTAACAAATCTTTTAATGTACATGTTGGGGAATGGTCTTCCACTAATTAAGGCCATTAATAATTATGATGCCATTTTTGTGCTGTGGTTAAAACTTCTTTATTTACTTTACTTTTAACATACAGGGCCCATGGTGACCCCTTCATGTGTGGAAGGTAATTGTAATTATGCTTATAAACCCTTTTCATGACCAATATATTCATAAAGGTTATAGCTATTATAGGTTAAACATTAGTGTTAAAAAATTGTCTTTGCCTTTTCATACACTGTATAAACTGTTCCTCTCATGCAAGGCCTAGGCTATGATGTAATATACAGTATGATATAAAATTGATGTGAAGAAAATATATAAGAAACCTATATTTATTGAGCAATTGGAAAAATTAATAATTTTACGAATTAAAATTAAATTTGCACGTGTTTTATATTAAGATTATAAAGCAATCTCTATTGTAGAGTAAAATTAAAATTGAATGGGTGGTAGTTTCAGTTGACTTTAAAATTTAAAATGGTAGGATATGTTTTTCTGATGCATAACTATGAAAAATAAACAGTATAAATGGATTAACAGATACTTCCTCTCTTAAGTAAACTTAAAAACGGCAATCTTTAATATTACTATTATATACATACCAAGTTTATATAAATATTATTTAATGATTTACTGCTTCAAAAATAATCATCCAATTTATGAAAATAACAATAAGAGAAACAAAGTTAAATTAATTGTAATAATTTTATGGAAGGAGGATGTCCCCTTCTTCCACGGTAACACTAAGCTTTTTTGAGTGGGTTTTGTTGGTTGATGTGACCTTATGTTTCATACCTAGTTTCATGGTTTTTAGGGGAGGACTACTCTCAAAATCAATAATTTAAACAATGAAAAAAGCGCCTTTAGATAAGATGAATACAGATGACATACATACCAAATCTCATCTGAATTAGACCAACAAACTGGTAGGCTGTGGCTCTGTACACATCCAGACGAAAACAATACTTTCTCCATTTACTATCATATAAGTGGGAGAAAGTAATGATTCAAAATTGTTTGGTTCATGTAGGTTTCTTTGAAGGGTTGCAGCTCCAAAAATATGCTACAAGCTACAAGTTTTATGTTCCTCTATAAATAAAAAAACTTCTTTATATTATTTTTTAATGAGATAACCATTAATCTTATTTATGGAACTGTCAAACTGTCAAAACCCACCTCATCCAGTGATATTTCATTTAAATGTTATCCACCAGGTCAGGTGGAATCAAATTAAATCATGTAAATTGTACAACCTTTAAGAAACTGTACATGAAAAGTGATACTAATTTAACAAATTTGTGAATAATTACATTTGATGTGTACTATATTTTTGAGTGAAAGAAGGCGCCTTCTATCACTCAAAAATATTCGTACAAAAATTAAAATAAAATACAAAAAATTACTATTTTGTATCATTAAAACAGTTGTCAGTACGGTACACTTTTGTGTATAAGAGAAAAATATGTATATAGTTAAGGTACACCATGCAACTATACCTAATTATTTATATAATTTTTAGCAAAATGTAAAATCTATGTAAAAGAAAATTTTTACAAAAATTTTCTTTCTGATTGTTCCTTATTTTCTGAAAAAAAAATACTTAATACTAAATAATATAGTTTAAAAGGTTTTTATTTATACTAAACATTATTTCTAAATGTTCAGAATCGTTTCAAACTTAAAACTCCCTCAAAAATTAAAGCTATATTCTTAAATACAGTACAAAATTCAATCTCCCATGACCATCTTCATTATTTACAGAAGTTATGATTTCTTTAGCCTCTCTGAAGATGCTTTGTAAAACA
Organism: Nephotettix cincticeps; assembly: GCA_023375725.1. Classification (NCBI taxonomy): domain Eukaryota; kingdom Metazoa; phylum Arthropoda; class Insecta; order Hemiptera; family Cicadellidae; genus Nephotettix; species Nephotettix cincticeps. The sequence continues at coordinate 38,897,051 of CM041791.1, forward strand.
ATTGAACTTTGGACTTAGGGTCAAAACCAATAAATAAGGATCACATATCATAATTTATGATTTATTGCCTTAGTTATTTCCTAGTTTAGTACTTAAACCTCGTGAAATTGAACACAAAGGGATGACTGTGTGAAGGTTGACAGGGCTCGATGGCTGTAACTCTGACAAATGACATCAACATGACTGGACAATCCGTAAACCCGTAAACTCCTAATGTGTTTGTTCCAAATGAGTCATGATTTGTATTGGGAACTAATGGTTGAATAATTTGTATGATACCACATTATTTTAATTTGTAAATAATTTAAACTAAAAGAATTCACGATTTTATTCTATATTTACAATATTAAATGAATCACATACTTTTTTTGGATTATAGTATAAGGAAAATTCCAGAAATATGCAAATTTTCCACAGTTTATTTTTGTACGCTATATATTTCTGTATTTAAATAATAAAAACAAAATTGAGCATAAAGAATACCACTTCAAAATTTTTAAGTTGGTTTTTAACGCTTTGGAAGACAAACTTATTTTGAATAACCAAATGAAATATTTTGAATATTTAATTACGTCTAGATAATTATAAAAATAAGAGCTATGTTATTTTAAAAACTTTCACTAACTTTTTTCAATCGGGGAAAAAACAATTATATGAAACTGTTTCCTCTGAAAGTAGAGTATTAATTAGTAGGAGCAATAAATTTGGAAGTGTTGACAAATTCCAATTACCAGAAATCGAACTGCTATAAATATTTTAATATCAGAGTTTACGAGAAGCAATAACGTTTACTGCCTCTGTCCGACAATTGTTTGATCAGCAAACAACATGAATTTAAGCGCTTTAACGTCAGTCACTAAAACAACAGATTTTATTATTTGAATGTGCTTGTGGCCTTCCATAAGAGCTTTGTTTAAATTAACGAGTCAAATTTAGATTTATTCTGTTATCTATATATTATTTAAATAAAAGTGAATACCAGAGTAAAAAACTCACTCTATATGCCTGGTTATAATTTATACATTTTGTATGGATATTTTTGTGTTATTTTTTGGGATGTTATCAGTCACATGAAACAACAGCAGTCAAGGGAGCAGCAGCTACTATTCCTCTCTAATCATAGTAGCAGAGGAATAGTAGCAAATCTAGGCTGTGATTTAATGTCCTGGTAGAGAGCTTGAGATGTTCTCAAAGGGGAAGTGAGAAGTCCTGGTAGGGAATGAAAGATGTCCTGGAACAAGGGTGAAACGGTTTGGTAGAGTGTGATATGCCCTGGTATGCTGGTTTTGAAGGGAGCCATTCTCTGGCCCAGAACTAAGGTAACTGAGGATTAGTTTCAAATTTGTAACTATAATTTAATTTTTTCTGGGAAAATATACATACTTCATAAACATTTAATCTTAATTAACAAAAACTAAAGTTTTTGACATCTTAAAAATAGTTATAAAATTAAATGGATAAAAGTGTAAATATTCTAATCCTATTATGATTAATCATAAATATTATTTTATGATACATTGATCAATTTTACTCTCATGAAACATGATTTCTGCACGACATGTGAGATTGTATACACTTAAATACAAAGAGAAAATGTCTCATTTGTTATCAGCCTACAATTAACATGACAATAATAATACAGGACAAGTTTGATCAATATCTGAAGATAAATAAGAGATTTTGATTTTTCTCCATGCGATTAACATGGGAAAGATTATGCAGGTTTGCTGCTGTGAGGAATACTGCAAGTAGGCATTTTTACTATTTATTATGACCATATACCAAGTTTTATCAACATCTGTCTATAAATAAAGAAGAGTGCCTAATTCTGTTTATGATTAACATGGGAAATAGTATGCAGGTTAGCTGCCATTTTGAACACATAAACTATGGTTTTTAAGTATAAATGGTTGGATCTCAACAACATAAAGCTCAACCTTATTTCATCCAATAATATTGGTTAAGTAAAATATTAATTTAACCTTATCCTATTAGACTGACATTGCAGTCCCAAAATACAATGAACTATGTTTAGGTTGTACAATGTCTTGGTAACCATTGGAGGTATAGCAAAACTTTAAAGTACTGAATTGTGTACTTTCTTGAATTCTAATGTTATTTTATGCGGACATGATTTTATCTAAAACTTTAAGTGAAACTTTGTTTTACATAAAATCGTGATGTCCGCAATAAATATCTAAATAACTTAAATCCACCATCAGCAATAATGAATTTTAAACAAAAAATTTATTCTAATGGTAAAAGAGTTTAAAAATTATACACAAAAACGCAAAAACCCTAATCTAGGTATACAACCCAAAATTTTGGGGAAAGTCGCTAATATACATATTATATAATAATAATAATAATATATTCATTGCTGTTGACAAAGTTGATACATTGTACAGCAAACGTCAAAAATATAAAACTACTTAGGCCTACTAATAAAACATATTAACAATAAAAATACTATGATATATAAAAATACTACTCCTTAGCCAATAGTCATTATAAATCCCCTCGGGAATCTATGAAAAATATAAAAAGTAAATGTTCTTAAAAAACTAAAAATTTATCTACAACGGTGTGATGTGCACTCGTCCACTGCGTAGAACATATAGCTTGTCAAATAACACTTCAGTCTCATTTCGAACCAATGGGAACTCTCCAGACTTTTGAGTCTCTTAGGAGGGCAGTTGAGGTGCCCAACACACAGCTGAGAGGGGAGTTTCGCAGTGAGGGGTGTTGAACAGTGCAAAATCCTCCCTTACTCGTATCCCATAGCCATAGAAAGCATGCCTTGCACTGGCAAGTATTGGAACTGGCTATAAGTCACAGTTTCCAAAATATAAAAGGAAGGTAGGGTCAAGATTCTTAGCTCCCTGAAATATTGAATACACAACTTTTCTTACTCAAATTTGCATTTAGTCTGATGGCTCTCCTTACACAACTACCCCATAAACTTTTTCCGTAAGAAAGTTGGATGTAAATAAGGCCATAATTAAGACTGGTATTGAGCAGGCCTGTTTTATTCCGCCATGCAAATATTTTTTGCCTAAAAACATATATATGTTTGTTAACACAATACCTCTATACAAATTTTGTATGGATGTGCATTTCTACATTTACTCGCACAAGTTTTTAATCCAGATATATAGGTCAATCCAAACAGGCAGTTTGGGGGGGTGTTTGTACCCAAAAATAGGGGTTGTTTGGCATTTTTATGCGTCATTTTTAAATATTTCAAATATTTTCTTTTACCATTAGAATAACTACATTACAAAAACCTACACAATTAATTAAGTTTTGCTCTATCTCCAATGGTTACCAAGATATTGAAAATTCTAAACATAGTATATTGCATTTTGTGGCTCCAATATTTAATCTTTTGCAGGATAAGTTTAAATTAATGTTTTTTTCGTGTATTTCTACGCCAGCGGCATTTTTTACGTTTTTCATAGGGAACGGTCCAATCTCGGTCTTGTTACTACCTAAAGTCAACCTGTGCTGTTAGGAAGCATCATTAATTTAATAGCCCAATGACAAATGGCGACAGGGTCCAGATTTGACCCTTGCAGGATTCGACGGCGACCTTCAGTTTTGAAGGCGGGTATTATAACCACTAAACCACCCAGCCAGTTAATATTTCACTTATTAACTGATATTACTGGATGAAACTTGGAATTTAGCTGCATGTGGTTGAGATGTATCCATTTATGCTTTAAAATAATAATTTAGGTGTTTATCGTAGCAGCCAACCTGCATACTCTTGTTAATCATATGGAGAATAGGCAATCTCCTTAATTTATGGACAGATAAAACTTGGTATATGGTAAAATATAAATTTTTTATGTTTAAAAAGCCTACTTTCAGTGTTCCTCTCAGCAACAAACCAACTTACTCTTTTCCATGTTAATATAAATGACAATACGCAAACCCTCTTCTTTATTGAAATATCGATAAAACTGGACATACGAGGATATTATTATTGTCATATAATTGATTTGGAAGTTCACTGTGTATGCAGGTTTGATGTGACGGGGGTATTTAAACTTTGATTTTGTGTTTTTTAAAATTGTATTGTACGTAATATCCTGGAAAACAGTATGTATCAAATATTTATTAAAATAGCTTTAACATTTTATTATTTTTACAAAAAAATAATTAATACAAAAATATATGTGTTAATAATATTAGTTTGAAGCTCAATATTAACATGGATAGGTCTTAGCTCTGGGAAGGTGTTAGTGGAAAATATGTAACAGGTTTCCATAGGAACTACCAGGGATACTGTATTGAATTTTAAATGTAATAGAATAAGAACAGCTGTTTAGATGATTTGAAAATATTCCCTCTAGACATATCCATGATCTAACCTATTTCAAACAGGGAAGTAAATACAAACATTTTATTAATGGTATTTGATGTAAGTTAATCAAGAATTTAATTTTGTCTGTTTTTTAGAACTATTTTCATTGGGAATTAAAAATTATATTTTTTACCAAAACAAATTTAAATGCATGTTAAACAGTAGGTTTTGAAATGAAAAGCTTTTCTATGCTAAACATAGTTTGGGTGCAGTGCAAACTGTTTGAAATGCGAGACCAAGGTTCAGAAATATTGACAGATCGTACTTTGTCCAGTATTGTTGGTCAGTATGTCAGCTGATTACTATGTCAGCTAATTTGGCAACAACACTTCTATCACGTGTTTGGGCAAACTGTTTCCTGTTAGAACTTGGCCTTCAGATAGAGTCTAAAACAATCAAATTCCCCTTGACAACATTACTTTACTAACCCCATTGGTCCCTGAATCACTTTGAAACTAATGATATGGAAAATATTTTGGCTAATGCAACATTGTATTTTTTATTAATTCATGACCATTAACATTAGGGTATAGTACTGAAAAATGTGAAAAAGAAATGATTTAATTATTCTGCTCCCATAATAACTCTTTGTTACTTATTACATATTGTTATAATTGTGTATTATGCTACATTAGAATGACATAGTTTACATATTACATATTAGTTTACATATTATAGTTTACATATCGCTCAACACCAGAAGCTAGTTTACAGTTAAGTTTATACTTGTAAATACCAGTTAGATAATACGTTTTCAAAACAATGTACCAATTTTACCACATACAATTTATTTTATTTATGTACAATTAATCTAACAAAATTGTATAGTGCATAAGAACAATTGTGCAAAAGACATTAACGATTTCATTTAACATTTCAATAAATTTGATAATAAATAATAATAGGTATTAAATATTAAATGTCAATACTAAATGATTTGGACCGTTCCCTATCATAACATAGTAGTTTATCAAGACCACGATTTGGACCGTTCCCTATCATGACATAGTAGTTTATCAAGACCAATGTATTATGTAATTCCCAAAATTTCCAGGTGCTTTTTAAATTATAACTGTTATAATTTTGTTTTTTTAATAGTTGTAGTTCACCCCTAAAAACCCTTCAAACACAAAAAAATCAAAATTTCTCAAAAGTGGCCCTAACGATTTTTATTAAAATTTACTAATTAATAGTACATAGAGTACTAATGACACCACCTGCATGTCTGTAAAAATGACGGTTAGTTAAAACAAACGACATCCCTGTGGGAAATAGGTTAGATCATGGATATGTCTAAAGAAAATGTTTTAAATTCATCTAAAAACTCAGTACAACACCTCTGGTAGTTAATATGGTAATGGGATCTAAACACTTTCGCTGCACTTTTTGCGTTCCTCATATCTGCCAACACTGTGTGTGTGTGTGTGTGTGTGTGTGTGTGTGTGTGTGTGTGTGTGTGTGTGTGTGTGTGTGTGTGTGTGTGTGTGTGTGTGTGTGTGTGTGGGTGCGTGCGTGTGTGTGTGTGTGTCTGGATGTGTATATAGCCCACATCCTACCACGTTGATCCGATTTAGATGAAATTTGCCATGTATGTATATATTCACCGTATCTACAGGTATTTTTCATTTTTCTTTTATTTTTAAGGGTAGTTCACCCCTAAAAACCCTTAGAAAACGTGAAAAATCCTAATTTCTCAAAAACGGCTCTACAGATTTTGATAGTTTGTAGTGCACAGAGTACTAAATAATTTGACACCACCCGCATGTCTGTAAAAATGACGGTTCAAAAGTTATGGGCTTTTAAATGTAAAAAAATAAAATTTTTAAATTTTCAGCGAAAACAAACGTAAAGTGTAACGTGACTGGCACCATTGAAACAAGCTTAAAAAACTAAACAATAATTTGTTTAGTTGTAATTATTTAAAATACTAATGTATTTTGAATTATTTGTCTACGACTAACGGTTCCAGTGAAAAGAAGTCCATGATAAACGCAGTACGATGTCTGAAAGCGCCCAATGTTATTCTTATGGAGAATATAAAAAAAAATCTATTTCTTCTTATTTTCCAACCGTTTTCCATTAAACTTTGTATGAAGCGTAAGGTCAAATCACCCAACAAAACCAACTCAAAAAGCTTGGTATTACCCGGGGGGGGGGATTACGCCTATACAATTCGAACAATCAATTTAACCTTGTCTCTCTCGTTTTTATTTTCAAAATTGGGATGAATATTTTTGAAACAATAAATTTATTTAATCATATTTAGATAAACTTTGAAGAACATGATACCTAGTTCTATTACAGAATGTTTTTTTAAATTTACTTAAGGGAGAAAGTATGTGTCAGTCCACTGATACCATTTATTTAATATTATAGAGCTATTATTAATATCGATATACAGTATTAAAAATTTTAACATTAAAAGAATATTCAGGTCTGCTGCCCCAGAGGGATGTCTTTAATTCAATATTTCGATTAATCATAACGGTTCAGTGCTAGATAATAATATAACTGATTTTCGATGTCAAAACGTCAAAATATATGAAAAGGAAAATTAATAATCAGCCTAGAACGGTGTGCAGCGGATGCCAGGTAAGCCGGATTACTTCGACTCACTCTTCCTAATGAACGTCAACCCTCCATGTGTTGACGTGTAGGCCTACATCATGTTATAAATGAATGAATGGATTAATAAAACCTCGTAAAGCTTTAATTCCCTATTTCAGTTACAAATCTTTAACAATATTTTAAAATAAATCGAATACGTAATTGAAATAATTCATTTTATTTTTATATTTTTGAAGTGTTAATTTTTATACTTGAATTTATATGAACATGGTTTCTATATATTTATAGGTAATAATAAATTGTATTAATATTCATATTCCTGTGACACTGACTTAACCACTTAATGGTTATTTTAAGGCAAATGAATATAAAGCTGAGTGTTAGAAAAACAAACACTCTGGTTTGATTTGATCTTCAGTGTTTAATGGCAACAAGGAAAAGGTTTTTTGTTTTTAAACATGTTTAGGACAACAAGCTCTATGTTAGTCAAAAACAACACATGACAACACAAAAAATACATGTATTTGGATTTTAATATACCTAAATACTTTAAAGAATTAATCATGCTTCAGAAAAAAGTCATAATACTTAGAGTGACATATAAAGTAAAATGTAGGGAATGGTAGCAACGGTAAAGCTTTTTGGGTTGCTATAAATCATTTCCATAAAAGGAAACCTGATAAGCGAATGGGTGACTTAATATTAGCACTATGATACTTAGCACGAAAAAATGGTATCACCTTTTAAAGAATTTGTTAAATCCATCATTTTCCTCTGGTATGATCTTGTAATCTTGTAACCAATAACTATCGATGGAATATTGGTTAATTTCTCAATAGCTGAAATTAAACGAGTATCAAAAACAATCCAAGCAAAGGAAATCTGATTGTCTTTTGCTACTACTAAAGCTAACGCAAGACTTAATACTAATTAAGACATGCAAATACAATAAGTGCCGCGTTTAGATCATACTCCCCCATGAGATTTTAAAAATGCTTTCAGTTCCCTTTTAGAAAACGTTTGCGTGGATGCAATAAAGCTTAAAGTGATGGCATAGTTCCAAAAGATTCCAAAATCAATAGATTTTGCTATTCACAGAAAGGGTGACCTCGAGGAAATTGTTGGAAACTAAATAGGACTGTCTTTCATTGATTCTGTATGTAAAGTCTATGTAAAGTATTTATCCGTCTGTCCACAACAGAATTTTCACTATCATAAAGTCCACACGACTTTTCAGATACATTACTTTAACTGAACTTAAAGCTTGGTTCAGGTGGAACTATCCAACGTTCGACAACAAACTTTATATTTCTTACATGGTGAGTATAAAACTTGCCAACGGTGCGAAGGGTTAAATATTTTACTGCTTTTCTTTAGTTCTCTTCGGCATTCAATACAACCGACGAGAGCTTGCTTCGCAAGCTCGATTACGTTTGTTAGTATATGTAGCAACTATTAATCTTGAACCAAAGTCGGTCTGGGGAGAGACTTCACTTTTGCGGGAAGATAGAATTAACATATTATTAGACGATATAGGTGTACCACCAACACCTACAGGCCAACTAAATAATCATTATAATAATGGATTATAATAATAATATAATTATCATTATTATTATTATAGTTACTTTTATAGTTATTATTATTAAAGTGATTATTATTTTATAGCGATTATTATAGTTATTGCAAAGTTTGGTATTTTACAGTAAATTTACAGAATGAAAAAAATCGTAATTAAAAAAAAGAGGGTAATGACGAGGATGAAACGAGGTAATGATATGTGGATTAAAATAATAATATAATTATAAATAATGAAAATGGTTATAGAAATAAGAGAATCGAGTTGCTAAATGGTTATAAATATGATGGGGCTACATTTGTATTACACATCACATGGGAAAGATATTTTGCATACACGGCTAGTATGGTTGTTAGTTGTCAATTATTTTTGGGGTCAACTAATGAGGGCGCCAGTGTTTATAACTTCATAGCTTTGATGCTGTTGTCAGTTGTCATCCATGGGGGACTATGCAGAAAGTAGCCGGTACCTTGTATACTTGCCCTTGGCCTTGGACCTTGCCGATTATAAAATCTTAGAAATTGATAAGAATGATATCAAAGTAATTAATTTTTCTCGGGCATGCAAAGGCCAGAGCGGAACTAATTTACCTACATTGTAAGCCCTTGTATACTGTTAGAAACTAAGCGTGCTCCCTGTGGAAGCTGAATTAGATGAAAAGATTTTTTATTTTTTTAGTAATTTGTGTTTTAACGAATTGACCACAGCGAAGGATTAGATTAGATTTGATTAGATTACCATTTGAAATGGCGACCTACCCAGGTAGGTATTTTAAGCTAAGTATGAATGAGAAATGATTGTGGGATGATTGTGGCGCGATCTTTTAGTCTTGTTACTGACTTAGGCTGACATGTTCCTTAGACAGGACTGTTAATTAATAGCCCAACAGCCGATGGCAACTAATGGACCTACAGTTTAACGTGGAATCCGAACCACGGCCTCTGAATTACGAATTGGTCTAATTATGAGGATGGTATTTTGCGGATTAACGTAGTATACAATAGTGCGGACGTAGTAGGAGCTATTGCCGTAGGTCTCATGGAGAGAACTGAGCCCGGGACTATGTTACTTTTTCCTTTCGAGATGCCTTTAGACCAAAAACAATACTATTTGTTAAAAAATTATATTTATTATGAATGTGTCTGTAAAATAACTTTCATAAAATGGCCCGCTCGAGACCAAATTTGGCAGAGATGAGAATTCATCTTTACTCGCACGAGTTCGTAATCAAAACACATCGGAATGGGTTTGGTGGCGGGAGTTTACCCCGAAAATGTGTTTTTCGTTTTTAATATGTAGCCTTAATAAAGTAATAAAGTTCTTAAATATTTTGAATGGTGTATTTCACAATTAATTAGAATCGGTTAAAAATTTACACAGTTTAGCTTTTGCGGATCCAGGGCCCCCCTAGGGTGATGTAGCCCCTTAGGCTTAATATGTATAGTATAGGGACAAATGTTAGCGTAAAAAGTAAATAAAAAGTGGACATAGAAAATTGGAGTTATTCCTCGGGAACGTATTAATTTGTTCCACCTATTAAAATATACAAAACTTTAATAAAAATACCACATGAAATCATTGCAACAAATACGCTAGTTGGAGTAATAATCGATACGCTTGATGTTGACAGTACGACGGTCGGCAGCCGAATGTTACAAGCTACAAATACTAGTACCGTAATGACAAGGAAAAATGATTGTGCTAGTTTCTTTAAACAAAGAAACGGAAAGATTTGCACCTCGAAGTGTAAATACTGATACTCGGATTATACTCTGTCTGCTTGTGAGTGCGCGTGCGAGCATCGTGGTGCTGGACCCGGCCGCTTGTGAGTGCGCGTGCGAGCATCGTGGTACTGGACCCGGCCGCTTGTGAGTGCGCGTGCGAGCATCGTGGTGCTGGACCCGGCCGCTTGTGAGTGCGCGTGCGAGCATCGTGGTACTGGACCCGGCCGCTTGTGAGTGCGCGTGCGAGCATCGTGGTGCTGGACCCGGCCGCTTGTGAGTGCGCGTTAGACCACACACCCTCTTATAATCCCCGTCAGGGCTTTGGCTGGACGGAGTATAGATTAGTAAGGTTCTTTGTATATTTTTAAAAGACACCATCAACCATTTTTATAAATAATGAACCCCTACTGTTCCCGGATACTACATAATTTTTCTAAAAAAAAAACTGGAACTGGAACGTACGTTGACGTCTTGTGGAACGGACATGTGTGGTAACGGGCCAGTCTGACGTGTGAATATAGATCTATACACTTTTTACTAACAACTCTTATTCATTCTTCTAATTAAAATAATCTAAAAATTGTCCGTTGGAGGGCCTAAGGATATTCAACTAGACCCCCCTTTTCAACTGACTGGATCCGCCCATGCAGTCTAGTTTGGTATAGCTTTGCATGTTACACGGGGAAAATTGTATAGCAATAGGCAAATAGTATATTATTTTTATTTTATACTATTTAAGAGATTCAAGTTACTGTACTACTTATTGTTTTGGGTGAATTATCTTATAAATAGCTTTAGTGCAAAAACGTCTGTGGTCCTTTAGTGCCAATTAAACAGAAGGTCCCTGAACGACCTGTTTTACTTTCTCCCCTTATACATAGTATATGGAGAAAGTATTGTTTTCGTCAAAATTTTCGAATTTGAGTTGAGGGTGGATATATCCGTTTTGGGGTCCCCTGAATCCAAAAAAGTGGGTTTTGGCGTGATGTCTGTCCGTCCGTGTGTCTGTCTGTGTGTGTGTGTGTGTGTGTGTGTGTGTGTCTGGATGTGTACAGTGCCACAGCCTACCCCGTTTGTCCGATTTAGATGAAATTTGGCATGTATATACATAGTCACCGTATCCCCAGGTGTTTTTTTCATTTTTTTGAATTTTTGAGTTTTAAGGGTAGTTCACCACTAAAAATCCTTAAAAAACGTGAAATATCCAAATTTCTCAAAAACGGCTCTAACGATTTTGATTAAAATTTAATAGTTTATAGTGCACAGAGTACTAAATAATTTGACACCACCCGCATGTCTGTAAAAATGACGGTTCAAAAGTTATGGGCTTTTAAATGTAAAAAAAACAAATTTTTAAATTTTCAGCGAAAACAATAAACGTAAAGTATAACTTGACTGGTACCATTGAAACCAGCTTAAAAAACTAAACAAATTAGTATTTTGAATTATTTGTCTACGACTAACGGTTCCAGAGGAAAGTTAAATTTACTGTCCACGATAAACGCAGTACGTTGTCTGAAAGCGCCCAATGTTATTCTTATGGAAAAAAATAAAAAAATAAATTTCTTTCTTACTTTCCAACCGTTTTCCATGAAACTTGGTATGAAGTGTAAGGTCAAATCACCGAACAAAACCAGCACAAAAAAGCTTGGTATTACCGGGTGGGGGGGGGAGGTTTCCCCCATACAATTTGAACAATAAATTATTAAATGATATTTAGAATAACTTTGTAGAACATGATAGTTTTATTACAGAGTTTCTTTTTTAAATTTACTTAAAGGAGAAAGTATGTGTCAGTCCACTGGTACCGTTTATTTTTGTAAGTGCAAATGAATGTTATGTTACTGTGAAGAGCAAATAAATAGTTAGTTTTTTAAATTTCATTTCATATCCCCCTAATTTTTTGTAACCATAATGTAGAAAGAAGAGTATCATAATATGTTACCTTAACTATGTATATATATATTAGTTTAGATTACTCCAACTAACAGAGCTTTATCATTTTTTTCACACATCCCTTGACTACAATTTCAAAGATTTAAAGATGGTTAGGCAACACCCAACTTTCAGGTTGGGTAATGGGCCAAAAATCAAATAATCTTTGATGCTTAATTTCCTGAATAATTATTGACTGAATTAATCTGATAGAACTTTGAATTTGTTGAGCTTAAGTTTTATTTTTACTTATTTTTTCAATAGTCAACAAAGAAAGCAGTACTGTATGTTGTACATATTATATGTTATTGCTTATTTATAAATTTTCAATAGTTGAATTATAAATTATTTTCAAATATAATTTAAAATCAGAAAAAAATTTCTAAACAAATTTGCATAGGTGAAACCATTCAGTATAGGTTTACGTTACATGTAAACTATTTGTATTTTGTATAATTTTTTAGTGGTGAGACGCAATTCTGAGGAAGAGTTATAATGGCGAGGAATAGCATACATGGAATGATGGCAAAACTGTTTATCGATTAACTATAAATACGAATATATATTTATTCTGCTGCAAACCATAACACCGATATTGATATGTTTATAAACGGTGATTCAAAGCAATGGTTTATAAAGGACTAAGAGCAACATTGTAATAATTTTAATGTGACACATATTTCAAAATAAAATAAGACAAATAAATAATTAATGATCATAGTTTTACTAAATAATTGGCTAAGATTTAGTTATTAATAAAACATTTACTAAGCAACATTAAATATGATAATTATTGCAAATCGTTATTTCCTTTGACACATGTTATGTTTTTTGGCAACAGCTTATCTAAATTCATGTATTTGTTGAAACCACTGTAAAGAATAATATTTATGATGTTTATTGGTATTACGGAAAATATTTACTTTTTTGCTAAGCTGATAGTATTAATTGTACAAATATGCTTTATTTTGAATGCATTATTACCCGACAGAGATGAACTGAGAAAGAAAACACTATAGTTTATTAGAATTAACAATTCATTAAAAACGGTTTTCAAAAACAGGTTGGAAGTGAACTCCCAAGTGAGTGATGTGTACATTTCGTCAGCGTGGAATCTGCTGTCGTCAGCGAGCGATCAGCGGTCGCATATAAGCGGCGGTTGACGGTGGCATCAGCACTCATCAGCATGCAGAGTTGGCAGTTAGTCGTAGTAAGTGTGGCAGTGACGCTGATGTGCCATGGTGCGGTGGCCTACCCGAGAGAGGTCGACGAGGCGGATACTTCCTCAGTGAAGGCCAGAGATGACGACCTGCGGCAGCCTCAGGGTGGAATGTGGATCCCGCTGGAGACTTCGAGGAAGCACGAGTCAAAGGAGGTTATTGAAGACCTGCCCGTGAAGGCTAAATTCCAGGAAGAAATCAAGGACAGCAAGCTCGCGAGTTCCCAGGAGAAAGACGTGCCTCACGATCGTCCACTTGCAGAGAAGTCCCTCGGGAAGAAAGTTGAGGCAGAGACTAAAGATGATACCACTCGGTCGAAGAAGTCACCCGATATGAGGGAACTGTCGTCACTTGCACATCCTACGACTACTGTTTGCATTCAAGTCCGTCCGGATCATGGTGGAGCTGTTGTTTGTGGACCCCAGATTGGAGATGAGAAGAAGGAAAAGATGCCCACGTCTCCTCGCTACGCCCTTCCCGCTCAAGCGTACTATGACCCCAGAAACATGCGGGGAGAGATCCCTGTACCGCAGCAGAGCCATTACATGAGGGTCAGTCCTGACGACATCGAACCTCCCCGCCCCTTCTCGGCTCCAGGAAAACAGATGATGATGCCTCAGCAGATGTCGCCCAAAGGTCTTACAACGTTACCTAAGGCTGCCCGAGGACCGAATATGTTCAGGAGAACTCAGCCTGAAGACGACAACATTAAACAGTCTGAGGGTGGTAAGCCTGTCGTTCCCACTCAGCCTCAGCCGTTCCGCATCGTCCCCCAGAACCCTCCTGCGTCCGTGGTCGTTCACAAGCAGTACTACCAGGCTCCCATGCCCACGTTCTCCAACAGCTTGATTGCTCCGGCGCCAACTCCACTCAGGTTCAACTGTGCCCTCCAGCCTGAAGGAGCTCAATTCCTTCCAACGTACGGCTCTCCTGTGCTTCGCAGCTCTGCTCCTACCATGCCTTTTGGATACATTCCCATTGGTGAAGAAGTGCTCATCCCCAATGTTCCTACTTCGAGGAACGCTCCTGGATCTAACGACTACCAAGAATTATACATGGAGCCCCAAGGAAGAGCTTCACAGCTGGACGAGATGGATTATGCCGAAGAACCTTGGGTAGGAGCTACGTTTATAGGCGAGGACGGCCAACTGTACAGGATCGACAACTCCCAAGCGAGGGCAGCAGCAGATGACCGAGAAAAGGAGAACCTCAAACCCTCTTCCAAAGACAGCGTTTCAGTGCAGGACCTTCACGCCAATGCCGAGATTCAAGAAAAGAAGCTGAAGGAAACTACCGATAAACTTCTTCAGCTTCAACAGGAGCTCAAGGAAGTTAAGGAAGAAGCAAAGAAGAAGCTGTCACCAGCTGCGGAAATGTCCAGGGACCCGTTGCCTGTCAGAGAGACTCCCGAGGAACCGAAGAAGCAGAACAAGAACAACAAGCGCCATTCCTTCAACACTATGAGAAAATAAGGTACAACTTTGTATTTTGTATTTTTTTACTTTTTTAATAAATGTTTATACAAACTCGATTTTATAATTTCCACCCAATGTGTTGATCCAGGTCACAGTGACTAAGGTCACAGAGTATAATAATATTTAATTCTTCAGTGTGAGCTAACAAAAAATAGATTGACATAATATGTTGTGAACTACAGTGTAATATACAATGACAACAGATCATATAATTGCAGAGTTAGAAAATCTTTACTATTTTAAATAATATCACTAATAGTTTTGCTTTAACTGTAACCATACAATGACTTTTCAATAAATACCGAATAAATAATTTGATTTTTAGTAGTTTTTTGTTTTGTAATTACTTAAGAATACCAATTTGTTCGGGGGTATAAACCTTTTTGGGACTTTTCAGCTCCATCTAATTTTGTTAAACCACTCTAACTATACTAACAAGGGACATGGTATATGTTAGAGCGAATGTAAGACGTACATAATTTACGTGAAGCAGATTTTTGCAAACATTACAATACGCTACCCTAGCAAATCTCAACCATTTTTTTACATTTGAGATGTCAAGAAAATTATCTCAGTTTGGAATTGTGCATCAAGGTTTTTTATTTTTAAAACTATTTTTCTGGCGTAAGCCTTGTTTAAAGTTTATTTTCCTCCCATAAGCTTGATATTGCAGTTTTATGCTCTCCTGTTATTCAATTATAATTACAGCTGATTAACAAAAGAACATATTTCCATTTAATATGTTATTGGTTTATGACATTATGACGGTTGGGTCGCATATTATATGTAGAGTTCTCATGGACAATACTATAGTATAGAGTATTATTGTAACTATGTCTTATATTTAAGTAAATAAATAATTAAAAAATTAAATTTTTAATGAACTGTTGGAAAAGGTTCTCAATTTTTGTGGGTCTACTAGTACAAAAGTAAAGTTTGATGTAATTTGACGTTTTATTATAGAACTTTAAAATAATAATAAACGAAATTGAAACAAATTTAATCATCTAAATTTGTCGTGATAGTAAGCAATCTAGTAATCTTTTTGCTTATTTTAGTTATACTATTAATCTTTCTGTTGTTTAATGATTTTTGATATTGAGAGTTAAGCTTCAAAATCTGCAAAAAGAAACTAAGAAGTAATAACTCGTAAATTGACTGGTAAAACATGAAAATACTAATTCAGGTAAAACTAAAAAAAAACTTTTAATCGGGAACAAACAACCAAAATACATGTGATTAAGCTGTTTAAATATCTTATAACCATACACTGTCAAGAACATACCTTAATATGTCTGATATTTGTAATTTAAGGTTTACAAAATGGAAAATTTGTACGAATACTTAATTCTACGAGTTTTCTTGCACAATTAACATTGTGTGGTTCTGTTGATACATTTGTCAGTAAAAACCCTTAATTAAATTTTATTTTCATATAGAGAACGCTACAAAATTTTAAAAAAAATTCCAAAAATAAAAAGTACAGCAATTACATTATAATATAGAAATAATAACCTATACAACATTTTTTTAATACAGCTGTATTTCACCAATATTATACAGCTGGATTATTTCCTGTAATCCAGCTTTTTGAAGGTCACGAATTGTGGATAGTTGTGAGCGATGATCGTTGGTGGAGTGTTCTCTTGTGTGGATTAACGTCCGCGCAGTTGAATACTACGATAATCCGCAAAGACCATCTTCATAATTAGACCAGTTCGCAATTCAAAAGGTAGTGGTTCGGACTCCACGTTAAACTGCTGGTCACTTAGTCACTATTGGCTGTTGGGCTAATTAACAGGTCTGTCTAATGAACATGTCAGCCTTAGTCGGTGATTCAAAGCAATGGTTTATAAAGGACTAAGAGCAACATTGTAATCATTTTAATGTGACACATATTTCAAAATAAAATAAGACAAATAAATAATTAATGATCATAGTTTTACTAAATAATTGGCTAAGATTTAGTTATTAATAAAACATTTACCAAGCAATATTAAATATGATAATTATTGCATAATTATTGCATTATGATAATTATCTTCCAGTAACAAGATTACAAGATCGCCCCACAATCATCTTACACTCAATCCTCATTCATCATTGACTTCAAACGCATACCTTGTGGTGTGGTCGCTGTTTCAATAATCTAATCTAATCTAATGGTGACATATTATTTGGAACCTTAATACCCATAAATCATGTTTTAAAAAAACCAGAAGGAATGGATTTTAAGAAATTTGTATTTTTCACAATTATTAAGGGGTTTAGGAGTTAACTACTCTTAATATAAATACCCCCGTCGCAGCAGACCTGCGTACTCAGCGAATTTCCAAATCAATAATTTAATATATGACAACTTTTATAAAAATATGTCCATAAACATGAGAATTATTTGCCTATCCTCCATAAGATTAACATAGGAAAGAGTGTGCAGGTTGGCTGCTGTAAGGAACACTGAAAGAAGTCATTTCTACCATGAATAATTTTTATCTTAATATTTATACCAACTTTCATCAACATCTGTCCATAAATAAAGGAGTTTGCCTATTCCATATATGATTAATATTTGAAAAGAGTATGCAGGTTTGCTGCCTTGATAAACACATAAACTATGATTTTTAAGCATAAATGGATAGATCTCAACCACATGAAGCTAAATATCAAGTTTTATCCAAAAATATTGATTAATATGGGAAATATTAATTTTTCCCTATCTTCCATAAGATTAACATTGGAGCCCCACAATACAACGTACTGTTTTTAGATTTTTTAATATCTCGGTAACCGTTGGAGATAGAGAAAAACTTTGGGGAACTAAATTGTGTAGTTTTTTAAGTTGATTCCAATGGTGAAATATAAAATTAGAAATTTTTAAAAATAACATGTGAAAACGCAAAAAACCCCATTTTGGGGTACAAAACCAAACTACCCCCCAAACTACCAGTTCCCATTGACCGATATGTCTGGTTTACGAATTCGTCCGAGCATTTGTAGGAATACATGTCTCTATTAAATTTGGCCTTGATCGGACCATTTTTACGAGAGTTATCGTGTTAACAGACACACGTATATACAGGGTGTTCATTAAAGTTGGGGACAAAGTTCGAGGGGTGATAGTACTCATCAAAATAAACAAAAAATTTCTAATAAACATATGTCGAAAAATCCTTTGTTTAGCCGCTAGCCGCCATTTTGTATTTTATACAAAAAACGTTATATATAAATAATTATTTAAGATACAGAAACCAAACTTTGCACACATATTTAATGGCTAAAGAAAAAAATATTATCAAATCTTCATTAAGTTTGCTTTTATATTTTCAAAATTACAGCGGTTAAAAATATTTAATTTAAAATAACAAAAAACCCATTAACTTTAAGAGCCTCCGCCATTTTGAAAATATAAAAGCAAACTCAATGATACTTTGAGAATACTTTTCTCTTTGGCCAATAAATATGTGTGCAAAGTTTGGTGTCTGTATCTTAAATAGTTCTTTATATATAAAGTTTTTTGTAAAAAATACAAAATGGCGGCTAGCGGCTAAACGAAGGATTTTTCGACATATGTTTATAGGAAATTTTTTGTGTATTTTGATGAGTACTATCACCCCTTGAAGTTTGTCCCCAACTTTAATGAACACCTTGTATACATATATACAGAATATACATATAAATTTTAAAAACTATTGTTTTTGGACTCTGGGCACCTAAAGACGAAAAAATAACATGGTCCCGGGCTTAAGTCTTATTATGAGACCTACGGTAATAGGTTCTTCCCTATGGGAAATTCGCTAAAATTAAAAAAAATGGTCTGGAGATATAGCCAAAGTGTACTTGTGTACATAAATTCATAAAAATCGGACGATCAGTAAGGTATCGGGGATTATACTCAGACAGGCAGACGGACAGGCAGACACCAGTCCGAAAACCACTTTGGATTCAGTGAGCCTCAAAACGGATATGTCTACTCTCAACTCAAATTCTAAAGTTTTGTCCAAAACAATACTTTCTCCGTAGTATACTATCTATAAGGAGGGACAGTAAAAAACTACTTATCAATATTTTTCATCCTTTCATCATTTAAAAAAAGAGAAATCTTTCCTTGTTTTATCGTATTCAATTTATATCTATTTACAATTCATATCGGTTGCGTTGAAAAAATGTTTAATCTTAGAAGAAATGTTTTCGACATATTGTATATAGATATTGTTTTCATAGATATTGTATTTTATAGAAATGATGATAATATTCTTTAATAAAACTAGCAAATTTGGTTTTGCCATCTTAAACTCAACTTTAAAACTTCGTTTCAAGTTACATTTAAAAGTAACTTAAATTCACCATGTTTTTGGCCTCTGGGCACCTAAACACGAAAAATAACATGGTCCCGAGCTTAAGTCTTGTCATGAGACCTACGGTAATAGTCATACGTAAATAATAAAACCATGATAGTTTTTGAACAGAAAAATTGCCAGTTACACCCTAGATTTTCTTACATGTGGGACTATATCTGGAATTTCTTGCATACGCTATAGAAATATCACCTGACACTGAAATGGTTAAATGTAATATTTAGATTTTAAACTGGCCCAGGAACAAATAGAAATGATAGAAATGAAAAGAGAAATAATGTAATAACAAACATTAAAATAAAGTTACAAGAAGTTATAGTTCTAGAAGCAATCAAGATATTGCAAACAGGAAGTGTCCAGTTACAGCTGATTGTGATCTCTCCACTTGATTCAGCTGATTTGCTAATCTGTGTTATGCAACAATGACCCTTATTGCCCTGGGAAGCTCTTTTTGATCGTAAGTTAGTTATTTTACCTTGTCTAATCTAATGGTACATTTATTTAAGGGTACCTGTAACAAAACATTATTTTGTACCAAGGGTTTTCAAAGGCCTTTCTTTTACATTATTTACACTTGAAAATTTAAAAATTTGTTTACACTTGATATATTAAGTATAAATAAGAACATTTTCTCAAAAATGGTGAAACCCAGATTTTAATATTTTATCCTACGGAGATTCCTTTTTGACAGAAGTTCAAATTAGACAAATATTGTTAAGAATGCCTTGGTGATTAAAATACGATGGTGAGTAAGCCGATGAGCTTTTAAACTCATTTTGAAAGGACATTTTTATCTTTATCCACATCCTGACACAAAGCGGTATAGCAAGGGTATTAAAAAAACTAAATTATTGAATTAGGAACAAATTTAAAACATCTTTTACACATGTTCTAACTAGTCATACATTATTATAAGATTTACACGTTTAATAATCTGTCATTTCGTCTGGTTTATTTTTAGTCTGATATTTTTTGCTTTAGTTTGATATTGGTCAGATTGGAGATACTTTATAAATATATACTTTTCAATATTATATTTACTTTATTTGAAGAATATAACTATATTGTACCTTTAGTAAAATTATTTTTGAATTTCAAATTGAAACTATGAAAAAATTCTAGTTATTTTGAATAGCTACGTCTTTTGGTAGTAATTTAAATTGAGGTTGAGGAATAGTTGCATGGTTGACTCGTGTATGTCACATCTTATTTTTAGAACAAGTTACTAGCACTGAAGTATAAAAAAGGAGCTGCTAAAATGCTCATTATTCATGCCCCAGCGATGGTATTTTGCAGCGCTGATGCATATTTTACTGAGGGGTGACAGCCGTCTCAAGAATGAACAGTGCCATCACATTACGTCACTGCCAAGTCGGCAGATTTTTATTTAACTGCAGAAGAGTGAAATAATTGTGTGACGTCATGTGGGTCTTGAAGCGAGCTCGACCGACATCAGCATATATAATTGACAGTTCTCGTTAAATATCCGTCTGGTATCACATCGGTTGACAGCCTTTGACACTAGATTGGCGTTTCTTTTGATTAGCAATATGACGTTGTCACTTTTGGAATTCTGAAGACTAAAAGTAATGACTTTTGGTAAAGAAAATTTCAAAATACGTTGTTATTTTGTATAGCATCAAAGATTATAGCTGGGACAAAAATTGTAATTAGCCTAGAGAATTTTTAAATAATTCAAATCCACCGTGTAAACTTTTCTCAGTGCAATATCTTACAAACAATCAATTTTTCCTTAAATGTTTATTTAAAATATATCTTTACATGATTGTATATACATAATATATACAGTATGTGTGAAAGAGTGTGTTTGAATGCGTGCGTGCGTGTGTGGCGTGTCTATATACACGATAGCTCTAGTAAAAATTGTTTGATCCTTATGGAATTTCCTACGAACAAGTAAAACATAATCAATAAATGGGTTTAAGTTAGTAATCTAGACACATCGCTCCATCCGTAGGGGTGGGTAGTATTGTATGGTGTTATTTTAAACATTATTTCATTTCATGGTCAATAAGTAAAAGAAGGTTTTATGGCTGGTAAGTTAGAGTATTTAAACTAATAAATAAGAGTAGTGTTAGAAACTAATAATTATTATGATACTGATAACTATTAGAAACAAGTCTTTGGTTGTTTTGGTGAAAAATCATTTTTCGTGCAAGTATCTTTTTAAGGAAGAGGCTAAATGCGGAGATTCTAAACAGATTTATTTATATATCGTTTTAAATTTAAACGTGTATTTAAATTGAATGAGATATATAACGAAAAACTTAAGTTATAAGTTATGTTCAGTAAAGTTAGTTGGTACTGTATTTTGATTTAATTATTTCTTTTATATTAATTAAATATTTCACAACAGCAACTATAAATGATTGAAGTCTGAATTAATTAAAACATTTGATGAGATGTTATCAACCCAATCTCTAATTCCGTCTCCCGGCCCTTTAATTAAGTAAAGTTAAAATCTGATCAACTTCTAACGAACGACGCCACTGAGTTTAGGGTAGGTTAACATTCTGCTTCGAATTAGTTTTATGTAATTTATTTTTAGTACCAACTTAACTCTCTATATAGTAAACCGAAGTCCTAATAAACTATTTATTTGCTTTGCAGTATTTTGACAATTTTAACCTGTATTTTTATATACAATTAAATACTAAGAGGGAAATATAAAACAATTGTGAGCTTGAACATGACGACGAAAATAATTTAACAATTTTGTATCTAAGAATGATTTAGAGTTCTAATCGACCTACTCTGATGGGTATTTTAAGGTGAATAATTGTGAGGGATGATAATGATGAATATAATGGATTTGACATCACGTACATCACGTACTGTCATGTACTAACAAAGACCAGCTGATCAATTAGTAAGCATCATTAATTACTGTAACAGGCCAATGACAAAGTCAACTGGATTTGGTGACGTGCCATATCAAATTGTGTTTATTGAAGCTCAACCGAATGGCGACCTCCAGATCACAAAGTAGCACTATAATAGGTGTTTAAACAACATTTACTTTGACCACTTACTACTTTTATTACATTTTGCGTAACATTAATGATTATTCACGGATTTTATCCATTATGTACCTACAAACTAGTAGTTTAAATTAACACACCATCTATGCTATCATTTAATGTGATTTTGTTAAAGAAATAAAATCTAATAAGTTCTATTATTATTTTATTACAAAAATAAAGACTTCAAAAATCAGCATTACCTTGAAGCCATATTGGATTAAGGACTGATTTGTAGCATCGTGTCCGTGGCGACATAAAGCATTGCAGCATTCCGTACAAGGCTCACTAATGATGTATGCGACAACACACAACACAAGCCATCTGCCTGTCACGTATGCGAGGAATGCACCACATCGATAGAATACCTTACCAGTCATTGATGATTCTGTGATTCATGCACCGGTACGTAGCAAATGAATATTGCTATTAATGTTTTTTGTATTTACCCAACCAGTACACTTTTGGTTAGTAGATAAGTACCTGGTGACCGAGCTTTGCTCGTATAGAATAAGACATGTATTATAAAAATTAATTAGAAAAATTAAAACACATTTATTATTCAATGAAAACATTTATGTGGTTGAAATAAAACCGAAACTCGCGGCCTATAGTTCTTGAGGCCGACACGCTTCAACTCGGCTACGACGTTAGTCAATTGAGCGATGCCGTTTAACGTCTTTTAGCCAAAGCCGATCATTTACTGTTTGATTATCCATACCGTTATTATTAGCCTGTGATCAACTGATTTTGTTATAAACGGAATGAGGATTGAAAAGCAAAAGAGAAATTTAATTTACATCAATTAATTGGTTTGTTACAGTGGCTTCAAGCAATACAACGAATACGTTTTCTATCAAAACACGGAAGATTTTGGAAATACTTTTTTCTGCTTTTATTTCGCACAGCTATGTTATCCTTAAGTTTTTACAAATTGTTTAGTAACCTGATAATTTTGCATTTATTTAATCCATAAAATAAATATTAATGCATAACCTCTATATTGTTCCCCGCAGTCTTCAATCAAGAACTGTCAAACGGTTATAAACAGCTGTTTTGGTTTGTATTGTTTACATTTTATTCTCCATAAGCGTAATGTTAAATTTTTAGATTTTAAACTTAATATTACAGTAAAACACGAATTTTCCTGGACATTTAGACCTATCTAGAACTTATTTTCTACTCGGAAATTAGTTATTTCCAAAATTTAAAGAAATTCCTCGGTGCCGTTTTCGAGATCCGTGTGCAAATATATATATATATACAAACCTTGCTCGTATTATAGTATTGGATAGAGCTATATAGTATATTTTTTTAAATTATCTAAGAGAAAAATATTTTACCACAATTACTTGTCATTGTAAAACATATGAATCTCTTGTATCAAAGTTTAATTAGGTATGTGTCTGGCTTAGCAGTAATTTGAGGTGTTAAAATTTTATGATGGCATCATTTAATTACTTTCAAAACTAGTTATTATTCAGACCTGTACTAAATTTCTAATTTAAGTACTCAGTTACTATCGTATATCATGTATTATTTACTATTTACACTTTCGCGAATTTCCTAAAAAAATGCAGTATAGCTACTGTTTTAGTAAAGGGTAAATTGTGGGTTTAAGCTCGAAAACCAGCAAATCGATCCATCCAAAGTGTGGTCTTGCATAGACTGATAGACCTTACCAAAATTGGATTGGGGGGGAGTTTATGCATAATTTATTATTAAATTAACACTTTCAATCACTCTTCTCACACATTCTCCCTTACGTAAATAAAAAAAAACTACAACCTTTAATAAAACTATCATATTGAAGTTTTTCTAAGTATTATTTAAAAGTTTATTGTTTCAAAAATAGTAATTCAATTGAGTTTTTTTAGACAAATAAAGCTATTTTAACAGTTAAAAAAAATAAAAGTCAAGTTTGCACTCACCCTATTAAGTACACTCTAATACATTCAAGTATTAATTTAAATTCAATTCCAGTAGCATCGTAAATCAACTATTGTAACAAAAATCTATAATAAGTTTGTTGTTTAAATTACGTTGTTTATTTTTGAACAAATTACAGTTCAAAGAAACTTTCAAGTTATTTAATCACAACTGTTAATTTTGTAAACGCTAAATTTATAAAACCTGTCACTGCACCCGTTTATGTTCCCTAGTTCGGAGCCATTTGAACGGATTTGCATCAAACTTAACAGTAACTATCCTCGAATTATGCTTAATAATGAGTGAAAGTTTCTTTCAATCTTTCGAGCGGCTTCGGAGTCTATATGCAACATTCATACAAATATACATACTCTCTCTGATATATATTGATACAATAAGACTTATGGAATCAAAGTTAGAATACATTGGATTCAGATTATACAAAAGGTATATACTTTATTTATTTTCAACTAGCTGACCCGGCGAACTTCGTAACGCCTCACAGTAAATACATGTTAACTTCAAGATTGGCCATGTTCTGAAGTCGAATAGCAATACGGCTTCATTGTAAAAGGTTATATATTCTGGGTCGCTGCATAGTGAATAACAATACTGAAACGATAAAACATATTAATATCATTCCCATAAAACAAATAAATCTGAGTGGATTAATTCACAATTTTCAAATCCAATCAAAATCCAAACGAAACCTGACTGTAATACGGCTTTTATAGGAAAGATATACAACAGCTGATTATTATAATAAACGTAATAATATAAACATTTTAATTATCATATAAACACGTGAATTTAATCAGACAGAAAATAAAAATATAAATACATAATCCCCCAAAACCGTTAACTATTAACGTGGTGAATAAAGCTGTTTATTTTTTACAGTACACATTTACTTCATAGTTTTACATTAATGAATGATTCAGATGGCATTGGATAGTAAAGCATACGGCATTGCTAATGGAAAGTAAACCAATCAGCTGTAGTTAAGAAATCAAATGTTTTCATTGTAGACAATTTGTAAACAAACTTACTCTCCATAAGGTTAACATTAGAAATTTAAAACGCCATAAAATGGAAACTTATGGGGTTTTCGAAAATATTTTTTCACTAAAACCTTCCCGGACACATAGAGCAACTTCCTAAAATTTCATGGCGATCGGATGAGTAGTTTGGCAACGCATAAACGACATACATACATACAGACAGACATACATTCAATTTTATATTTTCAATGTAAAACTAATTTCAGTTTAATCTATATTTTATAAAATTATAGCCAGTTACAATCGAATACACACTTTTATTTTCTAAATATAAAAAATTTATTTTTCATGTTCCATTTTGTTCACTTGTGAAGAGAGGTTAGGTCAGCAAATGGCAGAGGGATGTTTTGTTTACCAAAACAGCTGATTATGATGCATTCTGGGTAGCAGCTGATGTTTGCTTTACAGCTGACAGGAGGCATGCTTGCACAATCCAAACTGCCACCACTGCATTCCATTATCCCCTGCTACAATAATTCTTGGGATTTCAATTCGGACATACCAAATGAATTGTGTCACTCACAATACATTGGTGTATGAACATCTTCATAATACCCATTAAACTCTTTAAAGCATATATTATAAGTTTATGCTGCACTTGAATGTTTTTATTTTAAAGAAAAAAAGAGTAAGGAATAAAATAAAATCCATTAAAATTCTTTCATACTTTACAAATAGTATGTTATAATGTATAAAATACCTTCTAGAGAAACTTATAAATTTGGTACTTTCTGCTTAACATACATTTATTAGAACTCAACTAAATAATGTTCATTTCTATTTGTTTGCACACATTTGAGTCAATGGAGTATAATGTGTTAATTATAATGAGTAGTATTGAAATTGGATACTTTATACCACGGGAAGTATTATATCTTTAGACAAGCCCTCAGTTTTAACCAACATGAAAACAGAAATTTACGGACCGCTTCATTTTAGTGAAATAACATTACTAAAACAGAAAATGTATTGTTTTTATGACACCATTATCTAAGTGGCACAAAAAGCGAAAATACATTATAGCAAATAGTGGATTGAAAATATTACTTTCATCAAATGATATAGGTACTAAAAATAATCTCATTGCATTGTTTTCAAAAAGCTAGTAGTGCAGTGCTTTACCTAGTAGTAAAAATTTAATTAGAGTACAATAAAATAAAAATAGACATTAATGTTAGTCCTTGCAAATATATTGAGGGAGAAAAGTGTTGACAGTTCTTAAAGAATTTTGTGTGTTTGAAATGGAGATATTTGAAAAAAAGTATTTATGAAATTAAATGTTTTAATTAAAATGAAATATTAATAGTTTAAAACTTAATAGATTGTTATTTTTTATTTAGATTAAAAGATTTTAATCTAAAATTGGAGTTGAAGAGTGTATTTTATTTTATAAAGTGTTTTTTATTAGAACAACTAGCGTTATAGAATAAATAAATAGCGTTTTTATATTGGAATAAATATTGAATATTATTTAATTTTATGGAAATAGCCAGGGGTGCCCAACACCCCCCCCCAAGCTTCATGAAGCACCCCCCCAAACTTAGAACCATCCCCCCCCATGTAAGTTGACACCCCATACCATAAACAAAGGTGTAAATAATACTCGTAACCACCCCTTATTTGATCTAAAACTAAAAGAAGATTTATAAAGATATAAAAAACCCACAGAGTTTTTAATACCTTTTTAAATAGAGTTCCATCTTGCTTCATCGCTGCATTTGAACTCAATAACTTTATATTTCACTTCCAACTGTTGTTTGACCTTATAAGGATGTTTCTTTTTACAGTGTTCGTTCCATTTGTCATGCCTAACGGTAGCATTGCAAAACAACTCTAAAAATTTATACTTTTTTTAAGTTTTTGGGCATTTTAATTGTGTAAAAACAATACAATTTAACAAACTTATTTTCACAACTCAGTGGTAATATAAGTTTTGAGATGGAAAGGGTAACAAACACAAAGACGCAAGGGCAACGATCACATAACCTAGTGACGCAGCTTGTCTGTCGTCTGACCACCATCACGACTCCCGTAGATAACCGAGTACTTCCGAAACTCGCCGGACCTTCCACTGCCGACACAATCACGGACAATATTCGAACACTGTCATCGCCATTTATTCATTTTCAGATAGAAAAACAAACTATGTTTAAATTAATACTAAGTTCATTATTATTTACGTTGTATCTAGTGATCTAATAGATGTTTGAACGTCATCACGTTAAACACCGTTAAAATCCGTTTTACCCCCCCTTTAAAAAAATTGTTTGGAACCCACCCCAAGAATTTCAATGACGCAGTCTGCGTCATAGACCCCCTGTGGGCACCCCTGAAATAGCGGTCCCTTATATGAAATGTTCTTAGTTATGAAATGGACTGAGTAAAATATCCTTTTCACAAATATTTACGTATTAAAGGGGGGTATCGTTATTATTGCTTATTATATCATTTTAAAATAAACATAACCAATGAAGTATAACAAATCAAATTAAAAATACATATAGGGAAGTTCATATTATAATTTTACTGTAAAAAAATCTTGTGTATTGATATCTCTATATATAAAATTGACAATTGAAATTGTTAACATGTGTTTACTGTGAGGCGTTACGAAGTTCGCCGGGTCAACTAGTTTCAAATAAAAATGGCCACTACACAGTACTTTCAATTTAGCCTAAAGTTGAATTTAAAGTGGATAGTTTTAAGGATTTTTAAGTTTATGCATTATCACGTTGATAACAGACAGACAATCGTGTAACAATGGCTATACATGCTTGTATGCGTGTCTAGAAAGTTATGGATAACTTGTATTTTACTCATGTAAGAGTATTTTTAGTATTTTGGTTGCATAAGAAATGATATTGTCTTTACGGATATATTTCCGAAATAATCTTACAATCTATAAAATAATAATCGAAACATTTACTTTGTGAATCTAAAAATAATGAAATAAATATTTCTGTATAAAATTAATTGGACACCTTTGTTTTAGATTTGATCCCTAATAAAACTAAAATAATATTTTTTTTGCATAACATTTGGTAGCCTGGGAAAGTTATGTTTTAATGACAAAATAATTGTGTAGTTTGTAACTAAATATGCTTAGTTAGAAACTACGAAATTTTGTAAGAAAACAATAATTTAAATTCGTTAACCCCAATGTTTCCTTAAAGATTATATTTTTGATATATCCAATTTTATTGTTAATGTATGGAAAAATCATTTAGAATTTGGCAATAATGACACATACAATCTTGTAATAAGAAATGTCTTACTGACAAAATAAATTTGTACATTCATTAAGGATATTACTTTAATTGGTTTCTCTAGTTTGAATGTAACAGAAATCATTTACACATCATGTAACTTAAATTTTACAGTATGAGTATTTCCAACGATCAATTTTAGAAAGTTTAGATTCGTGTATTAAATTATAAACATCAGTAGATCCTACATGTAAAATTTATAAAATTGAGTTAAAATTCGTTTAATAACCTAATATTAAGTAGAAGACAATTTATAACAATTATATGTTTATTAATAATTGAGTTTTTTAAATTGTAAAACTGGCAATAACTTCATATCACAATATATAAGCAATGGATAAAACTGTATCATTAATACTTAATATTCAGAACAGAAATGGTATTCACCTCAAGCTACAGTATGATGCATACGGATAAAAGACAACAGTAAACTGTTAAAACGGGTTAAACATTAAATAAGTAGATGTCCCAATAACATTTATGCCAATATATTCTAACAACAATAAGTATTATAGGTGAATGTAATAATTACACTCAGAGTCTACAGATATTAATGTATTAAACTGATTATTCCAGTCTAAAGTTGTTCAAAAACAAATATCGATCATAAATAATAATTATTGGTTATTTTACAATTTTGAATGAAAATTGTGAACAACTTTTAGTTTTACAAAAACATTTCTTCTAAAATAAAACTATCAGGTCAACTAAGTCCACATTAGGAGAGGCAGGGCTAGTTGACACTAGGGTGGTTGAGTTATCACAACAATCGACGTATCATAACACGTGATATCACAACAACCCAGTATATATGGGCTACCGAACCCTCAGTCAGCAGTGTGGGAAACATCTACTCCTAGCAACATGCATGCAACAGTGCTGACACTCCTCGTGCTGATCCCGGCCTGCCTCAGCACCCACGACGACCTCGAGGCAATTCTGGGGCGACCTTGGCAGCCGATAGCTTCCACCCACAAGGCAAAGCTGCAGGCACGCTTCATGCAGAACCTCAACCGCATGCTGACCGACTGCTACCGCAATGAGAAGACGCACGTGTGCCGACAGAAGATGATGGACGTGCCACTCGACATGGTCTACCGGGTACACCCTAACCGTTGGTGAGGAGAGAAGATGAAGAGAAGGAGGAGGAAGAAGAAGAAGAAGAAGAAGAAGAAGAAGAAGAAGAAGAAGAAGAAGAAGAAGAAGAAGAAGAAGAAGAAGAAGAAGAAGAAGAAGAAGAAGAAGAAGAAGAAGAAGAAGAATGCTTTCCAGAGGACAATTTTCATACTCAGATCTACCTTATCAAAGAAAAACTATTTTTGAACTAATTCAGTACAAGAAGCAAGCCCCCTAGATGAAAAGATTTAAGCCCCATTTTACTTTGACCGTTTACCTTGTAATCGATTATCCTTCCATATACTCGTATATTCCACCAATATTCGTCCTTAAAACATTTTCCACTCTAATTTACTCCTGATCCTGGTTTTGTCCTATTTACCTAAATACAAATCCCTATTCAATTTTCCTCAAGTCTGTTTCCATATAATTCAACAAAACTTCAATTAAATCAACACATTTACTCTGAAAAATATATCGTCTGTCATCTGGAAGCACCAGTTGAAATGAGCACATACAGGTCAACAACAAGAAGAGAAAGAAAATATTAAGGATCAATATCAATATTAAGGAAAATAATAAAAATCACAACTTGCAGCATATTGCTGGTAATTTCCACACTCCAAACCGACATCACAGAAGACATCACTGACAAAAACATCACTAGAATATCTACCTCGTTCCGTCCACCACAGAATACATCACGAAAACCCTTTCAGATGAAAAGGAGCATATATATATATAAAGTTAAAAAACCAAGCCTTAAGAGATTTCCACCATAAAAATAAACGGTATCAGTGGACTGACACATACTTTCTCCCTTAAGTAAATTTAAAAACGACAATCTATTATAAAACTATCATATTATTTTATCTAAATATCATTTAATAATTTATAGTTTTCAAAATCATAATACAATTTCTGAAAAAAAGTTTGTATTCACTTCCCTGTGGGAAATAGGTTAGATCATGAATATGTCTAAAGGGACTATTTCAGTTCATATAAACAGTTTTTCTTATTCTTTTATATTAAAAATTCCATACAATAGCTCCGGTGATTTATATGGAAACCTGTTATATATTTTCCATTTTACAAATCACCAACAACCCCCCTCCCACATATCCATGACATATCCATATCCATAAGACATATAACAACAAGAAAAACAAAGTTGAATTAATTGTTAAAAATTTATTAGTGAACCCCCCCAGCAATACCAAAGTTTTTAAGGGGATTTTGTTGGGTGATGTGACCTCACGCTGCATACTAAGTTTCATTGAAAACGGTTGGGAAATAAGGTAGAAATTTATTGTTTAATATTCTTCATAAGATTAAAATTGGGCAATCTCAAACGAAGTACTGCGTTTACCATTGACAGTAAAACAGTTTTTTACAGTAACTTTTCTGTGGAATCTGTTTAATTTTTAAGCTGGTTTTAATGGTAGCAGTCAAATCATACTTTACCTTTAATTTTTTTGTGGAAAAATAACAAAAATATTTGTTTGACATTTAAAACACCATAACTTTTGAACCGTAATTTAACAGACATGCGGTTGGTGTTATATTGTTTAGTACTCTATGTATTAAATTTATCAAATTTTAATCAAAATCGTTAGAGCCATTTTTACGAAATTTGGATTTTTCACTTTTGTAAGGGGTTTTAGGGGCGAACTACCCATAAAAATTAAAAATGAAAAACCCTCCAGGCGAGACGGTATATACATTCAAACCAAATTTAATATAAATTCGAAAAATTTGACGAAAACAACACTTTCTTCAGATACTATGTGTATAAGGGTAGAAAGTAACAAAGTGATAAAATAAAAAAATATTTAATTAAAACCTCTTCCCCCAAAATATTTTTCAAATACTCCTTCCCCCAAAAATATATAAAATCAAATTACGGGGATATTTTAAAAATAATAATTTTGAGTTGACCGTGCTAAACGAATACCTGTCTTTAAGGATGTATTAGGTAAAATGGGGCTCTAGGAAAGGTAGTTTCCATTCTGTACTAAACGCTTTTAAATCTAACTCTTTGACCTACGGATTATATTTTCGAATTGTTAAGGGGTTTTGACATGAATATATTTTTGCTCTGGGCGGGGGGTGTTGGCAATTTGTAAGGTGAAAATTTAAAACCGATACAGTATTGAATTTTTAAAATATAAGAATGAAAACAGCTGTTTAGAAGAACTGAAGAAAACATTCCCCTTAGACATATCCACGATCTAACCTTAGCAGCACTAGTAGAGTAAATTTACCTTAAAATTATTGATCCTTTTTATTAGAAAACGTTTGTAGATTATCAGTGTTTATGTTATCAGTTTACCAAACGATAAAACCACGATAAATTCTAGTATGTTTTATGTGTCAAAATTGCCGCCCTCCACGGTTGTCGCTGATCAACTCTCAGTAGCAATGAGCAGACCATGAACACAAAATGTTATTTGATATTTTGTTATATCCTTATTTAAACGTCGTTTAATTTAAGTTCCTGAATAGATAAAAAATATGTAGTGTTTAAAAATATCACAAAACTTGCGGAAAATTGGAAAATCTAGATAAATTCATAATTATAGGGACGTTGGGTGTCCCAACTCTTGTTCTATTTAACAGAATAAAAGCCTATGGACTGTTTAGAAAGCAGCCGAGTCCACCCTAGAACACGTCAGGGAGCTCTGTAGACGGGATGACGTCACAGAGATCTGGAGGCCGAGGCCCAACGTACTCACCTGCCACAAAAAAAGAACAAAATGTCTTGCGATCCAACTAAATTTCTAAATCAATTCTTTTTATTCATACACAATATATACAATAAAATGTTATATTAAAATGTACAAAAACGTTTTTACTAACCATGTAACAAACAGTTCAATCCAACAGATCTCTGACAAATATTCTAGGATACCGTACAGTAAATAAATATGATTTACACCTATTAGACATGTCGAAACATCGCTCTAAAACGGTAGTAAAACGGTGCTAACTACGGTATGAAAAATCTGTGGTAGAGAAAGTAATGCAGACTAAATGTGAGCTAGAGATTTTTTTATATTCAACTCTGATTTTCTGTTCCATGACAAGTCATCGATCAACTAACAACCTAACAAGAAATACATTTCTATTCCTAGTCTTAAATAATATAGTTCATTAAAAAACAATCAGCCAATAAAGTAAATTAATATGATGGTGCAAAAGTGGCGCAACCTAGTGTCAGAAACGTCCTACTAACTGGAAGCAACAATGCGCGCGATCATCATACATAACGCGCGTTGTCGCGACAATGAACACGTCGCGGTAACTTAATACTCTGTTCGTGACGTCACTTCCGCCACACTTTGACACCGGAAGTAATTTCATTGGTGTTTCAAAGCCGAGGTAATCCTTGCTTTTGCGAAATCTCGTAATCTAATATCCGTGTTTCTGTGACTGCGCAAGTGCGAAGCCGCGGTTGGAAAGCAGCCTCTTATATTTGACCTAACTTGGTTTGTTTGATTCGCATTGTTTATGGTCCACCCGATTGTTGCGTTTGGCATGTACGTGGTGGCTTGTCGGTTTCACTCACTCTCTCTTTGTTTAACGCTCGCTGGTTCCAAAAAGTGGACATCTCTAACGCTGGGAAAGTTTTAGTTTGTATTAGTTTTTTATTAACTAAATCATATTTAATCGTTATTTATGGTTATTCATTGGAATATTCTATAGTTTTCAAATTGGGTTTAAAAATGAAATAAATAAAATTTAATTACTGTACCATGGTGAAACATCTTGAACAATAGTACCCTAGCAATAAACACAGTGTGACAAAAATGTTGGAAAGAGAAAATGTTTAAAAAAACAGTAAAGATAATTTTTGATACCCTAATATCGAAACGTGGTTCCTAAGCCACGTAGCTCCTAGGGCCTCAAATAGGCTCTGTGGTATTAAAAAGGATTACTCTTCCAGTTGATCGAAGCGTGCCTTTTTCATTATTTCACTTTAATGATGGATAATCGTAGAATAACACACATGAGAAGTGTTTGACAAAAGGTACTCTCGTTTATTATACAGTGGAACTTAATAACTTGAACCTCGATAAATAAAAATCTTTAAAATTTTGGAGTACATATTTTTTTCCTTTAAAATTCCCAATCCCTTGAAATGTTAATTTTACCTCAATGAAACACCTTCATTAAACTGTTTTAGGGTACTTTTCGTTGTTTAAAGTACCTCTGGACCCACAAATCGAAGTCGTAGCTCGAAAATATCAATAATTCTAAGACGCGCAATCACTACACTTCCAGTCGATGAAAGGCCAAGAAACTCTACATTGTTCGAAGGTTTCTTAAATAAGTCACGATTAAAAACATCGTTACTATATTTTACTGTAGGCCCTACTGTGTTTCGACAGGGAATAACGCTAGGGATAATAATTCTTTACTCTGTTTTACTTCTAGCCATGTAGCCTATGTAGCAATCTGTTGTTCTCACAC
Organism: Nephotettix cincticeps; assembly: GCA_023375725.1. Taxonomy (NCBI): domain Eukaryota; kingdom Metazoa; phylum Arthropoda; class Insecta; order Hemiptera; family Cicadellidae; genus Nephotettix; species Nephotettix cincticeps. The sequence continues at coordinate 38,931,162 of CM041791.1, forward strand.
TCTACAGACTCTTTTATCTATGTCCACTGATAAAACGGCTATGACAGTAGAATGAGTATAGTTACAATAAAGAAACAGTTTAAAATTAAATTTAACCAACTAAATCCGCAAAATTACGTAAATAAATTTGTATTTGCAACTATTGCACTTCTTACATTTTACATACTATAAGTACATACAAGGCCTACTGTACATTTAAAATTGCGCTATTAACAAAACAATGCAATTGATATTGATGCACAATGCATAAACACCATATTGTAAAAAGCAATTAATTGTCACGATGTTTATTGTTTGCACTCAATTGGACCTCTATAAATTAAAGATTTGGAAGGATGAACCTCTATTGTTCGAAATATTCTAAAACATTCGAAATTTCCCCGTTGGGATTTGATTTATTGGAATTCCACGTTTGTAAATAAAGTAATAAAATATTGAACGACTTTTAATATTTCAAAATAATATAATCTTTACAGTTAATTTAATATTATTCAATATGCGTGACATAGGCCTATTTCTTGATTTGACAAACTAAATATTAAATTTAATTTACTTTTTCAATCATTTTAAAATTGAAATATTTATTTCTCTAAATTGAGTAAACTACTCCAATTGCTAGTTCTGATATACATTCTCCAGATTGGACATTACTTATACAAAATGTAACCGGTTGAGAGGGGGATATAAAGAAAAAAATAATTGAGAGATATTTATTTGTGAAGTTAATAAAGTTACAACATTAAACCCCAAAATACAAGTTAAAAATAAATTTACCTAAATTTCTTTTCAAGTTTAGATTAACAGTATCGTACAAAACACTTTAATATTCCCAAAGCTAAACCTGACTAACACCCAAAAATCTATTAAGAATTTAAAATTTCAAATCTAATTCAATTATATATTTGTTGAAATGAATACTAAAAGAAACGATTAGCATAGGAAAAGATTCTGTCAATGTCGTAATCAAAGTCGTTAAAGAGAGAGTTTATCCTAGGGGACCAATCCTCTCTCATCTTCCTGCTTCTGGGTAAGCTCCTGTCGTCCCGGAAGCAGTTGGTCTCCACCCGTCGACCTTGGGGGGACGTCCAGACCGTCCGGGTGCACTGGGCGCCGTCTCTTCGCACGAAGGAGTCAGTCGTCTTGTCCACCCAGTCCACGGAGGGGTCCGCGGGCCTCTGGTGGGTAGATGTCGAAGAAGTCACTTGAATCGGAACATTCCTAACTTCCTTCTTCTCCAGTTGAGTTTCTAGGCTCTCCAGTGTGGCGGAGCTCTTCAGAAGCTCTTTAAGACGAGTTATATCATTTTCCGTGTAACTATTCAAAGTTTCCTTGGCAGCTTGATCTGAAATGTAATGTAATATCCTTCAAAAAGTTTCATATTAAAAACATTATCTGTTTAGCCCAGAGTTGTATATGAAAACGCTAGCCTCGATTGCACAAGAATATGCATACTTCAGAAAAAAGTAATTTCTCTTTATACTCTTTGTGCTCTTACAGCCTACGAGACTTTCCCAAAACACCCAAAAATAATAAATTTGACCTTAGTTTAGTTCCTGGTAAGAAAAGATCATTAAGGGAAGAATATGTTAGAGATAAGGGCTGATAAGAGAACTATTTGTAGATCTAACACAGTAATAGAACTGGGGAGCTAGGATCTTTTATCTTGACAAACCATATGTGTCTATTTCTTATAACCCTGCTTACTTCGGATCAATCTCATTTTTTCATTTTTCACCTTTTACACAAAAGATAAAGGTGATTCTTTCGAACAGACAGGTAAGACAAGATGAGATGACAGTAAGATTAAAGTCCCTAAGATTTCAAACGTTTACTAAAAAGTATTTTCATTTTATTACATTATATATTTCAATAGCTTAGAAAACCCATAATTATGACAAAATCTATATAAAATAAAACGTAAAATAACTTTCTTTCATCGTAACGATAATTTGCCATATGTCCACTTTTTTAAATTACAAAAGTTTACTTAATGAACCAAGGTTAGTAAGAGATTGGATTGGTTGGTTACTTATGCTATTACAAAAGCTTCCCTAAAATAATAAATGAAAATACGAAGCTTACCAGATTTATCGCGGTCATCTTTAATTTTAATTAACAACTCCACCTTGGGAGCTCCGTCAGAAGATCCTATGATGGAAGACAAGTCTACATTCGCAGTGATTCCTCCATCGGTGGCAATCGAATTTCCGTTTGCAGAAATAAGATCATTCAGATTGATAACTGTGCTACCAACCTCTTCGTACTTTTGGTTGGTATTATCTGATTCAGGACTGCCAACAGATGATTGACTGTTTTGTTCCGGAGGAAGTATTACGTAAACATTCGATTGTTCATTATTTCTTACAGTTTCACCAACTTCAGTGTTTTGACCGTTAATAACGAATTTCTTTTCTTCTCCAACATTTTTCCCATTTTCCCTCTTGTTCAAGGTTATAAATATTTTTGAATTTTCATTTTGAGAAGTGGAGGCAGTATTTTCTTCTATTTGGTTACTCGGAGGAACTTCGGGTTTGGAGTTGACAGTGATTTCAATTTTAGGAGTTTGACCATTCTGTATCGATTCCAAAAGTGAATTCTGCAGTGCTAGTCTTAGGCTTTCTTCGTCTTTTAAAAGGTCTATGACTTTCGGTATTTTATCTTCGTCTTCATTCTGGATTTTAGGTTTTACTTCCTGTGATAAATCTTCCTTTGGTTTCGACTCATTAATCCAATCTACAGGTCCTGTAACGATATTCAATATGTAGAGGATAAAAATCATATTAAATTTCAGTGTTCAATAGGACTTCAAACTTACATTTTACTAACTTTTTATTTTATGGATGTGATTTATAAATTTAAAAAGAGAAAATGATATGTCGATCAGAAGTTGAATTGCTTCCGGCATTAAATTTAGAAAAAGTCTTTAGAATACAACATTACAACATCCTTTAAAAAACACAATGGTGAATTTACACCAATTTAAATTTTGAGCCGGTAGAGCCCTGGTTCGAATCCCGGAATTGCCAATCGGTTTTATGAGTACTTTCCTAGTGCTGTGTTGGCTCACCCCTGGCTTAGCTTGATACATCCCGTACACAGATCTGTCTGTAGTCTACGTGGACAGGCAATAGATAGGTAAAAGAGACTGCCATCATTTTTCGAAATAAGAAAAGTACCGCTGTCATCACAAGGTACAAAAGTGGTTGAACCATTTTACGTGCGAGGGATGGACGATTTCGGAAATGCGTTTACGTACCAAAGGAACCTCTTCTCCCAATGACAAACAACATTTTTCATCATAGTGCAAAACATATTAAAATAATTCTGAAAAAATGTTGCTAAAATTAAATATACATGTTCCTTCTCAATGATTTTTTTTGACATGAATAAGTCTAGGTTCTGGGGGGAGGGGTGTTAGCAGTTCGTATCACACGAAACCTTTAACTGAAGTGACGTCATATGATCATAAGGACGGTTGTTATGAGAAATGAAAACATTTAATTAGAAATATTCGTGATCGAAAGCCCTAATTTAAATAAATTTTAATTCAAGTAAATCCGTTTTTTGAGCTACAATCTAGGATCCCTAAGAATTCTGCATGGGGTCAAACAAATTTATTTGTTGTGATTATAAAAATTATAGATAGACCTGTAATTATAATTTCGCAGATATTTCAATGGATTTTTTCAGTGCCCTAATTTTAGGGAGCTTAAAATACCAGCTTTATGTACCAACATTTTAGCCGCGTCAAATAACGATTTGAGGGACAAGTTTCCACTCATCACTGTAATCCTTCGCTCAGATCGTGATTTGGTGTACCGGAATTAAAACATAGTATAAGTCTCCAAACTCCAAAAGCAGTTATTTTACGTGAAAAATGTTAAAACAATATTTCATAAAGTGCCAAGAATAAATTTTAATGACCAAAATAAACAGCCACTAATTATTGATGTTTTTAACTGCAACTTTTTATATTTATATTTTAACAATATTTCCCATCAAAGTAAATACTATAGCTTACCTGCATTGTCTTGAGTATTAAAATTTATATTAAAGTCGTTCTGATCCGATTTTGTTTCGTTGTCTTCCAAAGTTTCCAAAAACCACAAAGGGTCGGTCATTTTGGAAAATATGAGATAACAACTAAACGTTCAAAGTTAGATGTTCTACGGCTTTTATCTCAAAACTGGCTGGAATAGTCTAGAAAGACGACTAAACATTACATCACGCAAAATAAATGACTTGATTAGAAGTAATTTATTGATATACTTTGTTATCTTCCCCTATATATTCTTTTAGCTAACGTTTTATTCTCTTTTACAAATTTTGTTTTGTTGACAAAATTTGCTTTATAATGTTGTCTGAAACAGAATAACGCAAATAAAATTAATAATTATGAGTGTTAGGGAATTTCGATGATCAGATGATTTTAAATGATTTAAATTAGTTTCTTTCCTCTTATCATTTTAGGATGAAAAACAATATATTTTAAGCCACGTCCCCGGATAACTAACATATTTTTATACCAATCGAAGGTACAAAGTGCACACCAAAATAAAATGAAATTGAATATTTGGCTTTACACTATCACTAGTTATTATTAACTATATTCAGAGATCACTAGTTAAGAGAACGCGTTCAGAAGCTTCTGACTGAGAGATCGTGTTTAGTCAACGCTGAACCAGAGAACGTGCTCAGAGCTCGCTGGTTCAGAGATCACAGGTTCAGAGAACATTGGTTCAGAAGTGTTTGGAGAGCACATTTATAGATCGTTTTCAGAGAACTCCAGTTCAGAAAATGTTTTTAGGGAAAAATGGTCTCGAGCATGCTGTTTTGGAGAACATCTTCATAGAACGGTTCAGAGATTGCCTGTTCATTGAACGTGTTAGAGACCGATGATTCAGAAAAGGGCGGTTCAGATAACGTTGGTTCAGTGAAAGTGTTTAGTGGTAATTCTAGGGTTTGCCCTTTTTGAGCGTAACATCTAGAATTTTTAACTTAACCTCTTTTGGTATGTACAACAATAACCTACGGTTATAGGTCTCATGGTAAGACTTAAGCCCGGGACCATGTTATTTTTTCTTCTTTAGGTGCCCAGAGTCCAAAAACAATAGTCGTTAACATTTTTTAGCGAATTTCCCATAGGGAAGAAGCTATTACCGTAGGTCTCATGGTAAGACTTAAGCCCGGGACCATGTAATTTTTTCGTCTTTAAGTGCCCAGAGTCCAAAAACAATAGTCGTTAAAATTTATATATATATATATATATATGTATATATATATATATGTATATATATATATATATATATATATGTGTGTGTGTGTGTGTGTGTGTGTGTGTGTCTGTTAGCACGATAACTCTCGTAAAAATGGTCCTATCGAGACCAAATTTGGTAGAGACGTGTATTCCTACAAATGCTCGGACGAGTTCGTAAACCAGACATATCGGTCAATGGGAACGGGTAGTTTGGGGGGGTTTTGTACCCCAAAATGGGGTTTTTTGCGTTCACATGTAATTTTTAAAAGTTTCTAATTTTATATTTCACCATTGGAATCAGCTTAAAAACTACACAGTTAAGTTTCTTAAAGTTTTTCTCTGTCTCCAACGGTTACCGAGATCTAAACACAGTACGTTGTATTGTGGGGCTCCAATGTTACAGGACAGATGTTGATGAAACTTGGTATAATTGGTTAAAATAAAAAAATATTTATGGTAGAAATGACTACTTTCTGTGTTCCTCACAGCAGCTAACCCGCACACTCTTTCCCATGTTAAACTTATGGAGAATAGGCAAATAATTCTCATGTTTATGGACAGATTTTTATAAAACTTGTCATATATTATTATTATTATATTATTGATTTGGAAATTCGCTGAGTACGCAGATCTGCTGCGACGGGGTAGCTTCTTCTCTATGGAAAATTCGCTAAAACTCGCATTCAGACATGAATGAATGTATTGAATATAAAATACTTTACATGTGTCATTAAAATATTTTTCGATAGGGGTTTCTTGTATAAATCTATGAACGATTCTAGTAAAAATAAACTATAGGTAAAAGTTTGGAATAAACTAAAATAAATCCATAGGTCAAAGACTAGATTGTATCCCCTTGTTCATTGGTATATTACAGTATATACTATGTCGTAATTTACCTGTCAAACTGTAACTGTAACTGTGTACTGTGTAACTGTCAAATAATTAGAAATGAATAATTGTTCAAAACCTACTAAAAGTGTATTTTCATTCGAGGGCGTGAGCTATTTGTTCATATTACATTCATTGGAAATTAATTAACAAATATAATCTAAAATAACGGTTGACTTCCGATTCCAATCAAATTACGGATTTCCGCAACAGATATGATTATTGTTTACATTTTACCCGTTGATAATATCATGTCTAACTTTTATATTGCTCAATTAATGTTATAAATAATTATTACAATCAAAATCTAAAACTATAATAATAAAATCAATATATAACGTAATAAATAACTAAATGCTTGAAAGTTTAATAATTAATTTCATTTGAATCATATCAGTTTGCAAAAAATGTACCAATATGTTTCCTGAACAGAATGTTTATTGATTTCAGAATCTTAAACAAAATCGTTTTCAGTGCTGTACAAGCAAAGGATTTCCTTAAACCAGTACTTAAAATATTATTCGTTACAAGTCTGAATATACAGCGTAAAGACTTGGACGGTGGCATGCCCTGTAGTCCAACTACTTGAAGGTTAAGAATTGTGGGTAGTAAAAGACCATCTCCATAAGACCAGTTCGAAATTGCAAAAATTGCAGCAAAATTGTGGTTTGGATATAACTTTAAGCTGTAGATCCTTTAGATGCCTTTGGCTGTTGAGAAACATGTCAATCTTAATCAGTAACAAGGTTGATACATCGTACTACAATAATCTTACACTCATTACTCATTCATAATTGGTTTAACTACCTATCTGGTTAGGTAACCATTTCAGAAAGGCAATAAAAAAAATTTAAATATTTTTACGGTCATAGGATAATTTTATTAGTACCCATTGTTTTCAAGTTCCCATGGAACATCAATATTACAAAAATTACATCAATGATTACTTTTTTTTACAATAATATAAATGTTAAACTTTGAATAGTTGCAATGTGTAGTAATAGAGGTTTGTCAGAGGGTATAAAATTGTGCTCATGCCAGCTGCTACGAGTATTCCAGTCAAAAATTTCAGATATGCCAGTAAATTAAACTAACTAATAGAATTTTCGTCAGCTACAATCGAGTATTCTAAGTTATTTAGTCTATAATACATACCATAAGTACAATTCTATATTCCCTCTCAAATTCTGTTTACTGTACTTTGCTAATACAATTAAAGAGTTCTAAAATATGATCATTCTAAATACTGTATTATTTTACATTAGCGCGAGTATGCGAAACAAGCCTCTCTAAACTTAGGGCTTAAAATTTGAGTATGAGTTCCGAAACTGATAGTCATTTTGGATTACCTTGAAGATTTGAAAACATGTAAATTAGGACTATGAGCCCTAAACTCTTTGACGGGTAGAAACATTATCGTTACATTTCCTGCCACTACAAAAGATGTTTTATCTTTCCAAGAACATCACATAGGTACCGAAATGTGTTTGAAACCCGTTATCAGTGGCTGTTGTCGATTCAGCATCAATGTCCCACCTCATGTTCCAAGAACGCACCCACCACACGGTCCGGATGCGGCGAACATACGACATAGCGTTCAGTCACAGATATGCCTAGAGTATTGCGGAGAGTTTGGTCCACCTTCAACTCCTGTGTGATGTATGTCATGAGGATCATGATAGCCTTGTTCCTGACCACCTACTTGCTGGAGAGGCTACAGGGCATCCTGGAGCCGAAGGAGTGCATCAACTACACCCGGGGGACGATGGAGGTCTACGAGTGTGTGTTGTGTCGACGGAGGATCCTGGAGGCGGACTAGGTGAGACTTTTACCGCATGATCAGGCATTGCTTGCTGGTTGAGTGATTATTACAGTAGGCCCTACCCACTTCATAATCTGATGGTCACCTTTTTGTTTAAATATTTGTTCTTTGTATTTGTTAGGCTCAATATTGGTTCTAAAAGATTTGGTCTAGAAATAAATTTAGAGGATATTTCATCATATAAACTTATTCATATCCTGAATGAATAACCTCAGTTATCACGATAATTAATCACGTCAACGTATAATCAACGTTTTACAGTGGGTCTAGGGTGTAGCAGTAGCAGCCCAGCCGAGACGAACTTGACTTAAAGGTTTTGTTAACTTTGTTATCACATGTGATACAAAGTGTTCTTACCTGTTTGTTACATTTACCAAATATTTACTAAGTAAAGCGTTTGAAAAAATACTTTGCCCCACAAACAAGTTATATTCCAAATCATTCCTGAATTTCCTATTTCGTTTTCGATTCTGTTTTTACTAATTACTCAGTTCACTAAACGTTTATCCTGGATAATTTTAAACCCTTTACGACCGTTTGATGGATATATCCACACATTTATTTTCACCAAGAGAGGAAAACGGTATATCCGCCTATCTGAGATACAAAAGCGGCATGCGTATATATCCGTCATTTTCATTCTTTGTCGTTTGTCTCTTGGTCTGCTCCCATTTCGACATAGTTCCACGCAAACATCAAAGGGACGCTCTGAATCCCTTCCCCCGCGCAAAATAAAAAAAATATTTGTACGAAAAAGTTGTGGATTTATAGTGAAACTACACCATTTCTGAATATAATCCATGTAAAACGAAAAAAGTTACTATCATACACTTAAATCATTACGATTATGAGAATATTGCCAACTCGCGAAGGGTTAAGACAACAATAGCACAAGAAAATAAGACAATAGCTATACGGCCAGGTATTACAAGGTCAATAGAATAAATAAAATTACGAAAAAGTTCAAGATGAGTAAATATTTATTTACCACAATGGTCTACATACGCCAGTTATATCTCTTACCCTTCCAGGACCACACTCCAGAACAGGGCTGTCCAATATCTGCCTTCCAGCTGGTTGAAGAGGGTTGGCAGCACTGGGGTTGTAGTCAACCGTGTTTTGAGAACTGACGGTGTTGATGTTGGCAGAATTGGCGTCGTACAGGATTGGGGGGTTTGCAGAATTTACGCTGTATAACGCTGAGGGATTGGTAGAACTGATATCGTATAAATAAGAGGGATTGGCAGAATTCACATCATACACAGCTGAAGGGTTGGCAGAACCTATGTCATACGTAACTGGTGGGTTGGTAAGACTGCCTCCACTTACCATTGAAGGGCTTGCAGCAGCGAGCTGAAGAAGAAGAGCTTGCAGTTCCGGCTGTTGTAACCAGAGTTGAGGATTGGAGAGAATCATAGAAGCTATATCCGGTGAGGGCGAGAACAAGTTTGCCGGTGGTATTTCCGTTCCCTGGGAGACCATCTGGGGATCAATGGTTCCTTGTGCAGGACTAACATCCTGTCCCCTCGTGATGCTGACGATAACAACGAATGTTACTAACACTCTCAGTACCATCATGAAAAACTGAATATCTCTGAAACCAACGGCGTCGTTTTATAACTCTCGAGACAACCGTGAAATTCCTTCAAATATGCGCGCCCACGAGAACACTGAACCGTTGAAATCAAACGCCCTTGTTTATTTGTCAGTTTACATTATTTTTGGAAAATATTTAGACAAATTTATATTCATCTCAATTTTCAAATTTATGTCAAGCTTAGTAAATGTTGTTGATAAATATACAAGGTGTTCATTTAAGTCGGGGACAAACTTCGAGGGGTGATAGTACTCATCAAAATAAACAAAACATTTCTTATAAACATATGTGTAAAAATCCTTTGTTTAGCCGCCATTTTGTATTTTATACAAAAAATATTATATCTCAAGAAATATTTAAGATACCGAAACCAAACTTTGCTCAAATTTTTATTAGCCAAACAGAAAACTATTTTTAAAGTAGCATTTTATTTGTTTTTATATTTTTTAATGGCGGTGGTTATAAATCTTTTAATTACAGTGACAAAAACCGTTAACTTAATAAAATTTTCATTCGAAATAAAAAATGTTGCAATTTTAATTGTAAATCGAAATACGTTCAAATTCAAATACGTAATAATGTAATAATGATATAATATCATATCATTATAACTTTGACGTCGCATACTATATGAGTTCATATCGTACATACATTTTCATGAAGTATAATTATGGAAAGATATACAAAAATAAGAACTTATAAAAAATATTTAATTTTTTGTCTAACAAAATATCCGGATCAGAATATGACCACTATCAAAATATTCTTCATAGCCCTAGATGCTTTTTGTTTTGTCATAAGGTTGACATAAGGAGAATATAAAATTACCTATTTGAGGTTCTTATTTTTGGGGCCTCAAGGTATTTTTGGTGTCACTGACATCTCTGAGTCTAAAATTCTAGTATCTGACTTTTTACACAGTAACCACTAACATAAGTAGTTACAATTTATTACAATTCTTTTTATTATATTTAGTAATCTTCAATTCTCTAAGCTTATTACCTTAGGCCTATATTTACTTTAATTTCAAGTAAATATTTTTATCCAATGGAATGAAAATTAATCAAAGATTTCTGCCAGCTAGTAAACAGGAAGACGATGCTCTGTTTAACATTTCAACCAATAACTTGGGGTTAAAAAACTAATAACATACCATGGACAATGCTGCTTATATTTATCAACATGCCAGGTCAATACACGGTTATTTGTAGATTCTCCAGTGTTAGTGTAAATGTTGAGGTGACAGCGGTCACAATGCCCACGTGTAACTGGCGGTGGTTGTTGATGGTGTGGGGGTGGCTGTGGCTGTGCCGGGGGGATGGCGGGTGGGAGGGAGGGGTCCACGAGAGGGCGGTGGTATCGGCACCCACCCGAGGGTGTCCGGGGGGACAGCTACGGGACGCAGCAGGGGAGTGCAGGGCCATGTTCGACACTGTGGATGTGATGGAAGTGATGACCTCCGAGGAAGAGAGTCCAGTTGACGAAGAAGGAGCGAGCGATCAGTGTGTAACAGATGAAGCGATAAGCAATAATCCACCCCAGGAGCAATCGGTGGTCACTTCGGATATAGTCACCTCTGAAATAAACCATTTAAGTATTGTACAGAGTGTATAAAAAGTTAAATATTTTGAAAATTTCTTAAATACCGTGAAGAAAATAGCAATGACATTTTGCATTTTAAATAAAAGTCATTGAGGTTAAAGAAATTACTATACAATTAATTTTGTTACAGTCATAAGAATTTATTAAAATAAAGAAATTTAAAAAATAGTAAAGGATTGGGAGTGTACAAACTACATTATCACCAAGTTGTTTTCTCATATCAGAGTCCGGGAAGTTCATGATAATAGTATCAGTGGGCACTGATTGACCTAGACTGATCCGGTTTCGATGGTCAGTTCTGCGGAACAATGGGAGGGTGGAGGTTGGTGATACTCTTAATCGTAGTGTCGGTTATATGTGAGGGGAAGAACAGAGGAGGGGGTCGTCGTCGTGGAGGTAATCATCATGCAGGAGGCGGGAGTGGAAAATCAGGAGGTTCCGGAGGAAGCGGTCTCAGACACGGGGGAGATGGAGGTGGCATTATGACCGGCAACCCTTGGAAAACGCCCAGGAGTCAAAATGGCCAAGGTGGAGGACCTGATGAGCACTTCGATAGAAGCATGAAAAATGGTGAAGTAGGAGGTATCCGGCAGGAAGTGAACGACTTCCTCCTTAGCAAGAAGAACGGCGGAGCGAGGCCTTATTTTCGACCAGGAGCAAGGAATCGCCCACGACAGGCTGCAGGTGCATGGAGACTCAAACATCGCCGTCATCGACATCGGCGAACCTCCACGACTAGAGCTCCATCTACTTCGGGGCCTAATGTGTTGTAAGACAAAGGTACGTGGACCTCGTAAAAGATAACTAATATCCTCAACTGCTGCTCATCACCACTGGCTAAGGCATGTCCCTCATATGTGACCATAGTCGCCATAACCGGGCCCCTTTTTACTTTATACCTGACCTCTGATGTTTAAAATCCTTTCAAACCCACTATAAAGTAAACATGTTTGTATTTACATCACTGTGGGAAATAGGTTAGATAATAGATTTGTGAAAGAAATCTTTTCAGTTCATCTAAGCAGCTGTTCCTATAACCAAACTATGCCGTCACTAACCAAATTACGTCACTGTTTCAAATTTTGGTCGCGAAAACTGCCAAATCCTCCCAGGGCTAAGACTAACCCATGTCAAAATTTAAATTATTATTTTTGTTATTTATTTATTATGTATAAGTTCAGAGTTTTAATCATTTTTTGTTTTATTGTTATTACAATTACAGTACTCTCTTTGCTTGTCAGTATCTCTCTTAAAATAGAACAAAATTCATAATTTTTAATAAACAATTAATTAATTAGGGATGAAATGAAATATTGCTTTACTCCTCTTTTTCCTCCATTGCATTAAAATTAATTATATAACATTTTCATTCATACTATTATATACCATAATATGTTATACATTAACTGACATTTATTTCTCAAAGTGTAATTGCATCTGTATAAATGTATTCGTGGAATGAGATCCGAAAATAAAATTCATTCAAGAATTTTGATGAATGTATAGCAAAGAAAAACATAAAAACACAATAATTAAAGGAAAATTGTTTTCAATTTAAAAAAGTTTAATTATTTGTTTAAGTAGAAAAATGTATTATGAAGTTCTTTTGAACATTTATAAATAAGATGTGATAATTAACAATTCCACTGAGGCGGGTGAAAGTTACGTTTTCACAACCCACCCAGACTACACCGTACCACCACAAAGTGTTGACTCACTTTTTATTTCGTCTAATTGTATCACACACTTCAAAGTTTTAAACCCGAGTTTTATATCCTTAAAAAGTATAAATGCATAGACTTGCGTTATGGATACTGGCTACAAGCACCTCTAGTGATCTGGTTAATGTTTTTTTCATTAATATTTTTAACTCTCTGTATAAATACGCTGCGTCTGCGACTACTGAAACCCGGTGGTAGTCTGAGATAAGACTTTCAGATGCACCATGACTGGGAACCAAACTCGGGTCTACTGAGTTGTGGGCCAGCGATGACTATCAATGTCTTTGATTGTTAATACGCTAATCTGAAATTATTTAACCTTTTGAAAAACTATTTTATTAGCTTGTAACAAAAAAACTTTACTAACCATTTTATCGCATAGTTTTCTCCCAAGTCCGGAATGTGATAACGTATCGGAGTAGATTGTTTATCCTGCTGTGATCTTCAGTTTTGTGGTATCATGGATTGGTTAAGGTTGGTGCTCTTGACTATGTTGATGTTGGCGGTCTGTGATGCGAAGTTCAGGAGTGGAGGTAGAAGTAGTTTTAGGGCAGCTCAGGGAAATCGAGAAGCACTGGAGACAGTTCTGGGGGTTTGTAGGGAAAAATTTGGGGATCCAAGGGGGCACCAAAAATCATAAATCGGGGGGTGATGTGAATGCGGAAATTGGGACACGATGGAAAATAGCTAGCAATAAACCTTTTAACCAGGGTGTTGATGTAAACTCAGGCAATAGGAACCGTTGGGAAACAGCAAGCACTAAACACTTCATGACCACGGGGGGTGAAGTAAATTCAGACGTCAGGAACAGTTTTAAATTAGCTCCAAAAACAGAGTTGATAATCGTAAAGCCAACCCGGATGATGATTATGAATGGATGAGTATATTCAGGAAGGACAGAACTGTGAAATCCCATAAGGAATCGGAAAAGGGCCGTAGAAAGGTACTGTTGCAATCCGGGAAAACTGTTTCCACTATTATTAAGTAGGAAAATTTTTAAACATTTTTTGCGTTTCTAGAAGAAAAAATCATTTCCGTTAGTGAAAGTATATTTGGAAATCCATATTCTTGAATGGTTCTTCTTCTTATCTTGATATTTTATCAACTAATTAGGAATTAGCCACTATTTTAGTTTGAGGAAATACGAGTATTAGCTTAGGCGTTTTACTGACTAATTTTAAACATAATTACGTGTGTAACTGCTCCTGATTGTTGAAACATTCACTTAAAAATAAATATTATTTTAGAACGGAATTTTACTCTCGAAACATAATACTGTCAAAATAACAATTTTATTAAAGTTAATATCTGTTAAAAAGTTTATAATATCTGTTGAAAAGTTTAAAATATCTGTTAAAAAGTTTAAAATATCTGTTATAAATTTAATATCAAATTATAGTAGTTACACAATTGTATCTACGACCAACCACATTCAGACTTTTAAAAACAAGATTTGTATATTTCATTTATCTACGACCATTGCAATACACTGGGTATAAAAAAATAATTGGTGTGTGTTTCATTCAGCTGATGTGTGAATTGCGTTCTTCATATTCTGTGAATGGTTCAAAACTCACATTTGAGGTTAGCCATTAAAACGCACTCATAATGCAACAGTTTTCAATTTCCGTTTAATAATGAGCCTCCTAATGTTGTTGTTACCTTCAGTATATTTATTGGTACTTTTTGCAATGGTCGTAGATTTAAGTTTTATAATGGGTAGTTTTATAAAAAGGTTGGCTTTCGAATTAACATTTTAAAACGTTATTTTGAATAGCGAAGGGAAATATTACATTGCAAAGTGTATAATTGTAAAGCATCAACCAAGTAATTAAGACATTTTAAGATCTTGCTATAAATTATGTATACAAAATAAAATGTTCTCTCTTCAGATTACATTTTTTGTTATTTTAAACTATTATTTTTGGTTATTTTATGGTCAAATTCTTATAGTATTCTCTTTTAACAATTTTCTTCAGTGCACTGTTAAAATTTAAAAGTTGCCAGTAAGAGAACACAAATCTGAGTTTTTAAGGAAAGAGTTTTTTAAGGTAAGGAGTTTTTTTTTGAAAGTACAAGTAATTTTTTTACCAATTATTCTATAAAATTTGACTTAGTATTTTTGAACTTTATTTAAGTCTATGTTCATTGTGGATCTTTGAAGACCAAAATTATGGTTTAAAATACCTGTCTGTCGAGAGATCCTGGTGTAGTTTTTGTGACTACGGTCGTTTCGTGTTCTGGAATACATGTTCAGGTCTTGAATATTGCCGACGACTGTTTACATTACACTAAAATACTACTATTTATATTAACATAACACATCAAGAACAGCTATTTACAAGATGGGCGCGCGGCGCGCGGTGGGGGGTGGTTGCCGCCGCGCGTATCCCTTATAAAATTACTTATGTAAGTCATAGCCCCGCCGCGCACCGCGCGCCCATCTTGTAAATAGCTGTATCTCAATGTGTTATGTTAGTGTAAATAGTAATGTTTTAGTGTAATGTAAACAGTTGACGGCGATATTCAAGTCCTGAAGATGTGTTCCAGTAACACGAAACGGCCGTAGTCACAAAACTACACCAGAATCTAACGACAGAAAGGTATTTTAAACCTAAGTCTATGATTGAAAAGGTAATTTTATGGTGTATGGTAAAATGTCCTCCCACTCCGCAGACACCCTCTTGGGTGCCCGACTCGCTAATCCCTAGCTACGAATTGACAAAGTCTCTTCGCCGGCTGGCTAAAGCTAACAATGGCAATCATCATCATCGTCTCCGTCATCCACTTTAGAACCGTACGTGTCTACACGTATGCATGACGTACACCGTCTTGATGTACCCTACTTGTGTACAATATGTAGGGATGAACATTTGTTCGTTAGGCAGCATATCCGGATCTGATTCTGAAGGGGAAAAGAATAAACGGTATCAGTGGACTGACACATACGAGTACTTTCTCCCTAATAACGACAATCTGTAATAAAACTATCACATTCTTTAAAGTTTATATAAATATAATTAAATAATTTATTGTTTCAAAAATAATCATCCAATTTCTGAAAACAATAAAAAGAGATACAAAAGTTAAATTAATTGTTAGAAGTTGTTAGAAGGGAGGAACCCCCTGGTAATACCAAGCGGCCTTTTGTTTTTCGGTTTTTTAGTGGGTTTTGTTGGGTGACTTGACCTTACGCTGCATAACAAGTTTCATGAAAAACGGTTGGTAAATAAGGAAGAAATTGATTTTTATATATTCTCCATAAAAATAACATTAGGCGCTCTCAGGCAACGCACTGCGTTAATTATAGACAGTAATTTAACTTTTCTATGGAACGAACCTTTAGTCGTAAACAAATAATTCAAAATACTAATTCATTTAGTTTTTAAGCTGGTTTAATGGAGGTAGTCAAATTATACTTTGCGTTTATTATTTTCGTGGAAAAAATATCTTTTTACTTTTAAAAGCCCATAGCTTTTAAACCCCGATGTTTTAAAAAATGCAAGTGGTGTATCGAACATATAAAATTATGTGTTATAAAACAAAATATAAGTTGCATAAAAAAGGTTTTGAGGTTGTTATCGTTGATTGTTACCTAAATACCAAATATCATGAAAATCGGACCTATAGTAGGCTCTCTAGGCTTCTGCACACAGAGGGACATCACTCTAAACCCCATTTTTTTATTCAGGGGGCACTAAAATGGATACATGCACCAAAAACTCAAATTCGAAAATTCTAACGAAAGCAATACTTTCTCCTTATACCATTGTATAAGGGGGGAAAGTAAAAATAACAAGCTTCATAAAGAGTTTATTTTCTGACAAATATCATATAAAGCCCCTTAATATATTTCCCCTCTAGACATTTTCAGAGTACAAACAACAGTTTCCTTCGTGGACAAAGAGTATTTTGATCCCATGATGCACACATAAACTACACAAATAACAATAGCTACAAGTTAATGAAATATAATTTAACTTCTCTAACTAAGCCTATATACCTTCATGTGATCCTTCGCTCCAAGAAGCTGCCATTCAATGAAGTAATTAATGAAGCACGATGTAGACTATAAAAGTTATGGTCTATTCACAATTTAAAAATATACTTGATATTGGCTAGCGTTAACCCAAACTCATCTTGTCATCTTGTTGTTGACAAAATAGACGGTGGCAATGAAGATTTTAGGTTAACTCCACCCAATGTCAAGTTTGTTTTTAAATAGTGAATTGACTACAATTTCTTTCATAGACCCTACATTACGCTTCATAAATTACATCATTGAAATGCAGCCCTTGTTGGACAAATAACTATTGTGATTGAAGTGAAACTTTTTATCCACGAAGGAGACTTTTTATCCAGAAGGTATATGTTGCTGACTTATCTCTATATCTATTGGTGTACGGAGTGTTTCCGGATCCATCCTATGTTATTCTTATGGAATTACTTTTCCTCCCTTGGTACTAAACTTTCAAAGAGTGACATTGGATGAAAAGTAGTATATTAATACTCAATTCCAGAGAGTGAATTCCGACTTTGCATAGCAAATAGTAATTTGTGCAACAAGAGATTAAGGTAGAAATTTTTTATCCACGAAGGAAATTATTGAAAATTTTGTGATGCACAAAAACATTTCCCCCCCTACACATACTAGTACCACAAATTACAAGTTAAAAATTATAGACTACTAGCTAACTTGAATCACTATCATTTTTCAAGTTGGCTAATATAATTTGAAAACAATCAATGCAAACCAGCTTACCATTTAAGAATTAATTACTACCTTCATTTCTTTGTTGAAAATTCATTATTGATGATGGTGGATTTATGCTATTTAGATTTTTATTGCGGACATTTTCCATCATGATTTATTTAAGACAAAGTTTTACGACGTTTCGGGATCTGGAATCTGATCCTGTCCTCAGGTGAACTAATATCTAAAACATAACACAATTAAAGCTTTTTAAACTTTAAAGCTTTAGAAGCGTTTTAAAGTTTAAGGGGCTGTCTTTGAGCCTCCGTGACGAATGGACGTGTTATGTTTCATATGTGTGTAATGGTTAGTGAATTTTTTTGTTTGTAATTTTTTAAACTGATTTAAACTTTTTGTTCTCAGCTTTATACCGGCTTAGTCCGGATTATGTGTTATGTTAGATATTAGTTCGCCTGAGGATGGTATAAGATTCCAGATTACGAAACGTTAAATTTCACCATTGGAATCAGCTTAAAAAACTACACAATTAAGTTCCTTAAAGTTTTTCTCTATCTTAAACGGAGGATTAGGAAAAATTAATTTTTCACTTATTATCTAATATTTTTTGATGAAACTTGATATTTAGCTTCATGTGGTTGAGATCCATACATTTGTGCTAAAAAAGCATAGTTTATGTGTTTATCATGGCAGCAAACCTGCATACTCTTTTCCCATGTTAATCATATGGAGATTAGGCAAACTCCTTTATTTATGGACAGATGTTGATGAAAGTTGGTATAAATGTTAAAAATAAAATTTTTGATGGTATAAATGGCTACTTTCAGTGTTCCTCACAGCAGCAAACCTACTCACTCTTTCCTATTTTAATCTTATGGAGAATAGGCAAATAATTCCCATGTTTATCGACAGATTTTGACCAAACTTGTCATATATTATAATTATTATATTATTGATTTGGAAATTCGCTGAGTACGCAGGTCTGCTGCGACGGGGGTATTATTATTATTATATTATTGATTTGGAAATTCGCTGAGTACGCAGGTCTGCCACAAATTACAAGTTAAAAATTATAGACTACTAGCTAGCTTGAATCACTATCATTTTCAAGTTGGCTAATATAATTTGAAAACAATCAATGCAAACCAGCTTACCATTTAAGAATTAATTACTACCTTCATTTCTTTGTTGAAAATTCATTATTGATGATGGTGGATTTATGCTATTTAGATTTTTATTGCGGACATTTTCCATCATGATTTATTTAAGACAAAGTTTTACGACGTTTCGGGATCTGGAATCTGATCCTGTCCTCAGGTGAACTAATATCTAAAACATAACACAATCAAAGCTTTTTAAACCTTAAAGCTTTAGAAGCGTTTTAAAGTTTAAGGGGCTGTCTTTGAGCCTCCGTGACGAATGGACGTGTTATGTTTCATATGTGTGTAATGGTTAGTGAATTTTTTTGTTTGTAATCTTTTTAACTGATTTAAACTTTTTGTTCTCAGCTTTATGGCTCCAATGTTAATCTTATGGAGGATAAGGAAAAAATAATATTTCACTGATTAACCAATATTTTTGGATAAAACTTGATATTTAGCTTTATGTGGTTGGGACCCATAAGTTTATGCTAAAAAATAATAGTTTATGTGTTTATCATGGCAGCAAACCTGCATACTCTTTTTCCATGTTAATCATATGGAGAATAGGCAAACTCCTTTATTTATGGACAGATGTTGATGAAAGTTGGTATAAATGTTAAAAATAAAGATTTTTGATGGTATAAATGCCTACTCTCAGTGTTCCTAATAGCAGCAAACCTACATACCCTTGCAAATGATTCTCATGTTTATTGACCAAACTTGTCATATTATTATTATTATATTATTGATTTGGAAGTTCGCTGAGTACGCAGATCTGCTGCGACGGGGGTATTTACTTAAGTAGGCACAACAACGGAGGTAGTATTTCGCAATTTTAAATTATCTGAAAATGTTACCTCAAGAAAATGTATGGATTAGAAATAAAAATTTAGTTATTATTATAACTTACAAAAAAGTCAATTTTATATTCAAAGTGTTTAGTTGTGTTTAAAAGGTTCTTGCATTTGAGCTATGATTTTTGTTTTGAAAATCATAATTTGTTGTTATTTTGTTCTAGGTACTCCACGTAAGACACGAGCTTCCCAGAAACGTGAAAACCACAAAATCATAAGTGGAAGAGTTTTTCAAGGATTATTACTACCAATTACTCATGGTATTTCAAATAAACACACAAGTTAATTATATTGTTGTTTTATTGAACATATACCTAATTATATTTACTCGTTATGTTGTTAACGCAACATTTTATTGAAATAAATATTCTATCAAAAATACATAACGTGAACATATTTTGTTTACTGATATTGTTCAGTTTTGCAATGTAACCCAATGTTTAGCAAAACAAGAAATGTTTGAGAGGAATTGGTAACAATGAATGATTCATGTTTTAAGGTCCTGAAACTATTGAAAAACATGTTACAGTAGGCTTAAAACCAAGGGCTAGCTATTGGTACTAAAAACATAGGAGGATATTACAAATTGATAAAATATGTTATAAATTTCTAGTTTAAACATATTAATCTGTGTTTGTAGTGAATATGAAGATATCATACAGTTCATAATATCAACCAAATTCTAGATCAATCTTAGAAATTCTTCAAATAATCGAACAGTAGTAAGATACGTGTACTTTATATAAAATATTTATTAATTCGTAAAAGTCATTCATCTTCTAAAGTAGATACAAAATATTTAAGCAAATATAAAAAAGCTTGATCATAGTAATATTAATATTTGGTATGAGTAAAGCAGACTGATATATAAGAACCATTTTTTACATCTGAAATGCCATTTCAGCGTTTCTTTAGCTCAAACTACATTGATTAATTTATCTTAATAGTGAAAGTAGAATGTACGAGAATAGACAATTGAAAAGACTAGTTTCAATAGTTTAAAAAGATAAAAATAATGCTCATTGAAATTCAGGTTGGATTATTTTCAGATAAGCAATAAAGTGTTGGCGTCGTAACCTAACCAGAACGCCTGACTCATTCAGTGACTATCAGCTTTTTGTCCAGTCAGCGAAATTCCAAGACAATTAGTAACTCCAGAGAAATCAAAATATCTTTATTCCGTCATTATTGATAATTCTCCAAGTTTATTGAAGCCTTTTTATTTATTTCATAAGATTTCATTTTCAAGATCAATGAAAATGTATTTTAAAAATTAAAAAAGAATACAATTTATAAATTATGATTTTCATTATGTTTTTTGTTATTTAATTTGTTATTTGTTATTTGTTATTTTTTTGTTAATTTTCATTATTAAACTATTTAAACTGGTGAAAATTTTATAGTGGAAATAGCCCAGAATGGGGAATGATAATATAGCCATTTCTAGAGACAAAAAGTAAGTGGTAAAAACATTGACGTCTTACAGATTAATTTTTACTATGAGAGAAACCAAATGAGATAATAAAATATTTGGATTTTTATATAACATGGGATATTCGATTTCAAATGTTTTGTTTATAGGATGGTAATTTATATACGAATTAGGTGTATTTTAGTGGAATGCCCTAGAGGGTAATTGTTTTAAAATGTACAAATAGAAAACTGTCAGAGCCAGAAGTGACCCCTGCACCCTAATTCTTATCATATGTAATCAGCTATTTGATCCTAACATGCTTTTGTTGTTCTACCCTTTGTTCCATTATCTAGTACGGAAACACCGGGCGACACTTGTGGTTGTAGTCCTCATTGTATCCCTCCGGACAGACGATGGCGGGGGTGTCGATGATGCGGTCGGGTCCGAGTTCCAGCATGCCCGGGGCTGGTGGTGTGGGTCGAGGGTCGAGGGACGCCGCCGCCGTGGAGTGTTCTTGAGCCGGGGCCAAGGTCGGACCTGCAGTGGCGATGCGGAGTCTGCTGCTCATCGACTTGAAAAACATCGCTTTCTCCGAGGTAGCGCTAAAAAGAAATATTTTGGTTAGATTTTGAAAAATTTGGATACAGTACTTCCATAGCTAAGAGTATTGCTGTAACCGTGGGATTGGAATTACATTAACAGTTGATTTGACTATAACGAAACTGCCAAGTACAATCAAGATAGAGTATGGAATAAAACTTTCAGTCTTAATAAGAATGGAAGTTCAACAACCACCAAATCAATCAGGGTAAGAGATTGGATTTTAGGCTTCATCAGTATCAACCATTAACGTTTAGTCACATAAAAAATAATGAAAATTTGCTTGGATGATTATTGGCCCACACGTAACAGATGGGCAGTCGTAAAAGATTGTTGAGGTATCTAAGTAAAGTGGTAGTGGTCGTCTAAGAAAATAAATACATTACAGTTATTTATTCGCTTTTTCATTCCAAACTTTTTTTAGTTAAAACGCTCAATTATACTTGATATTTTTCAATTATCTGATTTGAAAAATAAAATAGTGTAACTGTTTAATTTCATAAGCCTTTGAATATGTCTACAAAAACCAGGTTTTCACAATTATCGCGTGTTCAATAATGGTGTTAAAATTAACACTGTGCATAAGGGGGCAATATAAAACGCAATATTTAGCCACTGATATACGTTATGGGATTCGAGCAACATAAAATGTAATGTAAAAAAGATATAAACTGTAAAAGAAATCATCATCTCTCTGACTGGTATTTGCCACTTCGCAGCTCGAAACAAGATACATTAAACCGGTCACTGTCCTGGTAAGTTGTTTGACTATCCTCTGTGACGACCTTTCCTTTCAAATTGGTTCCCAAATGTCTCCACTGAATGCTTGACTCCTGGTAGAGGTGTCGTCTTCTCTACACTGTACATCTGAGAGGGGTGCTTTGGAGAAGAATGACTTGAGTGTTCTCAAGGTGTGCTGGATGCTAAGGTGTGCCTCTACCTCTTCAAGTGAAATGTTGAGGGCTCTCTGGTATAGACCTTGTCCATTCGCTTGCATTTTCCGGTAGACTCGTGGAGAGGGGAGGTGTGCATGGACCCCAGGGTGTCTTTGACCTCAACTGTCCATCACCTGTGTGATGCATTAAAGACAGTGAGGTACCGTAGCAGCGTGACTCCTGGCCACAGGTTGGCCAGAGGTGAGACAACTCATGATCTGAATTGGTTCCGATCCAGCAACCTTTGACTTGCTGGGCCAGCGCGAAGCCCCAGCGCTACAGTGTGGTAGGTCTGGGTTCCGAGTCTTGATCTGGGTTGGTCTGGATGTTCTCCAAAGAATTAGGTAAACGACACACATTCCTTCCCTACTCTTACGAACCCCTTCTTACCTGTAGTTGTACAGTACTCCACAGGAAGACGTACTTAGTCGCTTTGCTGGGGTCTCTAAATCTTTCAGCATCCAATATCTAACATCAAACATCTGACTCAACATCCTTTTCATACACTTGATAGATTAGGGTGTAGACCAAGAAACTCTCTGGTGCAGACTAAAAGAGGGTGCGAACTTAGGCTTCAAATAGCCCATAGGCGAAAAAGCCCACTAACAAAGTTGAGTTGATTATAATCCATCTAGTGAAACCAGCTCGAAGAAACTTGGTTAGAAGATTTAGTCAGAAAGATAATTGGGAGATGAAATACTTTTTAACACTCAATTCACGTCTGACAGGTAATTGGGATGTTAATTAATAATCTGACAAATGAATGGACTTGCTTATGTCAGAACTAAATACAAATCAATCTCGCATCTAATTTATATAATATCATATATTTTTAAAACTGTGCCATAACACAGTTTTGTTTTTAGTTTAATAACTTTCTTGTATAAAGAATTTTCTTGTTTAAAGAAATATAAGATGAACACAATAAGCAATGTATACAATGTAACAAGCAATGATTACAGAAACAAATTGAACGTTTTTGACAAATTTAAATGAATCCAAATTTTCCCCAAATATGAAGAGTTCAGAGATTGAAAAATCAATAATCAAACTCCACCAAAATTCAAACAAAAATTATAGCTGCGACAAATGTTTATGGTGTCACAAAGTGCTTTGCGAAACCGCCGCCATTTTTTTTTAATTTTTCTACATCTCAAAAATAAGACGATAACGTTCTTGGTAGTTTTCCCGATTACGGCTTAGTTTAGCTGAAATCCGCCATTTTATATCTCTTTTTTAATAATTTATACTTTTAATACCCTTCTCATATTTTCATGAATATTGGGTATATGTGTTTAATTTTTAGTTGAAAAAGTACTTGACAAACTTCTGTTAATTAAACGTTAAGGATTTAAAAATACTGCTTTTTAAAATTTTCAAGGCTAGTACCTGAACAAATTTTTACAAGACATCACATTTAAACTGATTTTCGATCCAAACCTTGTGACATTTTAATTATAAAAATCAGTTGGTACATACAAACTTGAGCTTATTTAAACATATTGAAAAAATAATAATTACTCTACAAATGTGTTTATAAAGAAACGAATTATTGAACTTTATGTATTTGGAATAACAATTTTATACTAACTACTCATTAATGATTGTTTACATCTTTCTCACATAAATTAATGACAAAAGTTGTCAAAAATAATTAACATTGTTGAAGCATATGATTTAATAAACTACCTGTTAATAAATTGTTATCGTGGTTTGGATGGACTAAAATAATAAAGCTATTAAAATCACAGCTTAATTTGATTTATCATGATTTTAATCATGATTAAACATGATTTTAATTCAAATCGATTTAGTTTAAACTGTTCTTACAAACAAACACCAATAACCAAATGAATACCAATACCAATTTACATAATAAGTGGTTTCTTTATAAAAACATTTTTAGAGTAATTTAGATTTTTTTGAAATTTTAAACAATCAAAAATTGTCATTTACCAACCAATTTTTTTAAATTCAAGCGTCATTATATTATGATTACATTGGGTTTGAATAGATTTGATGTCTTGTAAAGATTTTATTTAGGTACTAGTTTTAATGTAAATTGACTTTAAAATTTTAAATGACCGCCATTTTAACATTCTTAAGTCTATACAAGTTTATGATTAAAAAACCATCAAGTTATAAGATCACACATAAGGGGAAATGATAAACAACATTTTGTCAAATAGTTCAAACTTAAAATAAAACACGTGATACCATTAATGAAAATATCTAAAAGGGTTTACAAAAAATTAACTGCTTTCAATAAATCACGGCTGAAATCCGAAATAAAAATTGTCGTTTTAAATTTATTTTTGTACCTATATAGAATTGGGTACTGGAAAGCATAGCACAGTCTTCATACTATACTTACTTGTACTTTACTGTGCTTTGTACTTTATAGTATACATATAACAATACTTTAAAAATTAGGCCATTAGATTATGTCTATTATCTTACTGCTTTACTTCATTCATAATCATGTACTCGTAACACACCTGTGCCTTCCCTTCTCCGTCAAGGTTTCTTTCCTCGTGGTCACCACTTCCACAGGTCTTCCCTCTCTGGACTTGACCCTGGACACTTCTCTCCACATGGGAAACCCTCCACAGTCATAGTGGGTCTTAATGATGGTCATCTCCGTCCACGGATCTTCCTGGATCTCCTGAGTACGGCGTTCCGGGTAGAAGACCGGAGACTCCTGGGCATCCTCTGGATTATCCCTCGGGAACATGGGAGGGCCATCGACCAGGAAGGGATTGGCCGACACCGTCAGTAACGTCACGGAGAGAGCAAGGATCCGCAGAAACATCGGGGAGAAATCCTTCTAAAAATATATCCAGTAGAATAAATATCCCCCTCAAACACTTTTTTTTTACTAAACGTGTTTTATTAAAATGCGTAAAAGAGTGTGTTAGTTACAAAGTAAAAGAAATAACACAGCTTGTGTCACTGTTTGAAGGTGCACTGAGGAAAACTAGTGGTTCATATCTACCATAGAGGATGTGGTTTTGACACGAACAAGATACTCTATACGTATTTTAAAATTATTGTAATCTTTTAAAAAGTAATTAAGTAACCATCATTCTCATATTTGAAATATGCTTATGACCATCAAAGTTGAAACTACATTTTTTTGTAGAATATCCTTTATTTTCTACATTGTTATTTAATAATATATATATTAATACCTTTATTGAAATATGATTAAATATTTTGCAATTGTTGCACTCATATAAAAATAGGGGTTAATGAAAAATACAATAATTATCTTCCATTTGTCAATTTAGCCTTTATTAAATATGTGGACTAGAAACATTTCGGATTTTCTGGGTTATAAAACGTAAAAATAATCAAAATAACTAAAAAAATCTAATTTTTTTACATAGGAATGATTAGATAACATTAATAATTACATTTATGGATATGTAAACCCCAGACAATAAAAAACGGACAACTAAAACCTCCCTACAACACGATAAAATCCCTTGAACCATAATGGTTTTAAATTTATGTATTTTATATTTTTTTTCATTATATCTACATAAAATGTCCAAATATCATGTTATAAATTTACTCTAATGATATACTTACCTCTTCCAGAAATCGCAACGAAATGATAGTTTTGTATCAGGGCGACTAAATTTAGAGATGATCTTGACTGTCTGTCAACTACTACTGATTGACATCCATCCAGCAAGAGCATTGTTTATGCAGAATACGTTAATCAAAACCAATATGATTATTAACATAATTAATGCATGTATAGACTGATATATAGGGTAAATTACTTAGAGGTCAACACATTTTACAATACTACAAAGGTTTCAGACGTCCAGTTTTTTTCTGCATTTTCACTTTGTTGCTTATTTATACAAGACGTGTCTAATGAATAACGATATTGACGATGCGTTTGAACAAGTGTTCATGCTTCGAGCGCCATTGACCGACAGCTGTTAGTGTAAAAATATTTATCTTCAAAATTCGGTTAGTCTCGTGTAAACAAAGTCATAATCCTCATTTCTGTTATTTCTGTTTCTCCGGAAGGAATTGAGACATGACAAACTATAACAACGAACTGCTAAATTCCTATTCGAAATGGGAAACCCTGTACTGCAACTTATAATCTTCTTAATCATAATAAGTATGTAGTATAATATATCTATAATATTATAAAGAAGAGGTGTTTGTTTGTGGGTTTGTTGTGGCAAGTAGCGTTTACTTGATTTAGTTCAGTGCTTTCCGCGTTGGAAAGCACTGAACTGACTGGTTTAAAATTTTACACAAAGGTCTTAAACTCATGCAACATATAGTCACATTCATTTCCTTAAAATCCCCTTGGGCTACGCCCAGTAAACGTCATAAGTTTCAATGTTCACATTTTCAAAGAATGAACATTTAAAATAATTGAATGTCAACAGCTGTGAACACAACATTTTGAATTGTGAATTTAACAGTTCGGAAAAAAGAAGAAAGAGCTGCCGTGACCGTCCTAGGTTTCAATGTTCACATTTTCTAATGTCAACATCTGTTTACACTAGGGAAGAAGAAAAAAAGGAAGTTCAGTTTTATAGATAACCTATTGGATTGAAATTAGTGATCTAATTATTAGTTTGAAACAGTGTAATGGTAGAAACTAAGTTTTTTCCAGATACCTGCCTCTATTACGTTAATCCTTATCCTTTCCCAATATTTCACGGGTGTTACTTTGTCATGTTGTAGACACTCGTTTTTGTTTTTGTAAACAATAAAAAAATAGTTCACACTAATTTAAGTGTGTCAGTACACCTCTCAGCCTTTTTTATCCGTTCGAAGAACGGGTACTTTGGCCATATAAAATAAACGGTATAAGTGGACTGACACATACGCTCTCCTACTACAACCTTTAATAAAACTATCATTATCTTTAAGCTTCATCTAAATTCCATTTGAAATTTTCAAAAATAATAAACCAATTCATAAAGTAACAGCAAGAGAATTAATTAAATTAATTTTTGGAACCCTACTTTTTGAGTGGGTTTTGTTTGGCGATGTTTCCCTACACGGCATACCAAGTTTTATGGGAAAAAGTTAGGAAATAAAGAAGATATAGATTTTTAATATCCTTCATAATAATACAACTACCAGGAGACAGCTTTGCTGAATGATATGAAATGAATGATACATGTTTATTTCTTAGTTAGTTTTAATTTAGCTGAAGTTGTGGATAGTTGTGAGGGATTGTCGGTGGATGTAGTGTTCTCTTGCGCAAAGACAATCCTCTTAATTAGACGAATTCGTAATTCAGAGGCCGTGGTTCGGATTCCACGTTAAACTGTAGGTCCATTAGTTTCCATCGGCTGTTGGGCTATTAATTAACAGTCCCGTTTAAGGAACATTTTAGCCTTAGTCAGTAACAAAACTACAAGATCGAGCCACAATAATCATAGTATTCATCGCCATAGTAATCCTCATTCATACTTGGCTTAAAATACCTATATTGTAGTTTGGTTGCCATTTCAATGATCTAATCTAATCTAATCTTTCTAATCTAATCCATAAGATTACTGTTAGCCTGTGGTCAACTGATTGTATTAGATACGGAATTAAGATTGAAATATAAGAGGGAAATTTAATTTACACCAATTGGTTTGTTACATTGGCTTATTCATGCAATAGGGTCTACAATGAATAAGTTTTCTTTCAAAACGTGAAAGATTTTGGAAATACTTTTCTCTGTTTTTATTTCACCCCTTTGTTTGAACAATTTGTTTACTAATTTTATAATTTCCATAGGCCTATATTACATATATAACACAAATATGCAAAATCTTTATTCATATCCTACATGGAACATATTTTCGCCATCATCTTCAATCAACAACAGTCAACAGGTTGTAAAGAAATGTTTTGATTTGTATTGTTGACATTTTAATAAGCTAAATGTTGATTTGTTATATTTAAACTTAGTACTATAAGAAACACGCGATTTGACCGAACATTAAACATATGTAGAATTTATTTTTTGTTCAGAAATGAGTTATTTAAAAACAATTGTTGAACCGTTTATATATATATATATAACAATTACAAAAATGTGAGTAGGAAGAGGAACACGTTTAAAATTAATGGGTAGTAAAATTTAGTTTGAATTCAAGTATTTGTTAATTATAATTTCTTCACTGCTGGAAAACGTTTTGTATTAAAACGAAAATTAGCAATCAAGACACTCATTTATAGTCATTTGTCATTTATGAAGAATATATATAAGTGTGATTCAAGTGCGGAATGTGATTGAGATATTTCAATATGTCAATACACAATAAAGGGAAAAATCCGTACCAATCCATAAATATACAGAAATTATTTCTAAATATAGTCAAAATGTATTTTAATCGTATTATTTCAAACACTAACTGAACCCAAAACAATGTAAATTAGTGGGGGTTTCAAATTTTTTACGAATAATTCTTAGATTTGTTGCTGCTAAAACGTTTATAAAATACTCAGACATTCGTCAACAACGGAATACCATATGAAGTAAGAAACAAAAGATTTCTTTGCACAGAGATTTCCCACTCGCAAAACAACTTAATGAGAAAAGTCAACATTGAAGGAAGGTCAATGCCAGTAGAGGGGGGTAAGACGAAATGGGCAATGCACTAAAGAAGTGACTGTCAGGTTAGTGCTCTGTTGGAATGTCAGCGATTTCAGCTGTGCCTTGTGTCATCTGGGTCTGCTTCATCTCACTCCTCACTACTGGCTCCAGATCTACGCCTTCCGAGACTAACAGAAGCTCCATGGTCGACTCTCCCATCAGGTCCTCGGTCACTGTACCGAGGGTCTGGCTCGAACCTGACTCCATCGTTGTAGCACCCGTCAGCGCATGTCCCCCGGGATACCGCAGAGACAGGCTAGGACGATGTCGGGAGGCATTTTGAAATGTGAGTTACCTTCTGGTTTATCTTGCTTCGAATGTTTTAATGGAATAAATATTTCAATTTCTTGAGAAACCTTGTTTTCTTTAACCCAACATTGAAGTATTGTGAGTTTAATACGATGGAGGAAACACCAAGCAAATTCTTTATGATTGGCTTAATTTTACAACAGAAAAGATATTGAAACTAAAAAATCAAATATTTAAATGCAGTTTTAAAAGATTAATTGTAGTAACATGAATCAAGTGCTATTCATAAATAAAATACACTCATGCATACGCTGTACTTTTGAATTAGAAATTAAAGTGAGGATGAAGGCATGATTAGGCAATTTTTTGTCTACACTCCTAACGATTTTGTGATCTTCATTCAAAACTCAATCAAACCCCACTCTTTGTTTTCATAGACTTACTTCCTCCAGTGAGAACAAATGTCATAAATATCTTAGTATTTCCATAACTTTGTGAAATTACTATTTATTTATATTTATAAAATTGCCCAATCATGCCTTCATCCTTAATTTCATTTCTAATTCAAAACTACAGCGTATGCATGACTATATTTTTTTATGAATTACATTTAATTTATGTTACAAAAAAAAACTTTTACAACTGCATTTAAATATTTGATTTTCTAGTTTCTATATCTTTCCTGTTGTGAAATTAAGCCGACCACAAACAATTTGCTTGGGGTTTCTACCCATCTCACTTCTATCCTCTTTACTTCGTATGGTCAGTTGCTCTCACCCAGATTGCCCATCAGTTGCTCCCTATCTCACTTCTATCCTTTCAGCTTCGTATGGTCAGCCACTCTCACCCAACTTACCCATCAGTTGCCCCCTATCTCACTTCTATCCTTTCTACTTCGTATGGTCAGCCACTCTCATCCAACTTACCCATCAGTTGCTCCCTATCTCACTTCTATCCTTTCTACTTCGTATGGTCAACCACTCTCACCCAACTTACCCATCAGTTGCTCCCTATCTCACTTCTATCCTTTCTACTTCGTATGGTCAGCCACTCTCATCCAACTTACCCATCAGTTGCTCCCTATCTCACTTCTATCCTTTCTACTTCGTATGGTCAGCCACTCTCATCCAACTTACCCATCAGTTGCTCCCTATCTCACTTCTATCCTTTCTACTTCGTATGGTTAGCCACTCTCATCCAACTTACCCATCAGTTGCTTCCTATCTCACTTCTATCCTTTCTACTTTGTATAGTCGTTCACCCACCAGAACCATGACGTTAATGGTAGGGCCTAGTGATCACTTTCCTTTCGGTACCTAGGAATAAGCCTCGGTTGACCTGCCTCCACAGAAAATCTTCCCGTGTCGGGGTAATGATCCCGTTTTCAAAATTCCTCTTACCAAGACAATTTTTTATTTTATTCGTTTAGAACGGCTTTTTAACTGAATAAGAGTTGTTTATGGTTTTCTTGTACGTATTATATCTATATATTTAATACGTTAGGCATATTTTTGTGATAATTGTTTTGGAGTGGTGGTGCTACCCATCACCATGTCGAAGGAAGTTACCGTGGACATGGAAAAATATGTGGTCAAAGACGCGATTTTACTTTAGACTTAATATGCAGGTACTCACCAACGATTGACAAATCAGCTGTTTATATATGGAAATGGTAGATACGAACGAAATAAACACAATACTATAGCCGAATACAGCAATCACCCTTCCGTAAAGTATTGGCTGGAGCTCAAACAAATAAAACGATTTTCATACCACGATTTTTACATATGCGCTCATCCCATATCTTGTTACCGTTCAGTCTCCAGCACAAACAGATCCAGATTATTGTGGCATTTGCTATGACCATAAACAAATCACAGGGCCAAAATTTGGGTAAGGTTGGAGTAGTTCTCCCAGAACCCATGTTTGGTCACGGACAACTGTATGTCGCAGCAAGTAGAGCCCGATCCTGATGGACTTAAAAGTCTACATAAAAGATCGAGAATACCAAGGCCGACTTTGTCGAGACAACCATGTTTATACTCGTAATATTGTTCATGGAGAGATTTTATAAGGTTTAATAATAATATAATTTTTTTATCATAATTAAATTGACTTGATTTTTTTTAAATATCAAGACTTGAGATTAACTGCCTACACGCATTTTAGTACTTTATCTGCGCCAGGTACGCTAGGATACATAAAAGTATTAAATCCATTTCTGATTTTATAAAATACATGAACTGTCAGAATAGGAGATTAATTTATTTGATATGATGAAATTGTATGAAAACATTGCATATTGATGCTAAATACCTTTGAGATAGTTTAAAATATTGTGAATTTTATACTGGACTATTAGCTGAATCTAAAAGAAGTAAAATAGACGCCATGAAATTCCTATATTTAGTAAAAATTGGAATATAACAAAATAAAACAGATATGGTTTGATAAACAACAAACATAACGTAGAGTGATATCAAGTAAAATAATGACAAGGGTTAGAAAAACATAAAAATCAGTCGTGTATTTCAAACTATAATGTACAAATGTCTAATTTCAACATAGTTTAGGGGCCGTAAAAACGTTCAAAGTTTTATTTTACAATATTATACACTAAATTACTTAAAATCAATTTAAAATGTTATACAATTATAAAAATCGCTGTCATTAGTTTTGTATTTTTGATTCCAGTTGTCTTCTTAATTCAGCCATTCTGGAACAAGATAAAATAAGCGTTTTACATAAGCAAGCTATGATAAGGTAATAAGTGAAGACAGAAACCTGTTACGAAGTTGTGTGTACACTTAAAAAATTAATATAGGTTATTTACTTCCCTTTGGAAAATAACTAAGAGCATAGATGTGTCTACAGAGAACGCTTTCAGTTCCTCTAAACAGCTGTCCTTATAACCGAATGATGTCACCTTTTTACAGTTACGCCGTTACAGTTTTTGCGTGACGCGAATTGCTAACACCCCCCTCGTGTAAAAAAATCATGTCTAAAATGTCGTTTGGGGAGAAGTATAAGCTTGAAAATGTCCTTGACTTTTTATAGTAGTTATTTTAAACAATTTTACTTGTTTAACATAACTACTAACCCCTAGTGTAATATGCACCTTTTATTATAAAATGTTTAGCAAAAACCCGTTCGTTAAAATCAGTACAAATAAATTTTTGTTAGTTCGCCAGTGACCTTCACATTCAGCTATGTCATGCCACCACACCAGTCAGCTGATTGCTACTTTCACAGTACAGCCAACCTGAAAATCAGAGTGCCAACTGATCAGCGCAAATCTTAGAATAAATCTGACTTTGAGATTTTAGATATTTATTACACTACTTAAAATGGACGTATTAACATAATTAAGAAATTAATGAATAACTACATGGGAGAATGAGAAACAATAAAATACGTTACTAAACACAAATGATTTCAAGGTTGGTAATACTACAATTTGAGGTTTCAAATGTTACACTTGAAAATGTTTACCATGTTATGCTATTTGCTTTGTATTTAATAATTATTTAAACATACATAAATTTCATAAATGAGCTTTATTATACCCAAATGGTCATTTTGCGAAAATGCCAAAGGTAAAATGTTAATATATTGTCTCCTAAGTTACTAAACTAAACTGTTAAGTAATTATTTTCAATTACAATAAAAAATATTAAGTATTATCATTGGCTACTGTTTATCGTTCTTAATGACCTTTCGACTTCACTCTGATAAACACGTGTCAGTACAAACAAAATAACCCAGCTTATCTTGAATTCTATTTATCAAATCAAAGAAAAAAGTTGTAATACCAACCAAATGGTAGAGTAAAAAAGTATTCGGTCTATGTTGAAGGAAGTCGTATTCTTAAAAAAAGATTGATATCAGCATATGCTAAAAGCATATGGTAGCATATGACAGCATATGATAAAACGGAAGTGTAGTTAAAATGAAACGTTTTCTACTTTACGTAGTTGCAATATAGCATTTTGGTAAGTTTATCGATTTTTAACTCTATTTGTGATACACATTATTCCAAATGTATCTGGTAGATACTAAAAGAGATTCGTTATTTTGGTTGAAAACCTTGTTAAATATAATAGAGTTATATAAATAGACGTAAGATTGTATAAATATTATTTTAATCAATATATTATGTAAAACTAGTTATTTGAGTTACATAAGAAATAAAATCAATAATGTTATTCACAACTTGAAATCACAAATAATTTTTTAATCATTTTTGTTTCTGATTAAATGAACTACTTTCCATGCTTTATGAGTAATATTAAATGTATTAAATTAAATATAAAATATAACAACCAAAGAAAGAGAAAATATAATTAGTCAGTAACTGAACAAGTTTAGTTGGATGAGATTATTAGTCCAGTATAATCCCAGTAATAATGTAGTCAAGTATTGTTAAGTAGTGACCATTTCCTCTAGTAAATATCCCATACAACATTGGTTTTCATAAAAATTTTGATTTAGGTTCTAATTACCTTCTATATCGAAATTTACCCTGTGCTGGGGGGTGCTTTTTCCCATGGGGTAGATGCCACCTCTTATTGAGGATGAAAAATTTTTAATTAAAAATAAGACAAGAAATTGATATACACTAGCTAATTTATCAACTTTTGTTCAGTGAAGTTTTTTTCTGAAATTTTTCAATTTATTTTATATATTCTCAAGTAAATTTTTCGGTTTTCAGGATTCTCACGTTTCTAGATAGTTTATTTTTTTAAACATCTTGAAAAATATACATTTATTTGAGAAACCTGTAGAGACTAAAACTGTAGTGTTCAAAAAGAAAAATATGGTGCATTTATAATTTTCAAATACTCTAGTCAAACCGAGTTATTGCTTGTTGAAAGTTAATTAATATTTTTAAATGCTAAAATGGAGAGTTTATATGTACAATAACCGAAAATCCATGCATTTTCTCTTATAGAACCATTTTAAAGAACTTCTTCATCTTAACAAACTTCTTCAATGCTATTATTTTTTTAAGTTCCCAGCATTAAAAATTTGCGGGTTGTGAAGAGAATAATGTCGATCCCTTTTTTTTCGTTGCCAAAACGAGTATTAATCACTCCCTCCCTTCCACCTTATTAAAAAAAATCATTGCCACTTTACAATCCGCTTTATTTATGTTCTTGTTATATGTTCGGAGTATTTGAGTACCTAGTTTAAAAGTATATATTTGAAAAAATAAACTTGAAGTAAAATATTCTTTTCTTAATTTTACAACAAAATCGTGGTATCCTCTAAATAACTCAAAACTATTAATGATATGCGAAATTTTGTTGAGTGCAAATTTATTGATTTTCTTTTAAAAACGCTGGTGTTTTTATATTTTTGATGAAATCTGTTGAGCAAGATATGGCTATTTAAAGTTTGTAGGCCTTCGCACATTAACTTTTTTAAAAATAAAATTTGAACAATAAAATATATAATTTACATGATAAGCTTAAGTAAGCTCTTTGAAATTTCTACAAAATGTTTTTGTGAGACTTAGTTGCTTAACAAATAGGCAAGTTAAGAGAGAAAAACTAAAAGAATTTTGTAGGAACATGTAATATATATATATATTAAAAGATTGATACCAATGAACTTATATGAACTTATACCAATGAATAACTCGGTTTAAATTTAGCCTTTTGAAATAATTAACACAATATTCTTTTTCTAAAATACAAAACTGGTCTATATAGATTTTTTTATTAAGTGCATATCAAATCGGTTTTTTTGCCAGAAAACCGACAAATTCACTCGCGAATAAGCCGAAAAGTGTAGATGCCACCTCTTATTGAGGATGAAAAATTTTTAATTACAAATAAGACAAGAAATTCTGAAAAAACTTCACTGAAAAAAGTTACTTAAAATTTGTAAATTTCTCGATTTATCGATTTACATTCAATTAAAAGGTTTCACCCTATGAGGGGTGTTTGCTGTATAGGATGAATAAACAGTTTACACATTTTTTACCGTCATTGACTGGACTATATATTTCAAAATTCATTTTTTCACATTCATGGAAGACATTTTAATCCAATTTATATACAACTGCAAAGATCTTTCATAATGTTTTCATAAACTTGATGACCACTAAATTGTTATTATTTTACCAATAATTTAGATTGCAAACAACGTAGTAATACACAAATTGAACATAGATTATAAACTTAGTAATACACTAATAATAACACACTGTTATTATTATATACTTTGTTTAGTTTAGAAGTATTATTACAGTGCTTACAAAACAAAATAAAGCTATTATGCTTACTGGAAAACAAAAGGTATGAATTGTGTTTGAATGCCTGCTATATACTTTCAGAGATTTTGCTGCACGTTTACTTTTTTGAAATCCCAAAACAAAGTTTCTTATTAGGAATGTAAGTGGGGAAGGGGGTTTAAATTAACATAACAATTCAACATACCACGTGGCAATAGATTTAACTTATTTAGTTAAGAGTAATAAATAAAAGCATGATTACCTTCCTCCTGCCAGAGGTAAAAGATTGTTTTAGTAAAACGTTGGTTTTATTTCAGTATCTTTATGAAACTATCAAAAGTAAAAGAGTATTGAGCTTATAATTTTTATTAAAATATTCTTATTACAACTTAACTTAGTTAAATTTATTCATGAAAGTACGATGTTGACTTCAATTAAATACGGTACGAGGGCAGTACAAATTTGTTAATAATAATTTTACCTTAACAAAAATGTCCGGTGCTGTTGATGTACAGTATAAAGAAACCGAATGATACCGTGATTTACTAAAGTGGAATTCATTTTAAGTTTATAATTAACAGGAATTGTACAAAAAATAACTATCTCAATAAGATCCATGCAGTCTTAAAATGAATGGATGAAGTAAGGAGCAGAACATTTTTCAAACAAAAAGTGATTTTCATTATTTCTCTTAAGTGAGCGATAAAATTTCAATAATATACCTATAGGTAAACTGTGGTCATTGAATAATTGCATATTCCCTCTATTAACGTAAAACGTGACATATTGAACATAACACTACACCACAAATATACTCATCAGTAGAAACAAGTGATTTGCGTGTTTACTTCTGCCCAAGTCAACAAACTATTTCCCAACATTAAGCTTATGGAGTACGTTGAACTGTTTTAGTCAAGACAGTGTTTTGAAAATTACAAATGGCATTGTGACGAGAATCTCCATACTAATTTCCGCCACAGAATAAAAAATCAAAAGCCAGTTGGGGAGTAGTTTTAAGGAAGTCTTAACAAAATTCCTGGTTACTATTATTTTGTTACACTTGAAAAAAATACTTACTCTGCTAAAACTTTGGAAAAATTCCTTTGCATTTCATCTAGTTGTGAGCTTTCAAGGTAAGGGAAAACTGTTGAGGATTCAAGAGTCGTTGTTTCCGAAGAGGTGTCGTTTAACTTGGACGCGGCTGGAAGACCCTCAAGAGGGACACAAGCGGTACCGTTGGTATCCAGGGCGCTTCCTGGAGCACAGGACAGTGCGGGAACATTCACAGGGGGAACACAGTTGGTACTGTTTGACTCCGAGGTGTTCCCGGGTACACAAGGTAGCTGAGGAACACTCACAGGTGGCAGACATCCTGGGCTCGTCGAGTTCTGAGAGCAGTTGACGTTGTTGGTTATCGGAGGGAAAGTTGGAGGAACGTAAGAGATAAGGGTTAGATTCGCAACGTCACTAATACTGGTGATATTATTAAACTGGTTTATACGAGAAATAGTGTTGTTGAGGGTGGCAAAGGTGCTGAGAGGAGTGGAGGGAGACTTGCACATCTTGATCCTGACACAAGGGCGATAGCCCGTTCTAGTGAAGGGACAATCAGAGCTGGCACAACGATCAACCAGTTCGATGGATGGCAAACACATCTCTATCCATGAGCAGTTGAAGATCTCACAAGAAGAATGGTTCGTCACTGTGGTTGAAATGAACACAGTGGAGTTTGCAGATGGTGTGGAGTTTTCAGTTGGAGTTGAACTAGTAGTGACTTCCACAGTAGGTAGAGACGTAGTTGAGTTAGAATTCAAATCCGAATCAGTGGTGTTTGTATTACTCTTCACTGTCTCATTGAGAGGAATTTCTTCTATCCTGACTGTCACGTTTGCTGCTGCATGTTCAGTAACGTTCTCCACTTTGTTTGTACTTGTGACCACCCCCTCCTTACAAACTCTCATCCAGTACTTGTGCAAGTTGGACACTGTGGGATTGACGTTGTCTGCGAAGGAACTAAAGGTTGTATTGTTGTCTTCGAGGCACATGGTGATTCCTGCGGAGTGAACGGATACCTCCCCTGAAACGTTGGTAGTCGTAAATACCTTGATAGCTGTACAGTTTCCGGCAGTGCAAGACAACACTGTGACGTTGAGAGAGTCGTAGATGAACTGGTCCGTGGTGCAAGGAGTGACAGTGGAATTGTTTAATATGTAAACATTAGTAGTTTCGTTATTTGAAGTATTAATTGTTTGATTTTTGACAAAGCTGTCCAACACACGATGGTTGTAGCTGCGACCACCTAAACCACCACCGAACATTCCCAGAGGGATTGGGATA
The DNA here is from genome assembly GCA_023375725.1 of Nephotettix cincticeps. Classification (NCBI taxonomy): domain Eukaryota; kingdom Metazoa; phylum Arthropoda; class Insecta; order Hemiptera; family Cicadellidae; genus Nephotettix; species Nephotettix cincticeps. The sequence continues at coordinate 38,969,169 of CM041791.1, forward strand.
GGAATGGGAATCGGAATGGGAAGTCCACCCCATCGGCTTTTCTTATGCTGACCGAAGAAATTATTTCCATACTTCCCTGAGTAACCTGGGGAAGATCCGAAGAATCCAGGATTGTTGCTGAATCCAAAATTGTTTGGGCTGTAATGAGGACTACCTCCGAACCCAGAACCTCCATATTGCGAATTACCTCCAAATGGACTTCCACCGTAAGGATTCGACTGTCCGAATGGCGACCCTCCATAAGGATTTCCTCCAAATCCTCCAGAGTACTGTCCTGATCCCGAGTTCCAATTATTATTTCCTCCACTAGGATAAGAACCAAAACTACCTTGACCAAATCCTTGGTTGGGATAGCCACCATATCCTCCGGCATTCGAATAACCCTGGTAGTTCTGTCCTGGGTAGCTCTGATGTCCAGGGTAAGTCTGTCCTGGGTAGCTTTGTTGTCCAGGGTAGCTCTGTTGTCCAGGGTAGCTCTGCTGTCCAGGGTAGCTCTGTTGTCCAGGATATCCAGGTTTCTGCCCGTAGCTGGGGTTGTTGGCTGAGTACACTGGCGGTGCGTTGATGGGACGCCCTGGGTATGCCGGCGGTGCCTCATACCCTCCGTGGGCCCCGGTGTTACCATACCCTGGGTACGCAGGTGGCGGCCCATTGGGAGCACTGGCAACTGGGGCAGAAGCTTTACCCGGGTACGCTGGAGCACTGGGAATAACCGAACCCGCTGGTTTTTGTTGCACCTCAGAATTAACTTTGTCAAACCCAATAGGCTTTTGATTCCCTTGATTCACCTTTTCAAATCCTATCGGACCGTTTGTTTGTGGAACCGGTTGTTTCGGTTGGCTCTTACTATCGAAAGGGCTTCCTCGATAGTGAGTGTTTGTAATTGAAGTGCCATGTGACGACCCGTGAGAAGAACCAGCTCTCTCTGCCGCCAAGAAGGAGTCTACCTTCTGCGGAGTCACGGGCGGTGGAGGTTGCTTCTGCTTGAACGTCGTCGACCCCCCTCGCCGGCTGTTCCCGCTCTTCCTCCTAGTCGAGAACGTCTTTCGCGCATCGACACAGCTGATGGCGACAACGGCGATCAGCAACCCACACAAACACGTCGCGAGACGCATCACTGTTAACTGAGCTTTACCGCACTGTGGGACGATAGTTAACCTCACTGTGGCCCGAGTGATACTGATGTTGGTCCGAACTGGATATCCCCTCCCCGGACCTCAATGGACCTCGTCGTAATTGACCCTGAATGAATCAGTTCTAGAAACCGCCTACGTCACGCAGCACTTTCCTCGTTATACAACTCTCCCAACTCCCGTCACATGTCGCTGACCTCAGGCCAGTGGTGGAGACGTACTTCCTAGAAAGTTTTATACGTCTGAATTTAGATTATTTTGATCATTCACTTTTCATTTTTCTTCCAATGACTTTCAATGAACGTAAAACAAATTAGCTTGCATTTGTCGGTAATAATGTGCTACTAAATCCTTCATAGGTTAAATTCTTCCACTTTTAATATTCACCAAAGCTGGGTATATGCAATATGAGTTTTATCTAATACCAAGAGGCCTTGGTTGCTCAAAATACTCGTGTTTTGTCCATCGTCTTTATTTACTAGCGAAATTGCTTAGTATTGATTTGTACTCGTATATAGGTTTTTAAAGATTGTATCGCATACAAGATTTAATTGTAAATTATATTCTAAATCTATGGTTAGTGTTTGCTAAAAGTTTCGCTAAAACAAACGAATGATTTATTATTGAATTTTTTATAGAGACACATAACAACAACTTTTTGTATATTTTTAGATTCGTAATACCTCATAGAAAACTACATAGATAAAATAGTTTCGAACTATTTTTATATTTACGTGTCACAATAGAATATGTTAAAAAACATTTGAGGAACGTAGGCTATTGTATATTCGGGACCATATGTTTGAAGTCCGAGATTTGTCGAGCACTTTAAACATGGTCTAGAATATGCAAACCAGTTTCCACTCGTGTTTTAAAGATCCTTTTCGCTACACTGCAAAGAATAATTAGTTTTTAAATAAAAAGAAACATTGAACAGTTTTTTTATTGAAATTAGAAAAACAAATACCCCCGTCGCAGCAGACCTGCGTACTCAGCGAATTTCCAAATCAATAATATGACAATAATAGTACAAGTATGTGACAAGATTGATCAATCAATCATTGATTGATTATCAATACATGTTGATAAATTAGAGTATTTGCCTATTCTCCGTAACATTAACATGGGGAAGAGTATGCAGGTTTGCTGCTGTGAGGAACACATAAACTATGATTTTTTTGGGCATAAACGTATGGTTCCTAACCACATGAAGCTAAATACTAAGTTTCATCCAAAACTATTGATTCGTTAGGGAAATATTAATTTTTTCTTATCCTCCATAAGATTAGCATTGGAGCCCCTAAATACAATGTACTGTGTCTAAATTTTTTAATGTCTCGGTAACCGTTGGAGATAGAGAAGAACTGTAAGGAACAAAAATTTTCAAAATTACATATGAAAAACGCAAAAACCTCAATTTTTGACCACAAACCCCCCCCCCAAACTACCTGTTCCCATTGACCGATATGTCTGTAATGAATACAAAAAATTTGTAACATGCAAACTATTTACTTCATAACTGAATTGTAAATGTTATGAAAAATCAACAATTACAAAATGTAAACAAATAACATATGATAACATCTGAAACAGTAAAATATGTAATAGTGGTCTCCCCCTAAACTTTCGTGCGCAACATTTGTTCTGCGTGGCGTCTCCAAATTTGTCCGTTATCTATCTTGATGTAATAGTGAAGGTGACCATCTCTGCTTTGGACATTTCCGTAGCTCCATTTATATTTTCCAGAGTAGTTTCGGACTTGCACTCGCTCTCCTGGTTTGAAGTATCGCACTATTCCTTTGGGTTCTTTGGTTTCATTCTTGCTCTTAGGAAGAAGTAGACTTAAATATGTGCGAATCCTCCTATTGAACATCAGGAAGTAAGAGCTGTTCCCAGTTGAATTAGGAGCTTGACGAATTTTCATTAGCAGTTGGTGAAGCTTTTCTTCTAGTGTACCAGGTTCATCTGACATACAGTTGATAAGTTTTTTTATTGTTTGTACAAAGCGTTCGACCTGGCCATTAGATGAAGGATGATAGGGAGCCATCGTTTTGTGTATGGTTCCACATTTATCCAAAAAGGTACTAAATTCAGAAGAGGTAAATTGACGACCATTATCTGAGACTATAACAGTAGGTAGTCCAAAAGTGGTGAATATTTTACGCAGCTCTCTAATTGTCCAAGAAGATGTAACAGTCTTTGTAGGTACGACTTCCACCCATTTGCTGAATGCGTCCACCACCAAAAAGAAGTAATTTCCGTTGGTGGGGCCGGCAAAATCTACATGGATCCGATCCCAAAGCTTCTTCCCTATGGGAAATTCGCTATAACCCTAATTTTACATTGCATTTTACTTTGTTCATTAAAAAACTACCTACTTTTGTTAGAAACATAAAACTATAACGGGGCATGACTCTATATTTCGTTACATTCAAATTTAGATTATATGGATTAAATTGTTATTGGTGGAGTCTTACAATTACCAATAAAATATTAAATGTATGAAACATTATTACCATAATCCTGATACGGATATAGCTGTCAAAGCATTTTGTGACATATTTAAGATTCCATTAACATACATTTTCAATTTGTGTTTGCAGAAAAAACTGTTTCCCTGATCGCTGGAAGGTTTCAAAAAGTTAACCCACTAGTTTAAGAAGGGTGACCGTTCTATGGTGTGTAATTATAGACCAGTGGCAGTACTAAGTACTCCAGCAAAGATCTTTGAGTATATTCTTTACCAGGAGATATTTTTACAGTAAGCCACACGTTTCAGTTAACCAGCAAGGGTTTTTACAGGACGCTCTATTACTTCTAATTTAATGAATTTTTCTCATTTCATTTTCCGGCAATTTGACTTAGGTGTTCAAACTGATTTTATCTATACAGACTTCTACAAGGCTTTCGATAAGGTCGATCACATCATTTTGCTCCAGAAACTTCACAAGTTTGGGGTTTCTGACAATTTAATTAGATTTTTATCTTATTTAATTGATCGTAAACAATATGTTTCATTCCATGGTCATCTGTCAGGTCAGTATGACGTTCCAGTATGAGTCCCACAGGGTTCGAATCTTGGTCCTTTATTTTTATTACGTATAAAAAACGTAATAAAACGTAAAAAAAAAATCTTTCTACACGTTTGACATATATTATAAAGATCTCTGTATTTTATTTGATATTCAAACTTTGAGCTATAGCAGACAATTAGCTTCAATTTTATACCTAAGAAAAATAGTTACTGGCATAGTTAATGATAGTTTTACTCTTCAGATGATTAGTTTTTAAACTTCAACATATTATGGAAGATCAAATGCCTATTTTCCCTGAGACATTGTCGTACAAATTATATTATGAACTTCTCCTTGAACCATATGCTTAGAAACTACAATAATATCGTTGCCTAGAATCCTGATATTGACATTTTTTACTCTCTCCTCTTTTACATAGTATATGGAGAAAGTATTGTTTTCGTCAAAATTTTGAAATTTGAGTTGAGGGTAGATATATCCGATTTGGGGTCCTCTGAATAAAAAAAGAGGGTTTTGACGTGATGTCTGTCCGTCCGTGTGTCTGTGTGTGTGTGTGTGTGTGTTCCAGTTGGTCCGATTTAAATGAAATTTGGCAAGTATGTATATACTCACGGTATCTCCAGGTGTTTTTTCATTTTTTTAAATTTTTGATTCTTAAGGGTAGTTCACCCCTAAAAATCCTTAAAAAACGTGAAAAATCCAAATTTCTCAAAAACGGCTCTAACGATTTTGATTAAATTTTGATAGTTTATAGTGCACAACATACAAAATAATTTTACACTACCCGCATGTCTGTAAAAATGACGGTTCAAAAGCTATGGGCTTTTAAATGTCAAAAAAATCTAATTTTTTAATTTTCAGCAAAAACAATAAAAATAAAGTATATCTTGACTGGCACCATTGAAATCAGCTTAAAAAACTAAACAAATTAGTATTTTTAATAATTTGTCTACGTCTAACGGTTCCAGAGAAAAGTTAAATTTACTGTCCATGATAAACGCAGTACGTTGTCTGAAAGCGCCCAATGTTATTCTTATGGAGAATATTAAAAATCAATTTCTTCCTTATTTTCCAACCGTTTTCCATGAAACTTGGTATGAAGCGTAAGATCAAATCACCCAACAAAACCAACTTAAAAAGCTTGGTATTACCGGGGGGGGAGGGGGGGTTCCCACACAATTCGAACAATAAATTTAACTTTGTCTCTCTTGTTTTTATTTTCAGAAATGGAATGATTTTTTTTATACAGTAAATTATTAAATTATATTTATATAAACTTTGAAGAACATGATAGTTTTATTACAGATTGTCGTTTTTTTAAATTTAAGGGAGAAAGTATGTGTCAGTCCACTGATTTATCTGAGTGAGGACAAATTTGAGGAAATGGTTGCCACTATGTTATCAAACCACCAGTAGATAAGCAATGTTATTATTTTGAAGAAATTTATGTCATTCCACTATATGTTTTATATTCTACATGTTCTATTTTCTACTCATTATTGTTATTTTCTAGTTATCATAATTTTTGCAAGTGAACAGGAAGATGGACACTATACGAGAGTACTGTTTAAATTATTATTTTGTTATAATATTGTTTACTGTTATTTGAGATTTAATTTCTCTGTTGTAAACAATTAAATTGTGAATAAATAAGTAAATAAGTTTAATAATTATGGTACAAACTATGGATAGCTGTAAATTTACAACTAATAATTTATTAGATCTTTTGTAATACCAAAATAATAAAAAATGCGATAAAAACAAAAACGTTGCTTTTATACTACTTGAATATGTTCGATTTTATTTTAGTTAAAGACGTAAATTACTTGTGAATTTTATTTACTTACAGTCATTTTATAGTGTGGGAGGCTCCAAATAATACTTTATGATCACAAGATTTTCACACTTACAAGAGCGGTTGTTTAAAAACTTTTGAAACTGTCACACAACTTTGTACTTTAAAAACCCTTAAAACTTCTCATTAATCAAAACATAGACCCATTCCAACCCAAAATTTTCCTTTCCTGGTATTAAAACTTGGACACAATAAAAGGACACCAACAATCTTCGATATTTTTGAAGCTTTCATTTTCTTATCGCACAAAAAAGTTGTCTCTAAGTTTTTCATGAGTTCTGAAAGGTTGTTCGCGTATATGACACAACTCGGAGTCTTTATTTTCTTATCTGACATATAAAGATAACGTTTCTTGTTATCATTTTTGTTCACGGTGACATTTTAAGCTATGTTCTTTGTCATCAGCAGTTTATTTGAACTGCTTATTTGAAATAATAGTGATTTGATTTATGCCCGAAGACGTAATCATTTTTGAAAGATGATAAAATACCTCAGTTTCCTGATTGTGAACAAATTTGGCAGAGATGTCTATTTCTAATCATAAATTTATTCGGCAGAGTTCGAATATCAGTCTAATGGAGGTAGTTTTGGGGGAGGGCGTTTCAAAATATACGTTTTGGTGTTTCGCAAGCAATTTTCAATTGTTGTATTTATTTAATACCTATCATTATTAGAATCAGCTTTAAAAATTTAATTTTGAATCTTCGCTTTACGTAAATTGGTTACTGGCATACAGTATATAGAAACGAGTAAACTCAGTACGTTGTCTTTTGGAGCTCCAATATTAGGTTAGGGTTAGTTATTGGATTACAATAACTAACCCAATAGTTAATCTTGTGGGGAAGATGTTAACAATTTATATCTCGTTTATTATATAAAGTGACGTGTGGATGGGTGAGTGTGTGGGCCGCGCGCGTACAGCTATAAACCACCCCCAGATGCTCAATATAGACTTTGGCCTTGAACTCAGTGATAGAAGAAGATGATAACGATATCAGTATGATCATGGGTTGTTAAACCAAGAGCCAAGTTACTATATTGAAGGGTAAAATCATGGTCAACTGGAAACAAATTAAGTTCTCTTTGTAATTTGAGAGAAATTGAAACCACGTTCCACTTTGTAGCTATTTGTCCAGTTTTAAGTGAATTTAGATTTAAATTTTTACGCAAAAATGTCTACCTCGAACACAATTGTTATAGTTTTTTTAAGTGGAAAGGATCTACAATCGCTAACATACTTCTTCAAAAACGCTTGGCATTATAGATTAATTGAGGAATTTAGCAATTGACGTCTTAAATATTTTGTGTATACTTGTAGTAAGGTCTTAAAGTTTTTGCTTGGTTGTTCAATGTATTGATCATGTTTAATAATTTTTATTTATAACGTAATAGTTCATCGTATTATTTTCTGATTAACACTAATGCAATTGCACTATTTAGGCGTGCCAACTCAACAGATGCCACTATGGCCATTGCTGTTTACGACCAAGGTTTACTGTTCCATGCGTGGAGAAAACGGGTTTTTAGGAAATAAAGCACTTTTTTATGTCATTACAAAGAGCATTGCTTCGGTGTATTCAATTTAATAGCTTCTTGGTTAGCATTATACGTGTTGGTTTTAGTATAGGATGAAGTAAAAACTCATGTCTTCCAACACTACTTAATATATTTAAACTTATATTGTAATTATATAGAAATGGTAAATATATACAAAATTTTTTAAATCTTGATCATTGTACAACGATCAAAAAGATAGCACAAACCAACGTATATCACCCCTCAATAATAGATGAAATTAGGTAAAAAATATTAAGAAAAATAAGAAATCAAAACCAGATCAGAAGCCAGAAAATACTACAAAATAAAGGTGGAGTAGCCATTAAAATTGCAGTTTTCAATTATGCAGGGGAAAAACTCAAAGAATGGCAAATAAATTTAAGAAATATGTTTCAATAGCTTTTAGGACGCAGAACACAATGGATGTAACACTACACACAAAAATTGAAAACACCAATAAATTCAACAATTGAGGAATATACAAAATTGGATGCAGAGACTGCGATAACATATACACAGGCCAGACTGTTAATTTTATAAAAATATATAAAAATCACGTATCAGCACGGAAGAATAAGAAACCAGAAATATCAAATATCGCGAAACTGGATAAAGGATATAACCTACCAACAATCGATGAAGACCTCAAGATTATCAAAACTTAAAAAAAATGGGATGAATGCATGGGAAGAGTTATATTTACTTATAAAGAAAAATGTAAAGAAAGAAATATTAATAAATTTAAAATTCAAACAAATACACTTTGATTCAGCTAAAACGTATAGAAATCTGTTTCCGGAACTCAGCCAGCCAATAAACACTACATCCGACGCCATGCCAGGAACTTCCGGTAGCCAATTAGTATGCAAGCAGGGACGCCATTTTGTTTCATTCTCTCTCCGTTTGAGCCTGATGATGTCCGGTGTGACTGGACGAAATCGATCTTCAATTTAAAAACTTTTTCATATATTTACCGTTTGTATATAATTGGTAGTTATATAATATGTAGTGTTGGAAAACGTGAGTTTTTTCTTCATCCTATGTATTCAATTTACCGAATTGTCATTATCTTCTACATTTTCTTTCGACGTATATCTACATTTTTCTAAGTCCCTGTCCCTCCCTGTTACATATTCCTTCGATTCCCTATCTTTTTTTATTAAGGATAAGAAATGATTATGAAGATTATGAAAAGTTATTATAATCTTACTTCGTACTTCCATCCCTGGGATCTATGGTGGTGGTATTATTGGCTAACGATATTTTCATCTCTACAATATACAAGGAGGAAACAAGAATAAAGTTATTCAACCAACAAACATATTGCAGCTTTTAAGTTTAACAAATTTGAAAAAAGTTAAAATCATGAAAAAAGTTTTCAATTTTATATTTTTAGTAAAACTTTAAACATATAATTTTCTTATTACAATAAAATTTCTTGTGAAATTGTCCTTTAAACTGAATAATGTTTTACTATATAGTCTTGCCATAATCATTCAATTCTTAATCATTGTACCATTAGTAACAGAAGTAGTTGACCCGGAATCGAACCGGTAGCCTCAGGATGAAGAATACATTTCCAACTAACTACACTATTATGGATATTCCTATGACGACTACATTACCACCACGCAACAACTTAATGATGTATGTTCCTATGACAACTAAATTAACACCTCCAGCTACACTATTATGGATATTCCTATGACGACTACATTACCACCACGCAATAACTTAATGATGTATGTTCCTATGACAACTAAATTAACACCTCCAGCTACACGATATGTATATTCCTCTGACGACTAAATTACCACCCAGCTACTCGATAATGTGTGTTCCTTTGACGACTAAATTACCACCCAGCTACTCGATAATGTATGTTCCTTTGACGACTAAATTACCACCCAGCTACTCGATAATGTATGTTCCTTTGACGACTAAATTACCACCCAGCTACTCGATAATGTATGTTCCTTTGACGACTAAATTACCACCCAGCTACTCGATAATGTATGTTCCTTTGGCGACTACATTACTACCCAGCTATTTGATGATGTGTTTCCTTTGACGACTAAATTACCACCCAGCTACTCGATAATGTATGTTCCTTTGACGACTAAATTACCACCCAGCTACTCGATAATGTATGTTCCTTTGACGACTACATTACCACCCAGCTACTCGATAATGTGTGTTCCTTTGACGACTACATTACCACCCAGCTACTCGATAATGTGTGTTCCTTTGACGACTAAATTACCACCCAGCTACTCGATAATGTATGTTCCTTTGACGACTAAATTACCACCCAGCTACTCGATAATGTGTGTTTCTTGGACGACTACATTACCACCCAGCTACTCGATTATGTATGTTCCTTTGACGACTAAATTACCACCCAGCTACTCGATAATGTATGTTCCTTTGGCGACTACATTACCACCCAGCTACTCGATGATGTATGTTCCTTTGGCGACTACATTACCACCCAGCTACTCGATAATGTATGTTCCTTTGACGACTACATTACCACCCAGCTACTCGATAATGTGTTTTCCTTTGACGACTAAATTACCACCCAGCTACTCGATGATGTATGTTCCTTTGACGACTACATTACCACCCAGCTACTCGATAATGTATGTTCCTTTGACGACTAAATTACCACCCAGCTACTCGATAATGTATGTTCCTTTGGTGACTACATTACCACCCAGCTACTCGATGATGTATGTTCCTTTGACGACTAAATTACCACCCAGCTACTCGATGATGTATGTTCCTTTGGCGACTACATTACCACCCAGCTACTCGATGATGTATGTTCCTTTGACGACTAAATTACCACCCAGCTACTCGATGATGTATGTTCCTTTGGCGACTACATTACCACCCAGCTACTCCTCGACTACATTACCACCCAGCTACTCGATGATGTATGTTCCTTTGACGACTAAATTACCACCCAGCTACTCGATAATGTATGTTCCTTTGACGACTACATTACCACCCAGCTACTCGATAATGTGTGTTCCTTTGACGACTAAATTACCACCCAGCTACTCGATGATGTGTGTTTCTTGGACGACTACATTACCACCCAGCTACTCGATAATGTATGTTCCTTTGACGACTACATTACCACCCAGCTACTCGATAATGTGTTTTCCTTTGACGACTAAATTACCACCCAGCTACTCGATGATGTATGTTCCTTTGAAGACTAAATTACCACTCAGCTACTCGATGATGTATGTTCCTTTGGCGACTACATTACCACCCAGCTACTCGATGATGTATGTTCCTTTGACGACTAAATTACCACCCAGCTACTCGATAATGTATGTTCCTTTGACGACTAAATTACCACCCAGCTACTCGATGATGTATGTTCCTTTGGCGACTACATTACCACCCAGCTACTCGATGATGTATGTTCCTTTGACGACTAAATTACCACCCAGCTACTCGATAATGTATGTTCCTTTGGCGACTACATTACCACCCAGCTATCCGATGATGTGTGTTTCTTGGACGACTACATTACCACCCAGCTACTCGATAATGTATGTTCCTTTGACGACTAAATTACCACCCAGCTACTCGATAATGTATGTTCCTTTGACGACTACATTACCACCCAGCTACTCGATAATGTGTGTTTCTTGGGCGACTACATTACCACCCAGCTACTCGATGATGTATGTTCCTTTGGCGACTACATTACCACCCAGCTACTCGATGATGTATGTTCCTTTGAAGACTAAATTACCACTCAGCTACTCGATGATGTATGTTCCTTTGGCGACTACATTACCACCCAGCTACTCGATGATGTATGTTCCTTTGACGACTAAATTACCACCCAGCTACTCGATAATGTATGTTCCTTTGGCGACTACATTACCACCCAGCTACTCGATGATGTATGTTCCTTTGAAGACTAAATTACCACTCAGCTACTCGATGATGTATGTTCCTTTGGCGACTACATTACCACCCAGCTACTCGATGATGTATGTTCCTTTGACGACTAAATTACCACCCAGCTACTCGATAATGTATGTTCCTTTGGCGACTACATTACCACCCAGCTATCCGATGATGTGTGTTTCTTGGACGACTGCATTACTACCCAGCTACCCACTGAGGTATTTTCCTATGAAGACTACATTATCACTTAGCTACACAATGATGTACGTTCCTATGACGACTACATAGTAATGTAGTCAACCCCAGCTACCGTTGATGTATATTACTGTGAATACTAAATTATCTTCCATCTACTTGATGATGTATGTTCCTGTGAAGACTACATTATCTTCCAGCTACCTGATGATATATGTTCCTTAGACGACATTACATTACCACTACATTACCACCCCCAGCTACCGATGATGTATGTTCCTGTGAAGACTAAATTATCTTCCAGCTATCTGAAGATGTATGTTCCTATGACGACTACATAATCACCCCCAGCTACCGATGATGTATGTTCCTGTGAAGACTAAATTATTATGCAGCTACCTGATTATGTATGTCCATATGACAACAACATTACCACCCCAATGATGAATGTTTCTTTGACGACTACATTACCACCCAATTACCCGATGATGTATTTTCCTTTCACGACTACATTACTACTTCTAGCTACCGATGATACATGTTCCTATAAAGTCTATGAAGGAACATACATCAGCGGGTTTTATGTTCCTATTTAGGTTGATAATATGTTCTAATAATCCATTGAAAGGAATTGAGGTTAGTATGAATTTATATTAAACATAAACAAAGAAATTTATAAGTGTTCATAATTATTTGATGTATAATAGATTTTGGTTTACCCAAAATAACCTCTTAAAATGTTATTTTACTTAATTCTAACTGAAATACAGGTTTTATACATAATGATTTGCCACTCTTCACCTAACTTTTTTCGTCACAAATGTATTAATGCATATTGAACTAATTTCAATTTAACCTTTACAAAAATTAATTACTGAGGGGATATCCCCTCTCTTTGAGGTGTTTAAACACAGGACCTACTTTTTTCATCGGTGTAATTTTAATCAATGACCTTTGCACATCAATCAGTTGGTCTTTGTCTTACGATGGAACGCTACATTTCAAATTTATCGTTTAATAAACAGTTCAAAAACATTGATAATACGAGTATGATGGAAATAATACTTTTACAAACTGATGGGATTAAAACACAAATGCACCTTTTAACGTAGTTAAAAATAATTTTTATTATTTACCATATTTTTGGTTAATTTGATTACTTATTTCACTAATAAAATCATATTAAATAATACTCTTTGAACTTCTTCAGGATTTCCGAACTTTTTCTCCACCTTATGACTTTCTCGTATCAGTGTAGGATATCTGAAATTTTACAGGGGGATCCGATAAAATTGAATTACGCACGCATTACACATTGGAAGCAATGAGTCAACTGTTTGGTTCCAGTCCGACCTACTGCCCTGATCATTGTACACTGTGTGTAAGCAAACTAACTGGCATTTGCATTTACCAGTTCCAAGTGAAAGTATTGTTAATGTGCTCGTATATAATTTTTATTAATTTTTCAAAGTTTATAATACATAGCACATGTTTATATTCGACCCAATTTATTTATTTGTCACTCCGTTACGTGGTTTAGGGTGCATATGAGTGAAAGGCGAATAGATGTTATATGTTATATGTGGTCTATTAACAAAATACCAGCCTACGCGTTAGGGTTTGTTCCCAATAGAAATATGAAGTATTTAAATATACAACTATTAAAAATCTCATAACATGAGAATATGAATAGTAGTCCTAAATCTAGAATATTCACCAAAATTTTTGGAGGATGTAAGGAATAAAATCATACTACATTAATCCAGCATATACATACATCTATATATATATGTATTCTTATCTACGTTTTCCATTGGAAAATGAAACTAGGGCATCATATGATGACCTCGCTAAACACGACACGAAAACGAAACAAACTGATCCCAAGTATATATTTGGGATCAGTTCGTTTCGTTTTGTGACTAAAATCCGATAACACTAATAAAACTGATTTAGATTTATGGAAAAATACGTGTGCATTAATTATATCAAGATAGAAAACTAGATTGGTCTACCCGACAGATAGAATATGGTTTTATTCCCAAAATTCAAAGTCTTATATTTTTTATATTGGGTTAGTTAAAAATTTCACTTTTTTATACCATTTAAATCAGCTCTTAGGAAATTTTATATTTGACTCTCTGCTTTTAAAGGCAGTTTACAAATAAAAACTCTAATCACTTGTTATTTTTTCAGTATTGTGAGAAAATCTGGAGAAAACTTGATCTATTTACGTTTAATTCATTATTTCCCCTGCCTTATCGACCCTCATGAATTCTTTATTTCTGGTATAGCCTAACTATCTGTGGTTCGAAATCCACGTTAAATTGTAGGTCCATTAGTTGCCATTGGCTGTTGGGCTATTAATTAACAGTCCTGTCTAAGAAACATATTAGCCTTATTCAGTAACAAGACTACAAGATCGCGCCACAATCATCCTACTCTTAATCCTCATTCAACTTGGCTTAAAACACCTACATTGTAGTATGGTTGCCATTTCAATGATGTAATCTAATCTATCAACTATATAGTTGATAGATATGCTTGGCCATCTTTACTTAAGTATCTTATTCCTATTCTGACAATAACAATGACACAACATCTTCAATTGTACCGTAGAGGCCATAAGCTTATGAGCTTAGAGTCGCACACCCTTGTCTTGGGGATTGGCCAATGGCCATCACCAAAATGATGGAGGTTCAAAAAGGTAAATAATTATACATACACTTTTATAGAAGATGACATGTGAGGTGCTGCCTAGTTTTTATAATCACAGATTATACGACTGAACACCCAGTTCTACTTCTGTGGGCGGTTTTTTGCAAGCTTCTACTAACTTGTTATACACATGCATAACCGATACTACACGGTAGTGTTAACACCATTGTTGACAGTTAATAATTAGACAGCTTAATTGGAGTGGTAATCATGATGCGTAAACACAAGCTATGATTACCGCAGCGATAACCCGGCCGTCGGGATACAGCTGTCGTTACGACGTATTTGCTTCAAATTAAGTAACTAATTGGTTGATTATGAGTAAATATCGTAGATAATGATATATTCCTCCCTTCCCCTCCAATAGAATAAATAAATAATCAATTAACAAAAATTTGTGAACCTCTGTTAAGTTTATGTAATTGTAATGTAATTGTATTATAAGTTTTATGTAATTCACGTTTTTGTAGTACGGTATTACAGAAGTTCTCTTTTGTTTATTTAGAACACATATTAAGTCTAACTTATTAGTTTATATTTTGAGTGATGTTTAATACCGACAACTTAGGGCTATTATAAATAATATCAACCAAAACTCGATATATTTCTGAATTTGCGTCTGTTGTTGTGGGTGGTGTGTTGTCTGTTGTTTGTTTGGAAGATTTGACTGTTACGGTCTAACTCAAAGTGGATTATAAGGAATGTAAAATGCCCCGTGAACCTTATCGAAGATGCAATTAGTTATGACATAGGCTTTGATAATGCAAAAACATGGGAAGTAAAATGTGATTGGGGAGCGCGCTGGTCTAGGGGTAAAGCGCTGGGCTTTGGTGCCCAAGGTCCCGGGTTCGAATCCCGCTAATCACCAATGGCTTTTAGCTATGTGATAAATGCCGCAACCCATACAGGGGTGCGCAAAAGGCCGCTACGGCTGAAGTGCCTTGAGAGTAATCCACCCCTTACAAAAAAATGTGATTGGCTGATTAAAAATATCGAAGAAAGAAAACAATACATACTCACCTGTGCGTGATCAGCACAAGACAGCCTCATCAAACTCATCAGTAGTGAAGATGTAGACAGTTACGAGCACGATGAGGGCGGACAAGAACATGACGGCCCACAGCAGGACCTTCCAGCTGTCCTGCTGCGAACGAGACTCGCGCTCCCGGATGACGGTGATAGCCAACCGGATGAACACGACGAGACTGGCCAGGACGACTGCGGTCACGAACAAGTCCACCCAGGAAGAGTGGTATGTGGGACAGAGTGGGGACGAGTGTAAACCATCGGAGGACATTGTAGAGGGGTGCTACACTAACGAATCTGTAAGAACTAATCACTGATGAGCTTCAAACTTGGTAGTGAAGTTCCAAGTAATTGGTAGGGGTTGATAAATCAATGTTGTTTATGAAGTTGAAGTAACGACTAAGAGCCTACCAAGAACATGGAATTCTTGGAGAAGTTTTAGTGCCAACGGAAAACTTACAGATAATGGTGAAGTGAGTAGGATGGATTGAAGAGTATCTTGAAGAAACCTATTAAGAATAAAGATGTGGAATAGACGAATTGAAGAAGTTGGACTTTTAATTAAAAACTTACTGAGAACGTGGTAGTTGGAGTAGACGAATTGAGGATGTACCTGAAGAAGATTGAATGAAAACTTAGAACCTATCGAGGAGGTGGAAGTTGGGGTGGACGAATTGAAGGAATTCTTGAAGTAGGGGGAATGCAAAGTAATAGCTTACTAACAGGTGGGACTGGAGTAGACGTATTGAAGAGGTTATTAATCAACGTGTTGAACTAACAAAGAACTTACTGAGGAAGTGGTGGTGGGGTACGAGACTCAAGCGTTCCTAATGACGTCATACTGCTAACCTAGGAGTCACAGAGAACGAGTAGGAGGGATGACCGATTACTGGCGAGACTAAACAAGAAATGGAACATGTTGACATAAGATTTGTAAACTGTGATTGTATACGGAACGTGTTTTGATACGGCATATCAACTATAGGTGGGAGAAAGTTGCAGTTTATATTAACGGGGTTTGGCAAATCGATCGCACACTAAAGTACCTTTATCATACCTAAATATTTCACCCTTCAACCTTTAGAATGTAAAAAGATCTATTTAAATTATTTATACATATTAATATCCTCATGAAATGCTTAGTCTTGTGCAATATAATAACAATAGTCGGAATGTATTTTATTCTCAAGTAGTTGGATTCAATATTTTAACCTCTATAAAAATAATTTACCGTATTTATTTTTAAAATAATATTTTCATAATTTACCTATGTAAAGTTTAATTATAAAAGACAAATTCTTTCAGTTATTATCTCTCCGCCTGGATTTCTTATCATAAATAAAAAGCTTTATTGTCACAAAACATTCATTAAAAAATGCGCGAACAACATCAAAAGTAAAATACAGCTAAATAAAAGCAATAGATCCAACAAAGTAATAGTCAACAAGAACCAACAAAATAGGCCACTCTTCTATTTTATACAATTAAAATCTATTGATTAAAGCATATAAATATTAATAAGCCTCTAAGTAACCAGAAAAGTAAATGGAGAAGTAATTGTCTACTGCATATAAGCTTTCAAATATCTAAACAAGCTTAATTTTACTTTTGAAGTTATTAAAAGATACCAAACAGTTGTACAAAACCAATAACATAACCACATAACATACTAACCAACGATTAAAAATAATCCTAACCAATAAAGTTATATACCTATCCTCTTATGATTTGACTTATATGTAATTCAGATCGATATTTAATCAAAAATCGAAACACAATATACAATGTAGGATCTTTATTAACTATAAAGCTATGAGAAATAGTGTAGCAAAGTAAGCAGTTTACTATGTCAGAGACAATCCAACCAAAGATTTGATTGTCTTTGACCGTATCTTTATCCGTCTCTTAGATCGCTGATGTAGAATTAGGTCGGTAAAAATGACTTACCTATCTTTTAGAATATTTTAAAAAGTTAAAACGTATTAGATGAAAACTTTTCTAAGTCTTCGTCTTGAAACGTTGAAAAAGACGTATACGTTTTCCCTAAAACAACTTTTCTTATTTTAAAATAATTTTTGAAGCTAAGATCTGGATTGTAATAGAAAAATATAGAATCTATTATTTTTAACTCTGAAAATTTCGGAATCGAGATAAAACGTTGAGTTAGGAGTTAGGCTGAGTGCTGTAGTGTGTACAATGGGCCGCCATACAACGCAGTTCACTCAAGACATTCCATTCAAGCATTCGATAGCCCCAGTGAATAATACAACTAAAGGTTTTACAACAATGAGAGGGCTGAAGGAAGAATAAAACCTATTGAAAATGAAATGTTTTATTTTATTATGATGCACACTAGAGTCTGCGAGTTCACGTGACGTGTTGAGGAGTGATTTTTGTGATTATTTTTAGCGAGACATTTCAATTTCAATCCATTTTAGATATTCCAATATGAAATTGGAAATATATACGAAAATAATTCTCTTTAATAAACTACCTGAGTCTGATTGGTACCTAGCAATAAATTTGAGGCTATAATCAAAAAATGGTTTAATGAAAATGTCTTTTACAAAGCCGATGAATTTTTGACCTGAGCTGATAGCCCTATAAGGATTTAAATTATTTGTCTGTTACTTGTGGTTTTGTTATTAACTTATATATTTAAAAACATTTAATATTTATTGTTATTTCTTCTTGTTAATTATATTTATTATCACTTTTAATGTTAGTACTTACCGTTAATATAATACCACGTTGCATTTTATTTTTCTTATGTTAACTTTACACTTAAGCGGTACAAATTTCTGGTATATAAATAACAGTGTTATTTTAATAATTATATTGTAAGTTTTTGACTCTGTATTTTTGCATGCATTATACAATGAAACCTTCTCGGTTATTGATTCTTGATTCTGGGTTTTTGTATTTTCTACAACAAATCCTTAAAACAGGAGGATTTTTTTAATTAATATTTTGCATTTTTTATCATATTACAATTTGACAAAAAGCTACCCTCTTAGACAAATATATTTATACATTCCTGAAGTGAAGGTAAATAATGCAGGTACGTGTTCAACGATGGTTGTATTACAATGGAGCGCTATAATTTTAATTATAATGGAAACTAAAATACCCGTAGTAATTTAATAGTATAAGATATAATTCTGTCATATGACTTAGTACTTGCGAGATTGTAACCAAAACATTCACTGTTCTAGCATACTTATATCTTTCGAAATACTGTAATATAATATCAGATTTTGAGAATTTAAATAATTTTTGTAATTAAAAAAAGGGTTTTTAGGAAGGTTTTATTTTTTTAATATCTTAATTTGTTAATCTGGCATCTAAACAAAATGTTTTGTTCGAGGAATTCAATTACATTCCATGAGATTTTGTGTTTTATTATTTGTAAGTCTTTTAAAATACCACATAAATCTTTAAATTTTGCTATTTTCAAAACTTTTAACGAAAATCCACGAAAAATCTAGTAGCAAAATTAAACTATAACCAGAAGTTAATGAAAATAACAAACTTGCATAGACTATACAAATACTCAAAAGATAAATCACAGGATTATACTACTGTATTATTATTCGTACAATACAACAGGTTTTTAGACTAATTTCACGTGGATTTCATTATATTTTACTAATATTAATTTTTTCAAATAGTTGTATCCATAAATGATATAGATTTTTATACATTAACTGAACGGTAAAAAATTCAATTCACTAGTCTATTCATATTCAAATCTAACATTACTAAATATTTTATGAAATTCCTACCAGTTGAGATTCGAGATTAAAGCGGGATCAGAATGCAAACTAATTAGTTCGTTGTCGACAATAATGAATTTATGCCCTGTGGACAGCCGTGAGCTGTATTGCTATCTTTAGTGCTAACTTTGCTATTGTTCAACTGGATCACGCCTTAGTCAGCAAACGTGGAAGGAAAGAATGACGCATTGCCTTAAATGATTTTTTGAATCCTTAAGAAAATTAAAAAAAGTAAAATAAGTTATCAATAAAATACTTCCTTCCTTCAAAACTAGAAATTGAATTATTTAATTAAGTTACAAAAAAGTTTATTGCATAAAAAGTATTCAGCAATTTTCCTTCACTTGCATATTAAAAAAAACGTGTAAAGACGTAAGTGGAAGATGCATTGCCCAGCTTATGAACTCTCAAGGTGCAATAAGTATTTTGAAAGGGTTTTATCGGATGGTGTAAACTTGAGCTGTATAATAATAACATGGGGAACGCTGTGGAAAAATAAAATACCCCCGTCACAGCAGACCTGCGTCCTCACCGAATTCCCAAATCAAAGATAATATACAACAGGTCTGATAAATATCTGTAATAAATAAAATAGTTTGCCTAATCTCCATAAGATTAACATGAGAAAGAGTATGCAAGTTTGCTGCTGTGTGGAACGCTGAAAGTTTTTACAGTAAAGTGTTTTAATTTTGACCATGCACTAAGTTTTATCAATATCTGTCAATAAATAAATGAGTTTGCCTATTCTCCTTAAGATTAACATGGGAAAGAGTATGAAGGTTTGCTGCCATGATAAACACATTAACTATGATTTTAAGCATAAATGGATAGATCTCAACGACATGAAGCTAAAGATCAAGTTTCATCCAAAAATGTAGATTGATAAGTGAAATATTAATTTTTCCTTATCCTTCATAAGATTAATATTGAACCCCAAAATACAATATAGGGCCTACTGTGTTTAGACTTTTTATTACCTCGGTAATGGTTGGAGATAGAGCAAAACGTTAATGAGCTAAATTGTATACATTTTTAAGCTGAGGTGGAAGATAAAATCTAAAAATATTTTAAACTACATTTGAAATCTACAAAAAACCCAACTTTTGAGAACGAACCCCCTCCCCCCCACAAACTACCCATTACGATTAACCGATATGCCTGGTTTACGAACTCGTCCGAGTAAATGTGGGAATGCACGTCCCTACCAAATTTGGTCTCGATCGAACCATTTTTACGAGAGTTATCGTGTTCACACACACACACACACACACACACGCACACCAATGAAATTTTAACTATTGTTTTTGTCAATTTTTGAAAAACGTTGATTTTTTACGGTTTAAGGGTTTTAACAGTTCCAGCCCGTAAAAAATTCTATGATAAAATTTTATAAAAAATTTTATAAAATACAATTAGAATTACGTTTAGAATTTAGCTTTGTTAAAGTGTACCTTCTAAAATAATACAACAACCATACGTAAATTATAAATACGCAAAAACACTGAGCTCTCAACCGTGTTAACATTTTAATGTCGAGTGTACGACAATCAAACAATTCTCATCATTGTAACAACCAATACTATTCAAGTACTTTGAATAAAGTTTAATCAGCTCGAAATTGATTTTCATTTGAAATATTTAATGGTTTATTGTTTCACCACAATATACGTTTTGCATAACCCATTCGGTTAATATCTCTAATTATCTATTCAGTAAAAAATATATATTTGGTTGTTAGATATAAGATCGTAATTATAGGACAATAATTAATTGAGACTAACTAAAACACGCAAACTGACAAATATGAAACAACAAATCCAATCATCATTGGCTAATAATCACTGTACCTCCTGTGAATGAACACAAACATAAATATTTTTTAGTGTTGGCTTATATTTGTTTAAGATATTAAGTTTCTCTTCAATTTTTGTTCAACATTCTTGTGCTAAGTTTTATTAGCGAATTTCCCATAGGGAAGAAGCTATTACCGTAGGTCTCATGGTAAGACTTAAGCCCGGGACCATGTTATTTTTTCTTCTTTAGGTGCCTAGAGACCAAAAACAATAGTCGTTAAAATTTATATATATATATATATGTATATATATATATATATATATGTGTCTGTGAACACGATAACTCTCGTAAAAATGGTCCGATCGAGACCAAATTTGGTAGAGACGTGTATTCCTACAAATGCTCGGACGAGTTCGTTAACCAGACATATCGGTCAATAGGAACGGGTAGTTTGGGGGGGTTTTGTACCCCAAAATGGGGTTTTTTGCGTTTTTCACATGTAATTTTTAAAAGTTTCTAATTTTATATTTCACTATTGGAATCAGCTTAAAAAACTACACAATTAAGCTCCTTAAAGTTTTTTTCTATCTACAACGGTTACCGAGATATTAAAAAATCTAAACACAGTACGTTGTATTGTGGGGCTCCAATGTTAATCTTATGGAGGATAGGGAAAAATTAATATTTCCCATATGAATCAATATTTTTGGATAAAACTTGATATTTAGCTTCATGTGGTTGAGATCTATTCATTTATGCTTGAAAATCATAGTTTATGTGTTTATTATGGCAGCAAACCTGCATACTCTTTTCCCATGTTAATCATATAGGGAATAGGCAAAGTCCTTTATTTATGGGCAGATGTTGATGAAAGTTGGTATAAATGTTAAAAATAAAAATTGTTTATGGTAGAAATGCCTACTTTCAGTGTTCCTCACAGCAGCGAACCTGCACACTCTTTCCCATGTTAATCTTATGTAGGATAGGCAAATAATTCTCATGTTTATTGATAGATTTTTATAAAACTTGTCAAATATTATTATTATTTTTATATTATTGATTTGGAAATTCGCTGAGTACGCAGGTCTGCTGCGACGGGGGTATTTTTGAAAGTAAAGCTATTATCCTGTTAACACTTATTATTCTTTTGATGTTAAACGTATTATTGGTTGATTTAGCAAAATAAATAAACTAGTGCTCAAATTTATTTATTTTTGTATCCATTTTATTTATTATATTTTTATTAACACTAGCTTCGCTTGCTAGGGCTCCCAGGCCCAAGTGGTTGCTGTCGGCAGTCCTTAGTAATTAGAATACCTTTTAATATAATCGCCACATCTCTACTCTAAATTTGTGTTGGAGTGACGGTTAAGTTGTTATGTACCATATGTCCTAGTGTCTCGCTTGTGTTCTGGTGTATAGTAGATCTTAAAAGTTAGAAGGAAACATTCCCTATTGATTGTACGGTAGGATCTGGCGTTAGGGCGCTAGAGCTAAAAATCCATTTGGTACCAGGAAAAACGAAATAAAAGGTTAAGGCAAAAAGATAGGAAATAAAGATAAATAATGAAGGTATCAAGAGGTAAAGTTTATTTATGTTCCAATAGATGTTTTCGTTTTCTTGTAAACCATTCCGTTAGGTCAGCAGAGCCCAAAAAGTGGATACTACTTGATCACCGTTTTAACAGTTTGTTCAAAACGTACTTTATCCGGACCATAAAAACCAGAACTCCAAAACATACCATTAAACTCATTATTTATAAACAAAGTATAATTTTAATTTTTAATTGTTGAATATTATGTTTCCTGAGTTAAAGGCAGAGTAGGGAATGTGCATGTGAAGTTTCAGACCATTATAAACCAAAATAACGTAACACAGTAGCAAAATGTGCAAGAAGTCACAGTTCTGTTAAAATATAAACCGTTTAGTGACTCGCATAACCCCAAAACCAAAATTTAAACAAAATAAAAAACATAAACAAATGCAAGGGCTTCAATCTGCGGGGTATCCTATATCTTCAACTAATAGATATAGTAAAGAAACACTTGTTGAAAAGAAACTAGTTATAACGTAAACAAAGTTTTGGTTCCATATTATGGGATCCTTTTTGGGCTTCTAGGGACAAACCTATTTGAGCTACAACAAAATTGATGATCCACAAACCTCCTCCATGGACTTTTACTTACTGTAAGTGTACTACTTTTCATGGCAAATCGTCCAACGGTATCCGAGCACATAGACTTTAAATATATATACAAATATAACAACATCCTCTTTTTAAATATGGATTAAAATTAAGATATATTTTCTTAGTGTATAATTTAAGTAAAATAAAACAAAGAAACGATTTAACTATCTTACAGTACAAATTAAGGAAAAACTTAGGATAAGTGGATTTAAACGTGGAACTTAACCAAACTACAGATAGTGCCATTTGTCTGCGCTCGTGGCATATAAATATAAATACTTTATATCAATATAGGAATGTAAATATGTGCTTCCACAGTCAAGTCACTTAGTTTGTTTATTACGGCTGAAACTCTTGCAGACGAGCATAATGCAGTGAGCGAGCCCAGCTTTTATAGAACGGCTAGTAGTGTCAGAGCCGCGCGCACAGACTAATGACACTGTATATCTTACAACGTTTTATCGGAAGTTCCGTAAAACAACTTAGCAGCATAGTTCATTATATCAATATACTCAATTGTTCAGCAACATTGGATATCTGTATTAAACAAGGTTCTGCGTTGATCAATTTAGATATCTCTGAAACCGATTAGAAGATTCAAAATATTGAATATGTTTTTATGATTATTGAAGTGGGAAGTAACTCCAGCATAAAGAATCACAAAAAATATAACTTTGGCGTAAAAAACTTAACGAAGCCCCTTCGGAAAGCTCAAACGATATATATAAGATACATATACATTTATCCATACATTTAAATTCACCTATTTATTAAAAATTCATTTCGCCTCGTCGGGCATTGCCATAACTTCTAAAAACTTTACGATATGAAATGTTACCTTTCTTGCTCATCCACTTGCTACGTAGTATCTTCTTATAATCTCCCAACCACCACCGCCTTTGTTCGTGCCAAGTAATAGATCCAAAGTCCAAGTGAAAATATACACCAACAAAATTATTAAAATTAGCCTTCGACAAGTCATTTTGCCGGGTATTTGTCCTGATAAGTACTGGCGATCGGTAGGCTTCGACAGGTAAAACTGGCCATTGGCTTCCCAGAATGGTAGTCAGCTGATTCACCAGCTGATAAGGGAGGGAAACTACATCGGCTTGATCCTCTCTGCATGAACAATCCCTTTACTTGCTCCTCTTTTCCGTCCGTAGAATTAAAGAAATGGAGAGTACAAGTGTAATGTTTCCGTTAAAAATTTATAATTTAAGTTGTTAATAGGGATATCCATTTTTATCAGTGGACTGGCATATACTTATTGCCTCTAATATTCAACTGAAAAATTACTGAGATTTCATGAAAATGCCATATTCCTGCGTGGTTCAGCTTAACAATTTTTTTTATAAGGATCAAATTTCCCCCTTCTTAAAACAAGTTTAAAGCTTTTGAGGGAGAAGCTCACCCATCGCGGAGGTAATAAAAAATATTTTTGCGTGGATTTTACTGGGTGATGTGACAATAATGGAACCGTTTAATGGAAACGCATGAGTAATAAGGAAGAAATTGATATTTAATTCCTTCAATAAGAATAACATTGGCCGTTCTTAGTCAACGTACCGAGTTTACAACAGACAGTAAATTTAACTCCTACGCGAAACCCGTGGTCGTAGACTATTGATTAAAAATACTAATGTGTTTATATTTTAGAGCTGGGTTAATGGTGAGCGTAAAATCATTTTATAAATTTATCGTTTTGTCAATATATATATAAAAAAAACTATTTTTTTACATTTAAAAGCCAAAGTTTTACCTTCATTTTGATAGAGATGAGAGTAGTGTCATATTAATTTGATCACCAATCACAATAAACCAAGAAATTGTAATATAAATTGTTATTCATAAAATAAATGGACATGTTACTCATAAAATAAATAGCAGTTGCTTTCGTTCCTTAAATATAAATAGTCGGGCATAAATGTACGAGTTAATGAAATTAGTTACAGCAGTGTACTTTTGCAGCGGACTTTTAATTTGTAAATCTAAAAGATCATAAAACATGTCTATTTTTATATAGAACACGTCCGAGTCTCCCGACATTTTTATTCGTGATTGGTGGGTGTGGTAAGTGGTAGCAAAGACAATCTTATTCTGGAGGGCAACTCAGTAAACCTTATAAGAATTATGTCTCGTATAAACGTGACTTGTAATTCGTGTACTTGTTCAGATATTTAACTAAAAAGTGAAATATAACTTGTCTTTGGTGGTAGTATCAGATAGTCTTGGACTAAGAAAAAGACAACGCTTAGAAAACTTAGATGTATGTTTATTAGTAGTATATTAAACTCATCTGATTTACAGGATTCGACAGGACCAATTAATAGCCCTAATAACAAAGGTAGCTCGACCCAGTATTATGACATCACAGCATCGTCTCAAGACCTTGTTTAGAATAAAATCAGCGACCTTGAACTTTAATAAAACAAAAATTTGTATTTATTTAGCGATTTATATTTAGTAATTTAGCGATTTTAGCCGTTATCCACATATTTGGAAGTAATTTTGAACTTCATAAATTTTCAGATAAAAAAATGGCATCTAATATTAATCAGTAGGTTGTTTTAAATCTAGATAGTGTATTGGATCGCCGAAATATGTTTATACTAATGTTGTCTATCGATATCGTGAGATAAGTGTGATACTAAATCAGAGATAGAAATCTGTGTAGTGGAATATCTGGAACATGTATCAATCAGCATCATACCAGTCAGCAGAGTGTCGTCAGCACGTCAGCATGTCAGCACGTCACTACGTCAGCGGCTGTCTGACAAATCCGTGTGGCGTTTAAAACTTTATGTCCAATTTCATATCATAAAACGTTCTATATTATAAAATTAAAGTCACAAGTAAATTAGAAAACAGTGTAAATTTATCGTCATTGTATTTTTTTAACTTCATAGCCAGTTGAACAGGTTCAGTGTTTAAGTACCGGTTTCGTAATCGGAGGGAAGCTGGCTCAATCCTGGAAATAGTTTTGATATGAGTCTATTCTTGACCTAGTTGGGCTATTAAAAAATGAATCATCTGAGTTTTCTAAACAATAAGGTTACAATCATCAAAGTCATCAAATCTGTCACTCCCATCGAGTTTCACACTTGTAACACCCAACAATATAGGTCTGTGTTTTGATAAATAAACGTCGGACGTTTTGTAAAAATCAGTTGACTGAGATACTTTCTTCCTTAAGTAAATAATAAAAGTCCACGTCGCAGCAGACCTCCGTACTTAGCAAATTTCCAAATCAATAATATAATAGCTTAATAATAATGATATATGACAAGTTTTATCAATATCTGTCTATAAATATGAAAGTTATTTTCCTACTCTCCATAAGATTAACATAAGAAAGAGTAAATCTGTGTTAACATCTGTCCATAAATAAAGGAGTTTGCCTATTCTCCATATGATTAACATGGGAAAAGAGTATGCAGGTTAGCTATCATGATAAACACATAAACTATGATTTTTAAGCATTTGAAGCAAAAGATCTCAACCACATGAAGGTAAATACCAAGTTTAATCCAAAAATATTGATTTATAAGTGAAATATTAATTTTTCTTAATCCTCCATAATACTAACATTGGAGCCCCAAAATACAACATACTGTGTTTAGATTTTTTAATATCTCGGTAACCATTGGAGATAGAGAAACACTTAAAGAAACAAAATTGTGTAGTTATTTAAGCTGATGCTAATGGCGAAAGATAAAATTTAAAAATGTAAAATAAATGTTTACATATGAAAAGCGCAAAAACCCCGATTTTTTAGTACAACACCCCCCCTTCCCAAAACTACCCGATATGTCTGATTTACGAACTCGTCCGAGCAAATGTAGGAATACACGAATGTAGAAATTTATATATACATATATATATATATATATATATATATAAATTTTAATGAATACTGTTTTTGGCATCTGGGCACCTAAAGACGAAAAAATAACTTAGTCCTGGGCTTAAGTCTTGCCATGAGACCTACGGTAATAGCTAATAGGGGAATTCGCTTAAATTACTAATCCTTAAAGATTAAGTTCCATATCTATCTACTTTCATTCAATTATAAACAATTAACATCACTGATATCAGATTGGTTTTGTAATTAAAGCCTCTATAATTAGTACAACAACCTATGTGTGTACTGTTATTAGTTGGTCAAACAGTAATTATATTTGGTAATGAATGTAAATTATCACCAGGGAGGAAACAACAAAAGTTACATTGAAAGCGGAATTTAAGAATAAGCAACGTATGCATTTTATTGAAATTCATAACCGAAAGTATTTTGAACAGTATTTGCTTATTACAACCGGACACGTTTTGAAAGATTTGATAGGGAACGGTCCAAACGTAAGGGTTGTTACTGTTGTTGCTGTTGTACCTAACGGCGATCTTTTGTTGGATATGTAACAAACGGTACATATTTGTCTATGTATATGTTTAATGAGTATTTTTACATAGCCGAATAACTAAACACGAATACACGCGAAATCTTCGCATTACGACATGAGCATTTTGCCTCGTAGCTACCTGGCAATACAGAATGTCAGGGGAAGATATAGACTTCCCCTATGCATTAAGTTATCCTGGTTATGAATTAAGTTTATCCATGTTAAAATCAATTAATCAAACGAAAATGTGAGTATACCTAGTAAGAAAAAAGCATACATACCTGCTTTAGCATTCAAGTTATCATGGAGCCTTTATTACCTTTCACCATCAAACAAGACCACCACTGAAATCTCACAATATACGAGATTTTTCACTGCAAAGACGGTGTGATACAAATATACAAGATTTGATTATTAGCTGACAGAGGCTAGCGTGGGTCAGATTGTTTCACATTAAGCAATCGATGAGATACGATTTTTTTCTAAAAGAGACAAAAAGAATAAATTTATATTTTTTAAGATACGAGGTTTTCATTCTAGGCTATCGCACTAGATCACGTATGATTTATCCTCTGATAACCTCCGTGAATGTTTTAAAATCTATAAAATACGTTTATGGAAATTGTTTGTCCAACTGAAGATCCCTTAAGTAATTGTGTTTCTATTTTATGGTAGTGACAACAGCGTAATACTGTGTTGGATGGTAACGATAGTGTTGCCATCTATTGGATAGAAGCAACGTGTTGCCATTTGTAGGATACGGCAAGTTTAACTCAGTCCATCCTGATTGGAAATTTTAGTTTCACATCTTCCTCCATTGTAAGAAAGTTTCATTTTCATTCCATAATCACCAAATAAAGTACAAACATACTGCACAATTATTATTGGAATAGCTGCACAACGTCATATCGTATGTTATTAACAGTGAATTAAAATTTAAAACTTAGCTCTACCAAAATACGTATTATTGTCAGTACAGTCAATGACATCGCTAACAAATTCGTTTGTGAGGAACATATTCAGATTTCAAACAATCCTGATAGTTGTTTACTTTCATATTCGAGTTTGAAGCGAAGCAGGTTTAAAATTTTAAACATTGTGCTTATGGGTTCAAAAATCCGATGGTTGAGGTACTACAGACTCGGTTCAATATTTAGAACCTTATGAAGTTAAACATATTCATACTGTGGACGGTTGAGGTCCAATGTTTCTCATTATTGAAACCGGACATGTACAACGCTTGTTTTATTTAGGTTAACAAATTGCTAACGGGAAAGCTTTTAGTTGAAGACAACTTTACAATCTTGGGGAACTGATAAGGAGGCACTGATTATGCCTATAATGGGAAGGTATATGGAGTATAGCTGTGTGAATAAGTATAAACCAGTACCATAAATTGTTAATACATTTGGTAAAAATTTGTTTCCTGTATTTTTAAAGTGTGATATAAGTAATAATTTGAATTTATTCTTATACGTACATTTGGTTATACTTAAATACGATTTTAATGATTGCTCTAAACGTTTTTATATTAATAAAAGCTCTTGAAAAAACTGATATGGGTTTTAAGGAAAATCTGAAGCCTCCTCTAGGCAGTTACGCCTTTTTTTTGGCAAATCATAAACATGTTTCGATTTTTAAATATTATTTATCAAAGAAATTGTTTAATTTTCACCTTTGCGTTACACAATATAAACTGAAAAAATTATAATTGATTAATCATGCCACCATATTCGAGTTTCTAAAAAAGTTGGACGCTTTTTACATGGAGAGAGCTCCTGTGTTCTCATCAATGTATTTAGTGACTGGCAAAGGAATTAAATCAATTTTCAACAAAATCTGTTACAACTTATACTTTAGTATTATTTTCATTTACAGCTGTGTTAGGCTTCTTTCCGAAATTGACAGAATTACATGGATATATTGGAATATATTTTTAAATATATCCCTGGTTAGAGTTTGCTCGTTTAGAAATATATTTATTAAAAATTAATTAGAAAAATTAAAACACATTTATTACTCAATGAAAACATTTATGTGGTTTAAATAAAACCGATTTAATACACCATAATTAATATAGCACTGGACAAAAAGTATCGCCCCTGGTGGGTATGGAACTCGCGGCCTATAGTTCTTGAGGCCGACACGCTACAACTCGGCTACGACGTTAGTCAATTGAGCGATGCTGTTTAACGTATTTTAGCCAAAGCCGATCATTTACTGTTTAATTATCCATACCGTTATTATTAGCCTGTGATCAACTGATTTTGTTATAAACGGAATGAGGATTGAAAAGCCAAAGAGAAATTTAATTTACATCATACGTTTTTTTATCAAAACACGGAAGATTTTGGAAATACTTTTTTCTGCTTTTATTTCGCACAGCTATGTTATCCTTTAGTTTTTACAAATTGTTTAGTAACCTGATAATTTTGCATTTATTTAATTCATAAAATAAATATTAATGCATAACCTCTATTTTGTTCCCCGCAGTCTTCAATCAAGAACTGTCAAACGGTTATAAACAGCTGTTTTGGTTTGTATTGTTTACATTTTATTCTCCATAAGCGTAATGTTAAATTTTTAGATTTTAAACTTAATATTACACGAGAACACGAATTTTCCTGGACATTAGACATATCTAGAACTTATTTTCTACTCGGAAATTAGTTTTTCAAATTTAAAGAAATCTTGTTTTAGACTGTAAATATATATATATTTATATATATATTATCATATAAATATATATATATTACAAATTGCTCGTATTATAAATATATCCCTGTATTTACCGGGAATATTCCTGGTAACTGCCTAAAAGTTATATAACGATCAGCTGATAGTGCGAAAATAACAATTATTTATAATTTGAGTTGATTAATAATGCTTTAGTATAGTAATTTTTAAATATACATTAACTAACGTTGTTTATTTTTATCACTGCAGAGATGCTGTACAGTCGTTTAAACTATAAGTTTTTGTTTTAAATAAAGGTTGTAGATATCGAATAAAAAGAAATCTTATTTGCAATCAGATATTTATTCAAAATTACGGTTTAAATATCGAGGTATTCGGTGAGTTTAGTCAGATTCAGACGAGTCAGTAGTTGGATGGAATGCAGGTGGTAGAGTTGGATGTCTAGTCACGTTATTCCAGTCCTGGGCATCTCCCGATCCGTAGAACAAGAACACGGTCACAGTCAAAACATTCAAAACAGCAGAAAAGAACATACGAAATTGCCAATGATTTTTGTTTAAACGGTTGAACCCTACGATGGACATTCTCACACCGAAGAGGTTGGCCATGGCATCCGCTCCGCACATGATGGCAGTGAGGAGACCGGCGTACCGTCTGCTGAGGTGGATGGGGGTGGTGAAGATCGTGGGCAGCGCTAGACCAGTGAGGTACACGGACGTGACGAGGAGGGCCCAGAAGATGACTAGGTGACAGCCAACCTGGGCCATGAATATCTGAAGCAGTGAGGAGCTGGAGACCCCGGCGAAGACGAAGGCGTGCTTGACGAGCGTCGTGGAAGCGACTCCACGGGCGACGAGCCAGTCGGACATGGAGGCGGCAAGGAGTGATGAGGGCAGCACGGCCACCAGGGTGAACGTCGTGTCCTTGGACAAGTCCGGGGGGACATTCAGGATGTTCCTCTGGTACGGCACAGCTATGAACCAGAAGTGGTTATAATCGGTCCACTTGGTGGCGAAGCAGTAGACAAACACTGCGCTTAGAACCGGACCCGAGGTGAATATCTGGAACCATGGAATTTCTCGGATTCTCTGACGTGATTTGGAGAGGGATTTGTATTGCGGGAACGTCGCCATAGGTGAGTACATGTATCCGTACCATAGGATCAACCACGCTGCCCCGGCCATGCTGAAGGAGTAATTAGCATAACTCCAATTTTTGAACTGAAGGATAGCGTGGTTGAAGAACAAGTGCCCCATGACGCCACCGTAATAAGTTCCAGCCAGGATGAGGGCGACAAAGATGTTGATCTCGGGGTGCGGGCAGTTACGGCTGGCGAGGACCATCACGCTCGGGTATATCGTCGCCTCGCAGACTCCTTCTATGAAGTTCTGCAACAGGTACGTTCTGTAACCAATTTCGGAGAGTGTCGGGAGTAAGATCTGTTGGATAACGGACAGCAGCATGCCCGCGGGCAGGACGATCCTGGAGTACCCCACATCTGAAAAAATCCCAGCCGGGATGGAAGCCACCATTCTCCCCGCCCAGAACACCGCGTCTGCCATATCGATACTATGGGGGCTCCAAAGCACTTTCGGAGTCTTGAGCTTGTACATTTCTTGGTGGTAAAATAATCTATCTTCACCAACCATTGGACAAGTGCCTTTGGTCACGTTCGTCTTGTATTCTCGATCTTGACAAAGAAGTACGATGTCGTAGAGTTCTGCGAAACAAGTGTTTTTGAAGGCGATTAAAGCGAATGTCAAACTGCACAGAGCACAAATGATCCACCGTTGCAGAACAGGTTCTG
Organism: Nephotettix cincticeps; assembly: GCA_023375725.1. Classification (NCBI taxonomy): domain Eukaryota; kingdom Metazoa; phylum Arthropoda; class Insecta; order Hemiptera; family Cicadellidae; genus Nephotettix; species Nephotettix cincticeps. The sequence continues at coordinate 39,001,284 of CM041791.1, forward strand.
TGTTTGAAGCAGCTTGCATGTTGCAACCTACTTTCAAAGTCACTATCGGGAGAGTTTGTTTGAGGGTAAAGTATTGGGAAATAAAATGTCTTACGTGTTTATTGTTGTTATTTTTATTTTGATGCTGATACCTACAGATGTTTTTTACTATTCAATGTTTACGTACAAAAAGGTTCGTGGGAGTTTTGAAGTAATTGTTACAACTTAAGATTCGTGGAACATACCTTGACAAGTTGTCGGTGACGGGGAAGGGTTACGGGAATGTACAGCCTAGAGGGAATTTTTTAACGGTATTTTAATGAGGATGAAGCATGAAGTCTTTGATAGAATATATATTTCTACAGATAGTCTGTTACAGGTATAGTAATGGAAAAATGTTTTGAAGTGTTTATTGTTTTCATTTGAAGTTTGACAATGATACTTTTTATCAACAGAGATTCGTACAAGCTTATTCTTCCGATCTAAACCAAAGGTACTGTTTGGGTAATGGTATGGGTAACATCAAAAATATAGTTATTAAAAGTATTTTTTGAAAGAAATGTGAGTTTTTATATCTTAGAAAGTTGACAGCAGTGGGCGCCAACAGGGGGGGGGGTGCTAACCCCTGTTTAAGATTTTTTAAGTGATTCAGAATGTAAAAAGGTTTTAATTACGAAACATATAATATCTATAGAGTATATTATTTTAATAATATTTTTTATGAATCAAAATTCTCAAAACATTTGTTATATTTCTTGAGTTCGGCCTGACTATCGGGACGGTGACTAACGTGAGCCACGATCTATGTCTAGTACTATTCAATGCACGAGTGCTAAGTTATGAAGATAAATAATTTATTTCACGAGTTGGAATATGTTATTCCTTGATTTAAATAAATTGTATTTATTTCCCTGTGGGAAGTAGGTAAGATAGTGAATATGTCAAACGGAATGTTTTCAGTTCCTGTAAACAGCTGTCGTTATAACACCGACTCAACTAGTACCTGTGATCTGATTTTTATAATTTAGGTCTTACGACATAATTTATATTTTTACTACTGAAGAATTTTAAAGTTTCAGAAAGAGCTTTTCGCTTATTAGAGCTTATTAGACAGCCTTACCTTCACATTATTTTGTGATATTGAAATATTAGTATTGCTACTGATCGAATTCTGATATACGTTTTGAGTTTTATCACATTTTCGTACATTTAAATTTTATGAACCAGATTGTGGGCAAAGTTTTTAACGTGAAAATAAATATTTACTATTTTAGACCAATTGATTCATTTTACAGAATAAGTTATCATTCAGATGGTTTTAGGTTTAAACTGATTCATAATTTCATTTGAACATCTGATCTATTTTCCACTTAAAAATTTAATGTACAAAGATGGTCTTGTTTCAATGCCCACTAGTGCAAAAGTGCAAAATGCAAAAGTGGTTACTTTTGCCGTTCGGCATATTTAAGACAGATCACACCAAAATATATAATTTATCGGTTGGGAAGCGTGCCCAAACCCGGCCGATACTACGCTGGTAGCTGGAATGTATTAAGCTTGGTGTTTGCCAATTGAAGGCACTTAGAAAATCTTAAATCTGCTAATTGGTAGCATACGTGATTACAGTAATTAAAATACACTAAGGAGTGTTGATAATAACTCCAACGCCAGAGAACCTTTGACTAAACAAAATTACATGATTAACAAGAATTAAAATAAATTTCCCTAAGCTTATATAAACAGTTAATTGTAAATGCCCCGTTTGAGATTCGAACATAGGACCTTAGATTACATTACCATTTGAAATGGAAACCTACCAAGGTATTTAAGCCAAAAATGAATAAGAAATGAGTGTAAGTTGATTGTTGCACGATCTGTAGTCTTTTTACTGACTAAGGCTGACATGTCCTTAGACAGATCTGTTAATTAATATCCCAACAGTCAATGGCATATCTCAGGGACCTGTAGGACTCTCAGATATACCATTGACCATATGCAAGGGTTTATCTTGGAGACCAAACCACTGTCTCTGAAATACGAACTGATCTAATCGTGAGGATGATCTTTGCGGATTAACTTAGTATTCAATAGTGCGGACGTTAATCCACACCTGAGAATATCCTATCCAATGAGTATTGCTCGTAACCATTCACATTATTCGTGACCTCTAAGTAGCAGGGTTGCAGGACACGCTACGGTCCAGTCAAATAATATACAATTAAATTGATTAAATTATTTAGTTAATAATTTTAGTTATTAATAAATTGAATAACTTTACAATCCTTTAGATTTTTCAACTGTTGTTTTATGGAACATTTCAAAACGTATTTTTTTCAATTCACCAGTATCTTCTATTGCGTATTTTCTACATAATTTTATTATTCACTTTAGATTTTATGGAACGGTACTAGGGCCTAATCCTGGAATATAGCTCTCGACAACCTTGCATTGACCTGTTGTGAGATAGTTAACTGAATCCAACATTAGTAATTATTGTTTCCGTTGCTTAGTTACTTGGTTAAAATAATTAAAAATCTACAGTACGGTAATTGAAAAATATGGTCCTTTTAAATTTATTTTAAGCTGTCGGTAGGAAAAAACAGTTAAAAGTACATTATTTGAAAAATTTGAACAGACACAGTTTGAATTCATACCTACGAATACGTTATACCATAAATTTAATAACTTTTTACCAACTGCCAATGGTGAGGCGAGCGTAGTCAATGGCTGGGGCATGGTTCGAACCCACGTCATCTGTTCTGGAGGCCAGCGATCCAATACCTCGACCTGCGGTATAATGCTGAGATCACATCAGCAAGGTAGATAATAAGCTAGACACACTTTTTGTCTTATACTGAGTATAATATAGATTGATGAATTATTCTTAACATTTCAACGTTCACCAACCACATTTTACATTTTTGGCTCTTTGCAATTGAGCGGAGTGTTAAAACTTTCGAATTTCCTCCGGGCATAAGCGGTCAGAGATGCACAAATGGGTAAGGGACGTGACAAGCATACCGTATCAAGTTTATGTTAAAAAATATACCACAACTTAAAATATCAGCAACCCAAATTAAGTGATGAGATGATAAATTTCAATGTATTATTTTACGGATTATCAATATGGTTTACTGCAGCATGAAAATCTTACAATATTTCAACACAAAATATAAACTTATATTAAATATTATATGAAATGATCTTTTACAAGATTACAACCTAAAAGTGTTATTGTTTTTGTGCAGTTGAGATCAGCTAATTATTACAACTGTTTATTGTTTTGGTTCTGAGGGAATTTATATTGTTTGAACCGTCTAACATGGTTAAGGTGGTAAAAAGGGGTATTTGTTTTTTATGTATGAATAAAGTATTTTATTTGATTCATAATTTTAACAAGTTATTTAACTACAAGGTATTTTGGAAACATAACTTTTGTGATCATGACAACTACCGGTACTAGGTTTTCAGATTTGCTTAAGCAGTTGGACAAGGACAAGCACGATGACATTTGGCACCCTCCTGTCCTTCGCAAAAATGTGACGCTTCAAGTGTCACCTGTTACCGGTGTGGGGGAATAGGACACTATGCCACAACATGTTCAAGGGCTCCAAAAACGTATAAATAGGGCTACCTTATGTTGCGCGGGTAGTCCAGTTGATTGTAACTTGTCATGTGATACACAAGTTTCGATTAGAGGTGTTCGGCTAAATTTGAGCAGTTTGGTTGCTATAGTACTGCCAAAGTATCAGATGCATTTAGGGATGGATGTAATGTCCGCAATAGGAGGAGTTAGTATTAGTAGAGTTGGTGTTGATAAGTTCAAGGACATGGGCATCGGAGCAGAGGCTGAGGCTAAGAAGGAGTTGTGCGTGGAAAATATCTCAGAGAATGGTGGTAGCGAGGAGATTGTTATTAATGATTGTGACTTTAATGCAAAGTTTACTGATGGAAAATGGATTGTTAAATGGGATTGGAAATATGGCAGCGAAAACCCTTACAAATAACCAGGTTCCAATATATAAGATTCCAGAGGATACAAAGGAAGCGTCTGTCGCTGAAGTGCTAGATTGGATAAAGGACGGTTGGCTCCAGCCTTATGACGGGGAATTTGACGGTTAATACCCTTAATGGCAGCATACAGCACAATAAGGACAAAGTATGAATCTATCTGGATTATAGAGAGCTAAATCAGTATGTCCACAGTATCGCTGTGTCGAGCCATACAGCGGAGAGTGAAGTTATTGGTGAAAAACTAAGGATCTGGAGAAGGTTGGGAGAACAATTCAGCACCATCGATCTTCAAAAGGCTTATCTACAGATACATATTGCTCCTCATTTATGGAGATATCAATTCGTACGGTTTAAGAATAAAACTTTTTGTTTAACACGAATTGGATTTGGTCTTGATGTTGCACCAAAAATAATAAGCAAGATTGTTAATAAAGTTCTGTCAATGGATCCAGTAGTCCGAAGTGCTACAGACTCTTATGTTGATGACATAATAGTGAATGAAAAGGTCATTGGCTTGCATGTTGTAAGGAAATTATTGGAAAATTATTGGTTATAGCCAATGTGTAGCTTTCTTAAAAGACATTTGTCAGACATAAAATGGGATGATGAAGTGAGTGAACATATCAAGACTATGTTAGGAGACATAATAGAAGGTGTAAAAGAAAATGACTCTGTGATTGGGAAATGGGCTGTGTCGTCTAGTGATGAAGGAACGGTGTGGTATGACACTAGCAGCTTGGCAATCGTGTTAGCATTGAGATTTCAAGTGTCACCTGTTACCGGTGTGGGGGAATAGGAAACTATGCCACAACATGTTCAAGGGCTCCAAAAACGTATAAATAATGTTGTGCAGGTAGTCCAGTTGATTGTAACTTGTCATGTGATACACAAGTTTCGATTAGAGGTGTTCGGCTAAATTTGAGCAGTTTGGTTGCTATAGTACTGCCAAAGTATCAGATGCATTTAGGGATGGATGTAATGTCCGCAATAGGAGGAGTTAGTATTAGTAGAGTTGGTGTTGATAAGTTCAAGGACATGGGCATCGGAGCAGTGGCTGAGGCTAAGAAGGAGTTGTGCATGGAAAATATCTCAGAGAATGGTGGTAGCGAGGAGATTGTTATTAATGATTGTGACTTTAATGCAAAGTTTACTGATGGAAAATGGATTGTTAAATGGAATTGGAAATATGGCAGCGAAAACCCTTACAAATAACCAGGTTCCAATATATAAGATTCCAGAGGATACAAAGGAAGCGTCTGACGCTGAAGTGCTAGATTGGATAAAGGACGGTTGGCTCCAGCCTTATGACGGGGAATTTGACGGTTAATACCCTTAATGGCAGCATACAGCACAATAAGGACAAAGTATGAATCTATCTGGATTATAGAGAGCTAAATCAGTATGTCCACAGTATCGCTGTGTCGAGCCATACAGCGGAGAGTGAAGTTATTGGTGAAAAACTAAGGATCTGGAGAAGGTTGGGAGAACAAGTCAGCACCATCAATCTTCAAAAGGCTTATCTACAGATACATGTTGCTCCTCATTTATGGAGATATGAATTCGTACGGTTTAAGAATAAAACTTTTTGTTTAACACGAATTGGATTTGGTCTTGATGTTGCACCAAAAATAATAAGCAAGATTGTTAATAAAGTTCTGTCAATGGATCCAGTAGTCCGAAGTGCTACAGACTTATGTTGATGACATAATAGTGAATGAAAAGGCTTGCATGTTGTAAGGAAATTATTGGAAAATTATTGGTTATAACCAATGTGTAGCTTTCTTAAAAGACATTTGTCAGACATAAAATGGGATGATGAAGTGAGTGAACATATCAAGACTATGTTAGGAGACATAATAGAAGGTGTAAAAGAAAATGACTCTGTGATTGGGAAATGGGCTGTGTCGTCTAGTGATGAAGGAACGGTGTGGTATGACACTAGCAGCTTGGCAATCGTGTTAGCATTGAGATTGAAGGGGAGATAGTCGAGGGTTAAGGAAGGAAGACGATTCAGCACATATAAACCTGGCTGAGTTAGCGGCCTTGTTGAAAGGAGTAAATTTGGTGTTGAAATGGAATTTAAAAATATTAATCTTAGCCACGGATTCAGTAACTGTTTATGCTTGGGTAACATCCATATTGACTGGTCAGCGACGAATTAAAACACTTGGATTAGTTGAAGCCCTTGTTAGAAGACGACCGAGCTTATTAAAAGAACTCAAAACTGAATACGTCCTTAAGGTAAAAATAGATCTCGTTAAGTCCCAATTCAACAAAGCAGATTGCCTAACGAGAGTTGCTAAAAAGTGGTTGGAAAGGAAAAAAGATCAGTGTTGCATGTTGGGTGAAGAAGAGGACGAAAACAAACTAACGCTAGTCTGATGAATCCATGCTTTGCATCAATTTGTTGTTAATCGGACACTTTTTACGGTTAGGCGTTATTTAACAAACATTGAGCTTAGCAAACAGGACGTGGAGAGTTTGGTAAAGAACTGTAAAGAACTGTCTGTTGATCCTTCCCTTATTAAATGGAATCCAGGACATTTGGATTGTGACAACAATTGGCACAGGCTTGCTATTGATGTGACTCATTATAGATCAAGTAAATTTCTTACAATAATTATAAATTGCAGTCCGAATAGATTTTGCATATGGCGTCGAATCCCAAGTTAGACTAAATAGCACGTAGTCAGGATCTTACTTGAATTGTTTTCAGAGCGAGGTCCATCCCAAGAACTGCTGATGGATAACAGTACAACGTTTAGATGTGAAAATATTTTTGTGAAGAGTGGGGAGTTATCCGTCGTTTCAGGTGTATGAACCGTCCAAGTGGGAATGGAATTGTTGAAAGAAATCATAGAACTATAAAAAGAATGACAGCAAGAACCAATGGAAGTGTACATGAAATTGTTTATTGGTACAAAATTTAACACCCAAAGAAGATTTAAATGAAGAGTCGGCAGCAAGCTCTCGAGTGTACCGCTACAAGTTGGTGTCTGGATGTAAGCGTGAGCGTGTAATACGTGAGGAGCAACCAGGTACTGAGTTTTCTCCAGGTGAATCAGTATTTTTAAGCCTTTTAAAAAACCTCTCTGCACAACAGTCTGGAAACAAGGCGTGGTGACAAGGTTGAGTTAGAGGACCACAGCGTAGACCATGGATCTGGATGTGGGCTGTCAGCAACAGTGACCTCGGGCGTCTAGGGTCTGGTGGCTGCCCCGGATGTGTGCGAACACAGGGTAACTCACTGACCACAAGGGGTGAAGAACACCAGGGGCTGTTGTAGAGGACGCAGCCCTAGAGCAGTGGGGCGGCTGTTTGTACATCGCAGAAATACGCGACGGGTAACGCTAGTAAGTAATAAATCAGAAAGTAAAAGGTAATAATTATTATAATATAAGTAAAAGACCGCAATAAAACTTAAACTGTTTATAATAATCCCGACAATTTCCTATACCTAGTTTTTATGTTAACACAATTTTTGCAATTTGTATTGTAATAATTTTGCTTTAAAAGTTTTCTATTATTCTATAACTATTCTAACTCCAAAACATCACCCCTGCACAAGCTACACCCTGGACTCATAAGATATAGTGGTATTCATTGCAGATAGGATTATTGTCAACAACCCGCATCTTCTAAGGAGCAATAAATCAGTGCTTTAACCAGGAAGACGATCAAAGAACGCAAGAAAAATAAAGTTTCCTGTACCTTGAACAGTGATTTTAATATTTCTATTAGATTTAAAAAAAGCCCCACAGCAGCAGACGTTCGTAATAAGCAATTTGGCACTAATGTAGAATTTAATTGTCATGCCAAAAAGAAAAATAAACGGTATCAGTGGACTAGCACATACTTTCTCCTTTAAGTAAATTTAAAAACGACATTCTGTAATAAAACTATCATATTCTTAAAAGCTTATCTAAATATCATTTAATAATTTATTGTTTCAAAAATAGTTAGCTAATCTCTGAAAATAACAACAAGAGAAACAAAGTTAAATTATTTGGTAAAATTTCATGGGGGATTGGTTCTTCCGGTAATACCAGGTTTTTTGAGTCGGTTTTGTTTCGTGATTTGATCTTACGCTGCATACAAATTTTCATTGAAACCGGTTAGGAAATAAGGAAGGAATTGATTTTTCAATATTATCAAAAAGAAAAACATTGGATGCTCTTAGAAAACGTACTGCGAGTGTTCAAAAACCAGGCAAATTAGACCATCCGAAGGGACGTTGTATACCCAAATACTCCCGTCGCAGCAGACCTGCGTACTCAGCGAATTTCCAAATCAATAATATAATAATAATAATAATAATAGATGACAAGTTTGGTCAAAATCTGTCGATAAACATGAGAATCATTTGCCTATTCTCCATAAGATAACATGGGAAAGAGTGAGCAGGTTTGTTGCTATGAGGAACACTGAGAGTAGGCATTTATACCATGAATTTTTTTTAACATTTATAGCAACTTTCATAAACATCTGTCCATAAATAAAGGAGTTTGGCTATTCTCCATATGGAGATGATTAACATGGGAAAAGAGTATGCAGGTTTGCTGCCATGATAGACACATAAACTGTGATTTTTTAGCATAAATGTATGGGTCCAACCACATAAAGCTAAATATAAAGTTTTATCCAAAGATTTTGGTTAATAAGTGAAAAATTATAAGATTAACATTGGAGTCTCAAAATACAACGTACTGTGTTTAGATTGTTTTATATCTCGGTAACCGTTGGAGATAGAGAAAAACTTTAAGGAACCAATTGTGTAGTTTTTGGAGCTGATTCTAATGGTAAAATTTTTTAAATTACATATGAAAAACTCAAAAAACCCAATTTTGGGGTACAAACTACCCGTTCCCATTGACCGATATGTCTGGATTACGAACTCGTCCGAGCAATTATAGGAATACACGTCTCTACCAAATTTGGTCTCGATCGGACCACTTTTACGAGAGTTATCGTGTTCACAGACATATATATATATATATATATATATATATATATATATATACAAATGTTAACGACTATTGTTTTTGGTCTCTGGGTACCTAAAGAAGAAAAAATAACATGGTCCCGGGCTTAAGTCTCGCCATGAGACCTACGGTAATAGCTTCCCTATGGGAAATTCGCTAAAAGAGGTTGTTTGGGGGTCTCAACTATCACTTATAAAACTATTTATTTGTTATTTGGACCATTAGAATTTAAAACATTGGTATTTGAATCACCACTCTACACAAACCGATAAACACAGTACGTTTTGGGGTTTAATGTCAAACTTAAGATAATTATGGGGAAAAGATAAAATTTGATATCTCGCTTTTCATTCGAAAAATTGTGACAATACTTGGTACATAATACATGTGATAGTACATATTTATACATATACATCACTATAATTTTAGTCATGTTCTAATCATGTATGTTGAAAATCTAAATTAGTTTGTTCCTTGTGGCAGCAAATCTGCTTACTCTTTCCCACGTTATTATTATATAATAATTAAATAGTTGATAATACTATTATTAATTAGCCTAACATATGATTAACGTTTGATGGTTCATTTGAATCATCACAGTACACGTTTTCCCAGGCCAAATAGCGTTTTACCTCAGTGTGTCTTGTCTACTGATTGTTAGGCTTGGTGGCTTGGCCGTAGGTCATCAATTCTTGTTCGGATCTTCCGATTTAAGTAGAGTTCGGTTGGAGATTCTCCACATTGAAGAGGTGTCGCTCGATATTGAAACAAGATCTTTTGGAGTCTCTAATCTTTTGGAGCAAAGAATGTGTTGTAGCCAAGAGCTAAAAATGACTGTATTATACCACCCATTTACATTAAAAAATTGTTAAAATTCTTGACTCGTGAAATAGTAGCAAATTTACGTATTTATTTAGGTAATACGGTATCCTATATTATATTTTAATTTTAATACACCTATATGTATTTTATTGTATTTATTATGCGAAATAAAAGATATTTTTATTTGAGTTATCATATTAGATATAAACTATGAATGTGTTAGTAAAACGTGTGTTAGGCCTACTGTTGATCTAAAGTTTTCCCTTTCTCATTCGACCATAGAGGAGTTGGGGATAAGATATTGGCCCCCATGTACATTTATATCGTTAAGTCGATCAACTCAAGAAAGAGTTGACCCGGTATTCTCACCAAGGGGAGACGAAAAAATCGAAAAAGTCATTTAGGATAGTCTGGAACATCAAAGGTTCTAAGAACAACTTTGTAGGAAATAAACAGATTAGCTTGTTTATTTCAATTAATTAGTAAAGCCTGCGTTGGTAAGGAAAACATTCGTGGATGTGGTTCACTCTAGGGAAGCCCTTTGCTTTCATGTGTCTTAGCTTCTACCATCGAGTGAAACGTTCAAATTATCGTACTATTGATCTTTCACCCACCTCTTCAGAGGAATTTACGTTTGGATTTGAGAAATTTTACTAAGACAGGATAGCTGAGCACTATATAATGGTATCCATGTTTGGTTTTTATATAGAAATTCTGAATTGAAGTTACTTTAAAAAAATGTAACTTGAAAGAAAGTTTTAAAGTTAAGTTTAAGATGAAAACATTAAACTTGCTAATTTATTACAGTATATTTTCATCATTTTTCTAAAATACAGTATCTATAAAAACGCTTTAAAAATCTCTAAAGTAACTTTTATTATAAAATAATGCAGTAAATAAATGTAAATATTATCAAGGAGAAATAATCAATGTTTAAGATATTTCTTCTGAGTTTAAAAATTTTTCACAATGCAAACGATATGCAATGTAAATATGATTGGATATGATAAACCAGAGAATGATTTCTCTTTAACTTTGAAAATGATGAGAGAATGAAAAATAATGATAAGAGGTTTTTTACTGTCTCTCCTTATACGTAGTATATTACGGAAAAGGTTCGACAAAAATTTCGAATTTGAGTTGAGAGTAAATATATCCGTTTTAAGGCTCACTGAATCCAAAATAGTGGTTTCGGATTGGTGTTTGTCCGTCTGACTGTCTATGTATAATCCCTGAGACCTTATTGAACGGCCAATTTTTATGAACTTATGTACACCAGTAAACTTTGCTATATCTACAGACCATTTTTTAAATATTTTATTTTAAGGGTAGTTAACTCCTAAAAACCCTTAAAAAATGTGAAAAATACAAATTTCTCAAAATCCTTTCTTACGGTTTAGCTTGAAGCTTCACGATTTATGAGTAATTATGTCCTAAATAATATGTTACCATCTGCGTGTATTTAAACCAAATGGTCAAAAGTTTTTGGGTTTTTAAATAAAAAAAATGTTTTAATTATCTGGCGAAATGATTAAATTTACAAAATAGTTTGACACCTCCATTAAAACCAGCTCAAAACTAAAAATAATCATTATGTTGAATCAACAGTACCCTACTAACGGTTATGTAAAAAAGTTAAATCTACTGTTCATGGTACGTTGTCTGACATTTTCTTCCATACCCCCCATCGTTTTTCTCTTGTACGTTTAGACGATTATTTATTAAACAAAAGTGTCTAAATGGTAACATTAAAGGTATGTAGTATTGTAATTTTCTTTTAGGGAGAAAGTATAACCACTGATAAAGTTTATTTTGGATTGAGAATGATTTGAGGTATTATTATTTCTGGGATTCTATAACTGTTGTAGTTACTTGTATTACAAGAATAATATCTATTCTCTAATATCTATTGAAAATAACAATATCTATTCTCTCTGATGGATATTGTTGTAAAACTACTCTTTCTTGTAAAAGTATAATATCTGCATTATTACTATTATAATAATGCAGAAAGACAGTCAAACCGATAAAACTGCATACCAACAGAAACTTAACGAGAAAACGATAACGAAAATTTCCTAATGTGCTCAAAGTTTCAAAATAATAGCCTAAAGTATTAATAAATTAATAACAGTTTACATTTGTATTTGTTCAGGGTTCGTTTGAGGTTTATTTGTAAATGAACCTCAACAAGTAAGTTGAACAAGTTTGTTGAAGTATAAAATCAAAATCACTAGGATCACGTGATAAAAACTGTTCTTCGGAGTTAAACACTTAGAAAAACCATAATCGTTATTGATTAATATAAACAAGATTGCACACCTTCTAGTCCGTTTTCCAAAACATTTGCACGTATTACTTATTCCAATTGTTTTGGAGTCATTTTTACCCGAAATCAGAAAATAAAGGCCCAAAAAGTGTAATATAATATTAATCAGAAATTAATCATTGTTACTCGCATATAACAGTTAGTGATTGTGAAATTTACTTTAAAGTATCTTCATTAGGTTAGGAGACAGTTTACCTATCTATTATTTATTTTTTGGATGTATTTTACTTACAATGCTAAGCAGGGGAAAATTCTTTAAAAAATGAATGTTTATATTTACTTCCCTGTGCGAAATAGGTCAGATAATGGATATGTCTAAAGGTAATGTTTTCACTTCATCTAAACAGCTGTTCTCCTTCTTTTATGTTAAAAATTCAATACAATAGCTCTGGTGATGTCTATGGAAACCTGTTACATATTTTTCATCTTAAAAATCGCCAACACCTCCCCAGAGCTAAGACAATTTCTTAGCTCTACGGGGCCAAAACAAAAACATGAGGTGAAAATAATAAAACATCGAAAAATGGCAAGAATATGTTTGTTAGTGATGTGAAACCATAATAATTCCTACATTCACTATAGAAGGCGTGATATGCTTTACAAACCGAGGAGTTAGACAATAGCAGAGATAGAATTAAAGATCAGCTCACAGCTGTCCACAGAGGATAAATTCATTATTGTCGACACCAAACTAATTATTTTGCATTCTGATCCCGCTTTAATCTCGAATCTCGACAGTTGGGACTTTCAATTTAACATAAGCTTGAATTACTATATTCATTATACATTTCTACTTTCTCCCCCCATACGATTGTAGCAGGTATTTTTCGTTAGAATTGTTGAATAATGCATTGAGTTTTTGGTAGATATATAAATTTTTTAGAGTGATTTCTGTATGTGTGTCTTTCCATGTGTGGTTAGTATGTGTGGGGGACGATGTGCATGAAAGTCGGTGGGTAGGTAACAATATAATATCCATGGTATCTTGGAACTTTTTATTTATTATGTTAAATATTTTATTTTTAAGGGTAGACCTATTTCATCCCTACAACCCCTCCCCAAAACGCACATAAAATGAAAAATTCCCAGAAACGGCTCTGATTATTTTGATGAAAATTGCATGATTTATAGTCCTTTATGAACAAAATGACCACACGCATTTCTTAAAACTAAACTCTGGGATTAAAAGCTAACTAAATACGGGTTTAAGTATTATAAGAGCTATGGGCTTTTAAATCATTTTTATGACAATAATTTGATAAAAATTAGACTATCACCGATAGAACTAGGTTAAAATCAAAACAAATTAGTAGCTTAAATCATCATTAGTCTACGACTAACTGTACCAGAGAAAAGTTCAATTCACATAATACATTGTCTGAGGGTGGCCAATGTTATTCTTATGGAGAATATAAAAAATTAATTTCTTCCTTCTTTCTTAACCGTTTCCTTTGAAATTCGGGGTCACGTCCCCCAAAAGTCTAACAATTATTTTAGTGGTTAGTCAGAACGGGTAGTAGGGAGGGAGGGGTTTCTACCCCAAAGGTTTTTTTGGTTTCTTACATGTAGTTTTTAAAATCTTTTAATTTAAATTTATTTCTAAATAATTTTAATTTAAAATCTTTTACCATTAGAATCAGCTTAACTACACAATTTAATATGCTAAAGTTTTGCTCTATCTCCAATGGTTACCAAGATATTAATAAGTCTAATCACAATACGTTGTATTTAGGGAGTTTAATGTTAATCTTATGGAGCATATGGAAAAAATTGTTTTTCACTTGATGAGTTTTAGATACGTTACAACTTTATATTTAGCGTCATGTGGTTGAGATTCATCCATTTATGGTTAAAAATCATAGTTTATCATGACAGATAACCTGGATACTTTTTCCTATATAGAGAATAGGCAAATTCCTTTATTTATTGATAGAAGCTGATAAAAATTGGTATATAGTCAAAATAAAACTATATATGGGAAAATACGTACTTTAATTGTTCTTCACAGCAGTAAACCTGCATATTCTTTCCCTTATTAATAGTATAAAGAATAGGCAAAATGTCTTATTTCATGACAGATATTGTTCAAACCTGTCATATATTATTATTGTCACAAAATTGACTTGGAAATTCGCTGCGCACGCAGGTTTACTGCAAAGTGTGACTTTTCTAATACACTATCACACATTTCGGCGGTATTTTAAAATTAAACATTTTTAAAACACTAGGAGTAATACAGTTTTGTTGTTGTAAAAGGAATGTATTTTTATGTAATTATTATGTTTAATTTTTAACTTTCACTATATTAAACAAATATATATATGTATATATATATATATATATATTTACCTATTTTGTTTCTTACTCTACATATGCCAATCAATATCCCTTTTGAACGGACAATATTGCATTTAGTTCCGGACGTTGGCCACAGCTGGCCACAGCTGTTTGCACCGATATATGACATCGCACCGCATTTGTCGACAAAACAGAATAACACTAATTAATAACAACCGAGTCAGTATTGACAAACAGTAGTCGATATTCAATATACGCAGTTACCTTCTATCCATCCACTCCTTCTTTTTGGTCTAAGGAACTTAATTTCAACAATTACATGATCAACAGATCATTCAAATTTTGATATATTTATCGGAATATATATTTCATATTTTAGAAATACATCACACGATGGAGCCATTACATTACTTTATCATAAGTAATGTGATTTCTGTTTAGTAAAATATCCAAGCAATGTTTGTTTAAAAACAACTTGAGCTCAATATTTTAACATTTGTCAAAAATCAAATAGGTCCCTCAGTTTATGATTGGGCCATGTATTATTATGTTTTAAGTATTAAGTTAACATTTTTTGTTTCATCAATTGTTACTTAACAGTTTTAAACTTATTCCTAGAATTAGTTTTTACCTGAGAATACGTAAAAATATTTTAGGGAAATTGTAATTAATTTAATATGGAAATAATAATGCTGGCTCTAACATGTTATACAAATGTTATTCTAAACTGCCTAGATCATCGATGTGGCTAATAAATTCCTGAACTACTTAATGGCCCAAAATCACAGTGGAAATACGAAGAAACTTGAAGACTTCAAACTTAACTGATTTACATCAAAGTTAAGATTCCTGATCGCAAGAATCGGTTGACATCAAAGGTTGATTTCTTTCTTGGTGTTCTAGAATGGCTAACTAGACAAAGCTCATGCTAAATACAAAACGTGTTTTTTGGGAAAGGAGTATGGGATGATTTACAATTTTTTTTATTATTAATTTTTTAGGAAGTACGAATGTGTTTCTATTTGATTTTCATAATTTTTACAAAAGGGTAGTTTTTGAGATTTTAAACCACAAATGAGTAATCCGTAACACAAATGTTTTGGGTTGATTACGGACACAAGGTGAGTAATCTCTTTTAATTTAGATATTAACTAAATATTGTGAACAAAGTTAGTAATACCCTGCCATCTTGCGTTTCGGTAGCATCTGGAGTAGAAATTCAAGTAAAAATTACTTCCTCAAAACTCTGAGTGAAAACCTAAATGCAGGGGCAGTACGAAACGCAACATTACCCTTTGTGTAATTAGCCTGTCGTCGGCAACCTCATCCCTACCGAGGGGCTGAAGGCACCCTGGAGAGCCGTTTGTTTATTTCTCCTTTTATTTCTCATTTTCATGCAGTTATTTCTCATAAATGTCGCTTCTAAGTGAAAAAGAGCTTCTTCGCAAAGTCTCGCAACTTAGGCTTTATTTTCATCGTTCTCGGATAGATTTTATGAATATACTAGACTACAGTACAGATATTAATCAAAAGTGAAAATAAAGGAGAGTGGTTTATCAGAATTATTAAATAAACAGTTTAGGGGACATTCGATATTAAGAGGCATGTAATAAAATTAATTAGATACTATTTTTTGTAAAAAAAGTAATGATTTTCATTAAAAAACATCAAACGAACTGCTTTTTGAATTTTTTAATCCCTTGTTCAGTATTAAGATTTTTTAGTTAAAAATTAAACAATATTATTTAAAATTAAAAAGAATTTTAAAATATATGTAAGTAAAAAATCTGCAAACTAAACAAAAAGTTGGTTTAGGGTCTACCGTTTGAATTTGAAAAGATTGTACTAAATATTTGGAGTAAAATAATATTGGTTCATTAAAATATATATTGAGCTTAGACTAACAGAACCATCTTCTCCTTCTTAAAACAACGCTCAAAATGAATAATCTTGAAAAATTAAACATTACTCCATGATTCCTATTGATTTTTAGGCTGAAATGGATACATATTCATAAACCTGTAAATTTACACAAACACAAATGTATTGAATATATTGTTAGATATTGAAGATACCTTTTTGAAAACTTATTCGTCTTCCCCAGGCTTCATGCAGGGGAACTAACATAAATATTCCTTCTTTCGTCTTGTACCAGGAGAGTAGAATTTGCATGTCTTTGTCTAAGAGTTGCTGAACGTGGGGGTTCCTGAATTTATTTACGCGTAAATCAATTTTTCATTCAGTTCTTATTTTTGCCTTGGGAAATCCGTGATTTTACTCTTGAGGTTAAATATTTACCTTTTTAAATGTTAAATAATCGAATCAAGAAAGATTTTGGTCTCTGATAATATATTATAAATATATCATTTATATTTGAGTTTTTAAGTGATCATTTTTATTCTATAAATATTAAATTACTTCGACACTTTAACCTCGACTTTAACGTCAACTCGGATATAACGTCATTTATTTTTAGGTCCCGCCAAACTATAGGTTTATTTACATAGGAAAAAACCTCGGATATATCGTCAGTAAATTCTAAAACCTCGTATATAACGTCAAGAAAATCGTGCCGAGATGAAGGCAACATATAGCTAAATAGAGAAAGTTCGGTCGGTGGTGCAACGTGAGGGCCGCGGGCGGCTATTGTTAAGCTACATTCAATTTTTAGAAACGGCATTTTATTGCTGTCTTACCGCTAAACACCCCAACCCCCTCCCTATACCCTATATCCGCTGTCGCCGGTCATCAAGGTCAGTGTCAGTGACTCACGTCGCGTCAAAGCACTGTGATGCCGTTCGTACGTACCTACAGTTCGTGTAGATATCGTTAGTTCAGTGTAGGTCTTTTACAGTTTGTTTTTCGTTATTTTAATTTACGAATACAGTATTGAAAAATAATGGCAAGTGTTAAGAGAAAGGTTTTGCCGAAGAAAAGGTGTGAGTTATAAGAGCGTGTGAGAGGGACGTAAGGTAGCAGACATGTGTTCGGGCTTATTTTTTAAAATCGAACCAACAGTTGAATATACCATGCCGAACTTCATTGCAATAATTTCAAATTCGATTTTTATATAGTGTAGAGTAGTTTAGTCAGTCATAAACATAAACTTTTATGTGTATTTCAAATTATCTTCATTAAATGTCTTAATTTCATGTAAAAAATGTGTTTCTCTATTTTTCCTCGGTTTTAAATTAAAATTATGTGACCTTTTATACAGTGTCACTCTGATATAGCGTCATTAATTGTGTGGTCCCTTCAATGACGTTATATCCAAGTTCCACTGTATACATAAATATATATATATATATATATGTTTGTTGTTTTAATTGTGTTGTGGAAGTCTATTTTACCTGCTCTTTGCCCGACCACATACAGTGGGAAGGAATTAGTAAGCAAAGATAAGGGTTATACAACAAAGTAATAAGTACTGATTGGTATTTATCTGATTGGTAACTCCTTGTGACAAACCAAGAGATCCGACTGACGATTGGAGTCCGTCATACTATCAACTAAGCTACCGACATAAAATACGATAGCTCAAGAACTAATAATAAAATCTTATAATATTCATTTCATTATTATTAATTTACTTTACAACAATAAGCGTTGAAAAATGCTTTCAAATGAATAGTTTCAGATAAATTTGTTAATGTGTTCCTTTTGTTAACGAATTATAACATCTTGGTATAGTTATAGACGAAAAATCTCATGGTCTAACCACATTACTACATTACATTTTAAAATATACTCTCAACTATTTTTACTAAAGAGATTTTCAGAATTTAAAAATATTTTTTGTTGAGACTAATATATATCTCATTAATAGAATCGTGATTAATATATGGATGTGTGTCATGAGGCTCAGCATCCCAGTCCTCATTAATTCGAGTTTTTAGATTATAAAAAGCATCATGGCCGCTGTAAACAGACGGACATCCTGTCGGACATTATTTAAAAACAAGTATATTATTACATTACCGTCCATTTACATATGAAATGCAGTGTTTTATAAATTTAAATATAATAATCACGTAACCGGTGCTGATGTTCACGGTTATAATACTCGGTACCGTCATAATCAAAAGCAGGTCACCCACAGATTGGAGCTTGCGGGATCCCTTCCTGAAAACCTCGGGCCAAAATTGTATAATAATTTTTCAGAAAATATTAAGACCACTGATCTAATCAAGTAAAAACTAAAAACTTCCATTAATTCGACTTTGGTGAGTTTTAAACACATAATCTTTTCATTTGTATTGTCATTTTTGTTTGTTTTTAATACTTTAGTTAATTTATTTACCAACTTTATAATTATTAGGTTGTTGTGATTAAGAGTAGATTGTTGTATGAGATCGAAGCAGTCGTTTTGATGTAAATATTTTTTTTATTCCTTTAAAACTGTGAATAAAATGTAGTTTTCTTAAATTTGTTCACAATTGTTTTGATTAAGTAGAATGGATAGTTTTTTGCCTTACCAAGTTTTTATATAAAAATATTATTTTGAAGTAAATATCAACGGTACATTACTCGTAATAGAGGATGCTTAACCACATGTTTAACCTCAAAACGCAGTCCTCATTGTATCACAACAGCAACTATGCTTGTGCTATAATGCTATAAGTTAAACATAGATCATAATATTTATAAAACTTATTATAGTGAACTACTAAGAATATTTTATTAGTTTCTTTCAAGTGAGCTATAAAATATTAAAACCACACAAAGGTCCTAAGTGAAATATTCCTTTTTCCCTCCTTGCGCATAAGTAAAATTACCATTTCTTTGTCTAAGGAACCCGTTTCACTGAACTGAAGTCCTTCCTGAACTCTTTTATACTGAGGTAAATGTTTCATCTCTTTCCTTTTCTCTAGAGTAAGGTTTCTATTATGATGCCACTGGGGATATCCTTTCGACATTTTGTATGAATAATATTTATGTAAATTTTCAGTGTCTCGTATATCAATTTATAAGTTGTACGAGTAAAAATTAATTTTGTTCTTTTGCGGGACAGACCGTCCCATCCACTTGGTGGGTATTTTAAGGTAAATATGAATAACAGCGAGTGTAACGAATGTGAATGGATTTTATGATGTTTAGCTTTGTTACTGGCAAAGACTAGTTAATTAGTCAGCCAGGACCATTAGTCAAAAGCCTAACGAACAAAGCCAATAGGGTACAGTATCAAACCATCTCTAAAATTTGTCAAGTTTTGCACAGGACTATTACCACAGAATCGCCCAGCCAGTCACGTTTTATACTTGTGATTTATCAGTTACATAATGATAGTTTCTCAAATCCGAAAACGTGCATTAAATGAAAATAGGGTAAATTAAAGCAATAGTTCATGTATAAAAAGCTGTACATGATGCTATGAAGCGACATGATTTAGGCCTGCTTCTGAGAAATAAAATTACTTCACCTTATTCGGAAATACGTGTGTTTCTAAATAAGCATTTCCTCACTCCAAACGAAAAGCGACATCGTAGTTTCAAGTTGCCCCTTTAACTCCAGTCATTATTTCACTTATTGGTTCAACTTTGAAGGAATCACGAAATCAATTTTAATGAACTTGTTATTTTGACTTTAAGTTCATGCATAATTTAATAATCTATATTTATTCGTCAAATATTCAAATTTATCTACAAGCCTTTTTACTTTCTGCCGCCATTACAGTAGTACCTAAACAATAATACAAAAAGAAAGTATAGTTTTCGTCAAAATGTTGAAATTTGAATTGATTATTCGTAAAAGAGTTACTACAAGTTTTATTTTAACGTGATGCAAAATCAGAACAACATGGGTCATATTGGTAATGTCCTGTTTGTGTGTATCTGGATATGTAAAGAATATCTATTCCTACAGTTCCGTACCCTAGAGGATTTTTTTAATTGTTTGAAATTATTTAGAAAGTATTTTTTTCTGTTTTGCCAATGGAAGGCTCATCGTCAGCTATGCAGTCTCTAGTAGTATCTCTAGTAACTCGAACTAGTAACTCTAACTAGTAACTAGTAACTAGTAACTCTAGTAACTTAGAAAAGTACACTAGTTTTTCTAATGTAAAAATTTATATCACAGAATTTAGGTGGTAAGTATTTACATATGTGCATTTACTTATTTACATACACCCCAAGTTGTTTAAAGCTATTTAATATTAGGGTATTATTAGGGTACTCATAAAAACTTTCAAAAAACGTGAAATGATTAATAAAAAAAGACTCTTTTGACTTTAATTAAAATATGATGTATATTGATTGCTTTGGATCCCAAATAGTATGACAACCACCGAGATGCTGGTTCCAAAAATTGGCTTTGAAATAACAGTAAAATATTCAATATTTAGTCAATATTTGATAGCGTTAACATCTGTGTTTATTTTATTATTTTATTATAATTTTTATGCTTATAAAAATTGTAAGAAATATGTGGGGCAAATCGTTCTATTTAGCATGTTTACTTACCCTCAAACTAATCCTCATTCAAACTTTTTAAAAGATAGTAAGGGTGGATCTTGGAACGTCTGGTTCAATTCCCTCAATATAGTTTGAAATATTAATGCTTGAAAAAAATCCGTAACATTAAACTTACATTTAGTAACCTACTTTTCCCTCAGCAGCAAAGCAATGAGGGAGACTTGAGTTGATTGTTAACGTCCCATTGTCTTTAGATTGGTTCAAATTTAAGGAATCAGGATGATGGACCCATTCCACAGTTCAGGAGTTTGCTACATTTATTCTAATGTATTTGCCAAGATCTGCTCGCATAACGATCCATAGTCGCGATCTCGAGTTCTCATGATTATAACCTTTTTTTGGTGGGACTATTAAAGCTCACTGATGATATACGATATGCTATTGTCTGTAGTCAGTATACTGTTTGAACTTTATTTGACTTCAGTAAGGCGTTTGACACAGTAAATCATGAGATTCTTCTCCTTAAACTAAAAATTATGGAGTTTTACATTATTCACTTTGTAAGATAAAATCATATCTTCACGGTCGTAGGCAGTGTGTGTCATGAAACACTCACTTCAGACTGGAAAAACATTTCCTGGGTTCCACCACAGGGTTCCATTCTTGGCCCACTTCTTTTTACCATTTACACTAACGATCTTTGTTCATTCATACATGACTCAGAGTTTCACTTTAATACTGAAAACTTACAAATCTATGCAAACTTCAAAGTCAGCGAACTGAATTTCTATGGGGATAAGTATGCTTTAAAACTAAATCCTGACAAATAAACCCACTCATTCTTGAACATACACTCTTGATTCACAAGATCAACATTGACAACGCCCCCAGACTGTTGACGGAACTCTTTTGCCATATGATGAAGTCAAAGGTCTCTAGGGTTGTTTCTCAACAACATACTGACTGGACAGCTGCAGTGCATGCAAACATGTATTTGCTTCTAATCACACGCTGAAAAAGATGCAACTGATTTTACCCTTCCTCATCAAACTGCCATTGCTTAAATCACGTGACTTTCCTCACATCAGTGTTAAATCACCAACTATAGATTCTGTGTGGTCAATGACATGACTGTAGCTTTGTAAACAAAACTGAAACGGACTAAATATTATTAAATTTGATTTTTATTTAATCTTTGTTGGGCCGATCGAGTAACTTATTAATATCATATCAACTTTTATTAATATCAACGTTGTCTTGTAAAACCATCCAATTGAATGCCAATTCACATAACCAAAGTTACTCATTCTGTAATCAATCTTGGTATTCTTCGTTATTTAGCCAACAACTTTGAATTTTTTCATAACAGAGGTGCAAGAAATACTTGCTCTGGTACGTTAAATCTTAGTATTCCCCAACATAGAATAACAGTTTACGATCGATCTCTCACAGTTACAGCTTTTCGTATTTGAAATTTCCTTCCCAAATAAAATTCATATGTTCTCTATAAAATATTTAGAAAACCGCTCCCGGCTGATGTTGGTACTGAAAAAATACTATCTTGACCGCTGTGGGACCACATGGTGGGAGGGCTTGGAGCTAGGCCTGGTTATACAGTAGTAGGTGGTGTGAATGAATCAATTTATAAGCTAAATTTTCATTAATTTATCGATTAATTTTCATTATATCCTAATAATTATAATTATGTATAGTTTTGCATTAACTAGTCAAGGTTGTTATTACATATTTAGTTTATTTTATATTTATCATCTTTGTTTGTTGTTTTATAGTAATCTAATTTGCTAGAAATGAAATGTAAGAAAGAATGGTCTTAGTGTTTCGCCCCATTAAACAAGTATTTTAATTTAATTATTTTGTTTGTTGTTTTGATATACAACTATTTTAAACTCTGATTATTTTAGCAAAATTGAAAGAAAAATGTAATCATTCGCATTTGTATGACAATTTCTCTCCCCTCTCCCCTCGGGCTACGCCCCATGAACGTCTTAAGTTTCAATGTTTACATTTTCAAAGAACGAAAACATAAAATTACTCGAATGTCAACAGCTGCGAACACTAAAATTTGATAGTTCGGGAAGAAAAAGAAGAAGAAAGAGCTGCCATGACCGTCCTAGGTTTCAATGTTAACATTTTCTAATGTCAACATCCGTTTATTATTTATTTTGACAGTTCGGGAAGAAGAAAAAATAAAGTTGACTTTTACACAAACTGCTGGATCTAAATTAGTGAATTATTAGTTTGAAATAGTGGAATGGTAGATTTTTAATTTTCCCCCAGTGCCTGCCTCTATTACGTTAATGCTTATTTTCTCCCAATATTTTACAGATGTTACTTTTTCATGTTTTAGACACGAGTTTTTTCATTTTGTTAACAATAAAGAATTAATTAACAATAACTTAAATGTATCAGTAGGGCCTACACCTCTCAGCCTTTTTACCCGTGCGAAGAACGGGTACTGTGGCTAGTAAGTGACATATGTGTGTGCAAAAAAATAGATTGATTTGATTGATATGCAGTCGTATTCTAGGCAAATCTCTGGATATAATTATATTTTAATTTTAATATATACTTTTTCTAAGAAATCTTATGTGGTACCTGTTTTTGTGGGGAGGAGGAGGTAATGCTAATACACACCTCAGATATTTTGTAGAGTGAGACCCGCACCCACTAAACCCTGCCACTCGTCTCCTAGGACTAACCTGGAATTGTTTGGCACATTACTTCGGGCTAGAACTTTTGAGGCGGCAGGAGTCAGTCCAGGCGCTCACACGCTTGACATGACATGGGCTTAATTATCTTTTAATTGCTCGTAAAGGAAATTTATTAAAAACAAAATACCAAATAGAAAGTATTTTATAGGTCCTTACCTACATATTGATGTGTTAAAATACCAAAACTAATGCCTAGAAATATTTTATTTTTTTTGAAATTAGAAAATAAAAATCCCATAAGGATTTAAAAAACTAATTCCATTGTATTATTTTTGTTTATCTATGGAAAATTTCAAACTTTGGACCTAAATAAACTTCACATATTCATAAATAAAATGTATTGAATAAATTTTTGTATTTGATATAATTTGATACAGTAATAATTTTTGCGTGCACTGTTCACGCCCTTTAAAGAAAATTATTATGGCTAAGAGCAAATCAAATACAAAAAGTTATTCAATACATTTTATTTATGAATATGTGAAGTTTATTTAGGTCCAAAGTTTGAAATTTTCCATTGATAAAAAAAAATAATAAAAAAACGGAATTAGGTTTTTTTAAATCCTTATGGGATTTTTAATTAAAAAAAAATAAAATATTTCTAGGCATTAGTTTTGGTATTTTAACACATCAATATGTAGGTAAGGACCTATAAAATACTTTGTATTTGGTATTTTGTTTTTAATAAATTTCCTTTACGAGCAATTAAAAGATAATTAAACCCATGTCATGTCAAGCGTGTGAGCGCCTGGACTGACTCCTGCCGCCTCATCGGGGTGACCCAATGCTAAAGACGATCTAGATCGTCCATTTTCGCTCGATGTATGGATTGGACATAGTGCTTAACACGACCCGCAAGGCACCTCGACGCTTGACTCGGGAAGGCCGGGTACGATAGACACGTCGTTCTAAGACATGGGCCCAGACCTCAGGTTCGTACAGAAAACTATACCAGTGGCGGATCCAGCCATAATGTCAAGGGGGGCGAGCGGGGACACTTCAACATTTTCTAATGTTAACTGGACTAAAACACAACAACTGAACACAAAATCAGAATTGAAAACAGAGTATAGTAAAAAACAAAATTAAAGGTACACGTACTTTTGTTGAAGAAATAAAAATCTCTATACAGGGTGTTCATTAAAGTCGGGCACAAACTTCGAGGGGTGATAGTACTATCATTAGAAGTATCATTTAATGTTCTTTTATATTTTCAAAATGGCGGCGGTTAAAAATATTTAAATTAAAATAACAAAAAAACCATTAACTTTATACATTTTTTACAAAATACAAAAAAGATTGGAATTGGAATTGGCCAGCCGCGTTGTGCCAGCTAAACTCCGCTTCTTAGCCACGGCCGCTCCGGGGTGGCGCGTGGGCCCTGTTGTGAACATTAAAAGTGCATTTTATCGGTTATCCGTGGACAGATTTCGTTCACCAAAGTACCGTTCGATTTGAAATTAAAATAGAAATTTTTTTCTATTTTGTAAAAGTTTTATTAAGTTAATGGTTTTTTTGTAATTTTAATTTAAATATTTTTAACCACCGCCATTTTGAAAATATAAAAGAAAAATAAATGATACTTTGTAAACATTTTTCTCTTCAACCTATAAATATGTGTGCAAAGTTTGGTTTCTGTATCTTAAATATTTCTTGATATATATAGTTTTTTGTAAAAAATGCAAAATGGCGGCTAGCAACTAAACGAAGGATTTTTCGACAAATGGTTACAGGTGATTTTTTGTTTATTTTGATGAGTACTATCATCCCTCGAAGTTTGTGCCCGACTTTAATGAACACCCTGTATATAGAATTGAATGTATGTATGGATGTCCTTTATGTGTTGCCAAACTACGCATCCGATCGACATGAAATTTTAGGAAGTTGCTCTTTGACATATAGAGCAACTCGGGAAGGTTTTAGTGAAAAAATATTTTCGAAAACCCTATGTTTTTATTTTTTTAAATATATAATTGTACTTTGATTTTTCACTAGCCAAAAACGGAAAAATAGGGTTCTCGAATTCCAATTAATTAAATGAAATGTGTTCTTAGTTATGAAAAAGGAAAAAAACAGACAGGACCTAAAACAGACGAAGAACAGCTATAAAAAATTATATGTTCATGTATTAGCTGAAGCAAATGGTTTCATTTGGAAATTTTAGACATAAAACAATTTTTTGTTGAATAATCAAACTTTGTAGTAAAAATCTTTTACAGTTAAAATAAAGATATATATTCATAAGAGGGGTAATAGCTATGTAACGAATTAGGATTTTAAACAAATAAGTCCTCTTTGTAAAACGCTGCTTTCATCAAGTCTTTTGACGTTATATTTTCAAAAGAAGGAAAATATTTGTGAGCGGGCTGCTTTCCCGGACAAAAGCCATTTGAACGCTCTTGTGGCGTGGCCCGATGTGTCTAAAGGTTTATTAAAACGATTCTGAATGTCGGCTGTTTTTCTTGGAAAAGGCAACTTTACTGGAAAGCCATTTGAAGACATTTTATTTACTTAAGAGTATTTTATTATGATTTTTCTCTCAGCTCTAAATTTCTCTAAAATATCAACAACTAGGGGGAGTTACTTGTTATATAATTTGAGGTAATGTTGGATTGACCTTATTTGGGTTTCTTGATATATCATATTTCAAAGTATAGCAGAAATCTGTAAAAAATAAACTTACTCTTAACTGTAATTAACTGTAAACACAATCATATTACGAAAGTGTATCAATGTTTTCTGCAAAAAGGTCCACGATATATGAAAATGTAATCAATAAAATTAAACTAATAAAATAATTAATTATAAATAATAATTAATAATAATAATATAAATAATTGATTATAAAATATATAATTTTGTCAAAGTAAATGGTAAACTTAGAACTAAAGTAATGCATACAAATCTATATATAAATACCATGTGGAATTTGTACTGTATTAAAGTTTAAAAAATTACTCTTTAAAAATTACAAAATAAATTATATATTCAGTATTCATGATGATATGACAAAATATAAAGGTGTAGTTCAAGGATTTTTCACAAAGGTAAATACAAAATGAAAATTATATACATAGTATAATAATTATGGTTCTGCCTAGTATCCTGTATGTCCAAAATCACACTCGATGGCTAGAATTTAAAAGTACTGTATTATACCAAACAAATTTTATATTTTAGTTATTCTTTTGTAGATGGTTTTCTGGTATTATTTGAAGTATAAAACAGAAAAAATATTATGTTAATAAGTTATCAAGAGTCATAAAATGTTAACAAATACAATTATAAATGAAATTTAAATAAATTATGGATGAGCAAAAGTATAAAATATAATATTCTAGCCCTGCGAAGTTGAGAGTTTTTCCGAGAACCATGATACAAGAAGTTACAGATGTGAGCCTCAGTAAAATGAAGACTGAATTGGCGCTCCTGTCAATAAATAGAGCAAGTGATGCCCAAGTGGGAAGCACCTACAAGGATATTCTTGGACTCTGACATTGACATGCATGGCTACATGTTAGTAAAAGGCTAACCGCATTACAGTATATGTAAACCAAGAACAAACGAGACGAAATAACAAATAACGGCAATTTGACTAGAATGCGAGTATCCTTATCTCCTTTATCTCTAACCTTTATCTTTAACAATTATCCTTCATCTTTTATCTAACCTTTATCTTTTAACAATTGCCATTACTAACGAACGCCTTGATTCACTTTTAAAATACGCAGGATAAAATTTGATCTTTCATTGTTTTAATTTGAAATTAAATATTTAATTTCTCTATAATTATGGATAGGCTAAATTTAACTATGGAAAAAATAAATCTTATATCTAAGTAATATTTTAAATCAATGTTTTTAAATATATTTAACAGATTAACAGAAAATCTAGTTTAAATACATTTAAAATAATCTTCACAATCATTAACTGTGTTTATTATGTTTGAAATATTGGTTATTGGAATGTTTTACGCCTAAAACAGTCGAGGAAGTATTTAACCTCTTTCTCATAAGTAAGGAAAAAATAGAGAGAAACAAAATATTTGAGTGTATCAAAATAATCCCGTGCATTACACTTATCTCCATTATGATAACAGTGCAAACTATATGAACCTAGTTAATTTTTAAACAATGAGGAAGGTATATTATAAATAGCGTTGTAAATATGTATATGTGCTATAAATATGTTACCAATTTAAAGGCTAATGGGTAACATATTGAAAACTATATTCAAATTCATTCCTTTTTTAAGAGACGACTATAATGAAGGCAAGTTTTTATATTTACATTGAATTTATACGTACAAATCAGAATGCAATTCAGCTGATTATGGGTTGTATTTATTTATTATTATCTATTTTTGTTCATTACAGACAAGAAATATTCTGAATTATAAATTAGGGGTTGTCTAAACGCTCGGTATAATGTAGGGAAAATGCATAAAACGAATGTAATGGACTAAAAATGGTCTTAGTTTCTGTATCATGAACAAATATTTTACCAACTATATTATTTAATAAAAACTATTTTTAAGTGTTTTAGTTTATTTAAAGCTGTACAGCATTTCTTGTTGTCTTATATATTAGTTTATTTATAAAATAAATAGTTATAGCTTGATGTTTACCTTTGTTCCAGAACAATCAAATATTCCTCCACGGAAAAGATACAACAAATGTTCACAAGAAAATAAAGGGAATGAGAATAAAGTGGAAACTGAATTAAATGCAAAACAGGATAACATTAATAATGTAGGAAGATCAGCTCCTCCTAGTAAGGAAAGAGTAATAAAAAATGGAAAAATTAACCGAGCAAAATCATCCCCTCAAGTCCTTTCAAGGAAGAAAGGCTGCAAAGAACAGCTGAAAGAGCTGAAGGAGAAACTCCATAAAAAAAATAAAGCCAAACAAAAGCCTGAAATAAAAATACCTAAGAACGGAGAAAAATCCAAAGTCAAAACCAAAGAAGAAAAAAGGGTTAAAAATGAATTAAATAGAGACATAAACATAAATATAAACTTCCCTTATCCGACGGTTACAATCGACATACCTTTAAAAGACAAAAAAAATTTGGACGCATTGGGGGAAAATGAAAACTGTACTCCAGATAAAAATGAAGATATAGATAAAATACAAGGGATAAGATATCGTGTAAAACCACTAATTGCTTCCGAAAAAAATCAAATGATCTCCGCAAAGGTCAGTGCAGACAACAATTCCATCACGGCGAAACATATAAAACATAACAACGATTTTTATTCACAGACAGAAATAATCCCTTTGCAATCTCATGATGTGAAAAAAATAAGGGTGTCAGTAGCTGAACCCGATAGCACTGTTGCTGACACGCCAGAAGATGACGGGATGTTGGTATACAATAATTCTGAGGAGCCGGGCAATGGAAAAATCAGCAGTTCAGAGGGAGGAAAATTTTAAAAGTGAGTACACTAGGATATACAAATGTTTAATAATCAAGTTAAAATGTGTATACAGTATTACGTAGTAAATATATTGAGAAAGTATTTTGTTCGTCGGAATTTTCGAATTCGAGTCGAGAGTGTATATATGTGTATGTTTTGGGGTCCCCTGAACCCAAAAAAGTTCTGGGGTTCAACGTGATGTCTGTACGTCCGTGTGTCTTTGTGTGTGTGTGTGTGTGTGTGTGTGTGTGTGTGTGTGTGTGTGTGTGTGTGTGTTTGGATGTGTACAGAACCACAGCCTACCCCGTTGGTCCGATTTAGATGAAATTTAGTGTGTATGTGTAAATTCACAGTTTCTCCAGGTGTTTTTTTTTAATGTTTGGATTTTTTATTTTTAAAGGTAGTTCGTCCCTAAAAACCCTTAAAAACATGAAGAATCCAAATTTCTCAAAAATGGATCGAACGATTTTGATTAAAATTTGATAGGTTATAGTACACAGAGTAATAAATAAGTTGGCACCATCCACACGTATTTTAAAATGACATTTCAAAGGTTATGGGCTTTTAAATGTCAAAAAATCAAAGTTTTAAATTTTCAGCGTATAGAATTAAAGTAAAGTATAACTTGACTGGCGCCACTGAAATCAGCTGAAAAAGTAAGAAAATTAGTATTTTGAGTTATTCGTCTACGACTAACGGTTCCATAGTAAATTCAATTTACTGTCCATGATAAACGCAGTACGTTGTCTGAAAGCGTCCAATGTTATTCTTTTGGAGAATATTAAAAAATCAATTTCTTCCTTATTTTGCAACCGTTTTCCATGAAACTTGGTATAAAGCCTAAGGTGAAATCATCCAACAAAACCAACTAAAAAAGGCTTTTCATTACCGGAGGAGTGGGGGTTTCCCCCTATACAACAATTAATTTAACTTTGTCTCTCTTGTTTTTATTTTCATAAATGGGATGATTATTTTTGAAACAACACATTACTAAATGATATTAAGATCAAATTTGACGAACATGGTATTTTTATTACAGATTGTCTTTTTTAAATTTACCTAAGGGAGAAAGTAAGTGTCAGTCCACTGATACCGTTTATTTTATTTTGAAATGATAAGAATTCCTTTCAATTGCGGAGTATTAAATAGGTAAAGTGATTTTTATCTTAATAGGTCAAATCAACTAATTTACAAGATGGTATTCTCAAGATATTCTTTTTATTTTTTAAGATCATGAAATATCATGAAGGTTTTTTTTAGAATAATAGATTTTTCAAATCAATAAAATCACAGCTAGACATGTTTGAAAATTCTAAAGCCTTTAAACCATGACTTTCGTTATTTTTAAAGTTGTTATTATAAAAATATTATTTACTATAGAATTTATTCCAATTGAAATTATAAAAAATAATTTAAAATCTGTAGAAATTCGAGAACAAATATTATAATTTTAAAAATAAATAGTTTAAATTTGTTGGAGTTAGGTTGAAAATACTTTTTATTTCATGAGTCTTCAAACTATTTTAGTTAGTTTGAAACATTAGGTGGATGATAAATTTAGTAGATTGAAAAATAATGTTATTATCTTTGCTACAGATAATCATATTATTAAATTACGATAATCAGATAATTAGCCATTAATCAAGTTTGTATTAACAACCGTTCATAACATGGTTTTAGACTCAAATAGACGCTCAATTAACTCAATAAACACAGCAAGCATGAATCAAGTAATTTTTCATTCCAAAATTGTATATATTTTACATTAATTTTGGTTAGGAATATTTTGATTTTCACTGAACCTTTCCCGATGATAATTGACATAATAATGCGATAGAAAAAAAAGTTTTTTATGCATAAATAATTTTTTATAAGTAATATTAGAAATAATTTCAAAATTTATAATGCGTTTTGTATTATATTGATAAAAAATCCCAAAACAAAAAATTATGGGGAATGAATTAGAAGGAGCAAGAAATCGATTGAAAGGTAGGAAATGTTATAAAGTTTGTATGATATTAGCCTGGAATTGTTAAATATTTAAAAATTCACGCACATATTTTAAAGTAACATGTTAACAGTACTAATAAGTGCTCTAGGCGTTCTTTTTCATATCTCAATATTTCCTGCATATTAAATCTAGAGTTAAAGAAAGGATAAAAACAACACAAACAATTCCTTGAAGACGCATGATATTATATAGTTTTGATACTATATAAAATGGCCAAGGTTAAAAAAGTATAACACGACGGATAGTTTCAAACTAACAAAAACGTGCAATAATTTTTAAATAACTTGAGTAGTCTACGTGTCGTAAAATTTAAACTTTAATACTGTCTTATTTATACTAAATTTATTTCATTCAAATTATTTTATAATAAAATGACAGAAAAAGATTTTATTTTATTGTATCTCGTATATATTGAAACTTGTTGTAACTTATTATAATTCGTAATTTTGTCCTCTTACAGATGTAAAACAGTTCGAAGCATACCTAGATATTTTGAAAGGCACCACTAACAAACTTTTGTTGAAGCGCAAAGTAGACTTGGTAATATCAAAGAATTGCCCGGAGAAAACCACGACAAAAGAAATGCACATTTATCCAACAGGAAAAATTCTGGGTAAGATCAGGCTGCGAGAAGACGCGGACTACTGGGAAACTGTTGATGGGAAGGAGAAACCTGACGAGTTCAGCCCTGACGTGGAAATGGACGATAACATACTAAAAACTAGTCCTAAAGATTGGACTATGGCACAGATTATTTCTGCTCAAAAGGTTATTGACAAATTCAAAGAAAAGTATATAACCGAGCCAGTAGATCCAGCGACTCTACCTAAAATGACCAGAAGCAAAACAAAAGATCCATGGTCCAGGTTTATGTTTAAAGTCATAACAGTGGACAACAGATTTAATAATATTCCTTGCGAGGTGATAGATGATCGAATGAAAATATTTAGATGTAAAACAAGTAATTTAATTGTTGGTAAAATTGAACCGGGAGTAAAAACTGTGGACCGTGTTCGTGAGGATGTCTTGGCTCCGTTTAAAGGAATCAGTCTCTACAAGATTGGCGAGACGGGTGTTGGCGGAGAGTTGAGATCTGGTGGAAATAAAAGTGGAAACTCAGAGAAAACTGAAAGTGATACAAAAATATCAACAGTAACAGGTAATGTGTCGAGTGATAAAACAAAATCTGAAAAAGGTGAAGCGGAATCTTCTAGGTCCCGTGCTCTTGAATCTGTCAAAAACCAAACTACTGATGAATCAACGTTAAAAGACGCAAATATTACCTCTATAGATGATAGAGAAACAATAAAAAATGAAGATGAAACAAAGGCAAGTGACATTCCCAAAAATGATGTCAAATTTGAAGAAGCAGACAACAAATCAGAGAATAATTCAACCTCAAACCAACCAAGTGATGAAACGTAAGATTTTTAAAATTAAAAATCTAACCGAATTTTTATTTTTCATTTCGTTAGATTGTTAATGCCAGTAAAATTTTAAACTTTTTTTATCGAAAACGGTCCAAACCATTGTCTTGTTACCTAATCTCCACTTATTGATAGATAGCTTTTTCATGGTAGCTGATGTCGGACACGAACAGCCAAACTCCGGGTTAGTAGGTGATTACGTTACTCCTGAGCTACCCAGCTGTTATTAAAAATACATATTCTTCACATCTACATTTATTAAAACCTTTTTGACGACACAACGTCAAGTTATGCCAAGATCATATGAGACTATAGTAGCATACATGAAGGAGCGTTTTTGTTATGTTTTTTAATTTTAGTTTTTATTGGGATCATATAGTATTCCAACCCCTCCCTATCAGACGGTGTTCATGAAAAGGGTTCCTGAGAAGTCATACGTGTAATTCTAATGAATTCTTATCTAGCTAAAAAAACGTCGGAGTATTATTAAATTTGAAATATAGCAATTATACCATTGCATGTCATAATATTTTTATAGTTTACGTCCAAACTCAGGAATTTTCCGTCCTGAAATGAACTCTAAAAGATCTCCAAAATGGCTGTTATAATTTTTAAAGTTATCTTTTAGTACAATAGGAACACACTGGATTCACAACAATATGAAAACAAACAATAGTTGTTCGGTTATAAGTTATTTATCTATATTTACTTTTGAGCAAATCAAATAAACAATTAATTAACCTTCAAAATAGAGAACAAATCCAAGTAGCGAAAAATGCTATAGTTTTTGACATTAATCTGGTTAATTCTTATTAATAATATACTGATAACAATTATCAGTGGTAATGAAGTAAATTCGTGTTAGATAAAACTGTAAACAAACTCAATGAAGAGCATCTACTCGATGAACATTTACTATATATATTTTTACGGCCTAATTTAAGTATTCTTTGTGATATATTAACATCAACTATGGGCAATGAGCTAGGGCAATTTCAAAATAGAATGACAGGTATGTTGAGCTTATAATATTTTGTGCATTGGATAGTACATGCATTTATAAATAGACAGTCTTAACTCTAGCACTTGATGTAATTTAGTAAAATTGACTTCCTTTCTACTGCAAACTATCAATTTATAAGTTAAAATTTATAAAAATAAGCAGATGCAACTTAATCGCACAAATTTTATGTCAGGCAATAGTTGGGTCGGAAATTCATAATCTATCAAAATAACTTTTCATTTTTCTCTTTTTTTCTTTCTTTCGTCTTCATATTTTCATTACCATTTGAGTTTTAACATACAAAAAAATAATTTATAATTTATAGTTTGACTTGTGTCAAGCTCAAAACACAACACAAAAATCCATGTTTATTTCTTTTTTGCTGTAGTCTTTAAAATAAGTAAGCACGTCACCAAGTCTCAAATGAAGTATTTTAAATGTATTCTATGAGTAACTCTCGTATATGGGATTTATGAGAAAGGGGGTTAATGAAAACTTGATTATCACTTTGCCACTCCTGTTTAAGTTCATTAATTGATATGAATACAGTACAAGTGTCTCTGTTCCATTAAATAACAAAACTATTAAAAATGTCATTTTGATTAATATATTAATTTACTTTCAGCTGAAAATTGGGAATTTCTTTTAACTATGCTTCAGAAAACGGCCGACAAACTTCTTGTGAAAAGAAGGATTGACGCTCTTTTAAAAGACGCAAAGTTTGAAAGGCACGCGGACGTGGACGTGTTCAACCCTCCCGCGGGGGTGGACCACAACGTGCTAGGGCGCATCCGGCCAGTCGACAGGAAACCGGACCGGATGCACCGGAGCCGAAAAAAATTCTCTAGCAACATGTCGTTCAACTTCGGAACGGGGAAGGCAAAGAAAGGAATTGCCTCACCAAGGCTCTTAGAAACTCTTCCGGCGGCTTGGACCGAAGAGTCAATCAAACAAACCCAGGAATCTCTCAAGAAATTGGAGGCCGATTCTAAACTAAACCCACCGTCAAACATACATCTGAACAAAAATATGGAAATCAGACCTCCGAAACCAAAAAATGAAGAAGCAGCGTGGACAGCTCTGAATGACTGGACTGTTTTTGGTTACTTACCTAATCTAGATTTAAACGAGGCGAAGAAAGGGATTGATGAGATGACAAAAAACTACAAGACTATTAAAGTTGACGATAGGGCCGTTTTGTTTGATGCGCGAAGTAGAGTGATTGGGAGGATATTTCCGAAAAGGATAACTTCTGAATCGGTTTTTTCAAGAGTAAAAGAAGAAGAAACCAGTGAAACTTCACAGCCTTCTGAAATACCTCCGTCATTACCTGTAGAAAAGGAACCCTCTTCTACTTCTCCTATCGTGAAGGAAAAACAGATGGAAGATGGAGGGAAGAAGAAACGGAAACGGAAGAACAAAAAAAGAACTTGATATACCCAAAGCTACTTAAGTGTCTATATTTTTATTACACAACTATTGATTTGTTATAATACAAGATTTTTTATATCATAATGAACCCAAAAATTAGGAAACCCAGAATATGTTTTACTTTCTACTATATTAATGTATTTAATTTATTACATGACAATACCTTTTTACAAAATGCATGATATTTTTCTAATAAGTATGTTTGTTAACATTTAAAGCTATGATTTAGAGCAGAAAACGGATCATAAATATCACGAATAGTTAATAGTCCACTACATATATATACTCTATTTATATACAGAGTGATCAACTCAAGGAGGCCACCATTGGGATATCGGAAACTGTAAGAATTTGAGAAAACATTAAATGTGGAACATTCCATGATTTTTTAAGGCGATAAAAAATATTAATTTTCTTTTTTCAAAATATGGTCGCCATTTTCTAAAATGGCGGTCAAGTTTGAAATTTCTAATGGGAAACGCTGTTTTTTATTATGGATTTGGATTTAACATGGAAGCTCGACGGTTTAGCAACTAGCGCTGAAAGTTTCAGAAATTCGCGTGATCAACTCAAGGAAGCCACCATTGGGCTGTTGGAAACTTCGAAATTTCTTATAGAACCCCTATTTTTTATTAAAGATTTAAATTTTAATTACACACAATTTAAATTAAATAATTTAATTTAACCCTAAAATTTAATTGTTTAGTCATAATTGATCTAATATGACTCTATGTCTAGTGGTAATTGAGATATTCAAAAAGATAAACAAAGTACGGTGTCTAATAATAATATTGTGGATAATCAACTCTTTTACTTACTTAAATATTCTTCCAACATTCAGTGTGCAGTTCCATCTAGTTAACCACTACTACATAGATTAGAATAGAATAGTTAGCTTACTTTACTTGTACTTTAGAAATACATCTATAAAATCCCAAATTTAATGTTTCTTACGTGTTTCCTACATACTCACTGCCCATGTAATTCTTATGGAGAATAGATTAATTGATAGGCTATAACTCGAATAATTATTGACAAAAATTAATTCAAGTTATTTACGGGATTTTACTTCTGTAACAGCCGTAAAATAAATACATTATTACCATGTTAAATAACACTTTTAAAACAACTGTGGCAAACCTGCAAACTCAGTACTATTGGATTACTAGCATTTCTTGTTGGGAATAAAGTAAGTTCTATGAAATTCTGATTATTCACGCCAGTGTGCTGCGGGCGATCTCGTTTATGTTCATATACACTATTGGTTGATATTTTAAGCCTTAATCAATAACAAGACTACAAGATGTGCTACAATCATCTTACGCTCAATCCTCATTCATACTTGGCTTAAAATACCTACCTTGTTTTAGCACAAATATACATCTTATACATACACCTTTAAGTAAAGATCAAAACAAAATACTAAATTTAGTTTACCCGACTTCATTTCAAAAATAAAAAAGATTATCAATACTACTGTCTGAACTGTATATACTACTCACATTCTTATGAAAATGCACACCAAAGTTTATATCAAAAAATTAAAAAAAAATATTTTTTTGTTTTTAGTTTTGAAATTAAATTAAGTTAAATTTCCTGATCGTGCTCTAAGGAAAGGTTTCCTAGTAGCTATTGAAAAACTTTCCATATTTTTACTTTATTACAAAGCATATACGATTAGGTGAAAAATTATTATTTTTTGGTATGGTGGATAAGAAAAATACGTGGAAGATTATTGATCCTTTTCTTCATCTTTATCATCAAATTCCCCATCGAAATCACCTTCCTCCAGTTTAGATATTTCATACCCAAAGTCAATTTCTTCTTCTTCTTTCAGCTCCATCCCTTTGAACATGAATTGACCAAATTTCTTTGCAATGTTACGTTCCTTCCTCAACGCTTTATTTTTAGCTTTTGTTCTTCTTTCCAAGTCTTTTTGAGCTCTCGATTTTGATTTTTTCGCTTTCCCTTCGACCTTCACTTCCTGTCCGAGCATGTCACAAATCTCCCTGAAGAATCTGTCCTCCGGCACGTCTAAACCGTCCACATCTGACTCGTCTGAAAAATTATTGTTAAAATAATTAACAACATAATCAAGGTAATAATACCTATTATTGGAAAAGGTATGTAATACCTTAATAATAACGTATGTGAATAAGGTATGATATAATAAATTAATATTGGGTATAAGGTACGTATAGGGTTATTTTTCAACAGTGTCACATTTGGGATTTGTAAACCAAACATCTAACCGTGAGCCTTAAATAAGAAACATTACTTTTTTACTTTGTTATTGGAAATATATACAAAGTATGTAGTTAAGATTTTATAAATACTCGACATTTTACAATAAGGCTGCAAACTTCATTTTCATAAGGAACATAATTTATTCTATGGTGTTTTTGGATGTTAACTACTTAACTAAATAATATTTAGACTTTGTTAAGATTGAATGCTCTTTGAATACTTTATTATACAGTGTAAGGTTTACTGTTTTACACATAGTTTCAAAAAGTTGAGTTATATCCAGAAAGGAAAAGTTAAGTTGATCACCCGTCATGTTTGAAAATGGGCCATATATATAAATGCTAAATTTAATATTTTTAAACATCTACAAAAATAAGGGAATGCCCCATGTTAAGTTTAATATACGATGCTAAGTTTACAAGATCCCAATGGCGGCAAAGTTAAAACCCCCTATATTAATAAC
This sequence comes from Nephotettix cincticeps, assembly GCA_023375725.1. NCBI lineage: Eukaryota > Metazoa > Arthropoda > Insecta > Hemiptera > Cicadellidae > Nephotettix > Nephotettix cincticeps. Next base: position 39,038,850 of record CM041791.1, read on the forward strand.
ATAGAAAAATAACATTAAATAGTAATTTCTCAAGAGTCGCTGATGTATTTGGAGTAGAATTTATGTTGGAGGAGGTTTAAGGCCTATACGAAATAACCCATAAAACCCAGTACTTCATCAGTCTTTTTTTGTATGGCGGCCTGTTTTATTCATTATTTTCCAGCCCCAATTGACTACAAATTTGTACTTGTGAGATATCAAGAGATTATTGGGTCAACCGACAAATCAAACGGTGGAAATTACTGATAAAAGTTGGCAGGCAACTCCAGGATCCGAACTAGGGCCTTCGCTGGCTCCGTCACGCCAACATCTACTCCCCCGACAGTGAAAGTTAGCTAAGTCAGAGTGAATTAACTTAGTGAATTAACGTTCAAGTTATTCTCATGCGTTAATAGTTACATACCAAGAGTTCTAAGTTTTTCTAAGAGTAAGAGTAAGACTTTGAGCTAATTGACGGGTTAATATGAAATTAATATTTAGTTGGACTTTTACAACTTTTTCTGGGTTTGAAATCTACACAGCGTTCGAGAGTTGGTTAAACTACTCCCGTTTTCAAGAGCCTAACGATATTTACATTTCTACGAACAAAGGGTTATTTCTATACATAAAAGAAACCAGGGAAAACATAAAAATACAAATGGGTTTAATTCTGTCATTTGTATATTTTTGCGTTTTTTGACCGGTTTCTTTTCTGCATAGAAATAGCCCTTTGTTTGTAGAAATGTAAATATCGTTAGGCCCCAAAAAATGGGAGTAGTTTAACCAAATCTCGAAACGTAGTATAAATATTTAACACAATACAAATTGGAAAAGTCCAACTAAATATTGATTCAATAACCAATAACCAACGCTATGATGAATTTCCAAAACTCTGTGTTATAAGCTCTTTGTATATATTGTGCTCAGATATGCTTCTACTTATAATGAAAACAACTAGTTCTTACCTGCTTCACGCCGAGTATACTGTCTCTCTCTGATGAGCTTATTTTTATTAATTTTGCGTGTATCATAATCCCCATAGTCACGAAAGTTGTTTTCTTGGTTGGGAAATTTGGGCCTTATAACTGGTGTCGAAGATTCAGGTGTGGCAAATGATGGAAATTTCGGTTTTCTTTCAGAGTAAATGTTGGTGAAGGTATACTGTTTTAGCTTGGGGTTTTCATCTTCAAGATGTTGTAAGGGGAATTTAGGCCTTTTGTTTTCATTTATTGAGGTTTCAACGGCCACATCAGGCTTTGTCCAATATTGTGAAACATTGAAAGAGGACTGTTCAGCAGTATTCCAGTTCTTCCTTTGCGGTTGAGCACGTACAGGATATGGATATTCGGCACCATTAGTTTTGTAGTCAACGTTCTTCTGTAGTAGATCTTGATTCACAATGGGACGTGTCTGAGGAGGGGTTTTATTGAACAGGGTAAACCCTTTCTTGGACGTCCACCTGTGGATCTCCCGCCAGTAGTCGCGCTGTTTGATCATGTCTATCACCTTTATCGTGTCATGCGTCACGTTTCCGTCAGGGTCTTCGTAATACTTTAACATTTTATTTAGCTTGTTAACCATTTTTGATGATAGATTTTGCTGCCACGCTAGCCAACGTTGATGAAGGAGCTCAATTTTTTGATTCATTGTTTGTTCGTTCGTCATCTCAGCTGCTTCTTCTTTTGGCAGTGACCCTGATTGAACACTGTTGCATTCGGTTTGTTGTTCTTCCACGAAACTCGGAGCGCCTTCAGTAAGGAATCCACGAGACGTTGGAGTTTTAAAAATTAACCTCTTTATTCCGTTCTTTTGTAACCAATCCTTATAATGCGTCCAGTGGTCTCCATGCACTTTGGTATGTATCGGAGGATAAACTTGACTTCTGTACGCAGATGGTTTACTAGCATATGGGTGGGGTGGTGTTTGTTGTTTAATATATTTAGCCTCATATGATTCGTAGTGTTGCCAATGAGTTTGAGAATGCGCACTAGGAAGTTTTGGTCTAACATTACTATAGGTGGTGACTGGCTGTGTTTGGGTTTCTTGTTTTTTATTCATTACCTCAGAAGACGGTGATTCACTTTCAAAAGATGGCAACGTCAAACTAGGATGAATAATTTCGTTATCATCATGGTCATTATAGATGGTGACTGGCTGTGTTTTGGTTTCTTGTTTTTTATTTGTTACTTCAGAAGACGGTGATTCACTTTCAAAAGATGGCAATGTCAAACTAGGATGAATTATTTTGTTATCATCATGGTCATTTTTAGATACATTATTTTCCGATTGATTCAGAATAGTTTCTGTTTTGTGAAAGACTGAAGGTGAGTTATCAATTTTGTTAGGATAGGTTTGCTCAGATGTTGGTACAAGAGAAGAAGGAGGGGTTGGAGAAAACGGCCGTAGTTTAACTTCATCAATCAGAGCATTGGGTGATTCTGGGGGATTATTTTGGCTAACGTTATTGTTTTCTTGGTTGAGGGTTCCTGGAGGTGAGTCGTCTATTTTGACGATGAGTGGTGAATGAGCCACTTCAGATAAAGTCTTTGACCGTCTGGTATTTCTTGTTCTCAGCAAAACTTTGTCTGTGCCCTTTTCAGTATACGATTCTTCTGAACGTAGTTTTCTTCTTGTATATTTTCTTTTAGGATTTAACAGTTCACCTGATAAGATAGTTTGCGTATCATTCGAATCTTTTTCGTTTACTTGATTGGACTGATTATGATAGTGACCGTCAATTTTAATTTCAGGCACAGAGACTTTAACATCAGGTGCAGTTTTCAACCGTCGAGTGTATTTTCGTTTTAAAACTACTTTATCTGATATGGGTACAGCAATAGGAGATTCTCCATTATTATTAGCCAAAGGCTTTCTTCTCGTATATTTTCTTTTTGCTTTTACCTCAACTTCGCTGTTTTTTGTTTGCTCATTAAGAATGGATTCTTTTATTTTCTCACCGGAGCTTGTAGTTTTTTCTGCATCGCTATCAAGCCTGATAGGTTCTTTGTTATCCCGGCTTATTATACCAGCTAAATCTAGGGTATTACTTTGTTGTATGGGAAAAACTTCCCTATGTAGAAATGAGTCAATAAAATTAACGTTTAAATTGTTGTCAATTTGTAAAATATGTGTTGAAGGATGTAATGGAGGCGATTGTTTTGCACGCGTCTTATAATGGGTTTTTGGTAGTTGCTGCTGTATCCTTGGTGTTTTTAAAAGCCTAATAAAACCTCTTCTTATATTTTTGGTTTCTATCAAGGGTGACTTCTTCCCTACAGATTCACATTTATCAATATCCTGAGAAATATAGCCTGTTGAAAAAGGGATCGATATGCTGTTTCCTGAATTCATTAAGGGTTTCGTTAATGTTGGTGATACATCTGTCCTTGAGTATTTTGTTAGAGGAGGTTCGTGCATTGAACTGTTTTTCAGTGTGTTATAGCTATTTTTTACTGTTGTGTGGTTATCACTCAGCGACTTGGGTTTTGGCGTTATGTTTTCATTCAAATTGTGCAACAATTTCATATGGTCCAAACCTGACATTTCATTTTTCGGAGCCCCAGCACCAATGTTTTTTGGTGCGTATTCTGAAGGTTTAGAATAAGGGGACGAGTTACTTTTGTTCTCCGGAGGCCTTGAAAATACAAAGTAATCGACATCGGCATCTGTTTTTGTGTTTGGCGAGGTTTCAGTTTTTGATAAGTCGTCCTTTTCTTTCCAGGTTTTGTAATGTTGAAATAAACCTTTTGAAGGATTTTGTTGCCGCTTATCATCCACAAACGCCTCTTCAAAACGCCTGTGAGTCGGTTTTTGAATTTCGGGAGGTCTGTTAGTCACATTTTTCAACTCCACCTGTTTAGACAGCCAGGTTTGGTAATGTGGTCTTGGTTGCACCTTTTCATGTCTCTCTGTTATTTTCTTCCCGGAAAATCTCAAATCTGCAGTTGAGGCATTTGAATTCACATTTTCGTTAGCTTTTAGATCTTTTCTTTCTTCGGCTGAGGTGGTTGATTTGGTCCCTTGCCTCAAAAGCCAGTCTCTGTAATGTTGCCATTGATCGTTCTTCTTCGGTGTCTTCTGCGTCTGGCTTGTGGACGAACTGGAAGTGGCGTCGGTTTGTCCAACCGGTTCTCCATCCGGTCTCGCCTTCCATGAGCTCCAGGTCCGCTTCTGAGTCGTATCATCTCGGTCGCCCTGACTCCAGTATCTTCCATCAGCTTCCTCGAATTCCTCTTCCCCTCCACCATCAGGAAATTCGTCTTCCTCCATTTGCATTTCTAAAAAAACAATTTTTTATGGTTTTATTTAATTTAAAATATTTAATAGAGTCATAGTCTTTTAACAACACTCTTCAACAGCTGTCTTTACTTTAACTGGTAGTGAGAAAGTTTAGTATTAGTAAAAACAGTTGAAGCTTTGGCTACATTAAGCTTGTGCATGTGAATAAAACGTTAATAAAATTTGTTAAATGAGCAATGCGAATTAATGAACAGTAATATGTGTAACAGTAATGAATGGAATTAAGATATAAAAATTACAGGTTAACTCACTATGCAAGGTTTCTGGGTCAAGACTTTGGAACCCATAGAAGAAATCGTCAGGAACTTCAACGCCCTTCGGGACAAGATCGTAAGTGTCGTCCACCCAATGGGGTGTGGGGGGCGGGTCAACTTTGAAGGGGTTGTAGGGGCCGGTCTGTGCGTCGTATTGGTCCGCCAACTTGGCACGGATGTTCATTAAGGCTGAAATGGGAAAAATTCAAATAAAAATGTTTGTATTTACTTATCTGTGTGAAATAGGATCATAGATGTCTAAAGAGAACGTTTTCATTTCTTCTAAACAGCTGTTCTTATTCTTATATCTATATAAATAAAATTAGAGTTTTGTCTGTACATTGCTCAGAATTATTCATTTTTTTGTTATTTTTACTTTTCGTGCGTTAGAGAAGCCGAAACCGGTCTTATCTCAATTTTTGTCTTTTTGTCTATGACGCTCCAGGAGGCATTTTACGCCGTCTTCTCCGAAAAAGCGGAAGAACTGATTACAATGAAACTTATTTCATGTATTCTCAACATTTCATAGAAGGTTTGTAAATGCTTGAAATCGCCCGCCGCCTCTTGAAAAGTAAATAACGAGCGTTTAAAACCCCACTTTTACGCGATATAACTAGCATTTTGATTCAGTTTTCAATGAATAACTACTGATAATAATCAGCTGTCTTTGTAGTTTGAAGAATAAATAGAAATAAAACATCAGCTATTAAATCAATATTAGTTAGTTTATATTGGTCATTGATTTTAAACCCATTTCGAAATCATACTATATTAAAACGTTATTTTAACGTATAACTAATTATAATAATTGTATAAATGTTCTAATCTATTTAACTGTAAAGTAATGCTAAATAATAAAGATGGGTATTGATTTATTTTCTTTGTATTGATTTGTTTAGGATTTCAGTTTTACATTTTGGTATGATTATCTTTCTTCTTTAAACTGAATCCTACAACCCGTACAAAGGACGGGCTTACTGCTAGTATTAATTAAAGTTTAATACAGTAGCTCTAGTAGTTTCCATGGAAACCAGTTTCAAATTTTCATCTTACAAATTGCCAATGACCCTCACCATTGCTAAGCAATGTCAAAAGCTACGCTTATAAGGGCTGAAATATACAAACTACCAATAAAGTACATTTTGTGGTTTCAATAACGAGTAAATAAACAAAACGAGATTATAAGACTTCTCAATCAAGCTATGAATGAGTATACAGTAATAACTGTAACTGCATTCCAATAACTACATTGTTAAAGCTATAAGATCGTAAATTTAATTTCTAAATATAAACAAATTATTCCTGTATTATATTTCATAGGTAGAAAGAGAAGTTAGACAGTTATATATTATTCTATAAAAATTTTCTTATTAACTTTTATTAACTTGATTTTTTACTAAGAATTTTTGGTCTTTAATTTATTTTATTGGATTTTACTAAATCATATAAAAAGAATCAAGAAACTCTGGAAAAATTTGCATTGTTGATAATATTTAAATCTTTTAATTCAAATCCCTGTTTGACCCTTTGTAATTTTTCTAATCATGTAAGAAAACAAAAGACTAAACTATTACATAAATAGTTTCAAATTATTATTCCCTAAAACATTTTTAAAAAATATCAAGAAATTGAGGGAATGGCTGTCTTACACTCGTCCTCGGCGGGGTGCCGGATGAAGTACCAATAGGGAAGTTCTGCTCCCGGCTCACCCCTGTCGTACTGAGCCTCCACGGCGTCACCAGGGTGTTTGTAAGGGAAGTCTACCCACGTTCCGTTCTCCATAGAATCTATACGACAAAAATACTGTTAGCAGATCCTAGAAGTTTAATCTAAACCATGTTTGAGAACTATATTATCCCAAGCAATACCTAAATTGGTTAGAGAGTCCTTTTTAGGTTCAGTATAAAATAACTTTATGACAATAGGTTCAACACCCCAATTTTAAGAAATTGTAGAATATTTAGTTAAGAATATTACTGTAAAAAATAAGAACAAAAAATGAATAAATTTTAATTGACACGGGAGTTTTTATGAACCAAAATTACACAAATTTTGCAAGGGTAATTTTTTTATAAACTTTATTGTAAGAAATGTTAATTTTTTCAAACGTTGTCAGTTTAAATCTATTTACTTGCTGCGTACTTAGCTTACACAGTTAAGTAAAACAACGCAATAAAACAGTGTAAAATTGAAGAACAAAAACCTACCATGTCAAATATGTTTTAGGATAGTTATTTGTTATGTAATAAACCATACATAGATGAAATCGGCTTGTGAAGGAACCTTTCCCATGAGTAAGGACTTTGAAAACTTAAGTTGTACTTGAGGACTTATACCCCCGCCAGTATGAACTATCCGTAATTTGACGTAACATTAGTTCGTCAATTGTTGGTCACATAACACACATTAGATTTCATAGTGAAACCCTAGAGACTATTTCGTAGCTTACAATCGTCCATAGGCCTATCCAATCTTGCATCTACAAAAACTGTAACGTACTATAACTGAGTCCAGATTTCACTTACATTCAAAATCGTCGAATTTGTCTCCCTGGCGCTCCATCTCCTCCATGAGCTCCACGGGATTGTGATTCTGGACGATTTCCTCATCCATGAAGTCCGGCGGTGCAATTGGTGCATCCCCGATGTTGGCCCCATCCTGAGGGTCGTAGTCGCTGGACTCCTCACTTCTCTCCGATATCGTCTCATCTTCTCCTTCGTTGGCCCAGGGTGGTGGCGTCTGCTCACGCTTCTTTTCATCAGGATCATCGTCATCTATGTCATCTGAATCAACCTGTTCGTCGAAAAATTCCGGATCTATATTGTCCGTTACATTTTCCAGCTTGGCGACTCTTTCTTCCGGAGTTATATCTTCGAAGAGTTTCATAGCTTCGTCTTCACTGTCCAACTCTTCTTCGGAGTCACTCTCGATCTTAACATACTTATTCAGAGGAGGCAGTCCATCGTTATATTCAACCTCCCTGACGTTATCTTCGTAGTCATCCTCCTCACTGTCGTAATTCTCAGACTCGTCACTGGGGTCGATGTCTTCATCACTATCGTGAAGTATTTCCACTTTGCCGAGTTTTTTTGGTTTTATATCAGTATTGACTTTCACATTGTACAAACCGTCGTCGTAATCTACCTCGACATCATCATCTTCGTAATTGTCGTCTGCACCTTCCAGTATTAGATCATGATCTTTCCAACCGGTCTCTTTGAGCTCGACTCTATAAAGTCCGGTCATTACAAGATCAGCATTTTTCTCAGTATCGTCTTCGTTATAGTCCTTTAATAGCAGATGTGCATTAGGAATGTTATCATCGTATTCGTCTGTGCTCAAGACCCCCTCTTGGAATCCATCGTTGTAATCACTATCCTCAACCTTTTCCTGTGATTTAGTACTGAGATTATTTTGTACATCTTCACAGCTTTTCTTAGTTATAGCCTCAAAGAAATCAACAGGTTCATCACCTTTGGCTGGGTTTTCTATTCGGAATGCTTTCACGACGTCTCCTAAGTATTCCTCCAAGTCTTCCTTCACAACTGGCCTTGTCTTAAAGGGTTGGTCTTCATCTAAACAAGTGTTTGGTTTTAATTTTATACTAATATATAATACATGCGATTTCTTACTACCATAAAAATATTAACTTCCTATCTCCATGGGTCCCTGTCCTAAGCGATGAAACTAAACATCATAGTGGCGTTGCATTGTTGCCCACCATTAGTTTTGAACCAGGGTCATTTCAATTGTCTATGAGTTTCCACGATGAACACTTAGGTAGGCTATAAGAAAATAATAATTTTCCTAACTGAAATATATGCTATTGTAATTTTAAATCAAACACAAGTTAAGAAACTTAAGAGGCTGTACAGCTCAGACTCCTGATTTCAAGTTGCAGATTATTATTGATCAGAAAAGTCTCTTTCAGGATTATTATAGTGCACAGTGTCGTATTAATAGCAATACGACTAATCTTAATACACTGACAAATATTAATCTATTGAAATATTGGTGTATCTCATAATGTGTGCGAGAGCTGTTTTGAAATTAACCCTCGTTTGCTCAGTATGCAAGAATTGGAAGGGATAAGGCCGCCATTCTTGCACCGAAATATTTGTCCGAACAGTCGGCCATATTAGAGTAAAAGTTTACATTGCATTAGCTTACTTTTCTGTTGCTTGCTAAAATGTTGCTGCACTCAAAATTCCACCAAGTATTGTGAGGAACATGATTTGTTATGATTTTTTACAGCAAAACAATATTTATCAGCTTGTTTGTTGCTAAATTTCGTTTTGATTCTTGAAGAAGGTCATCAGTGACCACAAACCAATCACGTTTCTGTTCATCATTATTTTTGCTTTTAGTTATATCCTAGATTCAACACAGTTCTCTTCATGAGTAGCTGCTGATGAATATTGACTGTAAAAAAATCAAATCACAGACGCACCTCAAACTTGCAGTATTTAATTGCGGCACACATTTTTACAAGAGATAGAAAGCGAACTAACGTTACAATCAGCTATCACGGCTGGAAGCCGACTTTTCTGGCATACAATTTATCATTAGAATTTTGGTGGAGGTTAATTTCCGAACATTCAGAAATGTAAAATATAGCTTAGGTTCCACTAGAGGAGTAGGCACTCAGGTGCTCATAAACTTAGGGTTATAAGGAGGAGCACCAGCAATCCAAGTATGTTTTAAACGTATTTTGAACATTTTTTAAAGAGGTCCTAGTCGTAATCCAGGGTTAGCGCTCCCTAACAAAAGATTGATGCTAACCTTTTGTTGAATAGAAAACCTTTTGGTAGTCAGAAGGCTTATCAATACTAGGATAACATTATTTTCTACCCAAAGGTGATCTCGAACTGTAATAAACAATCCAGAAAGCCATCTAGAGGCAACGAACAACTAATGGCCTCTTGTTATTGTTGGTTATAGAAACAATATACAGAATAAATGAATTTCTAGAAACAAATAAAAATAAACAAAATACTTACCAGCATCCGATAGGTAATTTTCATTGTCTACGTCTTTGTCGTAAGGCTCGTTACTTGTAGGAATTCCATAAACCACATTGTTGGAAGGATGATTGGGATCATAAAATCCCTCAACTGTCAAAAATAGTTTGTTGAAAGTATTTATCAGGAGTCAGTGCTACTCATTACGCCTTAATTTGAAGATTAACTTATTATACGCATAATTATTTAATGGTCATCATGTATTTCCTGCCAAAGCATTTAGTATTTACTTGTATTAACTTATTTTAGTACTTATTTAGTTTTACTTTTCTCCTTATACATAGTATATAGAGAAAGTGTTGTTTTTGTCAAAATTGGAGTTGAGAGTGGATATCCATTTTGGGGTCCCTTAGCCCAAAAAGTGGTTTTGGACATGATTTATGTCTGTGTATGTCGGTATGTATGTCTGGATATGCACAGAGCCACAGCCTACTCCGTTGGTTCAATTTACGCCAAATTTTGTATGCATGTATGTAAATATGAACGTATTCAATGGATCCCCAGGTATTTTTTAAATTTGGAATATTGAGGGTAGTTCGGTAAACCCTTAAAAACGTGAAAACCTAAGTTTCTCAAAAATAGCTCTAACTATTTTGATTAAATTTGATAGTGTATATTGCATAGAGTACTAAATAGTATGGTACCATCCACATGTCTGTAAAAATAACGGTTAAATGTTATGGGCTTTTAAGAAGATAATAATTATTAAGTATACCGTGAAAAACTAATATAAATAATAATTTGACTAGCACCATTAAAATCAGCTTAAAAATTATACAAGCTATTAATATTTTGAATCATTAGTCTACGACTAACAGTTCCAGAGAAAAGTTAATTTTACTGTCTATGGTAAACGCAGTGTGATGTCTAAGAGCACCGGGCATTATTCTCATGGAGAATATTAAAAAATCAATTTCTTACTTATTTTCCAACTGTTCTCCATGAAACTTGCTATGCAGCGTGACGTCACATCACCCAACTAAAACACTCATAAACGTTTGGTATTACCGGTGGGAGGGGGTATGTCCCCCATAAAATTCTAACAATCAATTAACTTTTTTTCTCTTGTTATTTTCAGAAATTTGATGTTTAATTGTTAAGCAATAAATTATTAACTGATACCCAGATCAACTTTAATGAATATAATAATTTGATTAAGATTGTCGTTTTAAAATTTACCTATGGGAGAAAGTATTTGTCAGTCCGATGATATACAGAGTGTCTCACCTAAAGTGAACCTGTTATACCATGCATATGACAGTAAACTTCTTATGGGGGACTCCCCTTTTTTTATTAGAGGATATTCAAATTGAATTCGAAATATATTTATGGTGATTATGGATATAACAGGTAATTTTAACACGTTTTTACTCCTGATTCATACATTTACGTCAAAATTGACGTAAATGTAACTGGGTACCTATATGAAAATCTGATAATCAGTTGTTTTCATGATTATTAACAGTAGCTCAAAACAGTTTTATATACGAAGAATTTATTAAGAGTAAAAACATCTTAAAATTACCTGTTCTATCCAAAACCACCATAAAATATAAGGTGTTTCAAAAAGTCATTTTCAAGTTGTCGGCCATATTGGAAAATGGCGGCCATATTTTTCGAATTTAAAATTGTTTTTAAAATCCTCTTAAAAACAAAGGGGAGTATCCCATAAGAAGTTTAGTGTCATATGCATAGTATAAAAGTTAGCTATTGGTTCACTTTAGGTGATAATGGTTTGAAACAGAAAATGTTTTTGAGCCATAGATCGCAAACGGTTACAGTTACGCCAAAATTATTAAGAATAAAAAGGTATTAAAATTACATACTCTACCCAAAAACACCATAAAATATGGGATTTCCTACTAGAAATGTTCAAGTTGTCGGCCAAAATTTGGAAAATGGTGGCCATATTTTTCAGATTTGAAATAATTTTTAAATTCCTAAAAAAATAAAGGGGAGACCCCCCATAAGAAGTATGCTGTATGTACATAGTATAGAAGGTAGCTAGCTATTGGTTCACTTTAGGTGAGACACCTGGTAGTTCATTTTGTAGTATAAACATGACTACAATTTCAAGGAATTTTAAATGTTAAAATAACGTTACATCATGAATCAAACCCCTGGAAAAAACATATTCTTAAATAGTAAAATACATATTTTATCCCTTAAACGTTATTTTAACAGGTAGATATTAAGACCATAGTTTTTAACTAACAATAATATTCCAATTCATGACAACGTTTTTAGTAAAAAGAGCACATGGGTTGTTTGTTGATTACAAAAACTTCAATTTAGTGATCTGGTAGCCCACAGCGTATTATTGTCTATGCTGGAAGCAGCCAGAATAAGAGAAACTGTTTAGTGTTTAAGTTTTTCTTAGTAATAGACTTCAAAAAGTCAAAATTTCTGAGCAATTGGGTTAACCACTCACTGTGAGGGTGGGAGTGACCCAAGGAACGGGTGTCATTTCCTTGTATTTATCATCGATTTGCTTGAGGTACCGTTCCACGGGAGTGCGAGCGCTTTCGCAGATTATTATTATTATGAGTCAACCTTTTATCAGATTTAGACAAAAATAAATGAAATCTGGAAATTCTAAGCTTATGGTGCCATATAAATATGCTGAAAATCAATGCAAACAAAGTGTGTAAATCCTAGTTTGGTTAATACTTTTAAATTTTACTGTAAACCTACTGTTTCACGATTAAAACTGTTTTAAGATTGTGATTGTGGGAAAATTGAAAAAGTTACTACTATACTACTATAATGGCTATATTTCTTGTACTTAGGTCTTACTTTGGAAGATGATTTAAATCTGCAAAATCACATCGTGACCATGCAAACGATTTGAACGTCTATCAGAATTTGTTATTATACTAAACATTTTAGGACGCTGGTCTTTTATTGTACTGGAGGGAATTTATTGTTCTTCACCCTTTTTGATTCGATGATACAGAATGGTATCAATGTTATAGTGGTGTTTTGGAAATTTTCATCTAAAGACTTTTTGTATCCTAATATCAGAGAGAGAGAGAGAGAGAGAGAGAGAGAGAGAGAGAGAGAGAGAGAGAGAGAGAGAGAGAGAGAGAGAGAGAGAGAGAGAGAGAGAGAGAGAGAGAGAGAGAGAGAGAGAGAGAGAGAGAGAGAGAGGTTCCTTTATTTTGTCACCTGAAAATACTACGAGTCCAACATGTTTTAAAAGCACTGAAAACGTTTAGTAAATAAGTGTTACATTGACACTTAAAATATTTCAAATCGAATTAGAAAAAATGTATTTCATACTTCCAACGGATTATAAAACTACCTTTAAAAATAAATTTCAGCGCCTTGCTCCCAAAAATTTTAATAAGCTGACTCAATTTATTAAAAACTGTTCAAACCAAAGAAAATTGTGAAAGAATTAAAATATTGGTTATTTTCCATTGCTAAAAACAAAATTTGATAAAGAATTGACAAAAAATGTTTTATAAGTTTTAGTGTAGTTAAAATTTATATTTGTTAAATTAGTTGTTGCTAAATTTACATGCTGCATTCTAATTAATTAATTTTAATTAAATTTATTAATTAATCAAATTAAAATTCTAATTAATCTTGAATTAGTTTAATTACTAATTAAACTAATTTTGATTAGTAAATTAGTTTAGGTACAATAAGTTTTATATAATGTTGTTTTAATTGTTGTTTATAGCAACAGTATATTTTTTGTCTAAGAAGTATTACATACTCAAATATAAAACGTTTATATACGCACCTGCATTATGAACTCTTTGTTTTTATTTATTTTTTAAGTCTGTGAATTTTTATACTGATAGTTTGTAGTGCGGGCGCCACGGAGTGTTGAATAAAGTGTTACTAGACTCCAAAAGCGAATTTTTCGATTGTGTTTCCACACGTTCCAGTTGGCAGAAAATAGTTCCTTATCCGTCATTCCTTATCTATATACTCTACTGATTTGGGGAGCTCTAGTATACGAGTACTACAAAAATATCATACACTTACAGTCCATATCATAATCATCCGTGTCAGCAAGATCAGAGCTCTTATAAGAAGATGCTTCGTCATCGCTGTCGGATGGTGAACTGGAAGAGGGATCTGTTGGTTCCAGTTTGACTTTCCTTCTCTCCTCCTCAAGTTTTTGTTCTTCTCTCTCCTTTTCTTCCCTGATATAGTTGTCAATCTCTTTCTGCGTCATTGGTTCGGATTTAACATATCCTAAACACGATGAAATTTTAGTATAAATACGTGTTTAGTATCTATTAAATTGTAAATTTTAATTTTTTGGCACTGGTGAGTAATTAGCAAATGTAATTCTTATTTGTTTTAAACTATTTAGAAACAACCATTTGACATCTTGAATAGGTAAAGATTTCCTAGTGTTAAATTCTTTCTGTTGCCTACTACTCAAAAATGTTTAATCATAATTTTGAAGGTAACCCAGTTTAAGATTTTCAAATTCTATTTACACAATACATAAAACGAGACATTTAGTGTGAAAATACTATCAATGAGTTACAATTATATACGTAAAACATTATATACAGGGTGTTCATTAAAGTCCGGGACAAACTTCGAGGGGTGATAGTACTCATCAAAATAAACAAAAAATTACCTATAAACATTTGCCAAAAAATCATTCGTTTAGCCACTAGCCGCCATTTTGTATTTTTTTACAAAAAACTTTATATATCAAGAACTATTTAAGATACAGAAACCAAACTTTGCACACATATTAATTGGGCAAAGAGAAAAATATTTTCAAAGTATCATTTAATTTTCTTTTATATTTTCAAAATAGCGGCGGTTAAAATCTTTAAATTAAAATAACAAAAAGCCCATTAACTATATAACATTTTTACTAGTTATAAAAAATATTGGAATACTATTTCCAAATCGAACGGTACTTTGGTGAACGAAATCCGTCCACGAATAACCGAGAAAATGCAGGTTTAATGTTACATTACAGCGCCCACGCGCCACCGCGGCGCGGCCGTGGTGGTTGTGCCAGCTGAACTCCGCTTCTTTTGATTATTGTTTTTTTTATGAGTACTGTCACCCCTCGAAGTTTGTTCCCGACTTCTATGAACACTCCTGTATATGTCCATATGCAATACACTATGTAATTCTTTAAATGCACCCTCGTTATAAATACTAAATTTAATGTTTATCTGTGTAATAAAACTAGTTCTGCAATATTTAAAGAAACAAATTTTTATCACCCATTTAGATGCAAAAGTAATAACTAAAATCTATAAATGGAATTACCCGTTATTTTTTTCTGAAAACTCAATATAGTTTTCCAATTAGAAATCGATATATTATATGTGTGATTTAAATGTATCCGATTATCCTGATTAAATAGACCACTAAAATCTTACGAAATCTCACACAATCTCTTACGAAAATAAAAGAGAAATTCATGATGTACAGGATTGTAGAGGAGCAAACGTGGACTCTGATTACTGCCTAACCAGGATCAAAATTAAACTCACGCTCAAACGGCTCTGGAAACACAACAGCAAAAAATTACATAAATTTTACCTTAAAAATCACAGAAACTAAATTAACAGAGAAATAGGAAGAAAGCCAAACAGGATACTGTCTACACTTTAAAGAAAAAATCATCAAGAAGGGCAAACAGGAAATACCGCCAAAAAATACAAAAACATCCTAATACAAACGATGACTGTGTAAACGCATTAAAAAGATGGGGTAAAGTCTAACAGATGTAGAACTCACGTAAGATAGAAGACACACTTTTTCTCTTAAGACGTTTTGTCTTAAGAAGGAGAACTTCTGAAACCACAACTCACACGATTTCTACAAGACGTTATAGAAATAAATCAAAACAAAACACCACAGAACCTCTGCTTCAGAAAAATACGGAAAAATTGACATTGACAAACAGAGAGAATTGCAAAGAACAAAAAATACTTTGAAAACAACCGTATTGTCCAAATCCTACAAGAATCTTCCCCAAAAAACTATAAATTATCGAACCAACAGGACATCAAAAACAGGCAAGAATACAGAAAGTAAAGAGAACAGTAGTAATGTCAAAGAACATATACAACACCAAATCAATCTCGATTGACACAAAGATAAGACATTACAGAACTGTAATAGAACCAATGGCACTGTACGCAAGTGAAACACTTGCATTAAACCACAAAGAACAAATTGAAGAACTAAAGAAGAAGAGAGGAAGATCATCAGAAGGATACTAGGACCAAG
This sequence comes from Nephotettix cincticeps, assembly GCA_023375725.1. Lineage (NCBI taxonomy): Eukaryota > Metazoa > Arthropoda > Insecta > Hemiptera > Cicadellidae > Nephotettix > Nephotettix cincticeps. The sequence continues at coordinate 39,054,634 of CM041791.1, forward strand.
AGAAACAGACGACGGATATAGACTGCAAAGCAATAAGGCAACAGAAAACTACGCCAACATTGAGGCAGATATAAAGAAAAGACTGAAATTCTACGGGAACATACAAAGACTACCTGAAACAAGACTAACACGAAAAATACACGAAGCAATAACAACACTCAAAACCACTACAAACTGGATCAAAGAGACACGAGAAGACCTACAAAGATCAGGCATAAAACAACAGGAAATAAAGACAAAATTGTATTTAGAAAAAAAGTAAACAAATAGGAAGTAACTCTGGAACAAAATGATGATCAGAAACATTACAGACCCAAATGGTCTGCAGAAAGAAAATTAAAATTCAGAAAAAGAATGAAACAATACTTGCAAGACAAAACATAAGAAAATGAGTCAAATTGCTCAGCACCTTCCTTTTTAGATTCATCGCATTAAATAAATAAATAAAAATTGAAATATAAAATTAGTTTAATAACTGCAAAGTGCATACACGGAATGCGGTGGATTTACAAGGACAAAATAAACTAAAAAAACAATAGGGGCAGTTTTCAAGATATATACGGTGTAAGGAATAGGAGAGAATTGAAAATAACTCTAATCATACATTACCCAGGTTTGTCATGGTAAACTTCTCGTAGACAGTGTCCGGTAAGGTATACGAGACAGTGCCGTCCTTCGCTTCCACCTTCTTCCACCCGTACGGAACCCAGGGTACCACCACCGTCTCCGGCGGAGGCTCCAGCTGCCTTTTTGCTCCCCAGTCGTCCTCTCCGTCTCCTGGGTCCATAATCTCAAAGTCAGGCTTCGTCGACTTCATATCTCGCATCGTCGTCTTCATCGCACTCATTCTTTTCTTGCGCTCCGCGATTGTCATCTCGATCCGCCCGAACGATCCCTTTCCTCTCGGAGGTTCCATCACGTTGTAGTCTACTGTTCTGTGTTTACTCTTCGCCCCAGGTTTAAACTCTTTGGTCACTCTTGGTTTTTGGGTCGTTTTGCCCTCTTTCCCCTTGTCTTTAGTAGATTTATCAAAATCGTCATCATCATCTTCGGATTCATCAGAGTCACGAGTGGGTATCGGCTTCTTTTCAAGTTTTTTCCACATATTCCTCTGCTCTATCTCTTCAGTGTCTGTACCGGAACTTGTCCCTAGGTACAGATCAACAAAAGGGTCTCCCTCTACGTCGGACTGTTCCCAATCGGATAAATTGTGTTTTTTTAACTCGTTGAGATCGTCTAGTTTGTCCTCATCGAAGTAGTCATCTACATCCTTCATTTTTTTCTGACCTTCATTTCCGGCCATTTCATCGGCTTCTCTTTTCCGTCTTGCAGCTTTAGTCTCTCTACCTTTCATAACAATTGTAGGAGCATTTTCAAAAAATGGGTTCACATTACTGTGATTTTGTCTGCCATTCGCAGGCACCATGGGTAGTTCTTGATCTGATTGTTGGTTTGGGAAAAGAATGACCTCATTTTTTTCATCATAGTTGTTTTGGTGGTATTTTTTTCTGATAGGGTCGTTAAGATTTAAATTACTTTTTCTATGACCATTCCTAAAAACACCTATATCTACATGTCCGGTTGGTAGTGTATGGAAAGAATTAAGATTTTGAGTTCCCACAAAAGAGTGCTCTTTCTCCGGGATTAAATCCAAAATATTAACTTCAGGAGGAAGTGGCTGCCTTTTACCACCCGATTGATAACTAAAATCAGCATCTTCCCTCTTTGACTTGCCCCCCAGATGTTGGTTGGGTTCTGGGAGTGCAGTGAGAGGTAAAAGATTCAACGACTGCACGACAGCCACGCCATGGTTGTACGTAGCCGGTCGTAGGTTGTCGAAGTTGCTGGTTCCCACTGTTTCAATACTGAAACGTTCATTAGTCTGTTTTTCTACTTGAACCATAGGTCCTAAAATTAAAGACATATTTAATTAAGCAATTAAATTTAAAGGTAATAGTGTGTGGGTTATGCAAGAGTTATTAAGTATTTTACACGACTCTTTAACTAAATAGTTGTTTTTAGTCAACATTTCAAAACTATTAATTACAGTAATTAATAAATCATATAGTAATTGAAAAGGATAAAATTTCTATTTTGGCAATTGGTTTCTTAAATTCACCCCTATAAGCACTGTAGAAGTACATAGGTATAATATAGTCCAAAACTATTATGGACTCCTCATCAGACTACAAATCTTAGGATTGTATTATGTGGTTAATAAACTATGATAAAAATTATATTTTACTGTAGATGAAGTTTAAATAACCCCGTCACAGCAGATCTGCGTACTCAGCAAATTATATAATAATTATATATGTCAAGTTTTATCAATATATGTCGATAAATATGAGTTATTTGCCTATTCTCCTTAAGATTAACATAGGAAAGAGTATGCAGGTTTTCTGCTGTGAGGAACATTGGAAGTAGGCATTTATAGCATAAACAGTTTTTGTTTTGACCATTTATACCAAGTTTCATAAACATCTGTCTATAAATAAAGGGGGTTGCCTATTCTCTATATGATTAACATGGGAAAAGAGTATGCAGGTTAGCTGCCATGATAAACAAATAAACTATGATTTTTAAGCATAACTGGATAGATCTTAACCACGTGAAGGTTAATACCAAGTTTAATCCAAAATATTGATTGAAAAGTGAAATATTTATATTCTTATCCTCCATAAGATTAACATTGGAACCCCAAAATACCCCCGTCACAGCAGACTGAGTACGTAACTCAGTGAATTTTCAAATCAATACCTTAATAATAATAATAATATATGACAAGTTTTATCATTGTCTGTTGATAAATATGAGACTTATTTGTCTATTCTCCGTAAGATTAACATGGCAAAGAGTATGCAGGTTTGCTGCTGTGAGGAACCATTTATAACAAGTTTCATCAACACTGTCCACAAATAGACGAGTTTACCTAATCTCTATATGGTTATCATGGGAAAAGTGTATGCAGGTTAACTGCCATGATAAACACACAAACTATGATTGCCAAGCATAAATGGATAGACCTAAACCACATGAAACTTAATATCAAGTATCATCCAAAAATATTGGTTAATAAGTGAAACATTCTCCTTATCCTCCATAAGATTAACATTGGAGCCAAAAAATACAACGTACTGTGTTTAGATTTTTGAATATCTTGGTAACCGTTGGAGATACAGAAAAACCAGAACTAAGCTGTGTACTTTTTAAATTTGATTCTAAAGGTGAAAGATTTATGACATTTTTAAATGACATATGAAAAATGCAAAAACCCAATTTTTGAGTACGATACCCCCCCAAACTAACCGTTCCGTTCATAGACATATGAACACACACACACACCCACATATATATGTGTGTGTGTGTGTGTGTGTGTGTGTGTGTGTGTGTGTAAAGTGTGTGTTAATTTGTAAAAAATAACGATTGTCTTTATAAAATAAAAAGATGTAAAAGTACATAGAGGAGGTTAGGATTTTTATGAAATTTAAAGTAATTTTATAATACAATTCAAAAATATTAAATTATGAAAATTTTCTTTAAACAATCAGTCTTTTATAGTAAATTTACAAATCAAAACTAAAATAGCTAAAAGTACTAATAATGCAGTAATAATATTTACTAAAAAAATTAAAATAAAAATTTAACTTACCTTTTAAAAATTCCCCATTTTTTATCCTGTTTTACCTAGTTATATTTATATATATATAAAATATTTTGGGGAACAAGTCATTGAAATCGTCATTCTGACTTTGACAATTGATTCAACGTAAGATTTACAACATTGTCGTTTATGAAAGCCTTCAAAATATCTAAACTAATGAACTAACTATCTAAACCATCTAAACTCCAAATTAACACCAATTGGAAATACTTTAATGTTAGAAAACAATAATCGTTGCATAATTTTTGCTTGACTAACCTCAACTATGCAAAGTATTGGGCTGAAATCACTATTATCAGACCAATACTATTTTGTATGGATCCGGGTGATTACATTAAAATAACGTCATAAATCGTTATCAAAGAGTTCGCTTACTTGAGAGATATAACAGCTTTATGCTCACAATAAATTTGCACAGTTTTGTGTTAGCTTTTGTGAACTCTAAAGTATTAAGTTTGTGAAATGAGTATGTATGTTTATGAATAAATGTATGTATGAACGTTCTTGCGTGTAGTTGTGTATTTATAGTTAAAAAATAAATAAAATTACAGTGTTTTAATTATCTAGATGTTTTCGACACTATTATTTCTGTTATTCATTATTTTACTTTACAGAAACAAAACTATTCCCTTAACATAAAATGAAAATACAACTGTTTGGGTAAAAAAGTTAACATTGGTTAACTTTGTGAGTATTACTATTCAACATGTGAATAAGCAGTTTTTATTGATGGTGGTATAATTAGACAATACAAGTATTATTGTTTTGAACAGTTTTCAACTAGAAAATATAAAAATAGTTAAACCTAAACTCAACGAAGTGTTTAAAAATCTACATTATAACTACATCACAGTGGGGATTGATTGTCACCCATTTAATTTTCTTAGCGCCAACAGTATGAGGGGAAAATATAAACTAAGAATTTTCAAAAATAATTGCACACATTATGAAAACACTGAAACTACTATGTAAAAACTAGCGTTTTCTTTATTTCAGTATGATTTTATAAATTCTCATTGAATTTAAAATAGGGTAATGACAATCTTACATTGAGAAAGAATAATAAATATCGTGGCTGCACTGTTAAAATGTTCTAATTCACAATCTGATAATGTTGAAATACATATAAAAGTCAACCTCAATCGAAATATGCCACAATAGCTATCTCAAAACATCATAACGTTTGGGTACATGCACAAAATAGCGTAATGTATAATATTATAAAGAAGAGGTGGTTTCTGTATGTTTGTTTGTGGGTTTGTGGGTTTGTTTGTGGGTTTGTTGTGGCAAGTAAGTGCGAAAAATACTAAACCGACCGGTTTGATATTATACAGAAAGGTAGATCTTAAACTCATGCAACACATAGGCATATTAGTTCCCTTAAAATCCCCTCGGGCTATGCCCCATGAACGTCCTAAATTTTAATGTTTACATTTTCAAAGAATGAAAACATAAAATTACTTGAATGTCAACAGCTAAAATTTGACAGTTCGGGAAGAAGAAGAAGAAAGAGCTGACATGAGGGTCCTAGGTTTCAATGTTTACATTTTCTAATGACAACATCCGTTTGCACTATATTTTGACAGTTCGGGAAGAAGAAGAAATAAAGTTGATTTTTCAGATAAACTGCTGGATCGAAATTAGTGAATTATTTGAAATAGCGGAATGGTAGATTTTAGGTTTTTTTCCTACGACTGTCTCTATTACATTAATCCTTATCCTCTCCCAATATTTGACAGATGTTACTTTGAAATGTTTTAGACACTCGTGTTTTTTCATTTAGTAAATGAAGAATTAATTAACAATAACTTAAATGTATCAGTAGAGCCTACACCTTTCAGCCTTTTTAACCCGTGCGAAGAACGGGTACTTTGGCTAGTCTACACTACGAATGAATGGTTGTTCAGGTTGAAATTTTTTTGTTACTCTCAGTTAATAAATATTATTTTGTTCAATTGAGAGTGATGGTGGTGGTTGTTTCATTGTTATGGTTTTGCTGGTGAGTGTCATGTTGAATAAGCAAAGCTTTAAAATAATGTATAACAGCCTTAATACTCCCAACTTTACATACAAAATTTGAGCATCATTGAGAAAAATATAGAAAGGCTAAATCAGGTATTGTGAAAATGGTGGCTCTCATATGAACACTACTTACGGTATGATTTTTAAACTTATAAGTCAAAACATTGTTGAAATACCAAAACTCATAAATTTTACTCAGACACATATTTTTTTAATGCCTGCCTTACGATGTTTATATTTATATTTAAGTATTTAATTATAGTTATATGAAACCTTTACTCTATGTTAAATTAGAATTAAATGTTGCAGATAAAATATTACATATTTTTTTGGCACTTTTGACAAGGAATAATAAATATGATGCAGCCGTGTACAAATGCATCTGAAATCCACGAAAAGTTTTAACTCTAGAACGTGAGCTTTCATAAACAGTTTAACTGTAAATAGGTCATGGTCAACTTTATTCCTACTCTGTTGGCATTAACATTTCACTGAAATTTGATACATAATACAACTAAAATTTCTGCTGTTCAAACAAATAATGTCGGTGATTTTAAGATTTCTTTTGTTTACGAAAGCTATACAGTAAGGAATTGAAACTACGGTTACATATTAAATTTGTTGTTTTAACAATCCTGAAATAACAGAAAATATCATGAAAAGAGTAGAGTTTTATTGCGATGCATTAGAGTCATTGAACCAGGAGTTGTACGTCGTCGGAGGGTTGGGTGGTTCACTGTTTTGATGTTGATACTCAGTGTTTGGTCTAATCCTGGTCCTGTCATATTCGGTGGGGATAACGTACTGTTGGGTCAAATAGTTCATCCTCGGATGTGGATGATTTGTGGTCAACGGGGTGTGAAACCTCGGGTAGTTTTGTCCCAGATCACGTGGCCATTGGTTGGATATAGGCGGAGGTGGTGGTAGCGGGGGTGGTGGTGGTGGTGGTGGTGGTTGTGGTGGTGGTGGTGGTGGAGTATTAGCTTGCATTTTAAACGCACTTGTTGGTTGCGGTACAGAGTGAACTCTTGAGTTGTACGAACTAGGTGGAGAGTTTTGTCTCGACTCAATAAGATCTGACGCATTGGATTGTTCCCTTCTATGGTTATTTGGGTTATTCGACTCATTTTCCGGTGAAAACCTCTGGTATACGTTTGCTAACTTTGGTACTCGTCTGTAGTTTAAGTTTTGATTTAACTGTGGTTGTTGCCCATGATACGTTTGATTCACTTCTGGTCTCTGATTATTCGGTTGATACTGTCTGATAGGTCTCTCCGCTGTCGGGTTTGTATTGACCGGAGTGTACCCAAGACCTGTCACTTCGTTGGGAATATTGAACTGTGGTTGGGATATGGTTGAGGGAGGTGCAGGGGGGACTGTGGGAGGTCCCATATAAGATGCTGGAGGGATGTTTTGCTGGTAGAATGCTGGGAAATATGAAGGTGGAAAAGGATATCCTTGCCAGGGATAACCGTACGGGAACATGTTAAACTGGTTAATCGGAGGTTTCGCCATCCAGTAGTTAAAAGGAGGGGTTTGGGGTTGAAACGGGTAAAGAGGATTCGGGAAGGGCATCATGGGGCTGCCGTAAGAGGGAGTAAAGTACGGGTTCACCAATGGTCTCAGTTGCTCTTGTGCCTTTTGTATATGCTGTTTTTGATGCGTTTTGTTCAATTTTCGAATACTTTTATTCACTTGTTCCTTGTTTTGGAGGTTATAATTCCTCTGAAACATTTTTTTCAGTGAGGGCTTTTCTTCCTTGGTAGATAATGACTTACCATTAGATGATGGGGTCTTAGTAGAGGTCCTTTTTGATTTGTAAAGTTTGACCTCATCGTATTCGGTTGGTTGGACTATCACGCTGTCTTCTACGAAAGCTACAGCAAGTGGTTTTTCATCCACCTCAAGCTCAACATCATGTTCATCGGTAGATTTCAACTCATCGGTCAGTTGATTTTCGTCTTCGATCGGCTCAAAAGGGCCGTTATTGTTTAAGTTTTGTTCTGAGTCCGAATTAGATTCACTCTGTGAATCTAATTCTTCTTGTTCCAAGGGGTCAAAGACCTCATCATCATCCTCGTTTGTTTTAAATTCCTTTTGGTCAGAAGTGATTGTTGTGTTTTCATCTATCTCCACTGGTGGAGTAATATTCTCAATATTATCATTTTCAATGGATTGTTCATGTTTCTTGGAAAATTCAAGTGGTTTTACTTCTGTTTGTAACCGATATCCAGGAGGTCCATATTTACCTTAAACAATACCCAATATCCATATAAAACTAGAAAATATCGTGTTTATTATTTTTGTATATCATATATAATGGATGGTTAAATTTGGAAAATAGATAATAAAATTGACGACATCTTAGAGTATTATAATATAATAATTGTTTGGAAGCAGAAGCATTAACCTCTCTTAATTTACAGCACCTATTAAAAATGATATAGGATTATAAACACCTGTTACATAGTTAATAACTTATTGTTAAAATGCTAAAATAATTGTTATATGGATTTAAAGATTGACATTTTACTTTGGTACATAACATAATTTCCCTTTTCTTCTGTCTACTAACATATGTCTGTACGGAATGTAGTATTGTTTTTTACATAAATACTCATATATACTACGAGTATATACCTTTTTATTTATTTACACTGCTCTTGGAGGGGTTTGATACAATAAAAAATTAAATTTACTCACTTAATAAAAACTCAGGACTAGGTGGATCATCGGCAAATGGATTCTTATCACCCAGGTGCTCATAGCGACTCCGATATCTTTCCCAAGTTTCCGAAATGTCTGAAAAATTTAAACCCTTAAATAGGCTAGCAGAAATTTATTTTAAAGCAATTTATTTTAAAGCAATTTAAGTACACAAATATAGTTAGATGTTGTATCGATTCATTTAAGCGGTATGGTTAAATCGTTGAATGTGGTTTTTAATTACTCTCATTATTGTATGATTGAGCTTCAAAAAACTTATGTATATTTATGTCCCCACAATAGTTGTAACAAAATTTTATAGCAAGTAGTACATTCAGTTCTAATTCTTATATATTTGAATAAAATAGGTTTCTCTGCCTAAAATTTGAGGATTAAGAGCACCCTGAGGTCTATAAAAGTTTCATTAGAAACGCTTGTATTTATAGACTTCTTATTAATGCCCAATGAAATCTCCATGAATATATTTCATAAACTAAAATTTAACTTTAGATAAAAGTGATAATACTACGTAAAATCGTTTAATTTTTTCAGATCCTGATGTGAAAAGTAACTGTTTGCCTCGTTAATCTATAAACTTATATTTTGAATACGGTCGAATATATATTGCTGTAGAAAAGGATCGTCGTATTGCTTTGAATCTTTTTATTTATTATTAACAAATTACACTTGATAATGGTAAATAATTTTAGATAAAGGAAAACTAATAAGACGACAAATAGTAAAATTGAAAACTTTAGGAAGACTTTGTCGGACATGTTCAGAGATATGTGACCCTAAGTTTTGTACTTAATGTGTAAAACTTAACCTTACGTATTATGCTATTTTCTTAACCTAAACTGCCGATCATCATGGTTCTAAGAGCTTTTCAGTGAATACAAGACGGTGTGGTTCTTTAGTGGGTTCAGTGACAGATGTTAACGAGAAGTAACTGCTCTAGATCTAAAAAATGGCCCCACACAAAGCCTCTAATACAAACAACCCACTCAAACCCCCTTTTGAGACTATCCCCCTCACAACGTCCCTCTTACAAAACCTCCTCACGAAACCCCTACTTAGAGTACCCCTCATAAAACTCCCTACTGAAAGCTCTACTGAAAGTCTCCACACAAAGCCCCTCTTACAAAGCCCCCTCACAAAGCCTCACTCAAACCCCCTTTTGAGACTATCCCCCTCACAACGTCCCTCTTACAAAACCTCCTCACGAAACCCCTACTTAGAGTACCCCTCATAAAACTCCCTACTGAAAGCTCTACTGAAAGTCTCCACACAAAGCCCCCATCCAAAGTCCATCAAAGTTTCCACACAAAGCCCCAACACCAAGCCCTTCCTACAAAGTCTCCACACAACACCTCCATCCAAAGCCCCTAAAAGTCTCCACATAAAGCCCCAACACAAAGCCTTTCCTACAAAGTCTCCACACAAAGTCCCCATCCAAAGTCTCCCAAAGTCTCAACACAAAGTCTCTCTTACAAAGCCTCCACAAGTACCCACAAATACAGCATATAAAACAAAATATTTTTTACTTACATTCCTCAAACCTTGAATCCGTTGTTTTGTTTGCAGTTCCATTCTGTTCCTGAACATTGGCATTGTTGACTTGACCTTCATCCGTAACTGTCTGATCTGGCTCTTCAGGTCGAGGTTCTGCATTTTTAATCTTTGCTAAGAGTGATGAAAACAATAACTCGTAAATGAAAGTTTAACATAAGTAAAATATTTAAACACGTTTAAAATATTTAAAAATAAAAATGCACTTACCACCGTTAAATAGCTTGTATCATAGAACTGACACAAAATCCCGTTAAGAAATTAAATAGACTAAATTTAACCTATTCTTAAATGATGATTAAAATAAGATTTTAGGTACATATTTATTGTTTCAAAAATAATCATTGAAATTCTTTTAAAACATTACATTGCATTTACGATTTTGGGCAAAATATTTATCATAGCCCCAGCCCGGATTGGCAACTAAAATTTGGTGTGGATTATATTGTAGACGTGGTGTGCAGAATTTCAATGATAAAAACCGTTGATAAATAATGAAGAATTTTTTTAACATTCTCCACAAGAATAGTATGTCGTCTAAGAGCGCCTAATGACAACATTGGCAGCTGTAGGACAACTTACCTCAGGAAGTAAACTTAATTTTTTAGGAAACCATAAACTATTAAATGTAAATTCACAATTTTATTTTATTCAGGTACATGTGCTTGTTTGAATGGAAATAATAAAATATTTTTTTAAAGTTAAAACCTTTCCTTTAAATAAAAATGCCGATAACTTTTGAACCATCATTATTGTAGAAACTCTGGTTGCTTCGTATCATATGTGACTAAAAGCACTAAAGCACTTTAAAGCAGTCCTGAGATATTCGAAAACTTTATGTTTTAAGATCAAAAATAAAAAATAAAAAACTCTCAAGAGACTATCGTTGTGCGCCCTTGAATGTCGCCGTGGTCTTCATCAGCTGCGTGCTCTCTGAGCCATTACACAGAAAAGCAGAATTAACTTAATAAACTTTTTAGTTTCAAGGAACCTCAAAACGGATAATGTCTAAGCTCTATGTCTGTCAAATTTAAGCTCAAAATCGAACATTTTGACGTAAAACATTCGTTCTACATACACCGTATGTATAGCATGAGTAAGAGAGGAATTAAAAATAATACCATTCTGTAGTATAGTTTATACAATTTAAATATGCTATAATATAATAAAATAAATACCCCAAAGGGTTATTGAGTGTTAGGTTACTACACCATTAAAATCCATTAAGTTTTCTAATGTCAATGTGTTTTGACTGAGCAACGTTTAGGAAACATAATTTTTAATTTATAATTATTAGCTTATCCTTGTTCATTCTACAAATGTATAATGGCAATACGATATGTAACTCAATATAAAAACTAGAGAATTAATTAAATATAAATAGATTAGGGCCTATATTAAATTCTAACTTTTAATAAATAAATAATAAAAATCTAATAAAAATTAATCACTAATAAAACTTACACATTGAGGAAATGCCTGTTTCAAGATTTTTTTCAATCGATACTTCTTTTTCTCTGGTTCTAAAGAAAATTGAAAATTATATGAAAATGTATACGAAAATATTTTAGTGAATATTCATTATATAAAAAGTTATACAAAAGCCAGAGTTATTAGTGCCAGACCTAAGTAAAAATTAACGTACAAAATCAACTTTTGCAGTCATCGATACAGCCAAAGGTAGATTGAAAGGATTCGATTTTGTGTTTTTTAAAGTAAAATACTAAATATATATTTTACCCGTTTATCGTTTCCGTCAATACATTGATGGTTTTCATTCCTTGGCCCTCTCTCGATGGTGAAGCTTAAACAATAAAAAATACATAATATTATTTTACAAGATGTTCCGTAGTCAGTTCTGAGGAAAAACTTATGTGAATTAATTATTATTTAGCCAGTAGTTGTTCCCATTTCAAAACAGTGCCATTACATCTATTTATAAATAAAAAATAGAACAGTTTGCTCAGCAATGCTTAGTTGAGCAAATGACTAAGCAATCACAATGTAATTTAGTACAAATTTACTAGTTAAAAATTAAAGAAACTAGCTATTTTACTATTATAAATAAACCCATTCTCTCAGCTGTATATTGAGCGATTAAAAATTCTTTTAAAGTGTAATTTTCGACATTCTTTTGTACCTTATCAATTTCTTTCATACCGTTTCAAGGTATTGAGATTTAAGTGATCTCTAATTTGTAATTATGTAAAGTATATTAGATAATAATAAATTAAAATATAAAAATAAACAATAAATAAAAATCTTCTCTTACAATGCCGATTATAAAAATAAATGAACCATTGATTACCAGCTAGTAATAGCAAATTTAATAAAAATAAAAATATTAATTACATATCACAGTATTTGCGTTTGTAATATTAATAATGTAAATTTTAGATATTTGGAATGTTACAAGGTCATATTTTATTAAGAGAGAAATCCAACATTTCAGGGTATAATATTTTGGATATGAGGGAAGCAACTAGTGTTTTTAATGGTAGTACGCAATTTATTAGTGACCACAACTAGCCTCGTATGTGTCTGAATCATTAAATAATAGACAAACGAAGAAAGTCATCTGGACCCAAGTCAAGATTGAACCAGATACATTCATATTATGAAACAGCCTCCAACCACTCAGCCACAGAGCCAATTATATGCACGTATTTTATTCAAAATGGCGTACAAGGATCAACCGCGAGCGGGAGCTTAGTATTGTACTCACTGGTATTATATATATTCCAGGAAAGGCTTCAGGAATTTTTCTCCATAACATAAAATATCTGCTTATATTTTGATGTTTATGTATTTTGTGAGTGTCAAACATTTATTATTAATATCCATATAGTATTGTATCTGCTCATCCTTAGTTCACTTCACACGTCTCTTTTCCCAAATTAGTCATCTGACTATTATTTTTAGCATCAGGGCTCCTCAAAACACAAAACAACAAGGTTTAGGGCTTAAGTCCTGCCATGATACCTACGGTAATAGCTTCTTCCCTATGGGAAATTCGCTCAAAAAGTGTCGGTGAAAATTAAATTATTCTATACTTAGGTATTAATGAATGTCTTTCCAGGTTTTTTTTATTTTAAGTAAAATTAAAGAGACTTGACTTACGTGCCCTCATAACTGTGCTTTTGTATAGGGTAGCCCTTTCAACTTGATCATTTTCGGATCTAAAACCATTAAACACATAAAAGAGAGATAAATAATTAGCACTTGTTTGAGAATGAGTTATACATTATCATACATACACAAATTTACTTATACCTATTTCTTTTTCAAATTTAAATACTATATTTAAGTAAACATTAAATATAGTAATTTAATGAGAATTATTACGTGGGTCTAAAAACTAAAGTTTTTTTATCACTATGCTTTAAATTACAAATGTAGAGCTGAACTGAAACCAGATTTAGACAAATCTATATATTGAACATTGTCGAATATACAATGTATATTAAATAGATTAGTTCTCAATATACTTTATATTCTACATTCAGTATGAAAATTATCTACGATTCCATCATTGTTACTGAAACGATTCAAACATGAACAGTTTTAAATTAATGCACTGTACAAATTACGGATGATTATTTACTAATACCATTATTGAGTCAGGGTATCTTAGTAATGAAATTTTTCTCAGTATATTGGCATCCTTAAACTGTTTAACGTATTATAATATATTCGAAAGTCTGGTAAAACGATAAACTGTAAATAGTTGATTAATAATAGTATTAATTAATAAAACAAATTCAATACGTACTTGAACCTTGCATCATAGGTCAATAACGGTTCGAGGAAACTTGTCAACTTTTTTTCAAAAGGCTTTCGATTGTATGGTTCTGAGTGTAACCTAATCCATGAAGATTCAAAACTTGAGTTTGTAGACTGCTTTGGATTTTGTATTGACACATTGAAATGTTTTCGTTGATTTTCATCTTCTGTATTAATATTAACTTGATCACACATTTACTTTGCTGTTTATGTTCTGTATTAATAAAAATAATCTAAATAAATATTATCTATATATTTTGGCTAAATGAAATGCACTATTCACGTAGTTACGTGTTAGAATTACATTATCTTAATTTTCTTACGGTATTTAAAAAAAACGCAAAGCCATGAATAATATGACTCTCAGTTCTGATTATATAATATCACAACTCAGACAATAATTTATAACAAAGTAAACATATTTTACGTGTCTTAAATAGTTCACTATTTATATAGTTGTAGAAATAAATATACGAATATAAAATGTGTGCAATTCAAAATGGTTTCTTTTAAAGTATCTTTTAAAAGGATTGCCTAATGTCAGATTCTAAGTTCATTACCAAATCAGATGACGCAATTAAAGATGTCGTATTGTGACGCCATGTTGAGTTGTGTATAAACTAACACCAAACATGGATTACTTTGACTTATTCTCGAGGCATTTGTCACGAAATAATAATTCCCTTCAAAACCGGTCTCTATATTGCTATTTTCAAAAAATATTTAAATTTACATAGAAGTATCTCAGGCATTAATATTAGCTAATGAAATTCGTTTCAGAACTTGGTGAAAGAAATGAAGCACATAAAGGTACATATAACATATAATATTGTATAGAGGCATTTTTTATACTTTATTGAAACTTATATCTGTTCAGAAACGAGAACAATTAACAAATATGAAGAATTTTTTAACAAAGCATGGTTAAATTGATTTTAAAATGGATTTAACATAAAGTTTGCGTTAAGACGTAAATAATGAAGACAGAATCACAAAGGATTTTGTACCTAAGTAAAACTAACGAAAAAACGACAACACAACGCATAGAGCAATAATACCAGACGAAAATAAAAAAAATTCTCTGTGTACGTTAATTTAAAACCAAACCAAACATATCAAGATGCAATGTGATTCCAGTTGCAAGACCAATCTCTTCTCAGCTGCCGGTGCCTAGTGCTCCCTGTGGATTGTTCTATTTAACTATTTATAGAAGGAAATAGGAAGCAAAAGGACTATTTATAGTAGGAAATAATTTTTTTTGTTTTTTTGCAGAAATGGCTTTAAGTGACATAAAACAATTAAAAAAAAACATTTGTTTTAAATAATTATTTTATGGATTTTATGGGGTAGTACCTATACTCCATGTGAATGACCTGGAAAATTATTGAGTAGGTTTGCTGCCATGAAAAAATAATACCCCCGTCACAGCAGACCTGCGTACTCAGCGAATTTCTAAATCACTAATATAATAATAATAATAATACGACAAGTCAAGTGGTTAAAATCTGTCGATGAACATGAGAATTATTAGCCTATTCTCCATAAGATTAACATGGGAAAGAGTGTGCAGGTTTGCTGCTGTGAGGAATACTAAGAGTAGGCATTTATACCTTCAAAAACATTTATTTTTAACATTTATACCGACTTTCATCAACATCTGTACATAAATAAAGGAGTTTGCCTATTCTCCATATGATTAACATGGGAAAAGAGTATGCAGGTTTGCTGCCATGATAAACACATAATCTATGATTTTTAAGCATAAATGGATGAACCTCGACCACATAAAGCTAAATATAAATTTTTATCCAAAAATATTGGTTAATAAGTGAAATATTAATTTTTCCTTATCCTCCATAAGATTAACATTGGAGCCTCAAAATACAACGTACTATGTTTAGATTTTTTTATATCTCGGTAACCGTTGGAGATAGAGAAAAACTTTAAGAAACTTAATTGTGTAGTTTTTAAGCTGATTTTAATAATGAAAGATTAAATCTAAAAATTTTTTAAATTACATATGAAAAACGCAAAAACCCCCATTTTGGGGTACAAAACACCCCCCAAACTACCCGTTCCCATTGACCAATTTGTCTGGTTTACGAACTCGTCCGAGCATTTGTAGGAATACACGTCCCTACCAAATTTGCTCTTGATCACACACACACACACACACACACACACACACACACACACACACACACACACACACACACACACAGATATATATATATATATATATATATATATATTAAAATCTATATACGTTAAAATTTACACACACACACACACACACACACACATATATATATATATATATATATATATATATATGTGTGTGTGTGTGTGTGTGTGTGTGTGTAAATTTTAACGTCATGGTCCCGGGCTTAAGTCTTACCATGAGACCTACGGTAATAGCTTCTTCCCTGTGGGAAATTCGAAAAACTGGAATTTGACATTACATTAATAGTGTTACCTATTTGAAGCTGTACAATGAGTTGTATCAAAAGATTGTAAATATCAAGGAGTTGTATCTATTCTCTTATCCTCTTTAACACGTTAACGATGGAGTACACGCAGTTGATTACTAAAGCGCGTAGTGTAGGCCTACTGATGGCGTACACGTTGCAATGCATTTTGTAAAGGCTCTCTGAAACTAACGTTTCTTTGGGAGATTGTGATTATCTTGTGTTTATTTTTTGTGAAAGCTATCTACATAATTCTTACATTATATCTGAGTAAAAAAAGGTACACGTTTTTTTGAAGTGTGGCTGATATAGATACCTACGTCATATAGTAAAGAGGGTTGTTTGCAGCAACGTCGTGAACGTGTTAAATAACATAGGAAATGATCAAGCTGTTATTCTGTCCGAGAAACGAAAAAATATAAACTTTACCCATACAATATTAGATTTCAGGTATCTTAAGCTGCAATCGAAAAAAACCATAATCGAAGTTTTTACCATAATATTTTAGGTGATAAGTGAGATATAATTTTTTACCCTTAAGATTAAATCTGTAGCTTTATAAGACAACGTACAATGATTTCCAAATTAAGTTTTTCTCTTATATTCGTGTGACCACTCAATATAGAACAAACATTTAAAATACTCAACTGTCCATTTTTGAACAAATTTTAACAATTTTAATAAAAATGTAACGTTTTAATAAACGATATGTAAACTTTTCCCAAGTTGGTACACAATCTCCTTAATACCTCTGAAACCCTTTAGATGGATTGATATGTCCCTGGATATCACACTTAATCAAATACGAGTAGTTTCACATTTCAAGTCTGTGCCGAATTCCATCAATGTACGAGTCTTATGAAGGTAAAGTCGGGGACAAACTTCGAGGGGTTATAGTACTCATCAAAATAAACAAAAAAATTCCTATAACCATTTGTCAAAAATCTTTGGTTTAGCCGCTAGCCGCCATTACGTATTTTTTTTACAAAAAAACGTTATATATCAAGAACTATTTAAGATACAGAAACCAAACTGTGCTTACATATTTATTAGCCAAAGAGAAAAATATTATAAAAATATCATTTAGTTTGCTTTTATATTTTCAAAATGGCGGTGGTTATAATTCTTTTAATTACAATAAAAAAATAACCGTTAACTTTATAAAATTTATACACCGTACAAAAAAGTTGGAACTTTAATTTCAAATTGAACGGTACTTTGGTGAACGAAATCCGTCCACGGATAACCGAGAAAATGCAGGTTTAATGTTACATTACAGGGCCCACCGCGGCGCGGCCGTGGCAAAGAAGCCGCGTTGTGGCAGCTGAACTCCGCTTCTTTTGATTATTTGTTTATCTCAATGAGTACTATTACCCCTCGAAGTTTGTCCCCGACTTTAATGAACACCCTGGATATGTCCATATGCAAAATACTATGTAATTCTTACAAAGGAATTTTTACAAGAAAGAATAAAGATTGCAATTTCCCGTCTACTGATAAGCGATCAAAAGCACTTTTAATGTTAGAATACAGGAGCCACGCGCCACCGCGGAGCGGCCTTGGTTAAGAAGCGGACCTCAGCTGCCACAAAGCGGCTTCTTCATTTCTTCATTTTATCGCTTATCAGTAGACGGATTTCGTTCATCAAAAATCATTCGATTTGAAATAAAAAATGCAATCTTTTCTATGGCTTGTAAAAAATTTATAAAGTTAATGATTTTTTGTTATTTTAATCCAAAGAATTATAACCACCGCCATTTAGAGAATATTAAAGCAAACTAAATGATACTTTTATGTTTTTCTGTTTGGCCAATAAATATGTGAGCAAAGTTTTGTTTCTGTGTCTTAAATAATTTTTGAGATATAACATTTCTTGTATAAAATACAAAATGGCGGCTAGCGGCTAAACGAAGGATTTTTCGACATATATTTATAGGATTTTTTTGTTTATTTTGATAAGTACTATCGCCCCTCAAAGTTTGTCCCCAACTTTAATGAACACCCTGTATAATTGAAATTTATGGTAAAATATCGAGTTACATTCAGCACAACCTTTTTTGGGGAAACTTTAAACTACCGAAAAATATATTTTGGGTAACCCTTACAACATTTACTATAGGACACTAAGATATACTTCCTCATATAGTGCTTATGAAGTTTATCAAGAATTGCTTCAAAATTAAAATTGTTGTGAATCAGGAGGAAGGATTAAATTTTAAGCTTTATTTTACCATACATTTTACTTATAATTTTAGTTAAACAGGAAAATTAACTTGCTGTAATCCGTTTCAATTTTTATCCTTAAAAAGTTATAAGTATAAGTAACCTAATAAAAGTTGTTCTTTTGAAAAATAAAAACTTTCCCTCTCAACTCCTCTTCACGGGTGAGTGTGAGCGATGCGAAGTAAACTATGTAAAGTAAGTGTAATGAAGTAGTGTGAAGTTAAGTATAATGTACTACTTGAAAAATTGTGTTTACTTCCCTGTGGGAAATAGGCTGGATCATGGATAGGTCTGATGGGAATTTTTTAAGTTCTTTTAAGAAAACAATACAATAGGTCATTAGTTTCTATGTTAACGGGATCTAAACACTTCCGCTGCACATTTTGCGTTCCATAATTCTGGTAAAACTCCCTTGAGCACAGACATATTTGTGTCAAAAGTAGCTAGCGTAAACAATTGATAATTATTTACAGCAACTCAAAATTGTAATTGGGAGTGACTTCTAGGGACAGCTTATATAATCACCACTGTAGCATATACATATTAAATCTAATTATGAACTACCATACTCAAAGGTTCACGTCGTGGTTGTCAAGGATTGAACGTTTGTGGATTCTTGGTGTCACTAACTCGACACAATGCTTCAAACACTCTCTCTCTTCCACCAGGTGTCTTCAGTATATCCTTAATCACACTGTGATTGGCTAAGGAAGATATCACATCGTCTATATTTCCTGTTTCATGGCCCAATTTATTCGGAGCGAATTTAGTCTTTGAATCAGGGGTTGCTAGTTGTTCAACGGGAGTCTCATACACATTTTGGTGCATTTTTATGGTTTCGAACATATCTTCTTGTTTCTCTGGGCTATACTCAAAAGCATCTGAGTCATATATTGACCCCGCGTACTTGGCCTTATCCGAGGGGTCTATCTTAGGAAGATCGTCTGGAAAGGGATAAGTTTGAATCACAATTTCCCTTTTTGGCCTTTTCTTTTTCCGTAAGGCTAATAGTTTCTTTCTCTTTTCTAAAATGGATGTAGCACCTGGATATATGTTATCTTCTTCGTCGAGGCTTTCATAGTATTCTGGATATCTTTCAGTTCCTATTCGACACAAAGCTTCAAACACGGTTTCTCTTCCAACAGGATCTCTCATCATTTGATAAATTTTCTTCTTTTCCTTAACACTGTCTCCTAATAGAATTTCGTATATATTTTCCAAATCGGAATCTAATTTCTCTTCTGGTTTTGTATCCTTATTAAGTTCAGGCGTGACGGGAGGTGGGTTTGTACAATTATTGAAGGTGGTAAAATCAGGTGCGACGAAAGGCGGTTTTGTATCGTTACTGAAGGTGGTGATGTCGGATACAGTGGAAGGTTGTTTTGTATCCTTAGGGTAGTTGGTGAAGTCAGGCATGACGAAAGGTGGTTTTGAATCCTTAGTTGAGGCTGCTAAGTCGGGCACAATCGGTGGTGCTTTACTATCCTTAGTGAAAGTGGCATAATCTGGCGGTGGTTTTATTATTTCTTCCAAGATTCTCATTTGATTTTCAGGAGTCATCAGTGATTCTAACATACCACCTACATCACCTCCTGACGTTAGAGTGTTGTAAATCTCCTCCTCTCTCTCTTTCGGCACGATGTTGAGTTTTTCTTTTCTTTTTGACTTATCGACCCTTCCAATGTTCATTTCTGTCGTTTCACTCTTTGGACTTTTCTTTTTCCCTGTATCGACACTTTGTTTGCTACCACTTTTCCCTTTTTGACCAGCTGCCTGTTGCTGAGCTTGCATTTTGTTTTGACGCGCTTCCCTACCCTTTCTCCCAAAACTTTTATCCACTTTGTCGAAAAACTGTCTGTAGTCATTCATGTCCCGCTTGCGGGGCTCTGGAGCATTGGGAGGTCTCACGGTGGTCAAGTAATCCTTCGCCCAATCTGCGAGCGCATAACTGGGTTTCGAACTTCTCAGGGAGTATTCGTTACCTAAAAATAATATATTTTTTTAGGTTTCCACTAACTTGATTATTTTAGTGGTGTAAGTATTTGTATTGGTCTAAAACACCAACCCACTCTTGGGTGAGTGCGATGGTTTAAAAGAGTTGTGTCTTTGTAATTTCAAAAGAATAGTCAATTAATATGCGAGTGGTTATTGGTATGTGTAAAATATTGAGCTTATATAACTTATTAATGGTATTTCAAGGTGTAGTATAGCAAAATACTTTTCATGCTCTTCTACAGACACACACACACACACACACACACACATATATATATATTTATATATATTTATATAATATATTATTTATTATTTGTCTTAAAAGTTTGTTGAATGGTCTCGTTAGTGAGTATTCTCAGTTTGATAAGTTCGGTGCCTGTGTAGACACGTCTAGCTGGACATCTGACCTCTGTTGGCACTAACGCGATGCTTCTAGCGTAGGTGCTTATTGCTTTTAGTCTAATTAAGTCAACGACACAGCATTAAGCTCTGATTTAAATTAGGTAAAACAGCGACAGAAACCGATGAGATGTTGGTGCAGGTGCACGGGTAGGATGATGTGAGTAGGAAATATGTTCATGATTGGTTTATACGCTTGCGCGCTAAGGAATCTGTGGAGCACAAAACACGTTCAGGCTGGCCAATCGCTAGCAGGACACAGAAAACACTGAACGTGTACGAGAGATGATAACAAAAGATTGGTGATTGACTGTGCGTTTAATAGCATATGAATCGGGTATTAGCAAAGACACAGAAGAACCATCGTCCACGAAGAATTGGGCAAACTCAAGATTTGTTCACTATTGTGGACTACGAGGAGGTTCAGACCCATGTGACGGCTATTCTGGGAACAATTCGACACCGAGATATCTCCAACAGTTTTCAAGCGTTATACGAACGTTGTGAGAAGGGTATTGTGGCTAGTGGAGAGTATTTTGAACTTATTTTGAAGTTAATTTTGTTTTATATTTTTAACATACCATTCACCGAACCCTTTAGAAACCCCCCATGTATATGTAGTCTCTATTTATGCCCATGTTTTCTGTAGTCTATTTATGCGTTTGTATAGATTAAATATATTTGATTCATGTTTTGTATTACGTTAATAATAAGGCTAGACTTCGAGTTTTCTTATTTTATACTTACCAAATTCGTCATAGTAAACCGTGTCATACCGTCCAGTTTTTTCTAATATCCGCAAAATGGTTTCTTTTGTCCAAAAGGCATTGAGAGTTGCAGGATCTTCTCCCAAATTTGGAATAGCGTCAATGTTTTCAAGAATTTTGACGTACATATTCTTCTCTTCAGGTTTTATATCTACATTGTAATCTTCAAAGTTGAACTTTTCTGAAATTTGTTTCGAAATAAATTAAATAATCAAAACACAACCTATTGTTCTATTGATACATATATATGTAGCAGATTTCAATATTGTTGAGACAAATTGTATTATACCCGTCTGGTTTATTCACCAAGGGACTAATCTAGACAATAACTTGTTATTCTTAGTATAAAATATAAAACAATTATACAATTAGTTTGTAAACTACGTCTACTTCATAAATATGTTGGACTTCGGAATAGTATAATTAGCTAAAGAGATTTTTTTAACAGTAATAAAATGTTCTTCAATATTCATGGGA
This sequence comes from Nephotettix cincticeps, assembly GCA_023375725.1. NCBI lineage: Eukaryota > Metazoa > Arthropoda > Insecta > Hemiptera > Cicadellidae > Nephotettix > Nephotettix cincticeps. Next base: position 39,076,707 of record CM041791.1, read on the forward strand.
TCAAACCATGAGTCCGAATGGAACTTTGCTTAAGAACTCTTTTAAGCTATTGTATCATCAGCGAAAATTACAGACTTATTCAAAAAATTGAGAAGCATTAAAAATATGGCTCTGTACTAAATTGTATGGTTTCCTTAAGTAAACGTAATTCGTAATGGTATATTTCGTTTTCGGATCCATTTCGTCTCGAACTTGAAACACGATCTTGAGAACTACCACATGGTTACGATATCTCACGCTCTATAGTCAAAGCGTGATTTCCATTGGTAAAGGTAAGGGATAAAAACGCTATTTATATTAAAGTGTAATGAAAATCTGACTGGTTTTGGAATTCTACATTACTTATGAAAAACCTACTTCTCACATCCTCAGGTCTCCCGGTGAGGCTGTCGTTGAGGTAGGTGGAGCGCGAGAAGTCAATGTCAAGCCAATCTGCGGCTGGCAGAACAGTAGAGGAGTCGAAGAGCGGCTTCTCCTCCAGCTGGACAGCGGACACATCCTGGATACCGGCGTCCGGGCCTAGGCCGTGGTCATACTCTTGGTCCAAAAAGGAAAAGGGAAGGTCATTGTAAGGAGGCAGCACGTCCCCGTCTTCATTCGGCTCGGACTTGGCCGGAGCTACGTAGTAAGAGCTGCTGGGACGCCCACTTGTGTTGTAGGAGATTAGATCATGCGAATCGCCCACTCCAGTGATCCTCTGCACCAAAACTGATCCAACCTCTTCCGATGGGGGTGGAGCTCGCAGTAACCGTTTCTTTTCACTTTGCTTAAAATTTTGTGGCATTTCTGAACTTATGTCTGGTTTTACATTTGTTTCATTGACAACTTTACTTTCTTTGAGGACAGTTGATTGAACTTCACTGATGTTTCTCACAGCAGAGTTTATAAAAGGATTTAAACGGTTGGTATTTTGATGGTTTTTAATTAAAGGTTCATTAAATTCAACCTCTGGATTTTGTTTTTGTTCAGATATGTTTCTAAGAACCCATTTGGGCTTCAAACTACTTCTTTTAATTTCTATACTTTTATTTTCTTTAATACTATGAAAAGAAGATTGAACATGTGAAGTATTTTGTACATTCTGAAATTGAAAATCTGAACTAATACGTTTATTGTAATTATTTTTTAATGCATACCCTTTATTAATGCTTGTTTTTGAATTTAAGTGTACACCATCCAATTTAGTTTGTTCTTTTTGTTTGAAACTATCTCTTCTAATCTTTTCGTAAACTATTCTATGAACTTCTGGAACATTTTCTTTGTCGTCTTTGAATTGGTCTTGCAACACATTTGAATTACCACTGACACTGAGTTCATTTATCTTGTAATCAGATGTATCAGATGTTTGTAATGCATAGGGGCTATTTTTGTGCCAACCCACTGCCTCTGAAGACATTTTTTCCAGTGATGATTCTGTAGAGATGTCATCTTGCATATTTTCTTCCTTATTAGAATGAAAATCTGTTTGGTTTTGTCTTTGAATTTTATCATTTTGTTCATTAACAACCTCATTTTTAATATCCGTAGACGGGTTGACTGTTTGGGGTGGGGTTGTATCATTACTTGTATTCTTCTTTTTCCCTGAACAAAGTTAAAATATTTTAAGATGACTCAGATCATACAAAATTAATGCCTAGGCTAAGGCCTAAGGCCTATCGTAACAACTTCAAAAGCTGGAAATGTTTACCAAAAATGTAATCCATTACTCATTTAGAATACAGTGAATTAATTTTTTTAATATGGGATAGATGTTATTGATATTGACACCTAAAGTGATATTTTTAGTACAGGAAATTTTTCTTTACAAAATAGTGTTAATCATTTAAAAGTTTTTATAAAAAACGTCCAGCCATCCTTCATCAATCAGTAATTTAATTGTCTACTCTAACATTCACAATAAATTTACTGACAAGTTCTTTTAACTTACGATAAATAACAGGGAAATGCTAGATATCGATTAATTAATAATGTTTACCTTTTGAAAAAAGACCACCCATAAATTTTACTCATGGAACAGCAGTGTATTATTTGATATTATTAGACATTTCTGGAATACTTAGGCTTAATTCTGTTGCCGTCCCATTTTTGTGATTGGTATATCTGTAGCTTACTCTAAATCGTGTTGTTTCCTAATGGACGTATCAATTTCACAGAACTATCTGTTATCAAAATAATAATGTTTCTGTTACTGTCAGTTATCAGCCTTGTTGAACAAGATAAGGAATTCAAACAAACTTTATTTACAATGAATTTTTATTGAAATTCATTATGTGAAATTTCAATGAAAGGTTATCGAAGGTTTAAAGGCAGTTTGATGCGCGAGAGGTATGAATGTAGCATGAAACCTGACCTTGGTAGCTTTCATGTTTAGAACAAATAATTAGCTTTCTTTATAACTGGAATAAGGACACAAACACAAACTGGATTTCAAGTTAAAATTTAGGGTATTGTAAGTCTAGGCGTACTCGTAGTGAAAAAACTTTTACCTTTTTATAGAATGAGTATTTTATAAAATCTCATTTATATAATAAATCTCACTCATATGGAGATAAAAGACGTGCTCCGAATTATCTGTGCAAGTTATCCTGCACTATAAGGTGTATTCGTAATAGCTAATAAATAGAATATATAGCTATTAATACAAAATCATGTTCGGTTTTACTGTACTAAATAAATTTACCTCAAAGTGCTTGATAAAATAAAAGTAAATAAAATAAGTGTTTGGTTAAAATTGTGAGTGTAAAAGTATATTATAATTACTCATTTGAAAATCCGCGATTAATTTTTTTATTTTTCGTACAGGTATTATTAAAAGCCAGAAGGTTATTTGCGCCCAAGTGGCCGGTCTAACTAACTTGGAACCGAGTTTCAAAGAATCTCTCTGTTTTATAACACATTATAAATACATTTACGTATTAGTATTTGCAATCTATTATCAATGCACACTAAACTGAACTTTCTAGTGGTGAGAAACTTCTACTCATGCTGGCATGTTACCTTTTAATATTTTAGATGAAACGTATGAAATAGTACGTTGTAATTGGCGAAAAAATGGTTACTAATTTTAACTTGAAGAAATCATTTTTTATGTTGGGATCTAACAGTGTGAGCAAAATCTCTTATGTCCCATCAAGTATCGGGCATATAATAATGGGCATTACTCATTAATAATATAATTATTTCGTTTCAAAACAGTATTCTTCTTAATCTCCGCACCACATTGCATCTTAGAAATGCTATTTCGTAGTGTCAATGTGAATGGTACCACGAGTTAGACTGCCGCATTCACTAGGTATCAGCTTTTCCAATGAATTAAAGACAAATTCTTTGTAACGGCTCATACAATTAGGGCAACTACCACAGAGTTTACTACAAATAATCCTGTGTGATTATGAAAATTTGACGAAATTATGAATATTGGACAAGAGTTACAGCGTACTACGACTCTAAACTATTAACATTGAGACACTAACATTTAAAAGGATAAACCATAAAACAAAACAATAGTGCAGGTTTATGAATATTTTATCACAGATTACGGATCTGGTCCCATTGGTCAGTTATCGGTCCCAGTGTTGTGGGGTTGATCACCCTGGTTCGGCCACACAGAATCTTCTCGTGTGGGCTCGTAGCCATTCTGCTGAACCTGCGGGTTGTTCTCCACAGGTGGCGCAGTTTGCAGACCCGCTGAAGCCAAAGGCCTCGTTCCGCTTCGCCACCATTTTATCGACCTTGGGTTATACTCAGGTTGAGGTTTAGCAAAAGGTGGATTGTTGTACGTGTCATTGCGGTAGCCAAGGTTAGGGTTCCTGAAGTTGGATCTATTGAGGTATCCATCACTGTGGTCTCCCGGTTGTCCGGAAAAGTCTCTAGGGATGTACGTCTGATGCCCTCCCATATCGGGGATGAAATACTTCCTATTATGGAATTTGTCGGATTGGTCCCCGGGCCACCCCACCCTGGACCTGTTGGCCATGTACGGGTCCACCTGGTTGCCCATGTAGGCTGCCCTATCGTCGGTCCGGCTGAAGTACGGGTTCTGGAACCCCATGTCTGCAGATCTGTACGCTCTGTTCATGGAGACGTTCGGAGGTAACTGTTTCCCGAATGGGTCGTAGTAGTTACCCCGTTGGTTTGTGAACTGGGAGTGGTATTGGCTCACACCCTGAAGTCCTCTCTGTGGCGAAGAGTAGCCGTAGTCGTAGGTCGGCGCTGGGGGCGCGTAGTAGGGGTCCATTGCAGCGCCTCTGGGCGGCACCCGCCTCGGGTCCTCATACGCTTGGTCGTAAGCGTTGTTGTAAGGCACTTGCGCTTGTGGGGGAGGGTACGTCCCTTGTGCGTCGTAAGTGGGTGCGGTGCGATACTGCTCGTTGAGTGGATCCCAGGAGGAGGGTGTTTCGCCCCGGTACTGCGATTCCATACCGTAGTCAGAACGTTGTGGTTGTCCTAAAAAAGGTATACAGGAGTCAAAATGTAATCTTATCTTTTTATATTGATCGTGTTTAAATCTTGATAAGACCAATTACATAAATATCTTCAATCACACATGAAAAAAACTAGTAGGGAACATTGATATTTTAATTGTACCCTTTGCGAACAACGTGTAGACTTGTGTATACTGTTAGTCTTTCACCGTTGCTCAGACACCACAATTGCGTATACATAAAATATATTAATGACATATGATTTTTTATAAAGTAAATTAAAATCAACAGAAAACAACAATATGCAGATAATCAGCTTTTTCATGTTTTTCGAAATGCTCAATATTTACCGAAGATCAACAAAGCCTGAAAGGGAATAAGAACAACTTGCACATGGAAAACCCCTAAACCTCGCTCATATAGTAAATTATGGTCAGTAGACTAAAGTTGTTTATTTAGATCCCGCAATCTACATTTTTATCAATACTGGTTAACATCTTAAGCTCCGGGTCATCTCTTACTACGTGCATTTCTGCAGCCCGTGGAACAGTAAAAACAATTGAAACTCTGAACCTCATTCCCAAAGTAAAATGAATAGAGAAACATTTTGAGCTGACCTGTTCCCGGTGGAGGTGAGGCGTTTTCAGGCTCGGGTACACTTGGGTCTATCTTCATCGTGTCTATGCGTTTCATTAAATTCTTCCAAACAGGAGACGTATTACTAACTGAAAGAAAAAAATAAGTGATAGTTTTTATGGTGCAGAAAACTCTTTCCTGAGGGGAAAATTGCCAAAGAAAGGAACCAATGAAAAAATAGTTAACCGATATTACCCAATAAACCTGCTTTAAATGAACAGGAAAGTATGGAATTTTTGAAAGAACCGGACAAATTATCGAACCTAGATACATGTTGGAAATGGCATAAATTTCTTGGTTCGACGTTTAACAATGAATCTCCTTGCAACATGCTTGATGAACAGTTGGGTGGAATGATCAGTTTTGACCTGTAACAATACGACAAAACAATACGACCGATAATACTGTAGCGAACTTGTAAAAAAGCTTACTAAGCTCTTTGTGAATCTCAATACAACAGATCTGTCGCTTCGGAAACCTTATGTAAAAAAATTTTCAACTGAAAAAAATCAATATGAATTCTTTAAAGGGTTCATTGGTTTTTTTAAGGATTTTATCTCCTAGCTGTCAGTAGACTGTACATTTAAAACCTCAAACCCGTGACAAAGGATTTCGAGAGAGCTTTAGGTATTTATAAACAAAATAAAACAGCATCTAATTATTATTTACATGCTGACAGATTGAAAAAATATAACAAATATTTTACATAACTATGGGGATAAATTATTATTGAAAATCATTGAATATTAAAGAAAATTATGGTTGGCAGAACGTCATTACACTCCATTTGTATCTAACCTTAAATGATTTGTATAGAATCATAATCTGCTTGAGAATCGACCGCATATTTTAAACCTAGCACTATAATTTAATCTATAATATTATAAAAAAGTGGTTGTTTCTGTATGTTTGTTTGTGGGTTTGTTTGTTGAGGCGAAATATACTAAAATGACCGGTTTGAAATTTTACATAAAGGAAGATCTTAAATTCATGCCACACATAGGCACATTTAATTCCCAAAAATCCCCTCGGGCCACCCCCCTCTGAACATCCTACTTTTCAATGTTTACATTTTCAAAGGATATCAACATAACATTACTTGAATGTAAACAGCTGTGAATACTAAAATTCGGGAAGCAGAAGACACAGGTGTTGTGACAGAATACTATTTACAGTTTACAATTTCACCATCTGTTTACACTACTTTTTACAGTCCAGGAAGAAGAACAAAGAAAGAAAATTTTTACAGATTAACTGCTGGATCGAAATTAATATTGCCGAAAATGGTAGAATTAAGTTTTTCCCGAAGTCTATCTCTTTTACGTTAATCCTTATCCTTTCCCAATACTACTTAACAGGTGGTATTTTGTCATGTTGTAGACACTCATGTCAATAAATATTTGAAATCGTGTTTAGTATAAAATGCTATTAGTAAGTACCCCTTTTAGATTGTTTAACAGATTATCTGGGCGGACTGGCAGGTGGTAGGTATGCGTTAGGGCGGACCACCCGCTATAACTCGCAGCTAAGACTTTGGGAAGTATAAGATCCAAAACAGATTCAGGTCCGAGAAAACATTTTGAATAAAAATTATGAGTCTCAATACATCCTAAGTCAACTGGATGGCCATAAGATGAGGTCTAAAGTAGAGTTTTGGAATTTTACATTCATTGCTCGTAAAATTGTCGTTTTACATATTTTTAATATTTGTAATCAATGTAATAATCAAGCAAAGATAATTATGATTCTCAAAAACTGAATGTTTAAATTAAAAAACAAAAGGTATATGAAACTGAGAACATTTTAGGTAGATTTAAACCATATTCAGTAGTATATTTTTGTGTATTATACACCCCAAAGGCATTTTTAACGTTTTGATGGGGAAAGGTACAAACCCTGGTCTTGTTACTACCTAACTTTGTCCTGTTGTTAGGAAGCATCATTAATTAGGAAGCATCGTTAGGAAGCATCACCCAATGACAAATGGGAACTGGGTCAAGATTCAACCCTTGCGGGATTCGATTCGACGACCTTCAGTTTTGAAGACAGGTATTTTAAACACTACACCACCCAGCCAGTTCAGTTTCACAGTTCAGTTCAGTTTCACCGTTTACTTTAATAGACCTGCAATATCTTACTTATCTTTTTGTTTTTTTCCGTTAGCTTTTAGCTATTTTTAAGCTTTATGTGAATATGTACATCAGTATCTTTAAAAGTTAAATATTTGGGTAACGCACCTTCTACTGGTTCCTTGGTGAATTTTCCTAGAGGCCGTTCTTGCGGTTTTTCATAAAAAACATTCCCCGGATCACTCAAATCCCGCTCCGAACTTCCCGTGAAATTGAGACTCTGTTGGTTCTCCTCCTGCCTTGTTACACTTGCGTCTGCCGATATCCTTTAACGAATCTCCACTTAGTAAGCCTAACAACACTACAATTACTACACATTTTTCTAAACTCATGCAGATTAATATAATCTTTGTAAAATTTATTAGTAGTGGACTTAATCGATTTAAAACAATGCAGTATAAATTGTGAATTACAAATTAATGATGTGTACAATAGAAATCACAATGTTTAGTTGTATCACGAAACACACTCCCATATAAAAAACAATTAATTTTGAGGTTGGATGTCATTTCCTACCTAATGTGTATTGTACCCCGATATGATATTTACGTTTTTGGTAAAAATGTAGTAAGAAAAGAAGCATTTGCGACAAAAAATACTAAATAATCCTGGGAACAACTAAATACTAGCCTAAAATTCAATGTTTTAGATCGTGGAACGCACTGGAATGAAACGTTTGTATAAAATCGGGAGTTGATATAAATTTATAGTGAATTTATTTGAAGTGAGAAGTGTAAAGTGAATTTATATATTTTTATCATTGTTAGTCTCATTCAGAACGTTGTGGACACGTGATATTAACAAAATTTTTTATATACCGTATACATTTTAGCAGTTTTGTTTCTTATACTGTATATTAAATATGTAATAATTTTAGTTTATGACGTAACGTTACTAATATCTTAATATTAATTAACTACATTATAGGAAAAGTCCCAAACCAGAACGGAAAAAGTAAACAATCATGTTTACCAGTAGCTTTAGTTCAGTGGAGTAAACCTACAAAAAAGATGAAATGGTGGAATTAAATAAGGTTTTCGGAAATACCATAAAGACATAAATACATTTTCAAACGTGGATATTCTGATTAAAAATTTTTAAATGTTATGAGCTGATGAAACTAGTGAATTGCAAAACAAAAATAGAACATTTTGGTGAGGACTGTATTAAGTTGGCTGATTGGGAAAAGAAAGATACTAAAGCCCAACAGTGAAATTAAGTTTTATTGACCAGGTATGGTTTCTAGTAAAAAAAAGATCAATAAAATTAAAAAAGGACTTTAAATAATATACCATATGTTGAAACCTTAAGTGAAATGTTTCTATCTGTCCCTGTAATAACAATGAATGGTGGGGACGCTTTATTTCCTGGTAATTTAATTAAAGTAAAAAATCTGGGATAAGATTTTAGGGGCAATTTGAGATGGGTTTGATTGTATATAGTATACCCTTTCGACAAAACTTCTAGACTAAAACCAAATGCACAGCTTACAGGTACAATACGGAAGGGGAAGTACAGCTATGGGATAGAAGATTAGGACATATTAGTTTTTTGGATTTAAGTGAACTTTTTTATGATTTGAAGGTACGTATTCAAATGGAGAAAAACTTCTGCAATGCAAACAGAATACATTTCAAATATGTTAGGAAAGAGTAGTCAAGCTTTTAGAAATCATAAATGTGTATGTATGGATTCTAAATGTCTGAGGTGCTCTATTTTATTTATTGAATAAATAATACGAAAACAGAACAAATCATGAAAGCAAACTAAAATATCAAGGGACGTAATACTTAATGGACTCTGCAGTTTGTAGGTAAAATCTTAAGAGGTGGAAACAAGTAAGCCTACGATCAAACATTTTTCAAAGATGAATTATGTCAGGAAATTTATAAAGCATAAACAAATCACGTGTTTTAATAAAATGTTAGCGTACAATTATTAAACTACACTAACCAATAAAACTATACTACAAGCTATAACTTTAAGTATATTCATCATTGATTGAAGGACGGAATGAAAGACCAAGAAGACTAACTAAATTACCCGAAAAGATTAAAATCCTTTTAATGGTAACTTATGAAATAGATGTTTCTGTATGAGAAAAACTCAAACATATTGCAGCAACTAATTTAGGATGTGAAAAACGTTAAATATGCACGTTTTTTAGGATTTAAAAACATGAACTATAATTAACGCTGAATATGCAGAAAGGAAAGTGGTTCTGTGTAATAAATGGGTGTTCAGCAAACTTTTTTAATGTTTTCATTTCCGTTTGTTCATAAATTTCAAACCATATACAGGATAATGGTATCCTATGGCTGAATATAAGAATAAGATTCCGTCTTCCTGCAAATAATATTTTCCAAAATAACTTCTTGAGTAGCATTATACTTGTTGGTTTTACTATAGGATGAATTAAAAACTCGCGTCTTCCAACACTACTTAATATATTTACACTTATATACAACGGTAATTATATACAAACAGTAAATATATACAAAAGTTGTTAAATAGACGATCGATTTTGTCCAGCCACATCGGACCCAAATGGAGACAGTCTCGAAATCGATCGCCAAACCGTAAACCGAAATCGATCGTAGTAAACCCCGCTTATTTTTTCATATTAATTTAGATATATATTGACATTTTCTAAATTTTGCACCATTTTTCCGAAATGGCTGACATGTTTGTTTTTTTCTTATCGAACACTGTATTTAACTTTGGATTTTGCTAGAAAACACGATTAAGTTAATCATGATGTTTTTTATGAAACCTCAGGCACTAGAGACTTTTTGAAATTTAATATCCCCGCATCTTCAATCTTTGTCGAATGAATGCCCTTTTATGAAGGTCATAGAGAGCTTCGAAACCTATAAAACATTCGAAAAATTATCATTTGATATTTTAAATGAAAAATTTGCGTATAATTCCAATCTGTTCCATCGCATCGTTGACTTGACCAGCAACTGTGACAACCAACAAATCGTTCCCAGTCTGCAAGGGCAACGTCTCCAAGGCATTTGCTAGACAAAATCCACGATATCATGTCGGTATGTGCGAGGGTTCAGTAAATTGCGTGGTCTATCCCTAACTAGTTGGCCAGCAAAAATGTTTATTCGTGTTAATGTTTGTTTCATGTTCCTTTAAATATTAATGTTCAGTGGAGGATTTTTAAATTATTGCCAAAGACAAGTTTTATGGGTGGATTTACATTATACACATTTCAAATTGTTCAATTTACTGAAGCATTGAAACTATTCATATCCCAATATTGACAGGATTGATGGCGCTGAGGTACTTGTAATCTTTTATATGTTAATACAAATGCATAATACAACACGTTATTTAGTGTATGTAGTAGTTAAGAGTCGAGTAGTAAGAGAGAGAATTTAACATTGCTCTTACGGGACTAAAATCCAAGATGGCTACCACTGATGCAGACTCTTAAGAAGAACTCAATAGTTTTTGAACCCTTGTTACAAGTGGACGTATTTCATTTCTTCTATGCATGACTATTTTTACTCTGTACTTTTTTGACTGATTTAAACATTTATGTTTCCATATTTATACTGACTTAGTTTGTATTATGCACTACCTTGTTATGTTTTAGGGTCTAGCTCTAGAGAACAGGATCATTTTTTACTAATCGTGATGGAAAATGTCCCCAATAATAATCTAAATAACAATTAATTACAATAAATCTTCTTGGCTGCATCATCTTATAATATTTTAAACTATGTTACTAACCGTATCCGTCCAATCAGTTCTTATTATTTTATGTGACTATTTGTCTATCGCTGGCTTGCACATGATTGAAAGTAGGCCTAGTAAACTTTTAATATTATAGAGTAATATGTATGTATTTTGTGAACTTAATATTTTTGCGTTATCACAGAGTAAGCTATTGCTTTTATAATTATATAATATTCTATTATCGACTCTTAGACCATACTAACTCAGCAGTTATAGGCTTTCCTGTGGAGAACGCTACGTACTGCTGCCAGAGCCTTCTCGCGTCTTCTTCGTTATCCTTTTTGGTTGGGGAGTAAGTTGTAAGAAATCTAAAAAAATAAATTTTTGTAGCTCAAGATAACCTAAATGTATTGTGATTATTCATACGAATCTTACATTATAAATCAAATAAATTATACATTTTTATTTCTGATTCACAATAAATTATATATTTCTTGACTGTTAATCTTATTTTGAAATACACGTACCTAATTGTTTACATTCCTCCTAAAATTATCCAAACAAAACTGTGGCAGTACAAAATGTTCATACCAAAAGTCAACTAATGTTGAATAAGAACGTAACATATTATCTTAACTAAATTGTACGTTGTTATATTGTTGTAACTCTTGATAAGATAAAAGTAATTATTACTGTAGCAATCACGTACATTCATTTTTCCTTATCAGCATCCAAACACCCATGATAAACGTCAATTCATTCGTTATAAAGAGGCTAGAGCTCTAATTAGGAATAAGAAACTAAAATAACTGTGGAGCATGCTCTTCAAGGGAAAAAACGTTAAATAGGATCAAGTACACAGCTGACTTTGAACGTATTATCTTATTCAGTTACTAACAGATAATACTTGACTTATTTTTGTGAAAAATTGTAATTATTATTTAAAAGGTTCTTAAAATATCCACCAGTGGGATAGATGTCTCAATGAATATTAATGTGTTCTTTAGCTTAATGTTGATGGGATGAGTGTGTATTAGTTAACTTTAATGTTTGTTTTATCATGAAGAACGCGCACCAGTGATAATGTAGTTTGATGGCGAGGACAAGTGACAAGAGATTTGACGTACTTATCAATGTTCTTCTCGTGGCGGTCCCGCATGAGTTGTTGAAAGTATTGCCACATTTTCTTCGTCTGTTCTCTTTTATTGACTTGAATTTTATCGTCTTTTACTAAAATATTTGAACACATCTATACTGAGATATTTAATAAACCATGATAAAATATTAAAATATATCAATAAAAAAAATATATATAAAGTATTTAAAATAAATATCATGATGTATTGCTTCAGTACTTTAAGTATGTAACAAACCCTTTTTATACCAAATATTTATTTGGAACAATAGTTTTTAAGTTAAATATTATTATGTGGATTAATAATATTGTTATTAACTTTGATTATAAAAAAGTTTGAAAAAACACAAAATTAAAGAATTTGTAAGGAAGAGAAATGTAGTTTGTTGGCACACTGGAATTCTGCACAATCCGGTGATATCCGAAAGATGATGGAACTATTATATCCAGTGGTTGGTAAAATATATCTAGGAATTTTGGATATTTTAATCGTTTTTGAAATGAAATAGAATAGAGGGAACAAAGGTTTCGTAAATTATTCGTATTTCGAGAGCCATACTGAAGGCCAAAATATTAAATACTGTACTCTATAGTAAATGCTGCACTAGAGATAATGCGATTAAACAATCCACGCTCTAATACCACGTGCTATAATAATTTCGAGTCTATCAAAAACAATTTTTAAAACTAATTGATTTAAAAAAAGAAAATTTAGTGATAAAAAGTATAATTTTTTCATTGTTTGCATATTTTTAACATATGATTCGGTGTTTCTGATTTCAAATATGTTCCATACGTTCTTATTTGATAACAATATTCTACTAAGTATTTAAGGCTGAGTCACCTGTTTTTAAGTTTTCCATCGAATTAATTGGCTTGATGTTGAAACTGACATCTGCGATACCTTCATTCTGATCCTCAGCTGTCGAGACAGAATTTCCCAGCTCTCCCATTTTACTTGAATTCGTTTGGGAATTTGTAGGATTTAACTGATTGTTTTTCATATAATCAGGAAGAGTAGAGTGGTGGTTGAACTCAGTGTCCTGGTCGTTCATGAATAGATTCTCGAAAGTATCCAAGGGATCCTCTGTATCCAGGGAATTAAGGTAGTCCTGATTCTCAGGCGTTTTTTTATTTGCCTCTTTTTCTTTTTCTGAAATGAAAAACATTGATTTAACTTAAAAGTAGTTATTTGATGAATTAAATTTAGCCTACTCAAGTATAATACATGCAATACAGATACCGGGTGTCCACAAAAGATTTATTCTACATGTTTTAGTTGCTTGTATTTAATTGGCATTTCCGCTTACACTATTCAAAGAAACATGTGTTAAAAGACCAGTTCTTCACGTTTCATAGTCATGTATTTAAGCCTCATTGTGGTTACTTTGAGGTTTTAGTTTTAAAAAAATGGTTTCAGTCAAGGGAAATATACATTTTGTGTTTTAAATTAGAACCAAAATTTATCATTGGTAACTGTTTAGCGTGAGTTTTGTAGGCATTTCAGAAGCGATTGTGTTCCTAAAACAACAAAATATCCTGCTTTAGTATTACCAATTTAAAGCCACAGGAAGTGTACTGAAATGAAGAAACTCAAACAAAGTGGTTTTCAATCCGCCGTCAGATGCTGGCTAACGTATGGGCAGATCTGAAGCTTCGTTTCCACCTTACCTTGTTTCGCGATCTATGGACGGCACGTTGAACATGTAGAGGAGTTCAAAATAAATTTTGGGACTTATTCATTCCAGTGGTATGGTTCATATTAGTATTTTTAACCATAACCTCAATAAAATACATAGTATAACCAGTGAGCACATAATACAATAGAGAGGACACGGCGTTTTATTCCAAAGCATTGCTAGTGAAGCCAGATCCGCCATCTTGGATCGATCCATCGCCTCGAATCCGCGCTGCAGTGAGCTCAGTTCACATTAAAACGCCGCGACAAATACACAATCATAAACTATATTATTAATTGAATGAAGTTGCTGAAATTTTGCAAACTTGTACTTTAGATACTGAGGATAGCGATAGTGTTGATTTAAAGATCATATTAATTATACTAACTTATTAATTAAATTATATTTAAACACTTGTCGTTCCATTTTCTAGATCTAGACATGAAAAAGTTGTATAGCGAGGATTTTTTTTATTTTTTGGTCAGAAACTTTTTGTCAGCAAGAAAGTTTTAGGTAAATAACCAAATTTAATTATACAATTCTCTTCAATTCAATTCAATTTGTTATCATGTTTGGTTTTCTTGCAAAGTTAGGTATAATACCGGTGGGAATTACTTCCGTCACATCGCGCCGCGCCCGACTACGCGACGTGTCGGCCACGGCCAAAATGTGAGTTAATGATACCCTTATGTGATGTTATTAATTACATTTTAAATTAAATGTTCACTATGGATTTCACAATTATGATTAAATACATTTTAACAAATATTTATTAATATAAATTAATGATGAAAGATTTTATTTCCAGAAATTACACAAAAAATACAAATAATTTACAATAATAATGAGGAGGAATTGTATTTACTAAAGAAATAAATTTATTTTTTAGAAATTTATTTGTTTTTAAGAAATTAAATTTATTTTTTCCAGTTAATGTGCCAGGAAAAAATTTTAACAGCACTACATTTTAATAAGGACTAATCTGTTTAAAAATTTTAAATGCTTAAAACACTACAGAATTGTTCTCATTCATACAAAAGATTCTGTAAAGGTTAAAATAAAAACAATTACACTTTATAAAAAATGCACGCGAAACAACGAAATGACAGCCGGTTTGGCGCGAGGCAGACGCTCAGGAGTAGGCTTGCGCCGCCATCTTGGTATGATCCGCTGCTCACCAGATGGCTTCACTTCGGCGTTCCAAGTAGCGCTTCTATTTTGTTATGTGTTCGCTGAGTATAACGCATACATATACTATACTTATTGTGTATACAATGTATATAGCAAAAAAATATATCTAAAGAGATCTGTTTTCTTTAAGTTCTCTACTCTACATTAACTATTTCTCAGTCCGTTAAAAAAACAACATAACTTAACATCATTCTGTCATAGTTTCAATATTTTGCGTTTAGTATTTTTAATACTTTTTTGAGCCTCCTTGTGATGACAAATCAAATATTATTATCTAAACATAATTACCTCTTTTACGAAACTCTCTGAATTGCAGTTCCTCCTCAACTTCGTCCTCAGAATAAATCTCTGCAAGTTCCTCTCTGCTCAATGTGTCCTTATAATCCTGGTGGTTGTATTCCTTGGTACTTGTGCCAATTAGATCGAATATAAATCTGATAGCTGAAAGGAAATCAAAAGTTTTTAGGTTTTTAAATTGGGGAGTAAGTTAGTCCTATATTGTCCATAAGCCGATTTGGCGCGAGGCAGACGCTCAGGAGTAGGCTTGCGCCGCCATCTTGGTATGATCCGCTGCTCACCAGATGGCTTCACTTCGGCGTTCCAAGTAGCGCTTCTATTTTGTTATGTGTTCGCTGAGTATAACGCATACATATACTATACTTATTGTGTATACAATGTATATAGCAAAAAATATATATCTAAAGAGATCTGTTTTCTTTAAGTTCTCTACTCTACATTAACTATTTCTCAGTCCGTTAAAAAAACAACATAACTTAACATCATTCTGTCATAGGTTCAATATTTTGCGTTAAGTACTTTTAATACTTTTTTGAGCCTCCTTGTGATGACAAATCAAATATTATTATCTAAACATAATTACCTCTTTTACGAAACTCTCTGAATTGCAGTTCCTCCTCAACTTCGTCCTCAGAATAAATCTCTGCAAGTTCCTCTCTGCTCAATGTGTCCTTATAATCCTGGTGGTTGTATTCCTTGGTACTTGTGCCAATTAGATCGAATATAAATCTGATAGCTGAAAGGAAATCAAAAGTTTTTAGGTTTTTAAATTGGGGAGTAAGTTAGTCCTATATTGTCCATACAATAAATCATTGTACAATAATTTCATTTCATACGTTCTTCTTAGCTAGTCATTTTTATTAGTTTTAAAATTTATAAGTATACAGAGTTATTCATCATTCTCAGACTTGGTTTTGCCTGTTGATTTAATTTATTAAAAAGAACAAAAATTTATTTTTTTTTTCACCGAATGACTGCAACAAAGTTTCTCCCAAGGCTCAATTCAGCCGTAAACGGCTTGCGCACTTATTCTCATGCGGCAATATATCACATAGCGAAAAAACATTGGTGATTGGCGGGTCATTTTGAACCATTGTTGAATTTTATCAAATTTTATAAGTTATAGCATTAAGATTTATCATATTGGCTCTAAACACCAAACTAATTACTTTCTCCATACAGTATTGAAATATTAAATTAATTAAAAATCTAATGATATTTTAATCAGCAGCGAAATATGCTAACTAAATCTGATAATTGAGAACTAAACAAGCTAAATCCAGCTGATTTGTTATTGTTGTATTTCAAGACTATTTATTTTGTTTTTAATTGGGAAGACCCACGGAAAAGAACCAAATCAGCTGCCCGTGAGTTTATTTTTCCACAATCATACGTTGTTAGACATGTGTTTAAATAAACGCTACATCCTTCCCATTTTATTTGCTATTTTAGATTAGTGCAAGTCTTCTCTTGAGAGTTTTCAATTCGGCCGCTTCGTCAATGTAATCGTCGGGATTTCCTCAATGCCATTTTTTGGGTAGGTGAGTTTACCTACCAAACTCATTCGCTCATAATTTTCTCATGATGGCATTTTTACGAGAGGAATCCGTGGCATATTACTATGCTACAGAAATCCTCATCTATTATGTGAATATTTTCCCCATCAAGTAAGGTTTAAAGTAAACGTCTGAATTGGATTATTTCGCACAATAAAAACATCGTAAATATATGCAATGTAATAGTCTAATTCATTACCATTTCTTAACCAATTCTCTAACTTTCTAATTAGCTAAATCCCTGAAATACGTTATTCCCGCTATTTTGGTTTGTATTATGGAAGAAAAACTATGTTTGCATTAAATTACTCTTTAATAAAAGCTGTGATTAAAAAGGCTTAATATTTAAATAGAATTTAGTTTTTACACACTAATACTAAATAGGAGGTACCACCATACGGTCAAATGTTAGTAAGTTAAAATTAATGACCAATTACACACATTTATACATTTATGAAATAGAAACTATACTAAGTAAACGTATTTTGTAAACAATATCTTTGAGAAACAATCAAACTCACTTTCCTCAAATTCAGAGTCATATACCTCCTCTTTAGGCTCTCCTTCATTATCTTGGAGAAATCTGTCAAATCACATAAAAAATAATATTTTCATAACAATTACTTAATTGCTATACATCTCATTTAATATTAGGTTTTGACTAAGAAAACGACCGTGAGGCAATATCAAGACTACAGTATGATTGATAGATCATCAAGATAAAATATTGTGTCATATATCATGTAGTCATCATAGCTTTTATGTTAACCAACTGTTTGTAGTAGCATCATTCATAGGCTGGGTCGCTTAAATTGATAACACTTGTATGATCACTATTAGCACTAGAAGATTGACAGTTAATTTATGTTAACTCCGTAAATTATGGCGTTTTAGATGGATAAAGGTGTCAAAATAATGTTGTGTTAATTACAAAGGAGGATGAGAACTGAGGGTTGGAAATATACTTATAACACACGCTATTAAATCACTGTACAGGTCTGTTAATTCAGTCTAGGTCTCTCAACTAGTTTTACCACTTTTGGAAAAATATCTTTCATTAGTTTTATAAATGTAACGTATTACTAAAGCCTTTTACCGCTATTGAGTTTTCCAGACATCAATGGAAATGTTTGGAGAATTTGTTTATCCACTATTTTCGAAGGTATCTAAACTAAGATAAAACAATACAGAAAAATTTTCCTGAGTGTATCAAAAATAAAAAGATATTAGTTGAAAAAAATAATGCCCCAGTAGTCTCTCTCACTAATTTTATTTCCGGTTCAAAAATAAAATTAGGTACATTTAAAAAAAGATATAAAATGACTGATAGGTCGAGTTTGACGAGCTTCTATAACCTAGGTCCTTTCTTCTTTTCCTTAGAAGGTTGACCGGCTTGGCGTGTTGCCTGGGTTTGGTGGGCAGGGGGACGTACACGTACAGTCATTGGTCGTGCACCCGCAAATAGAAAGTTGAGGGTTCCATCGAGTAGATACTTTAATTTAACAAAGCGTTGTTGGTTAAGTCAGAGTATGAATCTTTTCATGGTCTGAGTCTGGACCTGGATTTGTTGAAATTTTCCTTTTATTTATCTGATAATTCGATGGACTGCCCATGTTTTTATCTTTTCCATCCTATGAATCACTTATTTCCGGTGACTGTATAACATTTTAGAGGAATACTATCTATCTTTCTACTTCTACCTATTTGTCGTATTTATCTGGCTTTCATGTGACCTCATAATCCCACAATACCTAAAATCTCACAAACAACCAAGTGTAGTTCTGTCTTAAACTTACTCATTGAAGGGTTGTTGACTTTCTAAAGCATAAAACCTTTCCGTCTTCTCCCACTCTCTCTGCAATTTCCGGCTGGTCTTTTCGTACTCGTCCAAGCCTGGAATACGGTTTATTCTAACAATAGTTCAAATATTCAAATCATCAAATATTACAGTACCTAATAAGCTTTAAGCAGTAAGTAATGAAGTTGAAGTTGATGTAGTTGAAGTTAGTATTCAATCTCCAACATTGATTAAATGTGACTATATTTGGAAACTGTGTATTCCAATCATCAAGCACAAATCTGTCATAAAGTTGCTTCAGAACATGTCTTCGTCATTATTATGGTAGTAAGTAACATATTTTCACGTAAAACACGACTCCACGACTCAGTTGAGTCGTGGTCATCTGCATCGTCGAGTGTGTCTACTTTTCATAGGTGGCGAGCTAACGTGAATAGCTCAATTTTCCATAGAAAATTCGCTAATATGGAAAGTTAATCCTTTTTCATAGACGAAAGACACTCATACTGAGAAACGACGATTACATTATTAATACATTCAGTAGTAAATTATGTATTTATACCCAATGATGAGCATATGAATAATAATAGATTCAAACAGCCATCCAAGGTTTAAGTGCATGATTAGGACAGGAAAATGTGCATATCGGGCACAGAACTCTCAAACACGCTCAAACACAAAAAGATCACAATCATAATTCGTATGTGCATGTAATAATTTGCGTGTATTAGAT
The DNA here is from genome assembly GCA_023375725.1 of Nephotettix cincticeps. Classification (NCBI taxonomy): domain Eukaryota; kingdom Metazoa; phylum Arthropoda; class Insecta; order Hemiptera; family Cicadellidae; genus Nephotettix; species Nephotettix cincticeps. Next base: position 39,095,978 of record CM041791.1, read on the forward strand.
AGTTGAGTGGTGAAATTATTCATTTTGAGGCTTACCCAATTCAAAGAAATGGTTTGTGGAATATGTGCATGTCTGGCACCGACCCGACAGATTAGGTTTAAAAAAGATTGTGCAAAGGGGAAAATTGATTTCATTAGGGCATATCAGTCATTAAAATCCTATAAAAATGTAATCATCACAAAACTGTATAAAACTATTTTTAGTATGTTACACAGGGTTATTCAAAAGTGTACACTTTTATTAATCAGTAAAAAGGTTTTAGACGTGAATGTCTGAGCTCTGGAAGAGAAGGTATTGGAAATCCGCCAGACTTAAATTTGAAACGGTGACGTCAATTGGTTATAGGGACAGTTGTACAGCAGAACTAAAACTTTAAAAAACTTTACTTCCCTATAGAAAAGAAAGTAAATACATTACATTATTGGGCTTGGGATAGTGAATACTCAATCAGTTACTGTGATGACACCTCTCGAAGTAGGCAGTCTGGATTGGCACAAGCAGCTCATAAATACGGGTAGTTTGTGCAAATCAAAATGTATATCGCTATTAGAAACGTGTTGAATAGATTCACAAGTCCGGAACTCAATCAGTTACTGTGGTGCAACATCTCCAAGTAGGCAATCTGGATTGGCACAAGCAAATTATAAATACGGATAGTTTGTGCAAATCAAAATGTTCATCGTTATTAAACGTGCTGAACAGATTCACAAGTCCTATATACTATATAACAGTTACTGTTACTATATAACAGATGTCTGCTGTGTAATCCGTGGTACTCAAACAAAAAGTCCATGTTAACCAAAAACAACTATGTTATCTCCTCTTTCCAATGATAATATTAATTGTTCTGTTAACTACAGCATACCTTATTTATTGTATTCATAAATAACTTGCATTTCTTTTTGAATAACTTAATAATAAAAAATAATATTTTCTGCCCCATTTCAATTTGTAAAGTTTTACTCTTGTATAGTAATAAATTAATAACATAAATATTAAGCTGTTCAGGAACATCTGTATTTGTATTGATTTTTATTTTTACCTGGTTCATCCCATGGAGGTATAGGGGCTTTTTTTCTCGTTAAAATCTCTTGCTTTTTTGCTTTAAAAAGTGCAGCACAGCTGTAATAAATTACACATTAATAGAGTTTTTACAATTTTAATCATGGTGCTGATGCAAACACTTTCTACAGTATTACAAACATTATATGCTTATCAATACAGGCATCACAAATGAATTATACCAATGTATTCAATAAAACCTCTGTAGGACTGATTAATAAAGTTTCTACATTGATTTTGTATTGCAACATTAAGACACAGCAACATGAACAAAACAAAATACATGTTTTAAACAAAATATAAGTAGTCTACATATACAGAGATTTTGATTTAAATTACGTGTCAAATGACTTAGATGCTTTAGATAATTTTTTTTATATTTTAAAATAAATATTCAATTATTTCATAAAACTATATATATGAAAATATGTAAAATGTCTTTAGAATTTAACGTTAATTTTTTCGAAGAAAATATTTGTTCTACTTGCATATACTGTTTGGCAGACCGAAGAAAGGAACAACAAATAATTTAAACTTATCTTTTTAATACTATAAGAATAATTTCAGGTCTTCACCTCTAACCACACAGAAGAAAACCCGTAGGTTATAAACCAGAAGAACTAAAAGACTCGACACAAATAATTCATTCAAACCACAAAAAAACATTGCATTTAAAAAAATCGTTACAGTTCAAGAGATTAACATACATGCATTACTTTTGGCAATTTTTACCGTGTCAACAAACGTGCAAATATACAATTGCATACGTGTTCACCTTCAATTACTTTGTTTATTTTTAATGTGTGATTTGGTCAGTCAATAGTGTGTTACACTTACTTGTCGTATGTTCTTGTATTGTCGTTGTTCATGAGTGCTAAGAATTTGTACCACAAATCCCACTGATCTTCCTCCAAATATTCATTAATACCATTCTGTAACCCAACTGGCTCCACTGGAAAACATACATTCTTCATCAGTAAAAACCCATTCCAATTTTATTCCTAATAATTCAAGATGAGTCTACTAAAACGACTTGTGATAAGTTTGTGACATTTCAAAAGAATTAAACATTTTTCACAATACACTGGTGAATCATAAAAGTAAAAAATATCATTTATTTGACTAGTAATTTCCCTGCGAAAAATCTATTTTATATTTTTAAGGAAAATAGGAAGAAGAAGAATATCAGACTAAAACTAGTTCAAATATTAATATTAGTACCTGGTGGATGTACTCAAATAGAATAAGATACAAGTAATAAAATAAGAATATTATACAAATTAATTAGCAAAATTAAAACACGTTTATTATTCAATGAAAACAGTTTTGTGGTTTAAATAAAACCGATTTAATACGCCTTAATTAATTTTGCATAAACACTAAACAAAAATACAGTCCCGGGATGGGGATCCATCTCACATCCTCCGGCACATGTGACCTGAGCGCTAGCCACTATGCCATGGCGTCGGCCTGATTCAGACAGTCGTTTAAGGGTTTTTGACCAACCTTAATTGTTTTAGCTGATCTAATACCGTATTTAATTATCCATGCAGTTATAATTAGCCTGTGATCAGCTGATTTTGTTAGTAAAGGAATGAGGATTGAAAAGCAAAAGAGAAATTTAATTTACACCAGTTAATTGGTTTGTTACAGTGGCTCCAAGCAATATAATGAATACGTTTTCTATCAAAACGCGAAAGATTTTGGAAATACCTTTCTCTGCTTTTATTTCGCACTGTTATTTTACCCTTTAGTTTTTAAAAATTGTTTAGTAATTTGATAATTTTTCATTTATACATAAAATAAATATTTATGCAAAACCTCTATTCACAAGTGATCCCCACAATCTTTAATCAACAACCATCAAACGGTTATAAACAGATGTTTTGATTTGTATTGTTTACGTTTTGATTCTCCATAAGCTTAATGTTTAATTTTTTTAGATTTTAAACTTAATATTACAAGAAAACCGGAATTTTCCTGGACATTAGACCTATCTAGAACTTATTTTCCACTCAGAAATTAGTTATTTTCAAAATTTAAAGAAAATCGTTAGAGCCATTTTCGAGATCCGTGTGAATATATATACAGTATACACAAACCTTGCTAGTATTATAATATTGAATATCCAGAGCTCGATGGCAGTCTTAGTAGTATATTTTTTACGAAAGTGGTTTCAATTTCGATGGAATCGAGACACAATAAATATTATTCTTAAAAAGAAATTTTTCAAAAAAACTTAAGAGTATGATATTTCTTATGATTTATTTTAGCTTTCCAATTAAGGATGTAAGCAAACAATATTTTATTCGATTTTTAATTTCTGAGTTTTTGTACTTACTTTACTTTTACTTTTTGCTTAAGATCAATCTAATTGCTTCCTGAGTATCATTAAACTTATATTCACGAAACAAAATATCGATATGAAACTGTCATATTTTTTTATCTGTATAATCATATAATAATATTTGGTCCATTTAATTGAACCCAACTCCACTACATTTACTCAAATTTATTTAATAGTGGAGTTAATTCTGTTAAATTACAGAATTAAATCTTTTAAAACAATAATATTGTTAGAACAAAATATGATATGGCATCAACAGTTAAAAATAAAGAATCACAGTCATTCAGTACATGCATGTACAAAATAGGCCAGTATGAATTTTGAAATATGTAAGTAACTACTGTATAATACAGCATCTAAACTACACTCACCAAATATGTAGATAACTACAGTATACACACAACACCTACACTACATTCACCAAATATGTAGGTAACTACAATATACACACAACACCTAGACTACATTCACCAAATATGTAGATAACTACAGTATACACACAGTATCTAGGCTATTTTTTTCAAATATGTAGGTAACTAAAATAAACAAACAGCAGCTTAAACTTGTGGAATTTATAAGGATACATTCACCAAAGATTCATCACCTTGTGTGTTTTGATTAGTAATTGCAACCATATTTTCGCTTTCTTCTTTTTCGGGTTCCATGACCTTGATTTCTTCCGTCCTACAACATAGAGTAGTGAGCATATGTGATTTAGAATATGTTTATGTATATAATATGAACTATGAATTATATCTGTTACTTATTTAACAAGTATGTGGTATCTAGTAAGTGCGGTATATTTATGCTATTTAGTGAGCATATGTCATACCAAAAGTAGCAAACTTTTGATTTGATTTGATAAACTAGGCAGTTTTTAACTGAAATGTTTTGAAAACCTTTTTTCATAAAAAAATTAAAGGATAACTGATTATATTTTATGCAATAAGAAAAATCATAATAAAATCTAAAATATGCATAAATTAATCTATTATTTAATTGGACTTATGTTTAAGTGTACGTAAATACAATTTAATATTTTTAGTATTGCATGATTTTTTTATTAGTAGGTCTGACTAGTACTGAGACTATTTAATCTGAATTTATGTGAATATGTCAATAACAAAGTTATCTTGATAAATAATAATTATCTTATAAATAAAATATCATATAAATAAAGAATAATTAGTACAATTATTGTACTAATTTATTTATAAGTAAATTGATTATAGCCATTAGATCGATGTTATATGTAAATTTGTATATACCTAAAATACAATATAATCCATTTTTAATAATCATATTCGTCAAAGTATTTCATAAAATAATTCGTTAAATGTCAAACTTCTATTTCAAATTCGCTCTTACCTGCAAGAAAGAAATGAAATGAAAAATATTCACACATTAAAAACTATTCGCATTCATATTCGATCTAAAGTAAACACAATAATACATATATAATATCATATGCCAATTTCTTTACCTTAAGCAATTCACATATGGATTGCCAAGTCTTCAATCAGTTCTCGTGGTTGCATCATAATGAGAAATATGAAAATTTTCAAACGGAGGCGGACAAGGTCACAGTTATTTAAAAAAAATGGCTTCCCATCAAACATTATCATTTACGATTCACATCATTTTATTAATTATCTTTCTTATGTAATGGCAAGAATAAAAAAAACAAACGGAATTGCAACATAATTATTATAAAACACAATAATCATACTATTTGGTTTGAAAAACAAATCCAGAAATAACATAACAAAATAAGCGGTGAACTTAGTTTTTACTACCTTAAATTTTATGCTCTTTTGGATTGTAAATTTAATTTTAAGACTTATTTATACCTGAGTAATTTTTTCCACTCGATTACGAGCCACAGAGAGACCTAGATGTAATATAATACAGGTAGTCTAGGGTTATATAAAATAAAATATAAAACTATTATTATCATATTATCATTGTCAACTATTTACTACCAGCATTGATGAAGCATACAAATTGATAACCTATACAATGCAGTACCCTTTTATTATTAGTTTAGGCCTTCCCATATTATATAGTTATGGTTTCTTTGGGGTTAGCGAATTGTTGGATGCATTAAAAGATTACTAAGGTTTAATAATAGTCTTAATATTATATTTAAAATCCAAGAAGGACTATAAATTGTAGTGTTCTTTTACAAATAATAGCTTGAACATCATATTGGAAAATGATTGTCAGATATTTAATTTAAAAGATCGCAAATTCGGTATAATAAAAAAAACATCTTGTCTGTGAAGTCATAAATGCACTTGGCTATCAAATACCTGAAGTTACATTAATAAAGAAAAGAAATAATGAATATGTATCATATTATTATAACATTTATTATTATTTATTTAATTATTATTTATAACAAGTGTAACTAAATGTTACTCTTGCTATTTCACTGGTTATTTTAATTGTATTGTGACATACTTACTCTGGAGTTTCAGAAGGAGTTGATCCATCGGTTTTGGAAATTTCCTCATCCTCGGACTTCATGAATACGTCATTTCCAAAGCCGCTAGTCATATATTGATCATATAAACTCGGGATTATCGGCTCCTCTTCTTCGGATGGACATTCATCTGGTAACTCCATTGGGAATTCCACGTGATGATCAAAACACTCATTCACAACTGTTGCAAACTTCCTCCATTCTTCTTTTAAGATTGAATTATCTTTGGGGGTTTCTTCTTCTTCCTCTTTATCATCGAGCAGTCCTTCAAACAAGTTAATATCCTCTGTAAGTGCTTTTGGAGTTGGTTTCTGTTGTGTTGATACAGTTTTCTCATTGTCAGCACCATTTTGATCATGAATTTCTTGATCCATAGTTGATTTAGATTCATAAACATTAATAGGCTTTTCGTCTTCCTTCATAGATATTCTAGGATCCGGAACTTTTGATATTTCCAAACTTAAACTATTTAGTGCAGAAACATTTAAATTAGTGTTATCATTTTCTTTCACAGACGTTTCTCTGGGCTCAATAACGTCTGAATAATCACTTTTAATTGGTTCCGCAGCCTGGGCCGCTTCCATGTCTATTATCATCTCAGGTACCAATTCATTTTCTCCGGAGGTGAATTCACTGCTATCGACTTTCTTACGATCCTCACTTTTATCTATCCATTCATTTTTTTCAATATCATGGCTGTCGGAAGAGATAATTTTTTTACCATCCGACTTTTTTATTCCGCGTTTATCACTTTTTTCTTCAAGTTCTTCTGACTCCGTTGATATGAGAACTTCATCATTTTTTTGTTCGATAAATTTTCCATTTTTCATCGCAATTTCATTTTCTAAATCGGATAATGTTTTATGCGTTTCTGTTGGTATTTTTGATTCAACTGAGGAAAGAAAATATTCGTTTAGATATATTTCATTTATTAACTTAATTAGTAATAAAAAATCCACAGTTGTACTGTGTTTTTCACTTACTCACGATATGATCGATATTTTCAACTGCTAATTATGTTTTCACTCCTTTACTAATCACAAATATCAGGACAAATTTTAATGGGAAAATTCAAAAGACAGTGATGCTATTTCCGGGTATGTAAAGAGAATAAAAATAGTCTATACATATTATTTTGTTCCACATAGATATATTGTTGGTCAACGAGGGCACGTAACCTGTGATTAAAAGAGCATGGATAAAGTAAAAACATTAAATTTAACCATAATTACACCTTAAATGATCAGCTGTACTAACAGTGAACTGTAGACTTACTCCAGTTTCAAGTGATTGTGGTCAACATACCACCATCTACATGTAAAGTGTCTTTTTATACTGTACCATGAAATCATAGGTGTGGTTCTCTTTATTTGATGGCAAGTTCTATATTATACAGTAATACGGTATGATAAAATACAAGGGATGGGCAAGATTTTGCCTTAGTAAATCACACTACATATATGTATATACATTATTAAAAAATAGAAATATGCCAATAATACGCCTTAATATACCAACTATCAGATGAGTTATAGGATTATAAGATAAATATAATATTAGTAATTTTTTATAGGAAGGGAATCAAATAAAAAACAGTAAATACAATTATTGTGAACAATATTGATCAATATACATTCTAGTTTTACATTAACCCTTTCATACATGGTGTCACTCAAGAGGGTCAGTAACTTGATTAGACATTCTAGTGGTAATATTGCAAACTTCAAGGCGTCACTTAGCTGACACATTATGTCATAATGGCCACAGAAAGCTGTCTTTCATTTAAATACGTTATTATTATTTTGAAGCTACATCGGTCTATTGGCAACATCGGCTCTTATGTCTTAGCCCTGAGGGGAGGTTTTTGGGAATTTGTAAGCTGAAAATTTGAAATAAAAATTCTAGAGCTATTGTATTGCATGTTTAATAAATAAGACTATAATAATATGTAATAAAATAATATACTACTTATAAGAATAATAACAGCTATTTAGAAGAACTGAAAAAATTCCCTATAGACATATCCATAATCTAACCTATTTCCCACAGAGAAGTTAATACAACATTTTTTACCATTTTTGTATTGTTATTATATAGTAAAAACAAGTAGAAAACACAGTTTTCGGAGTTTAAAAAATTTGTATTTTCTTCCATTGATGTCAATCCTCAAGGAAAACACTCAGATAAACATAATATATCATTAATACTTATAAAATATTTTCAAAACATGTTTTCATTGAAAGATAACTATTTATTTCTGAGAAATATACTACACCAATTTTAGTACTATTTATCCATTAATTTTTTGAAAATTCCAATGCTATTTAAGTTTGGTTAAAAAAATCACGCATTAAAGGGTTAAATTCAATAAACTGTAATACCATAACATAATACAGTAGTATATAGTAATAAATATTTGGCATTCACGTTACTTTGAAATAATTTTGCCTGTTGTCAAACGTTTTGCTGTTCGTTCTAGTACAATAAATGGCACGTGGTTAACATAGCACACTCTTTACCGTGTCAGTGCTTTCTGAACGAGAATGCACTACTAGTCTTAACTTTTGTTACCAACTTACTTCTACATTGCAATAATTATTACTATACCAACCTTCATTCAATAAATAATAAAGATCTAAAAATTAAATATTTTAATAATTTAGTTTTTATTTTAAATTTTTATGGTACACATTTTAAAGAACAAAAATATAATATTATCTACTGTTCTTCACGGGTGTTCGAATTTAAACATTATTTTATTAGCACAATCAGTTGCGCATAACGGTAATATTATATTTTGTCATACACAGGTTTTGTTGAAAAACTTACAATTTTTTGCTTGATGGTCCTGATCTGCATAGAGTGAAACGTTCTTATCGAAAACTCTTATTCTATTGGACCTAAAGCCAGCCATCAAGGCAACGTCATATTCTTCTCTATAGCTTTCTGAACTAGCCTCTTTCTCGGAATCCGTGGAACTTTCTCCACTTTCTATACCTTCGTTCTCAGTTTGAACATGCTGTTTTAATTCTGGATGTTCTACCAAAATTACAAAAATTACAATTCATTCGTTTACTCGATTATTGTTACTAATATTATTTAGAGGAATTTAAAAACTATAAGGGATTAGAATGATATTGATAATTATAATACTGTAGTTATGAACGAAGTGTTAACATGACATTAACAGCTTTTATATGTTAGACATCTTAAATATTTCACCTATTCTTGTGCTTAAAGAGATTTCAATAAAAATACAGAGGTAAGCTGTTTCTAGAAAAGTAGAAAATGTCTTACCTGCCTCTTCAGTAGATTTCTCTGTTGGAGTATTGTTACCAGTTTCACTAATGTAATTTTCATAATCTTTCATATCAATACCTCCTTCGTCCCCATCTAATAAATGTCCATTTTTCACTTCACCACGATCACTATCCCCTTCTATATTAAACATCCCCTCATCTTCATTATATAGCATTTGTCCTATTTCGTCTATCAGATTGGTTTTGTCAAAAGTATAATTCTTTTTAAAATTAAATTCGTTTAATCTTTCACGCACTGCTTCTAACTTTTCGTCGACAACAGTACCAGTTGGTTTCACGTGAAGTGTGGTTTTCATTCTGTCCACACTTCCGTTAACATTATTTTCTTTTAATTTTGAGGTATCCTTCACATCTAATTCATTATCTTCATCATCTGTTAAGATTTCTTCTTCAAGAGATTTTAAAAATGTTTCTTTGGCCTTTGGACTCCTTTTATTAAACTTTGAAACAACAGACTGATACTTATCAGAAATCAATTTTTCCTTTCTTTTCTTACCTTCTGAAACTGCTCCTTCAAATTCCACACTCACCTTTTTCTTCTTCTTTTTTTTCCTAGCCTTCACGAATTTCCCCTTTGCACTATTCCACACTTCATCATCATCTGATGCAGATGTAAACTCTTCCTTGTCAACTTCATCCTTTTCACTTAATTTAGGATCTGCTTTATCACTTGTTATGGTTTCAGAGTCCCGGGAAAGGTATTTCTTGATGCCTTCATAATCTCTTTCAAAATCTTCATCATACTCAGGTTCTTCTGTTAAATCATCTTCTTGGATTTGTTTAGTCTCAGTCGTTTCTTCTTCATCACTTGCATCTGTATGTGCTTGATCATGTTTAGCTAAAGAATCAGTTTTTCCTATACTGTTATTTAAAGAGCTATAAGTGTTATTTTGGTTTTCAAAAGTACCAAAGATATCGTCCTCAATCACTTGTTGTTCTTGAAAAGCCTTCAAATTCTCCTCAAACTGGTGCTCGTTATCAAACAAATTTGGATCTTGTTTGTTTTCATATTCAGACTGTTCAAATCCTACTTCACTTTGATTCCTCGTTTCTTTTTTTTCCCCATATATCTGCTGTTGGTCACCATTAGTTTTATTTTGTTCCATAAATAGGTCAAACTCTTTCTCGACATCAGACAGCGATTTTCCCTTGAAAACATCTTCAGCTCCTTGATCAAATTCCGTTGAAGAATTTTTTTGTCCTGTTTTTTTATTGAAAGACCTTAATGATTTTTTGTTTTTTCTTGAAGATCTGGTATTCCCTTCAATATCAGATTGTATTTCTTCTTCAAAAGCCTTCAAACTATCTTCAAACTGATGTTTAGCATTTAACAAATCTGTATCTTGCTTAGTTTTATTATCGAATTCTTCTTTATCATTGTTTTCAACCCCGTATTTCATTTCGCCTTCTTTTTCAAGCTTTGAGGATTTCTTGTATTCTTCAAGCTGTTTCATATACGCTCCGTATTCTACCTTATTATCAGGCAGGAATCCTTCATTGATAGTGTCATACTTTTCCACATAATTAAGTCTTTTCTTGAAATCAATCATGGTTGTTGCATTGGCTGGATCTATATACTCCTCATCCATAAACTGACCAAATTCCGCTTTTATTCCTTCCATCTCAGACAGTGTAGGTTCTTTTTCATCCCCTATTAAATATTTTTCTTCATCTTCATTAAATTTCTTTCGTTCACGTTTTCTTTGTTTACGAAGGGCATTCTTCTTTTCCGCTTTCCTTTGTTTCTTTAGTTTCTCTCTTGATGGCATTCGCAAGTCATCAAAATCTTCGGGTGCGTTTTTTCTTTTAGTTTTATCCTTTTCCTTATCCCGTTCAGATTCAAATCCATCCAAAAGGATTTTTGGAGCATTTTTATGTTTAGTTTGCGGCGTTTCTCTCCAGAACCGTTTTACTTTTTCCTTCATTTCTTTTCTATCCTTCCTCTTTGGACCAGGCCTTATCTTTTTACCAAATTTTCTAGTTTCGTCCTCCTCTCTTCTTCTCCTTTCCTTTTCCTTAGCTTCATCTGATTTTGGTCTCTGTCTCCGCTTTATACGACCGGTGTTCATGTCTACATCTTGTTCGTACCCTTTAATCTCCCCATCGCTATCGTCAGGGGGTGCAGGACCGGTTGGCCTTCTTTTTTTTTGACCAGAGAATGCTCCTCTTCCAGTAGGACCTCCTTTACCAATTTTCCTATTTCTAGCAGCAAAATTTGGATGTCTCTTTCTAGGGCCTTCTCTTCCTCCTCTGCCCGCCCTTCTCCCTCCACCAGCACCACGTCTACCCCTTTTACCCGGTTCTCTGAGTCCTCTTCCCGCAGCTTCGGGAGATGTGTACTCACTGCATAAATTTAATGGCAGTTGGAAAACGTGTTCAAGGGGTTTTCCCAATATATCTCTCCGTAAATCAGGATTTAAATTGAAAGTGACAAATCTTTCAAAAGGTGGGGTATAAGGAATATCTAAAACAGAAAAAGTGAATTGATTTTTTTAATCATGAAAGGATAATATTAATATAAAATGATAACTACAAAAAATTATTAATTAATGGAACAGCCTAAATTGTTAATTAGCTTTAATTTCTTAAAAATCTTAACATAAAAACATATCCATAAATAAGGGGTTAAACATTTAATTAGTTTGAGATTGTTTCCTCATTAAAAGTGAATTTAAAACACCCTAGTTCATTTAATTACAAATAAACGTCACTCAACTAATCTGAATGAACTTTTAGCAACATTTTTTACGAAACAAAGTTGAGCTATATATATTTGATAGTGAGTTCTGTTTTTAGTTTGATATTTTAAAAGTAAACAGCATACCTTGAACAGGTTGAAATTTCATTTTACGAAAATATAAAAACTTTAACTAGTTAAAAAGTAAAACTAGTAAAACTATAGAGCAAGTTATAGAAGTTTGTGACTTTGAGCTAATAGTTTGAACCTTCTCTAATATTTGTTATCTACAAAACAGTCTTAATAATATTCGTTTGTTTAGTTATACATTCTATTTTATAATTATGATGTGACAAACTGATTAAGTTTTTGAAAGCCGTTCTCGTGTAGTTAATTCTCAGTGTTAGTAGGCAATTCATTAAGTATTGATCTCGTTGTGGTCTTTGATTTAACAAACCGATTATATAAAGGTTAACTCGCTTAGCTCGACTATTTATTTATAAATTATTCATTTAATATATTTTAATTCAATTAGCAGCATATATGTAAAGTTCGATCGTGAACCAAAAACGATTTGGTTTTAGGGTGGATCTCAATACGGAATTTACATTAATATAACTTTTGACTGGGATGGTGACGTCATCCTGTAATCCAGCTACTTGGAGGTCAGGAATTGTGGATAGTTGTGAACGATGGTCTGTGGGTGTGGTGTTCTGTTGTGTGGATTACATCCGCACTATTAAATACTACATTAATCCGCAAAGACCATCATCATAATTAGACCAATTCGTAATTCATAGGTCTTGGTTCGGATTCAACGTTAAAGTGTAGGTACCTTAGTTGCCATCGGCTGTTGGGCTATTAATTAACAGTCCTGTCTAAGGAACATGTCAGCCTTAGTCAGTAACAAGACTACAAGATTGCGCCGCAAACATCTTACATTCAATCCTCATTCATACTTGGCTTAAAATACCTATCTTGTGGTATGGTCGCCATTTCAAATAATCTAATCTAATCTAATCTATAATATATAGATAGATCGCCTGGAAACATAAATGATGGTAAAAGGTTAGTAGTTTGGTTCTTGATATAATGGAAGCTTTCGACACTGTGGTATACGGATTCAATTCCGATGGACAAACTGTTTCTTTAAGGAACAAAGGGCATACGACAAAATTGATTCATAAGCTACATAAAAACAGATTTTTGCGTGTTAAGTAATGTGGTGCTGTTAATGAAAAATAAGAGATTAAGTTCATAAAATTAAATCGTTATATTTAAAATTTTAATTATATAAATAAATTTTTCAATGTAATAAAAAAATAGCTAGAGTTCCTCAAGGGTCGGTTTCGGGAATAACATTATTTTAATTATACAATGGGATGACTTCAGTTGACTTGCTACTGGGTGCTCCTGTTTGATGGGATCACTGTTGAATGTAGAGTGGAAGTGTATGTTATGGATTATGGTTACAATAATCTTTTGTTAACTCCATTATTTATATAATTTTTAGATATCTATCTAAAATTATCGTCTTAAGGTTGATTGTAAGAGAGATCCATTTGATCCTAGCTTGGTCTGTTAATATACGAATTTGATTTTACCGTCCTGTTATTGCACAAAGAGTAACTTACTTCTACGGAGAATTAAAATTAATTATTTTAATGTTAGTTTATAGAATTGTATGGGTTATATTTATGAAAAATACGTTTTTGCTTTGTTTGTCAGCTTATAATAGTAATAACATAGTAAGTAGCATTAAAAGAATTACAAAAAGAATAAGAATAATGTTTTTGGAAAACTATTACATAAAAAATTACAATGTAGTTAATTAAGAAATACTTTTTTCTTACATATTTCCTTGTAAAGAATGTATTTTAAAGACAATAACTAATATCATTACTGAAGTTTTAATCATTAGCTTCCTCTTTTTTTATCAAATTGTAAATAAAAAATAATAGTTCCTTGTTGTTAATATTAGATCTGCATTAGAGTAACTTCTCTTACGAAATAATGCCAAATACATAAACAGTTATTGATTAAAATATATTTGACTTGTTTAAAAAATGACACAGTTTTTAAGTTTACCTAAGGCATTTTTCAATGACAGCAATTTTGCTTAAGTTTATGTAATGGAGGAAAATTTGAATCACAAATACATTAAAATAATTTTTAATTATTATAAAATTTTTAATCTGATAAAATATTGGATATGCTCATTAAAGTTTTGATAACATGAAGATTATTACATAGTTTACGCCAATACGTATACAACTATGACTACATAAATACAATTTTTGTTTTAAGTTAGAGTTTAAACAAATTGTACATATACAACTAAATAAATAGGTATTATTATTTTCATTAAAACAAGCAAAAAGACTAAAAAAAATAAATCTGTGTTAATAAGTTACATTAAGCAACATTGTTCATTATCTTTTTCTTCGTCATGCACTTCTTTGCTAATTTCTTTAGTGTTCATATTGGGGATTTTTTTCAATTTATTTTCTTCATGGATCTGTGCATGAAACCGATTTTCTCCATCTTCCATTTGGCATTTTGAACTATTATATAGTTTTCCTGTTGTATTAGAGAAAATCAAATTTTCTCTTTCATATTTTTGTATGTAAGGTTCTTTTTTCAATTCAACCTTTTGATTATGCCGACTTACTTCTGGAGCTTCAGTATGCTTTGAAGACGTTAAACATATTTGAGGTAATTTTAACTCTAATGTTCCCAACTGAACATCGTTACTTGTCAAATTAATTTTATCAACTTTATGTTTAAGCCTTGAATGTTCTTGATCTTTGACTTTAGAGAGAGGTCCAGTCTCATCCACTGCCTCTCTTGTGTTGGAAGGTGGCAGTAGCGCAGATACTTCTGATATTGACTCATTCGGCTCCTGATTCTCACTTGTGATAGGTGAATGCACTTTTTCTTCATCACTTAACGCATCACTAGAGCTTTTTTGATCTACTTTATAGTCGTAAATATTGGCTTCAATGCAGGATTTCACTGAGGTCCTAACAATTGCTTTTTGAGTATTTATATGCGTCACCGAATTGTCAATAACGTTTGGTGTTTCCAGCTGTTTAGAATCAAGTTCTTTTTTGGAATCCAATTCATATTTACTATGCAAAGAATTTCTCAAATATGTTTTAAATTCGTTTTCAACGGTGGATGATTCAGCTAGAACCCTCCAGTTTGAAGGTGATGAAGGTACGTGAGGACTAACTGTTTTCCCATCTATAAAGTGTTTTTCATTCAATTCCTCTTTTACTGTTTCAGGATTTGAGAAAAATATTTCGTGGTGATTTGTGTTTTCTTTTGTTAGACAGTCTACTATTGTTCGTTCAGATGCCGCCATTTTCTCCTTATCAGAATTTTCTTTTCGGCAGAATAATCGCTTTTGCTTGTTAACTATTGCGAAGGGCATTTCATTATTTTTACAACCATTTAATGATCTCCAAGCTTCAGATCGAAACAATCTTCCATCATTTGAAACCTCCTTGGACAAGGTCGTTTTGAAATTTCCTATAGACCCTTTTACTTTCCCTCTGGAAGGGAAAATGTATCTTTTTATACCATTAATGGGAGTATATCTACGTTGAGGTTTGGTGAATTTAATAAGTGGTATAGTACTTTTGAATGCGTGAGGTAATAAAAACGGTCTTGAAACATCCTTCCTTGGCGAACATTTCATGTTATAGTTTCGTAAGCTATGTTTTTTTGGTGTGCCAAGTGTAGTTGTTGGTTTATAACCAGAAAATGGCTCTGATCCAAATATATTTTTAACCTTATTTCCTGAAGGTAGCGTTTTTAGCTTAGTTTGTACATGTTGCTTTAAATTTTCTTCACTCCTCCACCCAGACATAGGCACTCGAGGAGAAATTTGAGTGTCTTCTTGATCACCTGCAATTATATATTCATAGTCATTCTCCCCTTGGCTTGACTTCATTTTAGGTTTAATTTTGTACCGTTGGAATCTTTCAACAGTGGTGACGTCACCTTTCTGAAACTGAATTGTTTCTTCATAAAAAGACAAGTCATTATACATTGCGTTACAGGACAGCTGAATATGTTTGGGATAAGGAGCGTAATTAGGGTTGATGAGTTTAAAACTGGAACCCGTATCCATTTTTCGCTGTTCTTCCGGATCGCCACCAGATAAACTTTTTGTGAAGCCATTCTTTATTTCTTCTTGGTGTTTTTCCTTTTTTTGTGACAAACCTTCGTAAACCAATACGAACGCACCTATATTTTGTTTGGTATGACTAACTGATCGAGTTTCTATTGGTGAACCTGAAAAATAATTACTTTTAAAATTATAAGTAAATATATAAACATTAATTTTGTATAATACAGAAAAATCTTAAAGAAAATTTACAGATAGTTAAGAGAAAACACAATTATGGTAGAGAGAGTGCAACAGTGAATAGCCGTCCGCCATCCAGTGCACAACCGTTTCATATGAAAAAACATCATGGTAAGCTTAACATTTGCCTAGTCTATCACAAATGATCTTAAAGGTTACTTTGAAGTCTGATTTGAATCCATCTGATTGGATTCTGATTTGAATATGATCTGTCACTGGGTTTAAAAGAAAGGATCAAACATCTGTTTGTAACACAAAAAATAAGGTGTTCTACTCAGTTTATCCTAAAGCTTCCCTACCTTAGCGTATCGCCCAAACAATGTTAGTTGTATTTTTCATTGTACTTAGATTATTGGTTGAAACTTAAATATATGAAATTTATTTAACTGTAAATATTTTAAGATAAAGTTCTGTACTCATTTCAATACAGAAACCCTAACCAACAATAAAATAATACAGTCAACCATTTACTGGATCATTGTTGGTATAATCATTTTGGTTTCATTTACTACATTTTAATATATTCTCGTTAATAGCTTTGGAAACTATGTTTTCTGAGATACTAAAAGCCATGTAACACTAAAAAATCAGATATATTGTGAATACCATAAACCAAAATTTGACCGATGCTTAATGTTTACACAAATTTACTGTATGAAACATGGTTTTCTAGAAATAATATTTTAAAGATCCGTTAATGGTTAGTGTTGTCAATATATAGGGTCTTTATTTTCGACCGACTCTATGAGATTATTTACAGGTTACTTAATCGTTAAGAAGAGGGTACTAAAATTTAAAAACACTGTAATATGCGTTTTCTGTATGTCAGCTCAAATCACAACACTGTATCTCATAAACGATGATGCAACATTTGGAAGATAATATTGGCATGTAGTTTAAATTTCATTTTTGTTAAGTTTCAGTTCCGGAATTTTGGCACTTAAAACTATTTTTATTATTATATTTTCTCCTTATGGCCTTTAAAACAATTTTAAA
This sequence comes from Nephotettix cincticeps, assembly GCA_023375725.1. Classification (NCBI taxonomy): domain Eukaryota; kingdom Metazoa; phylum Arthropoda; class Insecta; order Hemiptera; family Cicadellidae; genus Nephotettix; species Nephotettix cincticeps. The sequence continues at coordinate 39,113,240 of CM041791.1, forward strand.
AATATACAAGAAATACAGACTAATAAAAATGTTTAGATTAAGGTGGCTTTTGCATTAATTTGCCTATTTGTAACGGTCATCCACTCTAACATCAAACATTCTAAATAGTCGGTATTCTAATAAAAAATGACTGGTCTTTCACTGGGGAAATAAGCAAATAGCAAATAACTGGTAGACTCGTTCTAACTAACTAACTAATTTAGCTATTCAACGTTGTAATAGTTTAAGTACAGTAAAATTTATTTTCAATACTCTGTCACAACATAATACATTAAGTTTTACGATCAGGAAGTACAAGAGAATACGGTCAAGACGTTTCAACTATCCTCTGCACTCTAGCGTAAATGCCTTTTTTAAAAGGATATGTCTTAGCTCTGGAAGGGTGTTAGTGATTTTTAAGATCTAAAACATGTAACAGGTTTCCATAGAAACTACCAAGGATATTGTTCTGAATTTTGAATATAAAATAATAAGAACAGCTGTTTAGATAAATTCAAAAAATTCAATTTAGACATATCCATGATCTAACCTACCAAATTTTTACCATCTAAGAATCAAATGGAAACCCAACCATAAACGATCATTCACTGATGCAATCACATAATAAAATATTGAACTTAAATATATTTGTTTTTTATATCTATTACAGCAGCAAACGTTGTTAAAAAAACGTTACAATTTCCGTTATCCTATGTTTTTGCAGTAATAGTTTTACTAAATTGTTATTACTTACTTATTATATCATCGTCAACTTCTTTGTTTCCTACACTGTAGTTTACAGAATATTCCAAAGGAGTATTTTTATTCTTTTCAATAACGAATGTTTGCAGTGTGCCGTTTTCTTTCCATACGCTACATTCAGTTCTGTTTTCGGAAAGTTTCAGTTCTTCTAATCGCAGGTTGCAGTTTTGTAACAACTCAGAAATAAGAATACCATATTCAATCCGGAATGAGGGTATTGAACTTTTTATCTTGGAGGAAACCTCATGATTATATACATGTATCGGTTTGGATGTTGATGCAATTTGCTCTTCTCTTGATGGAGGTTGTTGCCACTTCCAAAACGAGTGAGGACTGGAAGAAGATATCTCATTTTGACGGATTGAGAGTCCCACATCGTATTGACCTTCATTGTGATTCATTACTACAACATCTAAAAAACCTTGATAATTTTATTTTTATATTAGATTAAAGAAATAGTATATTTACATAAATTATTTTTTTTATTTTAAATGTATTCAAATTGATAGCATATGTGTTAGGGCAGTTAAAAACCCCTCAAACCTCGAGGCATTCGATTTCTAACTGTAACCCTCCTTAGTTGAGTAATAAAAATATAAATAACAGACATTTAGTAAAACAAATCAAAATTAATTGAATAATCGTTACTTTACCTTGAGACAGTCTTAGAATAAAGTGTAGACCTTTATACAAAAAAATAATTGTTCTTTTAACTTGACAACATTTCTATCATGTTCATATGTTTTCACCTATGACTTTAGTATCTAAATATTTAAAGTAAGCTTTTTTGTATTTTTTTGTTGATAAACATTACTGAATAGTGACGTAAACTCTTATTATGTTCACTGCGTTTAGATGTATACATTTTTTGTAGTAGTGCATATAAACTTGCTAAATAGTTATTAACTAAATACACGAAAACATTAACAAAATTAATTTAAACGATAAGAGCTCAAGTAAGTAAAAATTATCTTTCAAACGTTATTAACAATCTCTATCCCCAGATAATAGTTGTGTAATATTATGAGAATCGAGTGGGCTATTCTATTTGTCTGTTCAAAGTTTCATTTTATGTTTCTTAATCTTCAACAATAGAAAATAGTATAGATAAAATTGTAAAAGACGTAGTAGAGAGTGAATGTATCAGGAGAATAGATGATCAAACATTTTGAATCATAACGAAAAAATGTAGTTTCATAGCTTTAAGAGTCTACTTTAAAGGCCGTAAAAAGTATTTAAGCTTTAAACCATCCATTTTAGGATAAAAATAATAAGTTACATTTTATTTTAATTTTGTAGCATCAGAGAATGTTTTTATCTTAGATTGTTGCATTAACAAAGAGAAGAAAATACGTATGTGATAATACCTTAAGCCATTAACACAGTGATATTTAAATAATAGTGATAATTCTCTAATTTTTTATTTTATTATTAAGTAGCTTTGATATTAACTTATTGTAGGTAGCTTATTACTTGTATAATATATATATATATCAATAGATGTTAGGACTCCTTTTAAAATTTGACGTACAACTTACTTGATTTATTAAAAAAAGAAACACGTATTGACAAATATTTTTTTAAAATTAAGGAATGATTTCAAATTTTCTACTTTAACGTAACGTATCGATTTGAATTACCCAGCTACGCACAAGTTTTTGAGCGGAGTACCGTAAAATTGAAATGAATTGATTCATATCAATTTAATTAATTATTTTCAATTCATTTCAATTAATAATCGGGTAATTCCATATTGAGGAAAAGAACAGAAAAGAACCCATCCAACATCTAAATTTTTCCAAAGAGAACAGCCTCTTTTACCTTTCTACCTAGGCTACAGATATGTGCAGGACGTATGAGCAAAGATAAGGTCGAGCTGGCAGGGGACTAGATGAACATTACTGATAAAACTGATGGGCAACTCCAGAATCTAAACAAGGTCCAACATAGCTGAAGATTTTGAGTCTTTTTGCTTATAAACTACATCATCGGTTGACATTAATAACTTATCTTATGTTTTGATCTATAGAACACATATAAAGGAGCGATATTTCTGACAAGAGGTACCTGAGGAAGACCTCAATATTTTGGCCGACTTACAAGTCGTTGTAATCTCATAATTCGAAATCCTTTTTATTGAGTGTTCTTCCCAGATGAACAGCATGGGATTGTCTACCTCTCCAAGCGTTTGGGATCTGTATTCTACCTTTCTTGGGAGTCGACTCCAGGGGAGGCTAGAAAGAAATAAAGTGCTAGGATAACCCGTGTAACTGGATTGAACAGTAGTTCCTTAAGGAATTCTTTTAGGGTCTTTACACTCTGGTCCATGACGCACGGCCGACCGGTGGGACTGCCAAAACATTTGCTTTGATTTTGACAGAGCATTATACACTGAGTGTTCGTGCACCTCCGACTTTAAGAAACTGCCAAAATTGTTTTAAAACTGCTGAAACTGGAGTGCTGTATTGGTGAACCGACTGATATCGCCTCCAAAGAGGTGGTGTAATTGGGATGTAATTATCCAAGCAAAAAGGTTGTTGGTGCAACCACATTCTATTTTTACCTATCCATGGTAACACCACCGTCGTTCTTCCATAATAAACCACTTTGCACCCTTAAAATTTCAATTTAGAACTCCAAATTAGTGGCGGTAGTTATGAGATAGTTATGAGCGATGGTTGGTGGATGTGATATTCTCTAGCGTGGATTAACGTCCACACCAAAGAGTGTTATATTAAACCACAAAGACAACCTATTCCCATAATTAGACCAGTTCGTAATTTAAAGGCAAAGGTTTTTCAGATTCCACATTAAACTGTAGGCTCTTTATATGCCATTGGCTGTTAGGCTATTAACGGACCCGTCTAAGTAGTAATTTAGTACCCCCGTCGCAGCAGACCTGCGTACTCAGCAAATTTCCAAATCAATAACATAATAATAATAATATATGACAAGTTTTATAAAAATCTGTCCATAAACATGAGAATTATTTGCCTATTCTCCATAACATTGCCATGAGAAAGAGTGTGCAGGTTTGCTGCTGTGAGTAATACCGAAAGTAGGTGTTTCTACCATAAATAATTTTTATTTTTAACATTTATACCAACTTTCATGAACATCTGTCCATAAATAAAGGAGTTTGCCTATTCCCTATATGAATAACATGGGAAAAGAGTATGCAGGTTTGCTGCCATGATAAACATATAAACTATGATTTTTAAGCATAAATGGATAGACCTCAACTACATGAAGCTAAATATCAAGTTTTATCCAAAAATATTGATTAATATAGGAAATATTAATTTTTCCCTATCCTCCTTAAGATTAACATTGGAGCCCCTCAATACAACATACTGTGTTTAGATTTTTTAATATCTCGGTAACCGTTGGAGATAAAGAAAAACTTTAAAGAACCTAATTGTGTAGTTTTTTAAGCTGATTCCAATGGTGAAATATAAAATTATACATTTTTAAAAATTACATGTGAAAAACGCAAAAAACCTCATTTTGGGGTACAAAACCCCCCCAAACTACCCGTTCCCATTGACCGATATGTCTGGTTTACGAACTCGTCTGAGCATTTGTAGGAATACACGTCTCTACCAAATTTTTAGTCTCGCCATGAGACCTACGGTAATAGCTTCTTCCCTATGGGAAATTCGCTAAAAGCAAAGGTTGTTCAAATTCCACATTAAACTGTAGGTTCTTTATATGCCATTGGCTGTTAGGCTCTACTGACGGACCCGTCTAAGTAGCATGTCAACCTTAGTCAGAAACAAAACTACAGACAATAACTACAGATCGCGCGAAAAAAAAACTACACGAATTTCTCATTCATTCTTGGCTTAAAATACCTACCTGAATAGGTGGCTGTATTCAAAAGTAATCTAATCTAATAAACCTAGACCAATAAAGACATTCTTAAGGTCATTATGTAACAATTATTCTTGTATTTTGGCTGATGGGACTTTTAATTATTTATTTTTACATATTATAGGAGAAATTAACTAAGACAATCACAATTAGTTAAATACAGTCTTCATCTCTGTTATTCCTTCTTCTTGTATCTTCCGCTGTACATTACCATATGGATTCGGAAGCCAATATGGTGCAAATCATAAAAGGTCCTTGATCACCTTCGAAATTGTAACAACCACTGGAATGTAAAACAACTATTAGTATTATCATTAAATATGTATAATGAGGATAATAAAAACCATGAAATAAACTAAATTCCTGAAGGTTCCAAATTCTCGACCTATTTACAATATAACGAAATTTTAATTGTTTTTATTTAGTTTTAAGAGTCTACACGAAGTTGAAAATAGTAGGAATTTTTTTAAGAGATCCATTAAAAGTAAAAATAATGCATTGTAAAAAACATAATGCTATAAGTTCTTACTGTCTCTGTTGCCCTCCTTCCCCAAGCCCAATCCCAAGTCTGGAATATTCTCAGCTATTTCCGGTGTATGAAGATAGCCCGGCATTCTTTCTCTCCACCTTGGTCCGTACCGTTTTTCTAGCTCTGTAAAAAAATTCGTAAAAATATGTAAATTTGAATACAAAAACATACACACGTATAAAGTTGTGTATTTGATGGAACAAAAAGTAAAACCATTTTATTTACCCTTAATACCCTTTTTATAATAAAAGTTCTTTTCTCCAGGAAACACATTAAAAAGTGATGAGTACAGGCATTTTTACTAAAAATAAAATAAACCTGGCCAAAAAGTTAGGTGATTTTGTGATTCTCCTGATTGAATCCAATAATAAATATGTGGGCTTTGAATGACAAAATGTAATATAGTATCTAAGACAAGGATTGATAGGGAAGATTGTATGTTTATTACAGTCTTCCTTATCAATCCTTGTCTCACTATAAACATAAAATATCATTATATAGTTATTATATCCAAAATATTACCATACCTGCTACCAAATCATAATTGCTGCAGTTAAAAATGTAGTTTAACTATGACGAAATAAATTTTGCTATTCAGCCTCTCTTTCCTGTAACGTTAGTTCATATATAAATCCACTGAATATCCAAAAATTAACATCAATTTGTTATCGAACGCACCTTAAAATTTTCGGTGAGCTTGATACTACCGAAGCGGAAATTAACTGTTCACAAAGATTTTATGGATTATTATTAATCCTTATGATACTAGCCGGTCCCACCAGTTAGTATGGCTAGATAAAAAATGTACGCAAATACTTATATTGAATCATAACCAAACGACAAAGGACGGACATAAGTTGAAAGCTTTTGCTATTTGTTTCTTTTGCTATCAATGAACTACGTCATTTGAACTGACGTCTTACCTGGTGTTCAAAATAATTTGAAGGGTACTCTTTTCAGCATCTTCAGCCAAACATATGTTCACTAAAAAGGCTTATATTTCATATATATATATATATATATATATATATATACATTAGCTGTTAACTTACCTTCCCCCAACAGTTTCGTCATAGGCGCCAGTTTTTTCTTTGGCTCTTCGTAAGACCGTGCTGACTGATTTTGGAAAGAAAAATCGTCATCCTGACTTTTCTCCTGTGATTCAAAATGGTTTTTCTCTTGTGGCTGGAATGAAGAAGCTTCTGAAGACTCAAACTGAGATGGGTTTGGCGAACTGAACGGCGACGAGGATTCAAAACCGAATGTAGACTTGTCAGCTGCAGCGGATTCAGGACTGAACGTTGTCGTATCACCTGAATCGAAAAACGGCTGCTCCTGGTCTGAAGGATTACTATTATTGAAGTTTTCGTTACGTTCTGCGAAAGGTTCTCCAATCGTTTCCCCCCTTTCCACACCATTTTCTTGAACAGGGCTATTGAGTTTGTAATCCCTCTCGTCGTCAGATTTCATCTCTGAGTATCCAGGGTGGTAATTGTTTTGAGTTGATTCAGGTTTTACATATTCTGAAAAATATTTAAATTTGGAAGTAGTATCATATACAGGGGGGCAATGAAGTCTGGTACCTCATTTAAATGTTTAAACCACAAGAGAAAATATAACAAAGTTTACACATGTTTACTGGTGATAGTAACGCACATATCTGCCCAATTACCTACCGGATAACCCCTTTGGGAGACGCTCCACAAGGAGTCAGACAATATGTTTTAAAAGCAGTATAGGTAGATTTTGGTATGAAATTAAAAGTCTTACGTAACAAAGTACAATGCCACAAACCGGACTTAAAAGGTCGCACTTATTCAGTAGTTATAGCTGTTTGAATTTAAAAACTATCAAAAAATGAAAATTTATTGAGTATTACAAGTAAACACTAATTTTTAAGTACCTGTAATAAAATTTAGAGTTAAAAATGTACCATCGCCTGGAAATGTGGAAATCAAAGCTAGAAATAACTCCTTATCAAGAATTATAACAGCTATAACTAATGAACGAATGCACCCTTTGAAATGAAAACAGTATTGTACTCTGCTAAGTGAAGCCTTTAATTTCATACCAAAATCCACCTATGCAAACACTATTGTACTCTGCTAAGTGAAGCATTTAATTTCATACCAAAATCCACCCATGCAAACAGTATTGTACTCTGCGGAGTGAAGCCTTTAATTTCATACCAAAATAATAATATTGTCTAACTCCTTGATTGTCTAACTCCCTTTGTCCTCCAAAAGGGTTATCCGGTCGGTAATTAGGCAGATGTGTGCGTTATTATCACCAGTAAACGTGTGTGAAATTTGGTATGTTTGTCTATTGTGGTTTAAAAATTAAAATAAGAGATTCCGGACTTAATTGTCACCCCTAATAAATACTCAAATGCTCACCTTATAACCAAAAAGGATAAACTGACTGTAAAAATGGTTTACTTGAGATGTTTTAAAACTGAGATTAACAGGTTAAAACAGTTAAATTACTTTTTTGGGAAGTCAACTAGCCATTAACTCCTTTTTTATAATGTAAGTGTTGTAATAGAATTATGATTAAAGAAGTCTTGTAAATAAAGAAATCTGGGATTTCCGGGTGTATCATAAAACTTATTGCCTTGAGATGCAAATTTATTAAAGTTTACTACATGGCTGAGCTTAATTTTGTAGTTAGACCTATACCACGAGGTAAATGACGTATATTGTAAAACAATCAAGTTCTAAAGATACGTTAATACCTGCTAAATTATATAAGGAGCTGAGTAAATTTAATTATTTTTTTTCTATAGGTATTTTGTCTTATTTATGGTTTTGGTTTATGGTTAATACATGAACATTATTCGATAGTAGATACTATAAACAGTATTAAGTAATATTCGTCGTTGCTTCAAAATATTAATGTAATTATTGCTAAACAATGTATGAAAACTGTTTACAATCACATCTAAAGTTTTTGTCAGTTGATCCGATAAACTAAAATGTTAACAATATGTGGAAAAAACCTTCTGTAATATGGGTTGAAGTTAATACTTTGAAAGACTTTTAAATAGCGTGTACATGCTTATGAAATATTCACCTTGCTTAGAGGGTTGGGAAGTAAATTCGTTCTCCGGTTTATTTCTTGTCCTTGTCATAGAGTCCACCATTCTCCCAATGGCTTCTGAAACGCTCTGACGAGATGAGAAATCAGGAGTAGGAAACTCCCTCTGTTCCGGCAGCTTCTGCTGATCCTCATTCGTATGACCAGATTCTTCATTATCGGATCTAAATGGCTTTGTTTTCGTTAATGATTCATATAAAATGTCTGTCAGCCTTTTAAGCGTATCTTCAGGAATCACTTTCACTATTAAAAAAATTAACACACATTTTCGTCATCAATAATATGAACTAGCTTCAGTAAACCACAAATTACATGCTACATGGTGAATCAAAAATTATTCATATGTTCTAAAACATATTCATAGCTAGGCTAAGAATTGTTTTTCTTGTTTTGACGGAGTTTGAAAAACTATTCTACAAGGTAAAAAGTAGTCTAATTTTAGTGTAGAGGCTTCTGAAATACAACAGGTTTTACCAACATGTCTTCCCCTGAAAGGAAAAGAAATGTCAGCTTGATTTTATGTAGGTCCCAAGAATGAAAGGTTTAAGCTCGATGGTAAGGGTGAAATGGGAAAGTTCAGTGTACCAATTAAGAGCCTCTTCAGAAACAAACATTCGTGCACATTGGACAACTTTCAATTCAACAGTCACTGAACTGTTAATTTTCAGGCTCCGATAGTAAATGTATACTCTATCGTTTATTTTCAAAATCAAGGATATGGGGCTCTCTCGTAGTGATAGTCATGATTAAAATGTGCTTAACCTAATAGCCGATCAACTAATGACAGGACACTCAGAATCCACACACCAGGACTAATGTGCATTTATCCATTTTACTTCAAAAGATTGTTATGTAAGTAGACTGAAGTAAAAGTTAAAGTTGTGGGGGACGTAGTACATTCATATCTTATGAGGCATATGAGTGTAGAGTGAGCGATATAAATAAATAAATAAAATTGCCTTTTATTATCGAGCATTTCTCAGTTACAACTGCTTTGCCGAACTACTCTCGTCATATTTAATTTTAATGTAGAACTTATAACAAAATATATAACAATAAAACCATAACGATAAACATACTAACAACAATGAGTATAACAAATGAGAACGGTAAAAGCTAAGAAAAAACAGTTATGCAGGTCTTTATAATTCTATAAGCTTATTTCTGAAAGTTTTGCCGGCATAACCTTTAAGTTCAGAGGGAAGGTCATTGTACAACTTCGGGCCGAAATAACAGAAAGTTCCCCTTCCCATTTCAAGTCTGACTTTTGGGAAGTGTATGAGCCCACCATTGCGGGTCCTACGTTGTCAGAACTCCTCCCGGAAGGAGAGCCGCTCCCAAAGGAACTGAGGTTCTTGTTGATGCAGAACCTTATTCGCCATGCACGTCATGATCCTACAAACGGCATCTACCACCAACATCCCAGCATCATCTCTAAAAGGAGAGACATGGTAAAAGCGTTTCAAGCAGAAAATGAAACGAATAGCAGAGTTTTGGAGCTTTTGAAATCTGCTCATGTCTTCTCCGGAAATGCTGTTTCCATAGGCTGGAAAACAGTAAGTGAAGACCGACAGGACTAGAGACTGTATGAGGTGCAACTTAGCAGACTCTGGGAGCAAGCTTTTAAACCTGTACAGTCCCCTCATCCTACTTAATGCTCTCTGAGAAGTGTGTGTGATATGGTCCGAACAGTTATGAGTGTAATGGATTCTGTGTTACATAGTTTCACTTCACTTACACAATGACTTGTACGCCTCCGGGATGTCAGCTCCGGGGGCGTTGATGGCGTCAACAATGTCCTTGGGATTCCTGGTTTCCGCGAACTTGCTCGTGTCCAATGACCTCGCCATTTTCCACGCCGTTTTGGTCAATACAAGCACCTCCTTGAACCCTTGGTAACCACTTTTAATGCTGTAATAGGTTTCCTTAACTGACTCGCAGCCGTTTGTTATAACTGGAATAACGAAACACACAATAAACTTATAAACTTAGTTTTAAATTCATTCCAATCAATTTTGTATAAATGTTTGATCTAAAATACTACTAAAGTATTAAATACTTATAAATCTATCTCAATGCTACAATAATCTTTTAATCAATGTATATATTTTCATTTTTGATGTGTTATCCTCCGGATTATTGTTCGACAATTCAGAAATTGTTTAAATACCCGCTATTAAACGACGCCTTTATTGTTGCATTGAAGTGCCACTAGTTTTTGGCTCCGCAGAGCCGTTGTCAGGCGAGACATTGATGTATTTTCATTTTTACATAACCTTGATGTTCTTAAAACTAGTATTACTTCAATATTTTGTTTTGACATTACATATAAGATATGATATCACGAATAAAATAAACAATAAATATTATCCAGAGTAAGTTTGAGTCTATACTGTTGGTCTCTTACCATAATTTGATCGAAATGTCAATTTGTCATTGAGTATATTGTTTGTGCCTGTTTTGACTGATTTATAAATTTCAAATTATTCAGCGTAAACTTCATCTATAACCGGACATTTAGTAACACAAACCCATAATTACGCTGACATCAACAGCAATATAAATATTTCACATGTTTCAAATCAAAATTTTTATAAAATGCTAACTGAAAATCTATGTACAAAAAATGAATTAATAAAGAAGCGATGAAGTGACCGACAGTATAGTCTCAAACGTACTCTGTATATTGTGTTAATGTTATTGCTTTTTATTCGAGCTAGCATATCTCATATATAATGTCAAAACAGAATTTTTAAGGAAAGGGTTAGGTAAAAAATACATCTGTTGCAATTGCACTTCAATCCATTGATAGTAGGATAATGAATAGTGATTGATAAAGGAATTTAATAACAGGTTTTAACCACTTTAACGTTTTACTTTAACATTGATTATTTCTATAATTTTGTTAGTAGTCAAATTGTGTTAGTAGTGATAATAAATAGAAATTATTGTGAATTTGCCATTGGTTTATTCATAGAGCCTATAGACCGGTAAAATTATTTGTTCTGCAGAGTGTACAAAATGACAATAATGACAAATGTAACAACATTTATAATTTGTATGTACGTAACAGTTATCTATTTAGCTAGTCCTGTATAGAGGTTGCATCAATTTATTTAATCACCTGTTAATAATTAAAAAACATTGTGCTGATAAACACTTAACTCTAACAAATATGTGTAAATGCAATTAGGACATTTTTATGACGATGTCTCCCACTAAATGACTCCGCAATTTTCTGGTGCTGATGACATCGAAATATATTTTAAATATTTGACATATGTCTATTTGACTTTTCTGATAGACTTTACAAGAGTAGTTATTGTCTTACATCCATGTCTAGCAGCTAAAGACTAATTGTCTAGGATTCTGGAGAACAAAATCATTCGATAAAAAAAATTCAAATACAGTTTTTACACCATTTGTTTTAAAGTTATATTCTGAATTCACCTGAACAAACATACAGACATAAAATTGCTTTAATTATCTAATAATATATTAACTATCCTATTTGATTCTCCAAACCAAACAGCATAATAAGACATATAGGCTCATAATGAAAGCTTACACAAAACCTTATTTTTATCTGTCTTGAACATGTATGTTTTTACTTACATTTTGGCATACCAATCCCCATTTTTATCCTAAAGTATTTTAAACTAAGACCCAAGATATTAAACTGAAAAAATAAAAGTCATATTTAAATTTTTCAATCCTGTTTCTTTGTCGTGACACAAAACATTTTATGACCATGGTTTGAGATAGCTCTATCTTCTTTAGTAAAACCATCACATGATAGATCGTATTGATAGCCTGTTTTGATAATCTTTGAAAAAAACCACATCTTATAACCAATAGCAAACAATAGATAAACAAATAAATACAAAACGGAAAGTTTTTATTTAAATTTACGTTAAAACATGATCTTTGTCCGACTATCGCTTTGATGATCAGTCCACAAAGATATGTAGGCCCTCTTACCCAATCATGGATTCCCTTCAGTTGCATATTTGTTTCAATTTAACCTTTTTCGTTGTTAATTTTTTATTCCATTGAAAGTTCTTTGCCATTCTCAAGTCTCACACTCGTAGCAACAAGTTTATGCGGCGTGTATAGGGACTTTAATCATCGTACATTAATTTTTACTATTCACGTATTATCTTTAAAAAATATGTAATTTTTAATATTACTCTAAATATGGTGTATTTATTATTTAGTAATATGTATTCATACTTTAGTCAAATTAAGAAGTGCAAAGAGAATTCTCTATATAAAACATTTAATGTTATTAAAAACACTTTTTTATATACAAAAATATACATCTTTTGTATGTAAATGGATGGTTGTAAGCAAAAAAATTAGGTAGTTAGATCCATTTAGGGAAACTTATAGATGGTGCTATTATTCTATGCTCATGGTTTTTATAGGTTTTAACTTTATAGGTTAAAGGAATATATAATATTTTACTTTTTCAGTCAGGTGAGTTAATTTCTTTATATAAGCTGAAACTCTTAGAAAAGCACAATGGAGTGAGCAAACCGAACTTTTATAGAACGGACCTGAGCCCTGAACTGAATTTTCAGAAAGCCAGCCTCAGAGGCTCACCGAGTCCCCGAGTCGAGGTCGTCCACCCCTTGTCGCGTTACAGTGACAGGTAGCGAGAGATGAAGACATTCGCTCTCTCCCTCGTTGCCGCTCCAACTCATGTTCTTAGAAAGTTTGAATTTGGGCGGGAGAACTACTATGTCGCGTAGTACCGGAAACAAAAAACCCTAGTTGGTGTTGCCACCTTGGGGATTGAAGGCTAAAATCAACTCAGACTTTTTCCCTAGGTACTGCAGACTCTTAAAGCGTCAGAGCCGCTTAATGTGACACTGTCCGTAAGATTTGTATGGAGCTTACAAAGACTTAAAATTAGAAACTCAAAATGACAAGTCCGGAGATATTGTCAAACGTTCATTAAATTTCATAAAATTAGGACCATCATTATGGTTTTGTGATCGTTACACAGATAAACATTAGACAGATATGAGTTCTAAAGTAACTTATGTAGTCAAATTGTAAACGGGTATTTCCATTTTGGGCTCATATAAAACTATACTTTCCCCCCTTGTGTAGGGAGAGTGGAATTAAGAAAAAGGAATAAGAAGGTGCTACCCACAATTTACAATTTGTATTCAGTACAAAATGATTAATTATTCAAACTGATAAAATAAAACTGCTGATTGCCAATTTTTATTTATTTTTATTTTTTTAATTTTTATGGATTCAGAAACTGGGTGGATGTTCTAGCATAGGACTAAGTGCAAGTAGACGGCCCATTGCCGTTGTTAGGGCTGAGTACGGTTTCTTGTACCTCCTATAGGCCGACATGGACGTATTCAATCTATCGGGCTTTACCATACTGTTTCTGTGGTAATACTTTACCTCTAGTACAGACGATATTTATGTTGCAAAGGTACAACATTACAGTCTGCCTGAGGTTCATTTTACATTCAACCGAACCGTATGTTTTACGAGTACGTCCAAACCAGTCCCGGGCCGGTACAAAAACCCCGTCTTCATTCCCTACCATGAGTCGTCTACGTCAACTATAGGATTCAATGGTGCTAGCTCATGAAGGAATGTAGAGGGAAGGTCTTCCCCTGAGTGATGAAGTCCTCCTGGGGTTTTTTATCCCATGGAGGAGATTCTGGGTGGGGGTTCTCCAGCCAGAGTTCCGCGTCGTCTTTCCACGGTACCTTCTCTATTCCTGGTATCACATCCGAGTTGGTTATTCTCTTGATTTCAGTAACTTCTTCTTCTAAGCGCTTGTCAGGATCAAACAGTTCTGGAGAAAAGTAATTTCGTAAACATCGATTTCTATCACAATACGTAATTATTTTGTAGCAATGTGGTAGACTTTACCTATAGCTTGGATACGTTGGGTTAAGCAAATATATGATAGTGAACTGACCCAGAATGAGGTCACTAGTACTAGCAAAAAACTAATCAGAAAAAAGGGAAAACTATCCAAAACAGTAGTAATGATGATTTGAAATCAATCAAACTACCACCTGAGCCACTAGGTACTTTCCACAATTAAATAACTTCCCGATTATGTGTTTAGCTACTAAACAAAAATGTATTCACATATTTGAACATTAAACTACGTTACGATGCACTTACAGTCTACTTCAAGAAGTGGTGGACTTTAAAGCAAGGCTTAAGAATAACTTCAAAGTTAACGTTTTTGAAAACAATTAGTTAAACAAATGAGGTAAATAGTTTGACTCCCTTATTTAGGCAACAGGGTTGTTTGTGGGACAGCCAGGGGGAACTGACACCGAACCTGGTGAACAGTACTTAACAGCCTGTAAACATTAGTCTTGACCCCTATTTAACTAATAATTCTTTTTACCTTTTGGTTGCATAAGGTGTCAAACGTTGCTTATCTCTTGCGAGGCACGTTTTGCATCATGTACGATGCATTTTCAGTCACGTACAGGTTTCCTATTCGCTCATGGTAGTGAATGTAATCATTTATAAAAGTACGGTCACACACAATTATACGTTGTACCATTGTACAAAATGTACCATTACGTGTTTCTGTGTGACCATGGTACTAAAAGTGTATATATATATAGGTATATGTGTGTTTCGTGTACTATATGTTAATATATTCGTTTGTTGTATAAATGATGACATCCACTACAGTGGGTGAAGTTTAGACCTATGCGTGACTGATATGATGCATCTTATATGATGCGAAACGCGCTTCAAAAGAGATAAGCAACGTTTGACGCCTTAGGCTACCAAAAAGGTAAATAATTTTAATTAGTTAAAAAACTATTAGGCAACTCAAGGTTCCGAAACAAGGACACCACTGGACCCACAACTTACTAATGTACAAACGTTCCTGGAATTAGTCTACGGTTTAAGATTATTATTAACATTTTTTAAGTTGCTTATTCTATCATTAATCGGTTTACATTAATTTCCGTATTTTAACACTGAAAAGTAAAACAACTTATTGTGTGTAAGACTGATGAAATCGATCGTTAAATCCATCTATTATATTTTTAACTTCATCGCATATAAAAGCATAACCTTAAAACTTTATAGTATAACGTATATAAGTTTTCAAATCATAGATATACTGTGATCCTGAAAAAATAGGTTCAGACTAAATGGGTACTCACTTAGATATCTAAGCGACCTCGGAGGTTTGTATGAAGGACACTACAAAACCAAATCCATCCAGAACATGTGTGTTTTTATGAAAAACTGATATAATAATAGTTTTACCTTCTTCAAAATTTTCAGCATCGGTGTCAGGAAATTCGTCGCATCTTTCAAACTTCTGAGGAAGGGAGTCGTAGTCATCCAGGTCGTAATCCTTCCTGCTATGCCATCCCATGTCGTACAACGTGTCCCCAATCTCCTCCAAATCCACCCACGAGAGGTTTTTCACGTTAATGGATATCGTCGGCCCTTGCAAACCCTTCTGGTACTCGGTCGGTGGTGGGGGAGGAGGGAGAGGCTCTCCAGGCAAATGGTCTCCGTCGTACTGAGGTTCATTACAAAGTTAGTATTAATAAATAATATATATATATATATATATATATATATGTATATACAATCTGAAACGGTTATGTAGGGTGGAGTTGTGTTTGATGACATGTATACTTTTCCTACTAATAAAGACCTACCAACTTATTTTCGAGGATTATTAACTAGCAAAGGTCCAATAAAACTGCCCAATAAATCTAGATATGGATGAATAATTATTTAAGAAAAATATTTAAGAAACACTTAAGTGAATAGAGCTCATTCGCCATTTAGGAGTGCGAGATAAAAAAAATGTCATGTATACATTTAAATTGTATCATATACGAATGGTGATGGTTCGGAGACTGCTTCTTATATTTACTTACATTTTACGTTCATACTACTTATATAAGCTACAGCAATGCTACGAGTGTGAATCTCATTCAGTATCATAATATTTTTATCACAGACATTGTTTAAATGCATTGAAAAGCCTCATTAATACCTATTACCGACATTGCATGGCATAATAAGAAAATAAAACATTCGATATAAATAGAACAATACTCAATAAAGCAAATATAAGAGTACATGAAGGCCAATTGCTAATTTACAAGTATCTACTCCAGTCAAATGAAAAAGTCTTGAATATTTTATAGACACACTACTAATAATACAGCTTTTCATTTATTTTAATGGATGGAATTGGCAAATACACTACAAAATAGTTGTGTTTTAAGTTAATATACTTTATAAGTATAACTGTAAGAAAAATACACCATCATAGATGAAAAAACCTTGTATCTGAGAAAAATATATATTGACACCGTGATAAGTACAGATTTTACTCACACTTTAAATAGTGTTAAAGAACTGTAGTTATCGTACTGGCGTAACGGTAATGACAGGAAGTTCTACTCACATCGTGTCCATACTCAGGATCCTCATACGCCATGTTCCTCAGGCTCCATTGTGTTAGAGAGCTGTAGTGATCGTACTGGCGTAACGGTAATGACAGGAAGTTCTACTCACATCGTGTCCATACTCAGGATCCTCATACGCCATGTTCCTCAGGCTCCATTGTGTTAGAGAGCTGTAGTGATCGTACTGGCGTAACGGTAATGACAGGAAGTTCTACTCACATCGTGTCCATACTCAGGATCCTCATACGCCATGTTCCTCAGGCTCCATTGTGTTAGAGAGCTGTAGTGATCGTACTGGCGTAACGGTAATGACAGGAAGTTCTACTCACATCGTGTCCATAATCCGGATCCTCATACACCATGTTCCTCAGGCTCCATTGTGTTAGAGAGCTGTAGTGATCGTACTGGCGTAACGGTAATGACAGGAAGTTCTACTCACATCGTGTCCATAATCCGGATCCTCATACGCCATGTTCCTCAGGCTCCATTGTGTTAGAGAGCTGTAGTGATCGTACTGGCGTAACGGTAATGACAGGAAGTTCTACTCACATCGTGTCCATAATCCGGATCCTCATACGCCATGTTCCTCAGGCTCCATTGTGTTAGAGAGCTGTAGTGATCGTACTGGCGTAACGGTAATGACAGGAAGTTCTACTCACATCGTGTCCATACTCCGGATCCTCATATACCATGTTCCTCAGGCTCCATTGTGTTAGAGAGCTGTAGTGATCGTACTGGCGTAACGGTAATGACAGGAAGTTCTACTCACATCGTGTCCATAATCCGGATCCTCATACGCCATGTTTCTCAGGGTTGTTCCGACCTGCATCCATTGGTATGGCATAAGATCCTTCAGCTTTAAGTGATAAACTTTGTTTGTCTTTTCTAGGTTGATGTCTTCGAAGTTGTCGGGAAGATCATCGTATTCATGGGGAACGTCATCATTGACAAAAGGTGTTTTTGGTTCAAGTTTTTTTACGAAATTTGGCAGAGGAATTTCGTAAAAGAATTCCTTTAGTTTTGCCTTGAAACGACTGAAAACTAAACAATAAAATACAAATTAGCAACGGAAAGCTTTTTTAATATGTAAATAAACATATAGAGAGCACGCAGTGAAAAGGGGAACGTAAAAATACGGTTTTTAGTTTCTCATACCTTTACAATCCTGGAAACAAGCTGTTTTTGGATATTTTGATTGCAAAGTAGGAAGAGTGTGGTCACTGAATTCTGAGTTTACAATTTACCATACAGGGAAAACTGAGGAGGGTATTTAGTCAAATGGAAAATGGAGGAATTCTATACTGGTAGGACTGTTTTAAATTATCATTGATTGTTTTCTTATACATAATAGTTCTTATACGTAATGGTTTACTCGGTTTAGGGTTATTCTACGTATTTTGTAGCGTGTTCTTTGTTCTTATTATGTTTAATCATTAATAATCAACTAAACACAATATATATTCAATTTTTTTTAAAGTCAATTTAGAAAACATGAGATCATAACGAAGTCCAGCCTTTTATCATTATTATATCACATTCCTACTCAATGTATTGAACCCTTAGTTAGGCCTAATAACAATATCCGTAGGATGAAGATTGATTTCTTAATGATCTTCCAACTTTTCCCCCTAAACACCAGATGGCATTCCCCATTTTCCCTACAAAATATGTGAAATTTACTGTCAAAAATGAAATTTCTTAAAAAAGATACTACATTTATTTATTGTACCCCTACATATTTTTTACATTTGCAATTGTAACACTTAAACTAAAATTTAAGTAATACAGTAGTAATTAAAAAGTAGGCATTACATTTGAAAAGAAAAATTGGAATAATCGAAACACGGGAATGTTTGGAATTCCTTTTTACCTCTATACTCTTCGTCTTTTAAGTATAGCAAATTTTGCTGACTTATAATAGGTTTATAAAGTTTTGAAGTACTTTTAAGATTCACTACAATAGTAACAGCTACGTTGAAATTAATTGCCTCAACTTCATAAAAAACCGTTTTATCTTCATAATATAAAGTTGTTGTAGTAAAACAAAACGAAGGGGATAATTTTTTTCTATTTTTCTCTTTTTATCTTATTCTAAATTTTTTACATCCAAATGTTTATAGGGGACAAAACCTCTTTCGAATAATGTTACTCTGTAACACCCATGTGGTTTTAAAAAAAACATAAAACTTACTGTCAAACATGGTGATCCTACACCGACACAAAATAAAGCTTTCTCATGTTTTTTCTGATTGAAAAAACAAATGAGTTATGAAGTAACTATTAGTTGTTTTTCCTCAGATAGTAAAATTGTGTAAAATAAATCTTAACCAAATGAAAAAAACTGCAGTTATGTTTTTCGACGTAACGATCTGTTTAAATTACATGTCTGGGTTATCACCAATGATACGAGTATATATTTTTGATAGTTTAGGTTTGTCTCCAACTATAAGCGTTTGTTCTTTTTAATACATGAAGTTTAGTAATAAAATATGTACTAAATATATGATTTGATAGTTTATATTTTATGCTGTTAACTAATTGTTAATTATTGTGAATCAGCTGGCACCAACATTAAACAGATTTAGTAAAATAATGAGGTTTCATGTAATGGTTAAAACTGCAAATTAAGATAATAATAACATTGTTATTCGCAAAGTAAACTATACATTTAAATCATTAGTTATTACATTTAGTAGTTGAATTAATTCAATTCATAGCAGTTCTTTTGAATAATGAGAATATAAATTTTAGATATTTGATATATTACAGTATTTATTTAAACCGGGTATTTTATTAAATTACGCTATATAATATAGTTCATAGACCTCAGTTGTTTTTCTCTTATTCCTGGTAAAAATGTTAATGTAAAAGCGGAAATGACTATAAAATGAAATGGGCTTATGTTAATAAAATGGCGTTAGAATATATTTCTCTTCAAAAAATTTGTTTTATTGAGACGAGTCTCTTATCTCCACTGACTACAGCGGACCAACAACTGATAATCGTTAGACTTTGACCAACTCCCGTCCGTCGCCCTGCATGCAGCTCAGAACGAAGATTGGTTATTGGCATCATCCTCCTATTTTCATTCTTACTGTATTTTCATTAATTTAATAATGTGTTTTCTATCCATAGCTTTTGCCTTTATATACAAATTTACATTTGCCTGTGGAAGGATAAGTTCTTAATTTTATCTCAGTTGTTTCATAATTTGTACAAGTACCTGGTGACCGAGCTTTGCTCGTTTAGAAAACTACATGTATTATAAAAATTAATTAGAAAAATTAAAACACATTTATTACTCAATGAAAACATGTATGTGGTTTAAATAAAAACGATTTAATACACCATAATTAATATAGCACTGAACAAAAAGTATTGCCCCTGATGGGGTTAGAACATCCATATTACGACCTCAATTTTACGAGGCCAACACACTACCACTGGACCACGGCGTCTGCCAAGTGATCAATGCCGGTTATGTCTTTTAGCCAACCTCAATTGTTTTAGCCGATCATTTACTGTTTAACTATCCATACAGTTATTATTAGCCTGTGACCAACTGATTTTGATATAAATGAAATGAGGATTGAAAAGCAAAAGAGAAATTTAATTTACACATATTAATTGGTTTGTTACAGTGGCTTCAAGCAATACAACAAATGCGTTTTCTATCAAAACACGGAAGATTTTGAAAATACTCTTTCCTGCTTTTATTTCGCATAGTTATGTTACCCTTAAGTTTTTACAAATTGATTAGTAACCTGATAATTTTACATTTATTACATACATGAAATAAATATTTATGAAAAACCTCTATTCACATATTGTTCTTTGCCGTCTTCAATCAAGAACTGTCAAGCGGTTATGAACAGCTGTTTTGGTTTGTATTGTTAACATTTTATTCTCCATAAGCGTAATGTAAAATTTTTAGATTTTAAACTTAATATTACAAGAAAACACGAATTTTCCTGGACATTAGACCTATCTAGAAACTTAGTTTCCACTCGGAAATTAGTTATTTCCAAAATTTAAAGAAATTCCTTAGTGCCGTTTTCGAGATCCGTGTGCAAATATATATATATACAAACCTTGCTCGTATTATAGTATTGGATAAATAAATAGATAACAAATAAAAATTATATCTATTTTTATACACTTTTTCCCATTTTTTCAAAATATGTATTCAAATTTGTTTACATAGATTTTTATTTTAATACATTACAACTCGGGCCTACGAAAAAAACATAGGTCCATGTAGGCGATTCCCTACTTTTTATTTGGTTACGACTTTTTCCTATATGGTTTTCAGTTTTTTTTTTAACTTTATGTCTGTTGTCAAACGTTTGTAAAATGTGTATTATTTATTTCATAACATTTTTTCTGTGATAAATTTGATTAATAAATAAAAATAATAAAATTGAATTTACCACACAAATAAAATTATAATTGAAAAGAAACATATTTTCACTTCTGCAAATTAAAGAAGAAAATTTGATTTGATATAACACAAAATAAAGTTTTATTCGTTTCATAAGTTTTATCTCCCGAAGGATTAAATATTGAGTAATACTTTAAAAACTATTATTTACAATAATTATAGATGTTTAATGTATTAATAATAAGTATTATAATTATTCATTTAATTACCAATACAATTAGGTCTTGATAAAATGCTATGTATTTTTTAAATTTTTAGAAAATCAGCGAAATAATTGTGCAGTTTAAAGGACTAAGTCTAGGTAAAGTTTTTCCTATGAGTCGAAGTCCATCGCCGGCCGGTGCAGAAACAAAGCTATAACTACTGTATTACAGGTTGTTATATCAGACCTATATGTGTTAAGTGTTAAGCATTTTTTCCGTTAACTTTTTTCCCGTTACCTTTCTACAAAATTTGTAAAATTGTACACTTATTTTTTGGAAATAAAATGGTTTTGATTTGCAATATTTTATTTGATAACTATTTAAATGTTGAACTTCATTGTTTTAAGTTTTGTGATATGACGAGTCAAGATTCAGTGCTAAAAGTTTTAATGTGACCTGAAGTTGAAACCATGATGAGGTTTTGGAATATGTATAGTCGTATATAAAAGAACAGAACTGTTGAGAGAAACAATATATTATCCTAGATAGTTAAAAAACAGTTCAAGAATCAATATACAGATCAATAAAGTTTTTATTAATAAATGAAACTAAGGTAAAACAAATTAAATTACTTAGGCTAATAAAATAACAAAATTATTATAACTGAAATCAATAAACTCCCTGTAATTTACTAATAGTGCTTATATTTCTCCAAGAGTAGTCAATATTTAAACATTTCAAATAGTTCCGTTATTCTGTATGTTTGTGTTCAATGAAGACCAGGACATCACGTTATGAAGATGAATCAGATAGAATATGCAACAGCTATCAATACCTTTACTATTCCCACTTATCAGGCAACATTTCCCTGCAACAAGAACAAGACAGTGAGAGTAAAATATAATTTTCAGGATATTGCCTTACGTACAACTGAGGCATATGGGATGTTCTCACCAAAGTTCATTCATTTACTGTTGGGCTATTAATTAACAACTAAACAATTAATTACAAACAATTACATTGATTAACAGTTAATTAATTTCTGTCTAAGGAGCATGTCAGCTTTAGTCAGTAATGAGACAAAAAGATCACCCTTCATTCATTCTACACTTATTTCTCATTCCTCCTAGGCTTAAAATACCTACCTGAGTAGGTTACCATTGCAATTAAAAGTATAAGTATAAAGTACAACACAGTATTTTTGTAGGTTACAAACTTAATTTAATCTAGCATGTTTTGTTAATAAGTTAATTTATCTTTACATTGACAAATAAAAATAATTATTGAAATTAAGGTTCCAAACTACTGAGAAAATTATTCGAATATTTGTACTTTATTTGTTTCAAATGATTCATAATATGAAACGAACCAAAGAAACGCCTTATCGCGGCCATTCTATAAAAAATTAAGGGATGGAAATACATCTTCTTCCCTGAAAAACAGAAGTCGCACGCCTTGGTTTCGATCGAGAAACGTTTCACGTTTCAGGTCAGCGTGTTGCCCCTGAGCTATCAAGTTGATGTTTCACTTACAAGGTCAGCGTGTTGCCCCTGAGCTATCAAGTTGATGTTTCACTTACAAGGTCAGCGTGTTGCCCCTGAGCTATCAAGTTGACATTTCACTTAAGTACCTTCATGATATTTTACGCTACGATGAAAAATACTAGTAAAAACGTATTTAGTACACAAATGTGACATAAATAAAAAAATAAAACACAACAGCTTTACACCAACAACTTTCCTAATCGTATGAAAAAATATGAAATGTGTGTATGTACGTATATTGAAACTGTCATGGTAGGCCCCATGTCTAAGGCCTTTGTTTTACCCTTAATTACGAAACATCCTGTTTGATAACTCACATTTTGGGAAATTCCCCGGCACCGAACTCCGGAGGTGGCGGCAGCGGCGGGGGAGGACTCTCTTGTGACTTCTTCTGCATCCTTGCTCTCTTCTCCAAAGTTACGTATCGTCTAAACTGATTTCTAAACCCTGATAATATAAAACAAATATGTATTATTATTATTATTGTTGTGTTTAAATTATCGTTTAAAAAAGTACAGTAATAAAAAGTCAGTAATTAAATAGTATTCCTGGTGATATTTTCAAAATTATAGATTAACTCGTTAGGTTTCAATTTTGTTGAACCTATTTATACAGCACACAAAAAATATAATTGTTTAGAAAGTTGAGATTTTTTAAATCAGATAAAACTTTTAATAGCCTACAAATACCACGCTTGTAGATATACTTTTTGTATGTTTCGTTCCTCCCAAAAGAAATTATAAACACGTCAATTTGCAATCTCCAACTTTTAACACTTCACGTTTATACTACAAAAATAGATGAATCACAGTAAAGTGATTCTCAAAAAGTTAACAAAGCCAAACGATAGTGAAACCAGTTTTAAAATTTAAATTTGTATTCAAACTGATTACCTTCTCACGAAACCTTTCACAACATTATATCTCGCAATGGGACTTTTAAACCAAACATTATCAAATCTGTTGACTAAAACATCCAAATTTTTATGACCTTCACTCAACATACTAGTGGAATACGTTTACTATAAAATAAAAAATGTACTAAAACACCGTGTCAGTTTGACGATTTTAAGCTTTGTTTGGTTTTGACTCTGCTCTTCGGCTTTTATGACTTTTGTGATTCCCATTCTTAAAAAAAGTGTAAACCAGAAACAAGAGTATAAATTGAAATAATATAAGTAAACTATACCTAATAAAAGAAATTTGTTCTCAAGACAACAGCAGAGTCATGCCAGGACCATATTAATAGATGATGTCTATTAGGATTATTAATTCACGTTTGCAGCATCAAAAGATATGTTTACAACTTCATACTACATATACCTTCATTTCATTGCCATATAAAAGAAATTGGGGTAAATACACACAATTTCCGTAATTCAGCTCTCTGTGGAGTTGCGTAAGGTTTGTGGTGGTTTTTTATATAGCAATAAAAGCTCTCGGGACTAGCCCACAAATCTGTCAGAGTTACCCTATACGGTATAAACTTTGGCGAACTTACGCCTCGGGTCTATATATTTCTGCCCCTTGCAGTTCTCTTTCATTGCCAAAGCGATCTTCGTCATCCACGCGGTGATCTTTAT
The DNA here is from genome assembly GCA_023375725.1 of Nephotettix cincticeps. Taxonomy (NCBI): domain Eukaryota; kingdom Metazoa; phylum Arthropoda; class Insecta; order Hemiptera; family Cicadellidae; genus Nephotettix; species Nephotettix cincticeps. The sequence goes on from CM041791.1 coordinate 39,137,642, forward strand.
TGTCTTGCCGAACACGTTCCGGAGAACTCTGGGCACCGGCTTGTTACGCCAGTCGGCCTTGAGGAACTTGGGCATCTTGGGCGGCTCCTCGTAGGGCCCCGGGTCTGGGGGCAGGTTGACGGCCGCACGGGCTTTGTCAGGGTCGAACAGGGAGACCATGGAGAGCGGTTGGGTCTGTACGATGGATGGAGTCTCATTGGGCTTGGGAGGAGGTCGATGCGTCTTGCTAGGAAGATAGATGAAGCCGTTGGCCGCTGTCAGTATGCCTTCGAAGCCCATGGTTTCTAAAATAAACAGGATCAGTGAGCTGACACACGCGTAAAACCAAACTTGGAAAAAGTAAACTAAATAACAAACTACTCTTAACACTTAACAAACTGTAGCATAAAGAAACGCTTATTATAATAGCGTTTAACAAATATAACTAATCCAAAAGAGTTATCATATCTCTTTCAGTTCCCCTCTTCCTAAATGTAGACAAATTTTGGGGGGTTAATCCCCCTACCCCACCCAAGATAATAAATAACATTTTAAAGGTTTTTTGTGATGTAATCTCACACTAGATACTAGGTTTCATGTAAAACGCTTAATAAAAATGAATATATTGATTTTTGTCATCTCAATAAGAATAACACTTGTAGCGTCCAGCTGACACGTTGCTAATCAAAACAATAAAGTCCAAGGAATATTTTATTTTGTTATGATGAGGAAGTTTGGAAAGTGTAATTCACGTTGATCTACTCTTGTATTGGGTTAGAGCATTGACAATGTGCACCCTTTACCGAATAAAAAAAGTAAAAATCGGTCCATCAGTCACGGGTTAAAACCCTACCTAGATACCTTTTAAGGGTATTTGGTATAAAATTTATTTAATAAATTTACTTTTAATTTATTGAGGAAAATATAATTTGATATATTTTTGTATTTGTTTAGAAAACATTAACGAAGTCAGAGACAATATAAGTACATGGTGAAATTATCAAATAAAAACCAAGTTCAAAGGGAAACCCGTTTGCTCGTTTTTAGTTAAATATTATATTTGATCATAATAATATTAGCTTATTATTTTGATTGCATTTTTATGAATTTTAAAATTAAAAGTATTTAACGTTTAGAAAAGGAAATTGTGGGTTAACTACGCTGGTGTGAGAATTTAAGTTCAAGAAACTAACTTACGTTAAAGTCATTTAATCCAAAGCTGAAGTCAAATTTGATTTATTTATTGGTGAGTCATTTTGCAATTTTTTTAAAATTATGAAAATCATTCATTAATCCAATGAGGTAAATTACAAATGTCATCTTTCGTAAAAGTAACACAAGTAACAAGTATCACAGCTGTTATGTAAACGTTCCTCAAAAGTTTTAGTCTGAGATAATCGAATGTTTATACAATAATTATCGTGACATTTAAGATAAAAGAGGTTCACTAAGCATCCATTATTGTATGATTTTCAATGCATTAAAGTTGGAACCTTCTACAGTTTGTCATTATAGCTATGTTTTCCAGCAAGCAATAAATATTTATTACATTAAGTAATACACAATTTATATCTCAGAAGTAGACACTTTCACTAAGCATTAATCAAAGAAACCTTAAATGAAATAGTCTTGAATAAATTAACAACCGTTTATCATTATGATTGTAAGTTAAGAGCGAGTTGTTATAATATTTTTACAGTCGAACCTGTCTTTTACTAGAAGTCCTTCAGTATGTTCTCATATAGTGTAAATGGTACAAATATATTACGTATACGAACAAATACAGAGTACGGTAGATGAACCTGTAAATTTTTAAATCATTATTTTTCAAGTATTTGTAAATATTTGTTCTCTTATGTTACATTATTTAATTCACAAAAAATACAGTTATTTAAAACCTATCATTTTCCAAATTACAGTGTAGTACGGCAAATTAAAAATGTGATTTCGGGCCGTTTTTTTAGGAAGGACTCATAAAAACAGAACGGCCAACCTCAAAAGATACATCAGAATGTTGGACACACACCTTAGCACAAAGATATTTTATTCCAGTAAAATAAAGGAAGAACTCGCCCAACCAAAGACGTGATATATCTCGTATTTCATTTGAGGAAGAATTTTTTGGGCAGAGTAATCTCTCGACGGCGACAATGCTTAGCCGTCCACTCAATCGACCTCAATGATTTTGATTTTTGATATAGACATGTCTTAGCTTTTGGGGGGGCAGGTTTTGGCAATTTGCAAGATCAAAATTTAAAACAGTGACGTCATATGGATATAGCGTCACCTGTCCAAAAAAACTGAAAACATTCCCTTTGACACATCTATGACTTACCCTATTTCCCAGCTGAAAGTAAATACAATACAAATTTTTTTCAAATATTCTGCTTCATTATTTTTCCCTATTTTACGTCACCACGACACAAGATATGGAACCATTGTTTGAATCGCTGCTATCCAACAACAAAAATCCTTCTCAAAAACAAATAGTTTTTATATTTCAAATACAATATTTCGATATTATTTCTCTCATTACAGTAACAATAAGATATTTGATTCTCCATCTCATAACGTTTTTTAAATTAAGCTAAAGGATTGGTTATTGACAATCAGCGATGAGGAGTTCGAGTCTCTTATCTCCACTGACTGCAGCAGACCCTCTAACTGACAACCACCATGCAGGTCAGAATGATATTGTTTTTTTAGTATCATCTAACTGTACTCGTCTCATATGCATTTTATTAAGTTATTCTCTATCTTATGCCTTTTCTTTATCTACATATATTTCACTGTGGAAGAATACGTTCTTCCTCATGGGTTTTCTCTACTTATTTCACAATTTATATACATTTTTCAACTTTTTACAAAATTTAAATTTATCAATTTTTATCGGTTTATCAGGAAACAACCTACTTTTTATTTTTAATAGAATCAACTCGGGCCTACTCTCAGACCATTCAAGGTCCCCGTAGGCCATTTCCTACTTTTTAAAATAATTTTTAATTTACTTATTATAACTATGTATAGATTTGTTCTGTTACTTAAATTGTGTTTTACAATTTCTGTTTTACAACTCTAGACATTTTTGTACTGATAAATAGTTGCCAGCTTTATGACGTTATTTTAAAAATATAACTTTGTAGATGTTTTATGTCTGAAAACCACTACAACGATATTTTTCAAATTAAGTTTTATGTTTTTGTGATTTGCTTACTAAAAATGTTTACTCATTTTGGAATTATAATTATTTAAAACGTCAGGCCAGTCTGCCACGCTCTCTACTATATTATTATTTATTTTACTATAGTAATAATGGTTTCAGAACCCTTTACAATAAATCAATTTCTAAAAGTTGCACAGTTTGTCAAGTTTTTTGTTTTTCTACAATTATAAAGACTTGTATTCTTAAAATAGTTTTTCTATCATTGTAGTTGATTCCTTTAGGTAAAAATCTGTCATTATTTCGGATTTTTATACTATTGCTTATGCTTGATTTATTTTAAGTTTGTATAATAGACGGAACAATATAACTTTAAATGTTTAAAATTGAATACTTTGTTAGTATTGTTGGTATTAGTAATAACTGTCTTGATTACATGTTTCTAAAGTTATAGTTTTATACAAAGAAATTGAAATGATTACTATACAATTTATAATGGAAGGACAGTAATTCATTAAATATTTATTTAAAAATCATATTATTCTTTTATACTTCAACGAAAAAAAAGATGATTTGGTAGGATTTGTATAAATAAAATAAAAATCTAGTTCAACTTCTAAATTCTGGTGGAATTTTACTACTTAAGTATGCATCCAATAAAGCTTCTTTCCGGTAACAAACTGGCCCAAAAATTGGATGGATTGACTTTGCTTTTACTGAGAAAATATCTTCAGGATTGTTCGATACATTTGAATTTTTTGCTTGTGAAAAGTCTTGTTCTGAAATCACGACCGAATCCATTGTCGGATTGACATCACTCCCAAATGAATGTTCCAAAATTGCATTGTCTTCCACTGAACTATTATTATTTTTCCCTGATGAGCAGGATTGCAACGTCCCGTAGCTCAATGACGCAGATAAAAAGGGTAACGTTGTCTGCCGAATCTTTATTGGCGGCTGTCTGATATCCTGAGGGTTCTCTGAAAATGACCAAAACCCATTTTTACAGTAATTATTCCTTATTAAATCAACATTTGTTTAAGATTTGTATGATAATATGATAAGTAAGTGCTACAAAATATAATCTAAAATTAACTGTAATTTAATCCTCATTTGTTAATATTTTTTTGTATGCCAAATCCAACAACTCGTCACTTTACCATCCAAAAGATGTCGAAAAGAATTTTTGAATGAACTATTCCAAAAATATAATCGAAAATAATGGAAGTATGCTGAATTGTTTTGTTTTTTTATTTAAAAAGATCTAATAATGAGTTGTAAATAATTCGACACAGGTTCAAATCTATTACAAAATTCACAACTGTTTTGCCCTGGGAAATATTAGTTAATTTATATTTAATTTAATTTAAAAATTAATAACAAATAGCTTTGTAGTTTAGGGAGTTTTTAGTTAAGCACATTTAAAAATATATGAGTTAGCTCATACACTAATTTCAAATTTTGGGTTTTAAGATGGTCCTACGTCATCAAGGAAAATTTGAAAATGTAATTAATTTTTTTAAGAAAACATCGGTTTACTGATGAGTTTTAAGTTCTTTCTGTAGGACACTTAGCAGCCCCCAAACATATTTCACATCAGGTTACTATTTCCTGACTAGGAGAAAAATACTAAAGTAAATAAGTCTACAGTATGTCTAATTTTGCAAGTACAATGGAAAATACAAGGTTTGCTTAGGACTATGAATATTTTCAATTAAAATACTATTTATTTTACCGTTAGACTATTTTGACACTTCATCTTCCCTGAAAAATTATACTACTTGATATCGTTTTCGAACTAGTTGGTAGGTCCTTAATATAACTGACTCCTAATCTGAGACAACAGTGTCCGATGGTTGGAACTCGGCGTTAAGAATCAGCAAGATCATCTTGTATCTCGTCGGCCAAACCATATCTTTACTTTCTTTACTTAATACATCCTAAATCTTTCATATAAAATTATAATTACAAGTAAGTAGGCTATTACCAGGACTATCTCCGCTGTCTACGTATTTTTCCTGTTCTCCTGACTCTGGACCTTTATTTCCAGGTCTGGTTAGTTTATATGACATACGTATTTTATAGTTTCTCTCCCTTCTCTCCAGTTGCTTACGTTTTCTCACATACCTTCGGAATATTGTTTGTTTCAAGTGCTTAACATACTTTATGTAAGCAGTTCCTGTAAAACCAAAACTCTTCACTTTAGAATGTTTGTTTTAACAAGGTACAATATTGGATATTTTGGAAAATTCCTTGTAAATGGATAGATAAATGTACAAATATTAAACTTTTACCTGTCTGCTAAAATGATAAAGACAACATTTTTTAAAATTCATATTCAAAAAACATCAATCATAAATACTTAACACAAATAAAATTTTTAAAGTCACATAAATGTCAAAGACTCTTTACAACATATATGAGAAAAACTTCATAACTCTCTGATTTGTAAACTAATACAGTAGTTCAGAGGATTCAGAGGATAGATTTAATATTAAAATATAAAATTAAACACAAAAATTATGTACTTTGAATCAATATTGCTATTTATATTTCGAAAAAGGCTGCTTATCCATGTTCACCATTATGACAATTGTACCGTATTGACACTAGTGCCATCAAGTTCCACAGTACCTTCTACGGCATTATCTATTTTAGTGTACAAACCTAATATTGAATAATAATGTCATTTTCTGTTCTCATTTGAAAAATACTAGCCTGATGAATAAAATAACTCACGTATCTGTTCAGTTTCCTCATTCCCAACAACAGGAGGCTTCACATAGACCGGGAGATGGGTTTTCTCTTCAGGTATTTCAATTTTGAGCGGTTTCCTTACGGTAGGCCAGTTGTACCCGGCCACCCCCGTGTAGGGCACCCCCTGTGGCTGAGGTGTGTACGAGAGACTAGTTTCTGCAGAAGTCTCCTCGGGTTTTTGATACTGTGCTTGCAATGAAGACCACCAATCGAACTGATCTGGACTAAAATATCCTAAATATGGCCAATACTGATACATTTGTAAGGGTTCATACTGAGGATAAAACAACGGATAGCACATATTAAAACAATTATTGTTTAAGTTACCCCAATAGATATCAGACCTATTAGTATAATTTGCATAGCCATTTTGTATATCGTATCCTTTATTGGAGCTCACAGAAGAAGAATTCAAATTTTCGTTATAGGTTTTGGTTCTTACGCTGTAATGTTTGTTGCTAATTTTTTCTTTTCTTTTGTATATTTTTGTTTGTTGTCCATTTGCTTGCAGTTGAGCGTCGTGGACCGTTTCAGATATAACTATACTTGTGTAATTTTTGGTGGCTTTTGTAACCTCCTTACTATCGCTCTGATGAATTTCCTTTTTTTCTTCTTTCAAAACTAGTAAATTGTTTTGTGTATTCGACCCAACTGAAGTTTCTAATTTGTTTTCGATTTCTTTATGACAATTTTTTAAATCTCCGTCTTGTGCGTGAAGATCATTTTGTATTAATACATTTTCACATTTTGATGTTAACTCAAAGCCTTCTGAAAACAATATTACAATATATCAAATTAAAAATTTATTAAGTGAACTAAATTTGTAATTAATTATATCATCTGATCATATAATTACATGTAATCTGCTTTTTCTATTGTTTAATCTTGTATCTATACTATAATAATAATATACAGCAAAAAGCCCTAAGTGCTCCAGTATGTAAAGATTGAACTTTAAAAAATATAACTTTTTTAAATAAGCCTGAATCACCTTTTATTTTATGCATACTTTAAATTGTTAATTGATGTGGAAAATATTTGTTGACAACTCAATAATATAAAACAAATACCCCCGTCGCAGCAGACCTGCGTACTCAGCGAATTTCCAAATTAATAATATAATAATAATATATAAAAATTTTTTTTAAGATCTGTCCATTAACATGAGAATTATTTACCTATTCTCCATAAGATTAACATGGGAAGGAGTGTTCAGGTTTGCTGCTGCGAGGAACACTGAAAGTAGGCATTTATACCATAAAAAATTTTCATTTATACCAACTTGCATCAACATCTGTCCATAAATAAAGCAGTTTGTCTATTCTCTATATGTATATCCCTCTCTCTCTCTATATTTATAAATTTTAACGACTATTGTTTTTGGAATCTGGGCACCGAAAGACATACCGAAAATACACCGAAAATAGCACGGTCTCGGGCTTAAGTCTTGCCATAAGATGGTAATAGCTTCTTCCCTATGGGAAATTCGCTAAAACGCAATTTTGAACCGTATATGAATACAAAATTTGCTTTAACGTCTCTTCTATTATGTCGTTTTGTGGAAAATCTCTACCCAGCCCTTGCTATTGTATTCAATAGATCATATTTTACTTACTCGATTCTTTGGACGTGAACGCGTCATCCTTATTTCCATAATGCTTGTCTTCCTTTTTCCATATCCCTTCCTTATCCAGAATTTCATTTCCCTCACTATGCATGCCTTGATATTCCATTTTAGTACCGTATAAACTGGGCTTGTATCCATTTAACTCAGATATCTTTGAGCGATGTTTTACAAAATATAATAACTCTTCATTATCATTACTATCTTTTAAATTTCCAACACCTACTCCATACCCTTTGCTGCTCTCAAAGCTACGCGTATAATATTTTTTTGAAAATAATGCACTCGGTTTAAAAACTCTGAAGCAGCCTTCATCCTCACGAACCGTAAACGCTGCTGAGTCCAACAAGGATCCGTTATTTTCTCTTGTTTCATTCATTTCGCTGTTAAAACTATTTTCTTTAGGGGGTAGTTTGGATGACTGGATGTCAAACAACCTTGACCAATATTGATACTTCTTGATCTTGGAATAGTGCGAAAAACAGGATGATGTTCGTAAACTATTGCTTTCACACTTTCTCAAGGGTATTATGTTTTGTCTTACACATTGTTCGAAGGTTGTTTGGTGCTTGAACCCCACCGCTGCTGTCGTTGTTTATAACATCAGCGTCCTGGGTAGTTTCAGCAAACGCAAGGGTCCATTGATCAATTTAGTTTCTGACAAATTAAATTTTAAATACAATTTAGTTTTAATATAAATTATTATGGAAACTTCTGAGAAGTTTTTCGTCATTCTTTAGAGCCTAGCTTTCCCTCGTATATCACTGTCAATAATATTTTTTCACTAATAAACAACAGTTACAACAATCCTAACATAATTGTAATCCTGCAACAGAAATCAATAGACAATTATGTAGGTAAAATAATGTTTAATGTAATAATTCACATAAATTACGTTATTTATGAAAATATAACATTTCCAATGGTTTAAACATACTCATTATAATTTTGGATTATTCAGTGCGTAAAGCACCCATTTGAAGTTCAGTAAATGACTCTTAATGCTTACGCTTTTAGTTCCCTAAAACTATGGAATATAAAAATATCCGTTAACTTTTTCTTACACGTTGCCTAAAATTATTTAAACTCCAAAAGACAAAAGAAAACATCGACATATATTTTTACTCGCATTGAAAGTGCTGTGTTCATATTTTTCCAATTTGTTCCAACTAATATTAAAGTAAGTTAGTTCTAAACAGGCTCTTCACACGCGTAAAACGCGAATTTCCACCGAAAACAACCACTTTTTCTTATAGTGTTGAAAACAAATATTTTTGAGAAAAATGCGCACAAATGCTGTCTTGCAGTGATGCTGTCTTTGTTTAGTTAAGGTTTTACTAAGAGTACAGAGATATATTTTTCCGTCATACAGCTTAGAAATAAATTATTTTCCATATATTCCAATAGGTAAATAGACGCATTTTGTTCAAAATGAAATTGGTCGATGTGATAAAGTTAAAAATGAGGTCTTTACACCCTAGAGCGAAAAACAATCAGTTGATATTGATGTCAAGAATAAATTCTAATAAAATGATGAAACAATCTGAATCAGCTGCTTCTTTGAAATAGTAAGTAAAATGACAAATCCATATTGTGATTTAATTTGTAAAAGAAAAAGATTGTAAAATTCTTTTTTCCTGTATTGAGCTTAATACTCTAGATTGCGCAGAAGGACGAACAATATAGTTTGCTATTCAAACCATATGGGTCTTAATTCAAGTTCCTCACTTATTTTCCTGACCTCGGATAAAAAAGTACCACCTGAGGTCCTAGTGATTTCGTCATGTACGCCAAAACGCAAGTTTCAATACTGTAGCCATATATGGTGAATATAATATTTAATAACTAGTACCTAAAGTGGCATTTTCCGGTGCGTGCTCATATTGCATGTGTGAGGTGAAGCCGAACACAGGGCCACCTAACTTGCAACTACCTTGAAGGCCTACCTAAGGGCTACCTTAAATATTTATTTTATATTGTGAAATATTATATCACAGATTTAACTACTTCATGTATTTCACAATCCGCTATGCAGTTAGAAACTTATGAAAATAACAAAGCATATAAATAGACCGTTTAATGTAGTCTATTTATATTTATATGCTTAATATTGACAAATTAATAATTACCTGTTTAACATAACTATGTTCCAAAAACTATACGTCGAACATAACGGAAAGTTCCGTAGTTTGTACTGTGTGGTGGTAAACTGCTATCACTAAAGAATTTGACCCTGCACTCAGAGTTTTTAGTAAACATTCCCATAGCTCGGATTCCAATGATCATCACCTCAACAAACAACTCGTACTCGATGTAATTAGCTGTAAGAATCTGATGTGTGATTTAGTTGTTCCGATATGATAACATTTTTGTTTCCACATTTTTATCACTTAAAATTTTATTTAGAAACGCATCGATTCAGCAAACATAAAACCAAGATTGAATACTACATTCATTCCATTGACGTTCAATCGAACGCGTTTATTGTAGGCCATAGTGCAGTGTATATAAAATAGTTTGACGTGAGTCTAAAGAACTGCGTAAAAGATACTAAAATAAAAACATGAAACAATTTTCAACGTATACTTATTAAAGAATAACATTCTATTTCAATAATCCTTAAGAGGATGACAACAACCTCTTTCTCTCTTTCCCTATACTTCCCTGAACTTTTGCCCCGCGTGTGGGGGTATGAGTTCTAATGGTATATGGCAACAGTTTAGAATTAGAATAAAAGTTTATTTTCACGGAATAATATATTTTTTTCAATTATTTAGTGGGATTAAAGTTAACCACTCTACAAACATGTTTTTTAATAATGTTTCAAAAAACATGACAGTTTAAAAATAGTAACATGTAAATTTTCCCTTTCATTCGTTCCACCACTGAAAACTGAATACAGCATTCAACTGGTTCCTTTAACCTTCAACATCTGACACACTGGTCATGTTATTATTTGATTGCTGGTCAATTTTGATAAAATAATAATTTGCTAATTTAGGTACGAGTTGGCATGCACATTTTTACTCACCCCGTGGTCGTTTGCAAACTTTGCCCCATACTTCCCAATTTTTTAGTCAGTCACGTCTGAAATTTTTGAGAAAACAATGCAACTAATAATGGAAATGTTTATAAGAGCTTTTTAGACAAAGAAATATAAAAAAAATAAATAGTATGTCAAGAATCAGATACTTTTAATTAATTACTGTATACTATAACTTTTACTAAATTCAAAAAGAACACAGAGCTTTCTTCATAATATCTGGAGGAATTGATAAAAACCCTTGAAAAATTGACCGGTGTTTCTGTTTCATGTTATCAACATTGTGATACCCAGTGGTCCCAACTTCTGTCAAACAACAAAAGACTTCCCACATGCGAACTCTTACCCTCCGAGAACTTTTGTCTGGCTCCACTGTGCACGGTACTGATAAAAACCGGTAACAAAAGAAGACTCTGGAAACTTCAAATAAAAAACCATTAGCTACCTTATCTTTATGTATCTATAAAAATAAAGTCTAAGAATAAGATTCAAAACTTGAATAATTTTAAAACAAAGGTTTTTAAAGTGTTGTGACGTTTTGGGATTTTGCTAGCAATATCAAATTAAAATTACTTTAAATAGTTTTATCTTATAGAGAACTAAATTTATTATGAAATAACAAAGCATGGGAAAATACCTCCCATGTCAAAAGCTCTTTCGATTCTGGAAAAAGTTCCTTTTTGGATCTGTTTTCAAAAAAAGACTTTAAGACAAATACTTTTTACAGTCATTAACAAATATTTAAAATCAGCTCAAACTTTATTTACTTTACTCTACCTTTTTTGCCTGTGGCAAATTAAAATATATGTTTGTTTGCAATCATAAATAAACAATAGTTTTAGATCATGTAAGAAGATATAATTAACTTTTGAAAATATATATTATTTTTAATAATCGTATATGTATATATTTTCTGTAATAGATACAGAAAAAATCTGTTGGTCCATAAAAGTAATATATTTTCTGTAATAGGTATAATGTTTTTTAATATTATTTGTATGAAACAATACGAGTCATCCTGGTTTTATGAAATAGCACAGTTTGACGTGATATGCTTTATACTTGTTATATATTTTTCTTGATATTTCTATCAGTCACTTATTCCTTATCTAAAATTATACATACCAGGTCGTAATTTCAGAAAATGAATGATAAGCAGTTTTGTTTATCTACAGATTTACATAAGTTCATACTAGTAATTTGAAAATAGTGTTGTTGAACAGGTATGGTTTCTTCGGAACCAAAACCACCTTCTAAAGCCATGAACATATTTTCCTGGATATGGATCTCGTTGTTCTGCGGTAAACATATATTAGATTATGTTTTAGCATCATAATGTAGTTAATGCACTTTTTACACTTTATTCATCGATGTAAAAATTTAAACAAATCATACATTAGAATTGAAACGTTTCCTGTCTGGTTTTCAGCTTAAATGAATGTATGAATGAATTTTTAGATCTCTTTTCAAACGTCTAAAGTTGAGGGTTAAACAACTAAGCTATTAAACGTTTTAAATTATTGAGAATAAAAAAGGTTCATAATCGTTTATAGTTTGTTAGTTTGTGTTTTAAACGTGTAAACAAAGAAATGCATGGTATAATTAATCAGATATAATTAAAAATATACGCTCTTCTTTCCAACGAAAATAGCACGTATATTTAGTTTAAAACCTTTTTTTTAAGATCTAAAGAAAATGAACAGCTAAAGAAGTGAAGCTAAGGAAAATAAGCTGAACAAAATGTCCAAACGCCAGGAATCGTTAATCTTAAAACTAATAAAATACACACACTACATAAGTTGAAATATAAATTTTTGAAAGATAAAAAAGTTTAATGGTAATTTATAAAAATATAAAAAGTCCTCCCAAATAATTAAGGTAAAATAAATATTAAGGAATAATTAATTGATTATTGAGATTGGTTTGATGTATCAAAAGTTAAAAATGTTATTCTGAAAATTTTAAATTAAAATTCGCTAAAGTGACTAATTTATTTAAAAAGTAAATATAAAAGAATAATTATCTAGATATGTTTGATATTTCCTGAGATATTGTAAAAACTTTAATACTCAACGCCCACCATAATGGACGTCCTTTTTGTAACGGACTTTGGTTGATAAATCACGTTTCTCTTAAGTATCCATTTTGAAACACTGATTTGATGTTGCCAGTACAGTTCAGAAGACATTATTGGGTACATCATAATAAAGAATCAAAGTCTTTGGAAAGTCAAAAAATTATTTGGTTATCCAAAATAAATTACTTATTTTATAATTTAGATTCATCATAACCAGGATACTTTTAATTCTAATATTATTTGCATATATTTATTTAAAATTGTAATATCCAGTCTGGATTCCATGCTTTGATAAACTGTCTACCGGTTGAGTTGTAGTTTTTTTTTGTTACCAATAAGTCATTTCTCAGGACACTGGGTTCTGGTAGCTTGAATACCTCCAATCTCCTCCCCTGGGTGGCACAAATGGTCTTAGAATACTTTCGTCTTTCTCACTTGGTTTCATCCTTTATCTCTTACATTTGTAATCTCTAAAAATCCCTTTCCTCGCCTTTTTCTCTAAGCCTCACTCCTGAAGATGCGCAGTTCAATAATTGTCGCAATCCCTAAAAAGCTTTTTTTAAACTTTCTATATTCTTTTATATCTCCTCCTACTCACAAAAAAATATAACTATTCCAGAAATCCTTTACCGAACGCTGGTAGGAGCATTTAAGAAAAACAAGAGTATTCAGGGCACTCCCGATTCTGAAAACAATCCTGAGCAAGAAAAGGAAGAAAAAATAAACTTCGAGATTAGCCCGAAGAAAAATCCTCTACACCATAGAAAATGTGGACGAGGTCTAGCGGGTATAGCAGATCACATCAAATCAATGTGTGGAAGGAAGGAAGAAGAAGAAAATTATAGTCGACGAGATGATACGTATTTACAAGGGTTGACGCGTGAGGACAAAATCAGCGGAAGTGTCAAAATTTCCTCCTTCTACGACAAAAACGGAAAGATGGTGTTCCAGAGGGAGACGTCTCTACCTCCACCGACCGTGAACGATATCAAAAACACCTCCCAAAGTCCCAACAACCCTTCGTTCTTCATCAGGCCTCAGGATGCCACCGACAGCAACGTGGACGAACAAGTTGACAAGAAGTTCGGCAAGATCTACGGAGTCGGTAAAGAGCTGGGAGATTCGCAGAAGACATTCGTCGACGAAAATATTAACAAAACCTTCAAAGATATTTACGATATGGTATTACCGTCTGTTTTCTAGAGCAATTTCATATTACCGCTGTATTTTTAAAAATCCTACAGTAGAAGGAATTCTATAGAAACTCTACCTAAATGATTTTTTAAACCTTTTGTTGAAATGTGCTAAATTACTGTAGTCAAAATAAATAGCTTACGAATAAAACATGATAAATAGTTGTCGCAATAACAAAATTTACCTTTTTCCTCAAATTATAGAATAATAAACCAGATAGCTAAATATTGGTCAATTAATGACGTTTTGAAAATATTTACATTTAAGAAAAAATATTCTGTGCAGAAGTCAGTCAAAGGTAAATGTGAGTGGATAGGACAATATCCTTCAAGGAAGTGATGTCGTAGGATGGGATACTCGTATTGCCAATGAGAATTTTATCATTACTGTTTCTTTATCTCAGTCCTGAAACACTGCTTTACACCTCTACAGAGTGATCCGTAGAAGAACAAGAAAAAGAAAACAAAAAAAATGAACACCAAGGTATCATTTTAGATATTTAATATAACAATATCAAATCACAGATTAGCTACTTACATTAAAACAATTTATATCTGTTATTATTCTGTGGCAACGTAACATATCCTAGAACAAATATTTGAACTGTTTAAAATATTAATACATAAAAATTTAGATAAATATTTTACAAAAATCCATTAACACTAAAGCAGCTATTATTATTTGGTTTTGCAAAGCTTAAGACCTTCGCACAGTGAATGACACATGGGCAGTGAATTTATTGAATTTATTATTTTCATTTGTCAAATGTCAACATAAAAACGTATTCACTTTCGGCTTACATTTTAAAAACGACTATTTTTATTTTGGTTTTAAAGAAGGTTAAACTATTGCGTCATTCATTAAACTACGAGTAAGGTAAAAAATGGAAGGGGTAGATAAAAATAAAACCATATAAAACTCGTTTATTATACAAAAATATTTATGATTTTTTCGAGTAAACTTTTCTTTTTGAGCACATAATGAAGAATTCTGCCAAACCTGCAACACAAATTAAACCGTTATGTAGATGAGAGTGTTTATTGTACTTAGTATGTTAATCACTATAAGCTTAACATTTATATTAGTTGAAGCTTTGAAGGATTTTTTTCTTATAATCAAACATACGGCAATCATATGGAACTATTACACTATACTATACACACTATACCACAGAACTATAGCACTATAACACTTTTTGGAAAGGCGGTCCAAACCCATTTCCATTCTGGATTAGAACCCGTGGCCTCCTGTCCCAAACCCCTAGACAAAAGCCACTAGGCTAGCAAAGATTAGATTAGATTAGATCATTGAAATGGCAACCATACTACAATGTAGGTATTTTAAGCCAAGTATGAATGAAGATTGAGAGTAATATGATTGTGGCGCGATCTTGTAGTCTTGTTACTGACTAAGGCTGACATGCTCCTTAGTCTGGATTGTTAGTTAATAGCCCAACAGCTGATGGCAACTAATGGACCTACAATTTAACGTGGAATCCGAACCATGGCCTCTTAATTACGAATTGGTCTAATTATAAGGATGGTATTTGTGGATTAACGTAGTATTCAGTGGTGCGGACGTTAATCCACACAAGAGAACACCATCCACCGACCATCGCTCACAACTATCCATAATTATTCGTGACCTCCAAGTAGCTGGATTACAGGACGTCGCCACCGTCCCAGTTTAAACATCGATCTCTCTTCAATATTAGTATTTGCATGAAAAACTGGAAAATCTTTAGCTTCTGTTGATCTATTAGGATGATTTTTTTCTAGCAAATTTGTTCCAGTTCATTCAATAAGACTATTCATAATCGTTCTAGATAAAAATAATATAAAATGGAATTATTTTCTCAAACTACTTGTTGTTTTAAGATAATTATTTGCTGTTTTTTAAATACTTCATAAAAAATTTGAAAACAAAATTTAGTTGATTGCAAACGTTGTGTATATGAAGATAATATCATACAGAAATGTCATTGTGCAAGCCCGTTTGGGGTTTGGGTGAATTGACATGGCGTTAATTAATCTTTCAACACAGATATACAGATTCCAGATATACTACAACTGACTACCGTAAAAATACTCCCGTTGCAATAGACTTCCGTGCTCAGAAGATCTATATATCTTTATAATTGTTGGTAGCACCATACTAGGTGAGAGTTTTACATAAATATATGTATAGTAGAAGTATCTAGATTTTTTAATATTTCAAATACATAATTTGGAATGGATATGTAGGTTTTCTGCAGCGACGATTTAAATACAGAGAATTCGTATGCTCGTAGTTTTATCGTTAACAATAAATTAATATTTAATTAAATGTGATTTAATTTGGCAGTCATAGATG
Source organism: Nephotettix cincticeps (assembly GCA_023375725.1). Taxonomy (NCBI): domain Eukaryota; kingdom Metazoa; phylum Arthropoda; class Insecta; order Hemiptera; family Cicadellidae; genus Nephotettix; species Nephotettix cincticeps. The sequence continues at coordinate 39,153,828 of CM041791.1, forward strand.
AGTGGGTAGAGTTTTGGCCTATCACCTTAGGACCCGGGCTGCACTCCCGGTCGGGACACATACGAAATCTAATTACTCAGACTTCCATTGTTCCTGGCTACATAAAATAGTCGTTAGGTCACGTTAGAGGTACTAATGTGACAGGAATACTATAACACTAGACCTTGACCTGAAGGCTACTCGGAACTTACTATAGTTAAGAGTTTATTTTTTGGGTTCTAAGTTCAACTTTTCTTACTATAGTTAACAATAAGATACATAAAAAGTTACATTCTAAATTTTGTAAAATTTTTTTATTCATCCATAAGTGCAAAAAGGACAAACAGTTTCTATTCAGCATATAAAACCTATGTATCTAAATAAGTGCCTTAACATTAATTACATTAAATATTGGTCTTAAGCTGTGTTAGGTACAGCATAAAAATAAACGATTTGGGGTGTTAGTTATATTCTATAAGTTAACAGGATATCAAAAGTTTGAAACTCATTAAATTGCCCTAATTAGATTTATGAGAGAATGGCTTTCTTTCAAAAGAAATGTAACAGCCGTATTCAACTGTTCTAACCAATGGCACTGTTCAATAGCATAACACTCAAGAGGAATTCTCCTTGTGTGTTACAATTGATTAACATCCACTTCGCACTTCTTTAATATCTGGCAAGTCATCAGACTCACCGTAAAATGTTTCAAAGTTTGAAGTGGAAATTAAACGTTGGATTGTCAGTGGATTCCGATTTAACCTCATGACAGTGATCTCATCCTCCTGTAAGTGCAACTGAATAACACCAATGAAGGTGTCATTTCATTGTGTTTCATTTTCCACATGTATTGATGGTTTTGGGTAATGAATTGTCTGCAACTCAATTATAATATAATACAACTGCATTATTATAATACAAGAAGGAAAACCACAGAGAGAAACTAATATGTCAATTTACTATGCAAAATGGTTAGCCAAAAGGACAAAGTAAAAAAATCATTTTGATAAATGCAAATAAGATAATTTCCAAAATAAACACAAATTACAGCCAGTAAGAAAAAGTATATTCACCACTATTTACATTAAAAAAGTCTAAATTTATATTATTAATATAAGTCTTATTTGAATAACTTCTTGATTAGCATTATATATATATAAAGTCTTATATCTAATACTATTCTCGTTATTGAGACAGACTCAGACCCAATTTTGTGACGTAAGCATTGTAAGGGGAATATGAGCGATTAGTATATTTGTTGAGTAGTGGATTTTATGAAATGTAGCTTTGCTTCTGGCAAAAATTAGCTGGTTCATTTGCCAGAATGATTAATTAATACCGCCTACTGGGACGATGGCGTCGTCCTGTAATCCAGCTACTTGGAGGTCACGCATTGTGGATAGTTGTGAGAGATGGCGGTGGGTGTAGTGTTCTCTTGTGTAGATTAACGACCGCAATATTGAATACTACGTTAATCCGCAAACACCATCCACATAATTAGACCGGTTCGTAGTTCAGAGGCGGTGGTTCGGATTCCACGTTAAACTGTGGGTCCCTTGGATATGCCATTGACTGTCGGGCAACATTAAATTAACAGTTCTGTCTAAGGAACATGTCAGCCTTAGTCAGTCTACTACAAGACTACAATAATCTTACACTCGTTTCTTATTCACACTTGGTTTAAAATACCTATCTTGTGGTACGGTTTCCATTTCAATGATCTAATCTAATCTAATAGCCCAAGGATCAAAGGTAGCTGGCTGGGTTCAGTATCAAACCATCACAAAACTGTGACATGATTTTTCTCAGGATTGAACCGGTCAATGCATAAAAGTAATGTGGTGTAGGCAATAGTAATGTACATAAATAAAACCATTGGAACAGGTTTTCTTTTGTTTCAGTTTGCCAGTATTACTTTTTATCCCTCGATAATCTGAAATTTTTAGCACCAAGGGACGAAAAGTACACTCTTAGTGTCAAGGGGCGAAAAGTAATCTCGTAATAATAACATAGGAAGGATCCGGAAACACCCCGCTCACCAATAAATACTGTATAGAAAAAAATTGAGTAAGATACCGTTTGTTTGTGTTGGCAAAACTGTCATTTGTGTCTACGATATTATTCTGCATTTTGTTGTTTAACAAACTGACGGTACCTGTGAGGATTAGCACCACCCAATATCAAGTTTATTTTTGAATTTTTATTGTAAATTTTATTTTTAAATAGACTATAATTCTTTTTCAAAACCTACATTGTGCATCTAGTAAAGTATAATGATTTATACAGTAGTAAAATGAAGCTGGACTATAGTTGATAAATAATTATATTAAAATAGTCCACGATCATAGAGATCTGCAACAATTATTTCATGTAAAGTAGAATTCAAAACTGTTCACACTTACAGTTAATTATGCATTAGTTCAGCGCCTTTAACCTATATTAATGGTAAATCTTCTCCTTCTGATCTGGTTCCATATCCAATCCCTCCATATTTTGAAGAAGTAAGATAAGTTCTTCTTTAATTTATCCAAATCAAACATTGCCAGAACAATTCAAAACGGACAGATTTGGAGAATGAAAAACTAACTACTTATAATGATTATCATTATTAATGAACTTATCAATATATGTTCCTATTACATTTGACGTTAACTATTATCTAGTACTCTGTAGATGATAAAGGAAGTATTAAATTACTTTCCATTTTCATTACAACCTACAAAATACTCGGATTACAATTTGTTTAATTCCAGGGAATTTGTTTTATTTTACTTGTATTAATAAATAATAATGCAGTAATATATTTTTAAGTAGAAAACAAACTTATGTTATTAATTGGCCAGACTACCAAGTAAATACAAGTAAATGTAAACAATGTAGAAGAGTGAATACAATTTTGGGGTGTTTACAAATCTATTCATCCAGACATCATGTCATGGAAATGGTTTTAAATTGGCCTTTGGGTATCTATTGGAACTAGAAAATTCGCTATATGGACTTTTCCTATTACGCATGATTAATCCCCTCTTTTACTCGTATTCACTTAAAAATACCCATCTATTAAATTGATGTTTTTCTCATAAATAATAATTTGAAGAAGATTGAGACACTAACAAACCAAACAGAAATAACTCACCAAAATTAGAGCAAAATTTGATTACTTATCGTCTTCAAAACATTTTACACATCAAAGTCATAGTCAATGTGGAATTGGTTCGAGATGGGGATGTCCATGTCAACTCTGTCACAGAATCTTTTTCCGATGTAAAACAACAAATACAAAACCACAAAGTCTCTTCCTACAAAATCACCCACTGTGAACTTCATCGTAATACCAGTTAATCTTGTAATATTGAGCTCTAAAACAAATCAAATTGGCTTAAAATAAAATTAAACAGGTTAATGCAACGCATGTGTGATACAACATTGATGTTAGGTTTGATATGTCGCAAATAGAACGACGTTACAGATGTGTTTGTATTTCATTAAAGGGATCACATTGGAGTATTCACTGAATTCCGTATTCAACAATTCGCATGTTGTGAAATTTTGGATTATATAAACAAACAATACACATCAGTCTGTCGTAGTTCTGGTTTTCGTTCTATAAATATTTTCAATACTTACAACAATACGGAAATATGGATATATAGGTCCTCTACCAACATTTATAACCCCCAAGGTTTATAAATTTACAAATATTTTAACTACTAACATATTCAGACTGTATGTTGGCTTTATGAGGCTGAAAATTTTAGTTATTAAATAGGTCAGAAGACATAAAAAGGTATTAATCTTCCCAAATATTTGATAACGTTATAATTGAGAATTAGTCATCAGACGTAAGCAGTAAAGTGTTTTATTTTTGGCTTCTATTAAGACTAAAAACCTATTTTAAGTGTTGAAAACTATTTTTAACATCAGTTGGTTGGTTTAATGATATAAGTAAACATGAAAGAGATGCATTAAAGTAGCAGTTATATTTCAAAATATTCACCGTCATTTTTTTAAATATTACCACACACACTATTAATATTGTTAAGAATAATTCAGAAAACATTTAGTAATAGTAAATTAGTAAATTGGTAATAGTAAATTAGTAAATATAGAGAGCTATTAACAAATATGGGCCCAACTTCATGACCTCGTATCTCAAGAACTATAAATCAAATAGACACAAACTTTACACGATTAAAAATAAGTTTTAAAGTTTTTTACCGTAGTTTTGTTAGCCGAAAGAGTTATCCCAACGATGGGGTAGACATTTTTCTTTAGATCGATTGCCAGTAAGATAGCTACCATGTAACATAGGTTAAGTGTATCTGAGAGTTTTCAGAACTGAGTCTCACATAACAGTTTAGCGGGATTTTTGCATTGCATTTAAGTATTGAACCACCCACTAGAAAATGCTTAACTCGTCGGTTAAGGTAATTTCAAGAAATTTGACGTCTGAGTAAAAGAAAACAAATAGGTAGCCTATGTGTGTCAGAGTACATTAAACGTTAAATATAAGACAATTTCGTTCAAATACCAAAGAAAAATACTGTCAAAGCTAGTGGAGAACTCCATAGAGCCGACGTTTTCTCTACAAGCCCTACCAAATGCAACTTGTGCAGACATTTCTCTTAGTGAGAAAGACAAGCGCGATGATTTTATAAAAGATGGGGGAAGACGCGTTTCAAGGGTGCCTAATTTTCAGCGTTTTGTTTACCTCAGTGGGAAAGTTAATAGGCACAATGTACGCATCTGAGGTCTACAAAATCCACGTGCAACACGAGACTCAAATAAGGTAAACGTGTACTGTGCCGTATCTCGAACATAGATTTATAGACAGCGGAACGAAAAGTGTGATAGCATAACTGGACATGTTGGGAGAATGGTTTATTCCTAAACTCTTGGAATATTCCGATGAATTAATTTTCCAACAGGAGCTCCAGCCCATTGACATGTAGAGGTGTGTTAAGTTTTTAATCTGTTCCTTCCAGTGAATAGGTCGCAAAGGAGTTCAAGATATAGTTTAATGGTCACCGAGATCATCTGATCTCATTTCTTGTTACTTATTTTTATGGTGTTTTGTCAATGAAGCAGTTAACCTTTTTCATCTCCCCATAGCTTTGGCTGACCTGAGGAACCGTGTCACTACAGCTGTTTAATCAGTGGCACAAGAGATTCTGTCTCATATGTGTATGTGGAACGAATTCAGGTATTGCTTGGATATTTACTGTGTAGCACAGGCACATTGAGCATCTAAAGAGTGTAATTAAAACTTTTCTCTTTTTAACAGAGTAGAATTTAGATGTATACTTTTGACATGTACATGGGGGATTTACGATTGCGCATACCTACATCTGAAACAGTGACTTCATATGGTTAGTAACGTCATAAATTCAGCTGTTACATAGCTAATAACCTATATCCCACAGAGTAAAACTGCAATCGTTATACGGTGTAAAGTCCCAAAACTGGGTCCATATTTTTGAATAGTCCTGTATAATTAAGTATTTAATTATTCGACATTATAAATTTATTATATACTGTAAATAACAAAACATATATTTGTTTTTGATTATGAAATTACCATCAACTCTAACGCGTAATTCATTATACCTCTTAAGTTAAAAACGGTTCTTCAATAACAAAAATTATTATACTATTTGTCAAGGAAATTTAAACTGTATATAGCTAAGTCACTACAGTAAACTTACAGATACAAGAAGTTCTTTTTTTATGTTAAAGCAAACAACATTTAAATGGTAGGAAAAGATTAAACTTATCGTTATAATTATAATCGTAACGAGATAATAATATTGATGTTGCCTCACTTATCACATACGAGTACACATTTTTAATCCTTACTTGAGTAATTAATACACTTTTTACAGTGTCTGATGCACTTAGTGTTTCAGGCTTCTGCGAATGAGGGAACAAAGATTTTGATTTGATTCGAGGATGGGATCTAACCAGTCCAATGAGGAGTATGTCCGAGACAGTAAGTATTATACTCGTAATATGATTTATGTATTTTTATGCTTTGATGGGGATTGATTGAACACTGCCCTTCTGTCAACATTTTTTAATATTCTATTTCACATTCCTTCCACAAGAAAATTCCACCCTTTACGGGTTTAATGGGACTCATACAGGCATTTAAGCGGTCTATTCCTTAAAACGTGGCTAGTGTTCGATTTGTTATGGTTCATGTAAGTAATCTACTTTAAAATCCTAAGCATGCTTTCGACCGGAAAATTTTGGTTTGGAAGTAGAAATATCTCATAGAAAGTAACCGGTATTAATTGCACACTACTATGCAAAACGTGAAGATTGCACACTTTAATAATCCCTGATACCTATTTTTTAAAGGTTTAATTTCAACTAAATATTTTTGCAAACCAATAAATTTATAATTATTTTAATTTGGGGATAGAGGTATTTTTTGGTTTTATTTGGAAGGTTGAGAAAACATGGTTGGTTAAAATAAATACTATGCTGCAAAACTTTATGGTTAGGCTTATTTTATAATTTATTTTATTCCAATTTAATTCTTAAGTTATTTTATTTAATTTTGTTGTAAAGTAAAATATAGTGTGTTAACATAGTTTTAGATTTTATAAAAGGAAAATAATTTAAAAAGTAATTTTTGATTACCTTTTCAAAAATATGAGTTTATTATATTTTGATTTTTGATCATTTGATGTTTTAACTTATCAAAAGTACATACAAATACATAGATATCCGATGAGAATTTTTACAGCAAAAGCAATGATCCAGGGTTGACTCCAGAAGGGGCTGAGGTGACCTTGCTAATCAGCATCAAGGTTACATTGGGCTGAAACGCTGGAACAGTATGGCCGGAGTCTTTGATAACCACCAGATAAAGAGGACCCGCCGTCTGCACCCATCCTGACAAAGAGTTTCCGTCCACTGAGAACGACTCTCTAGGAGCTTTCTGAAAATCTTCGCACCCCCACCACTGTAACCCGTTCAGCAAACACTCTGTCGAAGTTGTCAAACAAATCAGATCCAAGTTCCCGCTGTAGAATCCCACCGAATAGTTCTTCGCTTGCAGCAGCTGTTCTATTGCTGACGTCATCGGTTCTGCTATTGTGTTCACCAGGTTGTTGTAGACATCCCAACTAACGTCATTGTACTGTGTGTTTCCCACATGGAGTTGCCTTCGAACTGTCGGTGTATCAACCCAACTGACGTAGTCACTCTTATCAGATGGATGAGCTACCATACATTCTCTATCAGATAGGTAGGTCTGGTCTCCAATCAAGTTGTTTAATATATAATCCCAATCTTTCCACGCTTTTAAATATTCCCCGGCTTCAGCATGAACTTTCAACATTTCCTGCCGTTGAATTATCTGATCCCTCAAATCTTCTTTGACCACACCCCAACTGTACAGGAACGAAGCATAATCGTGACAAGACAATTTGGTCAAAGGGTTCCCAATCAAAATGCCAACGAGGTTAATTTTAACATCCGCTGTTGGATTGTTGTTGTGAATGAAAAGACCCAAAGCTGGTATATAATGACCAGCGAAGGACTCACCGGTTAGAAAAAACTTGTTCTTCTGTAACTCTGGAAATAGTTTGAAGAACTGTGTTAAAGCTATGTAAGCTTCATTGGTGACAGTAGTCATATTTTTGGCAAAACACTTACTTTTGGTGAAACTGTATCCTGAACCAACAGGCTGGTCGATGTATATTATGTTGTTATCGGTGTTCCATGTGTAAGCTCTTTCCTTGAGTCCGTTAGGGAAATGGTTGAAAGGTCCAATTTCTTCGAACAGTCCATACAAAGATCCGGCACCTGGGCCTCCTTGTAGCCAAAGCAACACGGGAGCAGATAGCCAGTCGTTTCTTGCTGGGATAAACCAAAAGAACAAATTGCTGCCACAAACCTTATTCACTGTGAAATATCCTGAGAAACTGGGCCATCCTCCAATCTCTGGTTTTACTTCGGAAAATAATCGCCCATTTTTGATATCTCCTTGTTCGATGTAAGGGGTTAAAATCAGTGGGCTACCAACATCACTGTTATCAGAGACTAACTTACGGACAACATACCCTGTTGGGTTGTTTCCACCCCATATGTAGTGACTACTTTGAACTAAAGAAGATTGTAGGAAACAAACTATGTATGTGGCTTCCGTGAATTTAAACATACCAACTATGTGTTTGAAGGTTCCCGGTATTTCACTGATAGTTTTCACCTGCTTCAGAAACTGTCTGATGAAAAACTAAACGGAGAATTCATCACACCTATTTAAACTCGACAAGACAATTACTACAATTATCTTTGACGCGGTTAAAATGACGTTTATGCAGTTGATAAATTCTTTTGAAACCTTTTATGAATAGAAAAAAAACAGTCATACTTAAATGCCTCAGTTGTGAAGTAAACATCTACAATAAACCAAGAATAGTTTGTTTACCGTTAGAAACATAGTAAGCGGAAACTTATGCATCGTCAAGAAAAATAAATATTTGAATTTCCTTCGTTTAATTGTTTCAAAAACCATTATTTTTACAATACCATTATAATATTTTTACTCTATATAATTAAAATTTCGTTGGAAGAAAAAGGTAGTTTTAAAGATAAATCATGAGTTAGTGCAAAGCATGTATATTCAAAGTCACGTACAAAGCAAAGAAGCATATATATATGATTTTAAAAAATTAAATGATAAAGTAATTTTTATGACTGATTAAGATAGCTTTTCTTCTATTTGTTTAAAATTAATCATATCTAAGTCATAAAAAACATACATTCAATAGGGGAAAAAACCCATGACAAATGAAAAAAATCTAGAATATCTGAGGCGTAAAATTATTTTTTATGTAGACCTATTATCATACCAGCATCAGTAAAAGTTAATAACAATCGTTATTTTACCTGGTTAAGGAAAAGAAACTCCTCTGAAAGTAATAACATACAATTGATGAGGATGATGCGCATAATACTTTCTTCGTTTGAGGAAGCCTCACACAAGACAGACAGCTTATCTACAGTTAATAATGCGTCACACAGGTTAAATCGTTGATGATATGAAGCGAGGGCGCTTTGAACGGATTCAAACTCTTCGTGAAAAAAGCTTTAAGAGAAAAAAAGCAGTTACCTATGTTTTCTGAAACAGTATGTGCAAAAGGCATTACACTATTACAGTCAAACACTGTCACAGTTGCTGGGTATGGTGGACAGGGAGGGGACGCGTGGTGGGAGGAGTACAAGGGGAGGGCGATCACGTCAGTGGATCTGTGGCTTATCACCAACGGCCTGGACGGTTTGGTATGATTTAATGAATATTAAAAGTACAAGCGGAATTAAATTTATAGCTCTTAACTATGGTTAGAGGGAAATATATTCCAATGGTAGCTCTGCGGGAGGAAATGAAACCGTCTGTAATTTTGTTGGGGTAGATCTGATATTAAAAACATGAACAATTTTGTTTCAAAAAGTTTTAAAATGAAAATGATGGTTTTAATTGATTAAATAGAGGGATTGGCTGGCTTATAAGAGGTATTTAAGGGATGCGCGGGAGAAATAGTGACGTTTGATTCTTAGGTATATTTTTTTAATTGAAAATTTTTATTTTTTTTAAATTGTAAAATGTACCAGAAAGTATTAATATATATATTTTTTGATACAAAACAGTAATTATGTTTGCACAAATGTTAGGAATATATCTTTGTATTATAAGGTAATTTTTAATGTATTTATCTATTATTTTTGTTTTCACACGCTTTGGTTTAAAATTTTAAGAAATATTTATGGGATATTAAGAATATACTAAGTATGTTTTTTGTCAGTTTTTACGCCGCGTGACGACCGAACAGACAGTCTTTGGGTTATTGTTCTATTGTTTGTTGTTTTACGGATATCTGTATGAACACCTTTATGTTGAATAAAATTGTAGGCCTACTTTTTGATTGATTGATTGCAACATCTATTAAACCAACAGCCTGGATCTCCTGAGGATCGTTGAGGATTTTAATGGATAGCCCACACTCGCAGGAGGTAATCATGATTCTCCCGACGTTGTGGTTTAGGGGACGAGTCGTCCAACTAGTGGAACGTTGCTGATTCAAAACCAGAGGCGGCTGACTCCTGTCAGATAATGGACGGTACCTCGCTGTCGTTATACAGGTCCTACCTAGGTCCGTTGGTAATAGGTGGTCAAAGTTAAAAAAAGAGAATGCTTACACTATTCACTTCTTTTCAGGACATACAAAACTATATAGTTTCTCTACTTTGTTAAAATATCACCTTTTAAAGAAGATAACGAGCACAACATAATATATTACAATGATAGTAATTTACATTTTTACTAAGACATATTCCTTCCGCAGCGGCAATACAGGGTTTCGAGGAGGACCGTTCCCGACTAATGGCCCTGCGAGCGGCTAAGGTTAAGAAAGGCCCTCGGGATCCCTTCGGCGTCAACTACGACTACATCAGCTGGCTACCAGGACGACATGACATCACCCCTCCGGTGCTGCACAGTGTTAACCCCGCACTCTACCGGGTGGATCGGGAATACTCCAACAAACCGCCGTACATGCACGCCTACGACCGCAAGCTCTACAGACGTATGCCTAATGTGTTCGCGAGTGACTCTAACTATTCAACTACAACTTACACGTGAGCAAATCTTTTATTACTGATACATTTAAATTATTGTTAATTAATTCTTTATTGTTTACAAAATGACAAAACACAAGTGTCTACAACATGGCAAAGTAACATCTGTCAAATATTGGGAAAGGATTAACGTAATAGAAACCAGTCATCAAGAGAAAACTTTAAATATACCATTCCACTATTTTGAACTAATAATTCACTAATTTCGATCCACCAGTTTATCTTTAAGAATCGACCAAATTTCTTCTTCTTCCGGAACTGTCAAAATATAGTGTAAACGGATGTTGACATTAGAAAATGTAAACATGAAACCTAGGGCGGTCACGGCAGCTCTTTTTTATTCTTGCCCGGGAGGATTTTAAGGAAATGAATATGCCTATGTGTTGCATGAGTTTAAGATCTACCTTTGCGTAAAATTTCAAACCGGTCGGTTCAGTATCTTTCGCATTTACTTGCCACAACAAACCTACAAACAAAGCCACAAACAAACAGAAACCACCTCTTCTTTATAATATTATAGATTACAATTTCAGCCCGCCCGACCATTCCATGGCACATATTGACCCCGAGAGGACGCCGGCAGACCTGGACGCCCTCAACAAGTGTCGTCGGTCCTACATGACAGGTCAGAACGCCTGGGGGGAGGACACGGACCCCATGGACCTTCCCACCCCCCCTCACAATGACCCGGACCCCCATAAGGTCCACATTCTCGACGAGCACGGCTTCTTCAGACCGAGGAGACCGGAGCCGTACTACAACCAACCTTATTTTCCGTGAAACTTTCATAACACATCAAAATATCGTTTTCTATAAATTAATTTCTTTACGCTCTATGTTTTGTAAATTTTAAATATGTATTTATTAACTCGGTTTCTGTGGAATTTCATAAGTATTTATCGTCATCATCATCCTCTTCCTTTCCTGTTCACTCCTCATTTTTCATTCTCCGAGTATTTCTCTTTATCTCTTCTTCTCCTTGTGTCTATAACTCTTCAACTTATTCTTTTTCTTGTCATACTTAACAGTCCCAGTTCTCCAATTATGCTGAGATTTCAGTACAAAGATCCTATACGTCCTTTATTACATGCAAAAGGTCTTTCCCGTTATAATTTATTTAGTAGCCTAAGTGGTCCATGTGTACAGTACTTATTTGTTACTTCTGTAAAGATTCACTGTTTTGTTATCCCTAAACAGAGTGTTGTTCTTTAATATGCCCCAATATTCCTCATGTAGTATTTGAACCTTTCTCTCCTCAGTATCTCCTCGTCGAACTATATTCAGCCATTTTTCCGCAGTTCTATCATTTCCAAACTACCCATCTAATAACATTAATCTGTAATATTTTATCACTGTTTTATTAACCTAAAACATTCACTACTTGTTCATAGCCAAGAGGAGTTGGCATAATCACTTTCCTAGTATTAAGGAACGTTTAGAAAAAAACTATAGTATGGGCAAACAAATATTTTTTCTCTATTCGATAGTAAAAATATTTTGATATGTAATTTTTCTATGTTTTCATTTGTTAATATAGCAGACAATTTAATTAAACCTTTATTTAGACCTATTCTTCTCTGCACAAATGATTGATTTTATTTATATTTAAAACAGTCTCTACGATAATGCCTCCCCTATTAGTTGCCTCTATAAAATAAATTAAATATTATTGGACTATAATTTATAGTTTTTGAGATAATGTACCCTTCAACAAAATCAACTAATTTACTGGAAAATGCATTAATATCACACAAATAGCTGCTGATTCCATAAAAAATTAAGAGTACTGCACTAAAAAATAATTATTGTTAAAAAGTTCTTAATAGGTTTATATGAAACTAAATTTAAATTATCTTATCTTATATATATTTAATACACTAGGCCTATTTTTGTGATAATTGTTTTGGAGAGTTACCATGTCCAAGGTGTCGTTATAAAGGTCTTAGCATGTAGTTTTGCCATCAATTAAAAAAATTCGAAAATTCACCGTGGTCATGGAAAATAATGGGGTCAAAGTCGCGATTTTCCCCATGTAAACATCGACGATCGAGAAATCAGCTGTTTATTTAAGGAAGTGGTTAAATAAACAAATCAAATCTGGCAGTTAAACATGGTTCTTTCTTTTTTCGTTTAATGAAAATGAAGACATCATTGTACAGCTGACAATAAAACACCAGTTTTTATTTGCATAAAACCTAAACATAACCAAAATGAAAATCTGTTGGGAAAATCTAAACTTAGTTTCTAAACATAGTCATTGGAGGACAGATTGTCTCCTTGACAGCGCACGATTTCGCCAAGTATGCTAGTTGCCTATTAAAATAGAATAATGTTCTTTATAATCGCCCGATTTATTAAATTAGTTTTTGACACGTGAGTACGTGAAGTACGTGAGTACGTGAGTTAGTGATTACGTGAGTCGTGAATATCGCAGGGGTATACATTATGGAAATATTCCCAAAACCAATGTGAAGGTTAAACTGTTCGATACTCGTATAGCCGTGAGAGGCGGAAGGAGACTTCCGGGTTCTCCAGCTCAGCCACACAATGATGGATGCATCGGTGCCTAATACGATGTAAACGCACCCAGACGCAGCCTGTTGAAAATTTACAATGACATCATGTTTTGGCTCTTTGTGGGCGTTCGCTTATCTCTCCTTTTTTATTTTTTCCAACTGAGTTCTGAAAAAAGTCTTCGATCAAACCTGACCTCATGAGTTATAATTAATTATTTTAAAATATTCCAATTTTACGATATGTGTTTCAAAAATGAACGTAATATACAGTATTTAAAGTCTTTGGCCCAACTTGGTCTCTTTAGTTTCATTTCTAGAGTGTTTTGAAAAATAGTTTCAATCCACCTTGATCTCGATCTAAATTCGGGGACCACTTTTAACCTTATTGAAATATAAACTGAGGATACTGTATGTAACTTCAAAATATAATTGTAACACAAAAGATCGATTTAGGTTCGTATTTTTAGTTATATACATCTTGTAGGACCAACATCCGACACCAATAATTAATTATTCCATGTTTACTACTTTAAAACGAAAATGTTATATTTTTATTCATATGGTATATCTATAGAGTTATCAAGACTTTCTGGCTCTTCAATAACAAAACTATTCTCAGCTAAATGAATTTATATAGGTTTAGAGTTTGGTTGACTTTTGTATTTATTTATTATGGTCCAAGCTATTGTTGGATAAGCTAATTTGTTAGTTAAGAAAATAATGTGCCGTAGTATATATATGCAGCAGAAAAATTATTGGATTATCTCACATTAACAAAACGGTCAAACGCAACTTAATATAACGGTCAAATCAAGCATCAACATGTCATTTTATACATATTTATTTCTTTACTGTTTTATGTTGTATAATTTAAATAAGTATTTATTAACTCAGTTTATGTGGCATTTTAGAAGTATTCATTGTCATCCCTAACCTTTCCTTTTCATACCTCATTGTTTCTTTTCTCCTCGTATTCATCTTTAACTCTTCTTCTCCTTTTTTCTATAAACATTTCTACTAATTTCAGTACGGAATCCATGCAATCACGCGATAGCATTTTTCTCGTTATTCCTCAATTTTTTCTCTCTGAAAATACATTGTTGCTCACCTATAGAAATCAAGAAGGTGGAGATGATAAATACAATATATCTAGGATTATTTTATTGGCGGTTGAAACATAGATGAATCACGAGAAAAATGCTATCGCACGATTGTTATATGGCGTACATAAAGTCCTCCCTTTCCGTAACTATTAGGGCGTACTTTTAAGTAAAAAATGTAAAGAGTTGGTTTTTTAACATTTTAAACTGTGTCTTTTTATATTGGAACTCTAAAATTTTAAACCATGTTCAAAAATAGTTTTTAAACAAAGATGACTGTGTTAAAAAATCCCAATGCACTAGTTTTTACTGTTTTTGAACAATTTCCCACTATCTATGTTACGTTTAACAATATTTTTATAAAACAGTGTATGCTATTTTAAGGACCAATAATTGTTAGTTAAAAATCTTTACAAAAAAGAACTATTTAGATTTGTGTTGTACATATAGGCCTACGAGTATTTACAGTCAAAAATGGTGTAATTATAATTCTCCTATTGTAAGGACGGGTTATATCCCAATAGCATATGGTCACGGAATATTTTGGTGATTTATAATGGTGTAAATTCAACGGCACACAGAGTAAATCACAGCTGCCAACTGCGACCGTCTGCCTCTCATCGAGCCGTATCGACAGCTCACTGAGAGTTGGTCGACCTGTCGTTCATCACAATTACCTACCGGGACAACAATTATTGATAACAATGATAAGTTAACATTTATGTGGGACCAGTAATAAATATTTTTCAAAGACATATGTTAGATTTGCCTAAATTACTTGTGGAACTATATATTTTTAAATGTTGATAATAATTAGTATTTTTTTAGATTTTAATGACAGTTCGATTTAAATAGAAATGATTTATTTATTTACTGTCATATGAGTGAGAGTTGTAAACTCATTTACTTTGTAATCGCAGATGACATTTAATGTGTTGATATAAATTATAAATTATAGTTTTTACATTAATTTATATTTAAACAAACTGGTCAAGTTAACCTATTTGTTAACGAAAATAACGCAGAGAATGTGTATTTGGATTTAACGTGCCTTTTCCATAAATTGTCTTACACTATAGGCATGACCAATTTAATATTTTGAGGGAAACAATTCATTTAAAGAGTAAATTGGTAGCTATTTTTTGTACAATTGGTTGAGGAAAATCGTAAAACCTTGTATTTGATTATTTGATTAGTTTATTCAGTGGAGGGAAATACCAAATAATTATAATTGCATAGGCATTGTAGGATATAATGCCAAAAACAACACTTGCTGTTCAAGAAAAATATTCTTTATTCGTTCTGATTAGGCCCCAACTTGGGTTGGGGTGAGGTGTTATTGTAAGATATGAGTTTGGATGAGTGTGATGAGTGAAGTGGACTTGAGGGGATACGGACGTTCCTATAATCCCCATGTTAAATTACCAAATTGTAGGTACAATTTAAGAAATAAAAACCAGGAACACTATCAAGATGAAACTTTTAGGGATTGTTAATCATACTTCTGAAAGAACTGTAAATGAACAAAAATTTAAATTTAAAGTTTTAATTTTTGTAAAAAAATATTTAACTATATTTATATATTTTTTTGTATTTTCATTTTTATTTTTTATTAAGAAATAAAACCCATGACAGATATGAGATTTCTGGTTCATCATTTCATTACAGTAGGTGTCATAAACGGCCTGTAAAAATTTCAGAACAATCCATGGATTATTGGCTGAGGAAGGTGTACCTAAAGGGTAAAATCAAAACTGTTCAGGAACCTGAGATGAACTGAAAACTGCTTACATAGCAAAAGTGTAGCATTTTATTATAATAATTATTATTTTTGACATGAATATGCCTTAGATCTTTGGAGGAATGTTGGCAATTTGTTAGATGAAAATTTAAAATAGGTTTCCATAGAAACTACCAGAGCTATTGTATTGAATTTTTAGTGTAAGATTATAAACAGCTGATTAAAGAACTGAAAACATTCCTTTTAACATATCCATTATCTAACCCATTTATTTGCAGGAGCACATATCAAATAAGTGTTTGGTATCAAAATAATCAGGATTAAACAGAGAACATATTAGTGTATAAAAAAATACTTCATGCAAAATATTTTTTTACATCCATGTCCCCTTGATGTAATAGTGTACGTTTGCTTATAAATGCATCATACTCGTTCATTAATAGCAAAATGAACAAAGAAGACCGCTGGAACAGGATAAAATTAGTTTTTTAATTTTTTCCCAGGATCGAACCTGTAACCTTCAGTAATGAAGCGGGTACTGAACCATGCAGCCAGTTACAATTGAATAAAATATAAAGTAACAATTCACCTAAATAATAAAAAACAGATATTGCTAATTCAACACAATGATCTTCTAATACCAAACCCAAGTAAAAGGAAACATTATCAGAGTAAACGTAAATGTTGGCTCGCATTAGACTCTAAACATGACGTGTTTGTCACAACAGCATCGCCGGTGTATGTACAACACTTAACGCTTCAATTCCTCAGTGGAATATGGTACGGTACTTACGTAATAATAGTGTACCAGAGTATGATGGTATATTTTATTCTTGTTTTATTTTAAAAGTTATTGTTTTTATTATTTTGTGGATTTATTAAAAGAAACAAATCTTAAAATTATAGGTATTTTTTATCACAAACATTATTTTTAGTAAAAACTTTATCACGACCCGGTATCTAAGGGTGATGTGCTGACCCTATAATTCGGACGTAACCAGTGGATGGGTGATTGCTAAAAGATCGTGCTCAGTTACCTCTGACTATCCTATTATTATCTTACTCCGCTGTATCTAATTTACCACACCCATCTGAAGGCCATTTAAGAGAAAACATGGACTCTTTACGAAAAAGTTGAATTTTAGTGTCACTTAGGGATTGTTTTCATATCATAAATATCCAACATCATTTTCCCGGATAAAGAATACGTTAATGGTGAACGTATTTCAATTAAAATTATTTTAAGTGTTTATTATGAAATGGTCCTTTTGCCTTTAAGCTTAGCTTTGTTTTAATCGAACAGGTCTGAGTTTAATTTGATTTCTATTTTTATAAATTTCTCGTCTTTTATTACTTATCATATATTTACATTCCTAAAACAATGTAAATTTGCTTCTGCTACAAGGATATTATTTAATATCGACCCATATTACTAATGATAGATTATTTATACTTCGGTTGACAGTAAACATCTTTGGTAAAACGATGATAATTGTTTTAGAAAGCTGTATATTATCGAATATCAAGCTGTGAATGTCAAATAATTCTTTATTGAATTACTAGCAAATCTGTCATGTTCATTTACACATGGTCGTGTAAGTCACATCGGTCGGTATAAATCAGCGTGTCAACACCTGACGATCGGCCTGTCAGCATACTGCTGTTCACTCAGTCCATGATATATTGGTGTATTTAACGCCAAACACGATTTCACCAGTTTTGTCATTGTTTACTATATATAATCTACTTACACAAAAGATTAATTTTGAAATATAATGTCCAAAATATGCTAAATTTCTTAATAAACATATAAAAATAACTGTACCTATCTAACAACACGACTTTCCTGAGAACAACGTATAACAGAGAAAATTATTTATTCAATGATTGGTTGATTTCAATAATGATCAGTGTTCAATTATCGTTTCACAGTGAAACATTAAATAGATTTAATGAATGAATGAAAATGTCTTTGTTTGTGAGCGTTTTTCAACATTATAAAAGTTAGTTGTTTTACAAAAATAGTCTTCAAGTAACTGGATAAAAATTTTATTCAAATTATTATTATTTTTTTGTCAAATTTTATTTATAAGTTAAAACAAAAATTACATAAAAAGTTCTTTATTATTATAATTTTTTCATTGATTAGGCCATCACCACTGGCCAAGAAATTGATTGTAAATTTTAGGAGCTAAGTATCCGATCGCTTCCCATCAAATTTCAACACCACACTAGACTGTTGCCTAAAAGTACGAGATCGAGCCTCAAACCGACTTTTTGGCCCTTAAAAACTCAGGCTTGTCTGTGGTCAAAACTCTGTGGACTACCACAGTTGTGCAAAGAAAGTAAAAATAACAGAAATTGGTGATTATCCTAACTTCAGACGTGTTCTTGAGACGTGGTCGTATTTTCTAAGACAACAGACAAATTTGACACACAATAATCTTTTCTAGCCACATTCAAAGGAGATTTCACCACGGCCTTCTCAATTTTTGGAAGGGATGTGAGTGCTCCCTCGCCTCATTCATGGTGGCTCGCTTCATGTTGGTTGAGCCTGGGTGCGGAGGCGAGGGCGCGGCTCACTAAATAGACATAATTATATAGAGTTATATACATGTTATATACATAAGTTGTTCCAATAAACTAAAGTAATCCGAAGGTTTTGTATTCAAGGAGCCTTAAAATAGATATTACCACTCAGATAAAATTCGAAACCGTTGTCAAAATAATTCTCCATGTACTATGCAAAGCGTGGGCAATTGGGAAGATACTTGAATATGCAGAAGAATTATGACATAAAACTGGATTGTAAATGGAAAACAGGTAAAGTGGTTACTAACAACACACCCTGTACACAATAATGATCAATTGCGATCGAACGAGTACATTAAGTGTCTCAGTCATTCAATTGTTGCTGAACTAGGACGCGAGGAGGAAATTATATTCTATAATCAAACATTTCATCAACACTATTTATTTTTAAGCTATTAAAAGATAAGATAATATTTCCTGGTATTTAAAAAATTACAATATTTAATATCAGTAATTTTACTTAACGTGCTCTATTATGTTTTTACTTCCTCTCTGTAAACAATATATTTGTTTCGCAATTTTTTTAAATATTAGTTGTGAGTTGATATATCCGTTTTGAGGCTCGTAGAATAAAAAAAATTGGTTCGTAGTCTATAGTCTGGCTGTCTATCTGTGCACAGATCCCGAGACCACACTGATCTCCCAAATTTCATGAAGTTAGTTAGACGGGTGCTATTTGGCTAAATCTCCAAATAAATATTTTATTTTTTTAGAATATTTGATTTTTTTAAAATCTAAAATTACAGATTTCTTAAAATATTTCTCTGACAATTTTTATTGAGATGCCAGGGTTTGGAGGAGTTTGTATAACTAATGGTGCAAAAGTTATGGGCTTTGAAATTTAAAACGATTTTTTCCATTTACTGTCAAAACGGAACATTTGTAAAATTGTTTGACCATCTTCGATTCCATTAAGTATTTTAACTTGTTTTATTTTTTTTAATTAACAAAATTTGATGATTGTCTTTGAAACCAAACATTATAAAAAAATAAATAGGCATTCATTTATTAGTATGATAGTTTTTATACAAAGGTTGTAGTTTTTATTTTCTCCCTCATACATAGTATACCTATGGAGAAAGTATTGTTTTCAAAAATTTGAATTTGATTTGAAATTAAATGCTAAAGTTAACTAGCGTCAACATTTCAAATACTGTAGTTTTAAGGACGCAAAAGGTCAGTTTTACTTTGGTTTACAGTAAAATGCCAATAATTTGAGCTGCATAGCCATCAAATACGATCAATGAATCAAAAAGTAAAATTTTTATGATTTCAATAATGATTAAAAACTAAATGGGTAACTTTTAAATTGATAATCAGAAAAGCTATGTAATGGTAAAAACAGACTCGGTTTAACGGTTATTTAGTATAATTTACATGTTTAGTGATATAAATACAAAGTATTTACTCAATATCCTAATTTGTCAGTCTTTTTCCAAACAGTGATAAATTCAAAAGGAGGGAACATTTGTAATTTGTCCCCAAAGCCAAATCCTGATTTACTGTCCATATTCGTTTTGGGATCCTAGGATATTGCCACTGAGATCACACACTCCCGGTATTGTGTTATCTCTTATCTCGTTATTCTTTTTACGGATGTGTTTGTTATTCATCTTTAAAATACCAGAGAGCAATAACAACTTGTTTTTCATCTTCAAAATATAAAAAAACAATAATCTTCACATAAATAAATTTACATTTTAAATTTAATTCTAAAATGTTTTCTAAAAGTCAGCATTTTATGAAGTTTCGACTTAGTTTAAAACATAATGCGAAGATAAAATTTTATTATTGTTAAATTTACTACAAATAATCATCAAAGCGTAATTCTTTACCACATTATTATAGAAAATAATATATCCAAATAATATACCTACTAAAAACTACTTCTCTACTACCGGAAATTGTAAACAATGTTAAGGAAAACCAGTTTCTGATATGTTCCCGCATATCTAGCTTATAGTGCTAAACCCATGATTTATTGTACAAAAGTCCTGGGACAAAGTCTGGCAAACTATCAATGAAACGGTTAAATCTCTGAACTAAACCCACTATATCTTATAAACTACCTGTTTCCATGAATTTATTTCACGTATGAGAAATCACTTATTAGAACTATATGCACGGTTATGTAAAGTAAATATTTAATGCAAATCCCACCCATAAAGTACAATATGGTTTAGGCCGAAACAAAATATACGTGACACGTCAAATTACGTTATCAGTAGTTGTGTTTGTTTTGTAAACTTGACATGTCAAGAGCATAAATCAGAGGTGTCATAGTCCGCAGTCCATCCACCAAGTCCTGCCGATATCTCCAAATATCACTGGACTTGAATTATTATACAGCCTTCACTTTAGGATTAAACATATTAGACAGATGAAGGTTCAAAAATATATGATTACTTTTGTATATTCACAAACAGATTAATTCAAGAAACCTTTATTACTCAAATCCCAGTGTTTACAAAACAAAACACAACAAATAAAACTATCAGCTGATCTTAACACACAATAAACAATAAACAGATACACATCAATTACCATTCACCTTGCTACTTGCTATTGTTATTAATTCATCTTATTTTTCTGCTAAGTTAGTCTACGATGTATTCGTCTTTTATAGTTAAAAATTGGTATTCTTTTATTTGGTCTTAATCAAGTTCATTAAAAAATTATTGCTGCATCTTTGCGTAGTATATTTATTTTATTATTTATTTATTATTTATTTATTATTTATTTATTATTTATTTATTATTTATTTATTATTTATTTATTATTTATTTATTATTTATTTATTATTTATTTATTATTTATTTATTATTTATTTAAATCTATTTCTTTTCTTAAATAATGTTTGTCGAAATTCACGGAAATAAATTCCATAAATATTTAACGATTCAAAATCTGTACTTGTCTTGTCTGTCTGCATTTGTGGTTTTTATTTACTTTTTAGTAAATTAGAGCTAATTTGATTACAAATAGATAATGTAAACCGGGTGTCTAGCCTAAAGTGTTCCAATTGCTAACTTTTTTATTTTACATAGTATATGGAGAAAGTATTGTTTTCGTCAAAATTTTCGAATTTGAGTTGATGGATATATCCGTTTTGTCCCCTGAATCCAAAAAGTTTTTGACGTGATGTCTGTCCGTCCGTGTGTGTGTGTGTGTGTGTGTGTGTGTCTGGATGTGTACAGTGCCACAGCCTACCCCGTTGGTCCGATTTAGATGAAATTTGGCATGTATATATATAGTCACCGTATCTCCAGGCGTTTTTTTCATTTTTGAATTTTTATTTTTAAGGGTAGTTCACCCCTAAAAACCCTTAAAAAACGTGAAAAATCCAATTTTCTCAAAAACGGCTCTAACGATTTTGATTAAAATTTGATAGTTTATAGTGCACAGAGTACTAAATAATTTGACACCCCGCATATCTGTAAAAATGACGATTCAAAAGTTATGGGCTTTTAAATGTCAAAAAAATCAATTTTTTAAATTTTCAGCGAAAACAATAAAAGTAAAGTATAACTTGACTGGTTCCATTGAAACCAGCTTAAAAAACTAAACAAATTAGTATTTTGAATTATTTGTCTACGACAAACGGTTCCAGAGAAAAGTTAAATTTACTGTCTACGATAAACGCAGTACGTTGTCTGAAAGCGCCCCATTTTTATTCTTATGGAGAATAAAAAAAAATCAATTTCTTCCTTACTTTCCAACCGTTTTCCATTAAACTTGGTATGAAGCGTAAGGTCAAATCACTGAACAAAACCAGCTCAAAAAAGCTTGGTGTTACGGAGGGGGGGTTGTCCCCCCCATACAATTTGAACAATTAATTTAACTTTGTCTCTCGTGTTTTATTTTTAGAAATTGGATGATTATTTTTGAAACAATAAATTATTAAATTTAGATTAACTTTGTAGAACATGATAGTTTTATTACAGATTGTCTTTTTTAAATTTACTTAAGGGAGAAAGTATGTGTCAGTCCACTGGTACCGTTTATTTTATTTTATATGTGACTGTTAACCTCTTATGAAGGAATCCATTTTATTTTGTCATGCTGTTTTTGGGAAAGTATTTAAATTTTTCATTTTCTTGCCATTTTTCCAATATGATGAAAAACTTTCTTTTCTTAAGAAACGCCCTATATTCTATTATATTTTTATATAGGTAAGGTGATACAAATCCTTTTATCCTTGGCATTTTTCTCTTAAACCTGGCCAGATGGGGCTTGAGAGCAATTTTAAAATATAATTTCAATTTATCTACAAGAATTATATGATCAAAAGTAACTTTATTATTTTATGTCTGACAATAAACTTCTTACGGGGAACACCATTCATTTTTTGTATATTTCTTTTAGACATCTAGTTCAGATTTATAAATTTCCCGCAATATTTCCAATATGACGGACAACTTTGTTTTTTCTTACGGAAGATACACTATTTTATTATGATTTTAGATAGAAAATTCGTTAAAGTAGGATTTTATGATTGGTATTTTTCCCTGATCCTTACCAATCTGTCTCTAGAACATTTTAGGCTTCAATTGCACTGTAACAAAAGTCCCATGTGTAGTTACCATTGATACACAAGAGTGACTTTCGGCCTCATGACTCATGATAAGTTAGATGAAGTTACATTTTTAAAATGTTCTAAAAAGCTTGATTTGTTAGGTTTAAGAAAAAATGCCGATAATAAAACCTTTTTTAATTGTGTTCTCTATGTAAAATCATAATAGTAATATGAGTGTGATTTGATAAATTTTTGAAAAAATTTTATTATTTTGAATTGGTCTGCGTCAATTGATTACTGAGATATACATGTTGTCCCTGAACTCTTTATCAACCTTTCGAGATAATATTCCTGCACCGACAAGCCGATATGTCAGATTGAAAATTTAGAATTCAAAATTTATGTGTATAGCCGTCATTTGTTTTTTCAAGTTTTATTCAAAAACGGCTTTTTATAATGAAATGAAATTTGGTATTTATATCCCAAAAACTTACGTATAAATGTTTAAGAGTCATTTTCTACATAGTAGCTGTTTAAAATTTTCGAGCTTAAAAATCTCGAAAACCGCTTATAATAAAAAACAACAGTGATAAGCTTTTATTAGGAAATTCATTTTTAAAACTGACAATAATTTCCAATTCAATTTTCAATTTGTTTGAGTTCGTATACTTAGATACAATTTTCGTTTGTCAATTCAAGGAGCAAAACTGTGACCTCTCGCACCTAAGTAAAAGATACTAACAGCCGGGATTGACAGACTTATTGTTGAAAGTCAGGTTTGATAGAATGATAATACGCCACCACATATGTGGTGTAGTGTTGGCTGATTTACAGCTCAAATACATTTTGTCAGAGAGCAGCCAATACTGGTCGGTAAATCACAGCGATTACAACTCCATTCCGCAGCATGTGATTGCATGTAAGTGAATGTGAATATCCGTTTTTGAATCTCCGATGTAGGAGATGTATTTGTAAGATATAATCCACAGCTAATACAACTATCAGTTGTCCATGTGATGTAGACTAATATCAGTACGTCACCTCGGTAAAAACTCTTCACAACGTGGCAGAGGACGTATTCGTCCAATATTCATAGTTCATCAGGATTGTAGATGTTGACCATAGTGATATAATATCTAATTGGTTTTTCCAGTTGAACTACCAATACGGTAACCATATTCATGGCCACATATACCAAAACCCCCGTCGTCGCAGCAGACCTACGTACTCATCAAATTTCCAAAAAAATCACATGACCATCATAATATATGTCAAGTCATGAGTTTGACTATTCTCCATAAGAATAGTCAAAAGAAAACATGGAAAATAACATCGTTTGAGCGTATTCTAACGGCAAAAGACAATCTTTAAAAGCTTTAAAATTACAAATGAAAAATACGACAATCCATTTTTGATTTTTTCAAAACCCTATTTAAAAAGTATGTTTACTTCCTTGTAATTGTTTTCTATTTACATGTAGTGTAATAAAAATGTTTAATGGTTTTTGGAAAAATAAAAAAAACCTATAGAAGCCCATGACCTAACCATCTTAACCCAGAAACAATGTTTCAAAATATAAATATAGTTCCAAAATATTACACATTCGGCTTGTATCTTTAAATTAATTAAGCCATTTAAACCCCTAATCCATGATATGGTAAATAATAAAAATGTAACCTTTAGTTATTATTACGCTTTTAGGATATTTACCTGAGAGAACTAATTATAAAAATAAATTATGTTATTGATTATAATCTTAAATATTTTACTGATGCTCCGTTTTCAGATAATTATTTATTTAGTATAATATTTCAAAAAATACAAAATCTATTAATAAATAATCTATAGAGGCTTACGTTTGGCAGTTTCCTGACTATGCACTGTAGTCAGCTACTTTGTTGACAAAAGGATAAGTACCTGGTGACCGAGCTTTGCTCGTTTAGAATAATACATGTATTATAAAAATTATTTAGAAAAAGCTAAAACACTACTCAATGAAAACATTTATGTGGTTTAAATAAAACCGATTTAATACACCATAATTAATATAGCTCTTAACAAAAGTATTTCCCTTGATGGGGTTTGAACACGCGACCTTCGTGTTACGAGGCCAACACGCTACTGTTGGACCACGGCGTCTGCCAAATGGGCAACGCCGGTTAAGGTGTTTTAGCCAACCTCAATTGTTTTAGCCCATCATTTACTGTTTAACTATCCATACAGTTATTATTAGCCTGTGACCAACTGATTTTAGTATAAACGGAATGAGGATTGAAAAGCAAAAGAGAAATTTAATTTACACATATTAGTTGGTTTGTTACAGTGGCTTCAAGCAATACAACGAATACGTTTTCTATCAAAACACGGAAGATTTTGGAAATACTCTTTCCTGCTTTTATTTCGCACAGTTATGTTACCCTTAAGTTTTTACAAATTGTTTAGTAACCTGATAATTTTACATTTATTGCATACATAAAATAAATATTTATGAAAAACCTCTATTCACATATTGTTCTTTGCCGTCTTTAATCAAGAACTGTCAAACGGTTATAAACAGCTGTTTTGGTTTGTATTGTTTACATTTTATTCTCCATAAGCGTAATGTTAAGTTTTTTAGATTTTAAACTTAATATTACAAGAAAACACGAATTTTCCTGGACATTAGACCTATCTAGAACTTATTTTCTACTCGGAAATTAGTTATTTCCAAAATTTACAGAAATTCCTTAGTGCCGTTTTTGAGATCCGTATATATATATGTATATATACACGTGAAACACAAAAATATTATCTAGTTGACACTTGTGTTGTAATATTATAAAATTAGCTTTTAAGACCACACTTAGATGATCCAGATTCAATTTAACTAATTTTAAACCAATTGTAACGAAATTTTTAACTTCTTTCACAGTATAACATTCTTTACCTGTAACAAAGTATTACATTTTTCCAGAAAATTTAAGGGTATCATTTTAACTTTTGAAATGAAAAGGTATTTTTAAACGTCCATGAGCTGTATAATATCAATATAGCTATTTAACATAAATTATAATAACTATAATAAAAATAAATATTTTGTAGTAGTTTGTAGTTAGTAGTATGTTTGTAGTTTTCAATTTTTTATAAACTAAAAATGGAATATTTTCAACAAGTGACCATATTAGCAGATTTAACATGATTTATATTATTTAAATTATATAAATATATTTAAATTTTAAATTATAGTCATAATTTAGATAGCATCAGCAAACAACTGATAATTTAAAAACCTTTCAAAGATTTGTCGCTTGTTTGAAAAATACTGCAAACAAAATTGTCCGAATCGCAGCATGAATAGCGCATTGATAGTATTGAAACACGTTTTACAGCTTAAAGCTCGTCGTATTTCATTCCAACTAGTGAAATATGATTTTATCAATAATTCCTAAACTAAAAGGCGTATATTCTTTTATCACACTATTACATCATCGACCGATATTAATAAAATTACGGTTTTGTCTGTACATTGCTTGGAATTAAATATATTTTTTGTTATTTCTACGTTTTATAGCCCCGAACAACTGAAATGGGCATTATCTCAATTATTTTCTGACTCTATGCCTGTCTGTAATGCTAAACAAAGTATTTGTATTTGTCTCAAAATATAATACTAAACTCTCAAAACCCCAGATTCGAGCTATATTAGACATAATGGGTGTCTGTTAAGTCCGTTACCAAACTACATGATGTGGTTCGTTGGCTCAAAATAAACAAAACAAAGTCTAATGGGGGCCATACTTAGCCAGATATTTGTCATTTTTACTTTCTCCCCTTATACATAGTATATGGAGAAAGTATTGTTTTCGTCAAAATTTTCGAATTTGAGTTGAGGGTGGATATATCCGTTTTAGGGTCCCCTGAATCCAAAAAAGTGGGTTTTGGCGTGATGTCTGTCCGTCCGTGTGTGTGTGTGTGTGTGTGTGTGTGTGTGTGTGTGTGTCTGGATGTGTACAGTGCCACAGCCTACCCCGTTTGTCCGATTTGGATGAAATTTGGCATGTATATATATAGTCACCGTATCTCCAGGCGTTTTTTTTCATTTTTTTGAATTTTTGATTTTTAAGGGTAGTTCACCTTCAAAAACCCTTAAAAAACGTGAAAAATCCAATTTTCTCAAAAACGGCTCTAACGATTTTGATTAAAATTTGATAGTTTATAGTGCACAGAACACTAAATAATTTGACACCACCCGCATGTCTGTAAAAATGACGGTTCAAAAGTTATGGGCTTTTAAATGTCAAAAAAATCATTTTTTTAAATTTTCAGCGAAAACAATAAAAGTAAAGTATAACTTGACTGGTACCATTGAAACCAGCTTAAAAAACTAAACAAATTAGTATTTTGAATTATTTGTCTACGACTAACGGTTCCAGAGAAAAGTTAAATTTAGTGTCCAAGATAAATGCAGTACGTTGTCTGAAAGCGCCCAATGTTATTCTTATGGAAAATATAAAAAAATCAATTTCTTCCTTATTTTCCACCCGTTTTCCATGAAACTTGGTATGAAGTGTAAGGTCAAATCACCGAACAAAACCAGCTCAAAAAATCTTGGTATTACCGGGGGGGGGGGGTTCCCCCCATATAATTTGAACAATAAATTATTAAATGATATTTAGAATTACTTTGTAGAACATGATAGTTTTATTACAGATTGTCTTTTTTAAATTTAATATATACTATAAAGGGAGAAAGTATGTGTCAGTCCACTGGTACCGTTTATTTATTTTTATGAAATATTTTGTATGTCAAACTTTTGATATATTTTTTAGAAACGGTATGTGTCTTTAAATAGTAAAGACCCTATTTGTACATACAAATATTGATGAAATTAGGGTTTAATTATAAAATGGCTGCAAAACTATAATAGCTTTAAAATGGTTGATTGTTTTAACGGTTATTAAGAATACACTTTAAGTCAATTTTAATTCCAGGTCCAATAAAATCAAAACTTTGAAAATCGGCCAATAAAAAACTAGTATTAAGTGTTTTTTCCAGTATTATGTGTAGGAGTACAACGTTACTGACTGCAACAATGGCCTCTCGGTAGGTGCCAAGTAATTAAACTGATACTTTTCCTAATATTTATTTGCTTTAGAATTTAGGTTTATATTTTATTATGACAGTAAGTATCTTCTTTACTAACACAAAACCGTACAACCTGTACAAAGGACGGAATTTTAAGTAATACTACTAGTATTACTTAAAATACTTGTATGAAAACCAAACTGAAGTGTACGTGAAGAAATGCTCCCAATACTACATAAACCATGAGACATTTGAATGAACATCGAGATGCCATTATCATGAGTCTACGCACAAATGTACAAGTATATAGCATTTACTGCTTACCCTTCACCGTTGGGATGGTTACGTTATGGTAAGAAACAGAACAAACTCTTAAACTGCAACTTTTTTTACTTCAGTTGTCATTGGTCGGGTTTTGAACACTTTCTATTTTATTGTACCTCGAAGAAAAAGGTCCAGTGGTGTGAGATTCTATGACATCGGAGGCCATGGAACCGGGCCTCCTCTACCTATCCAACATTCTTCAAATGGGTCATTAACGGTTTCTCTAACCACTCCAGAGAGGTGAGGTAGAGCACCATCCTGTTGGAACCACATTTCTAGTCTGGCATAAAGAGGAAAACGTTCTAAAAGAACAGGAAGTTGTTGTTCTATAAAGTTGGCGTAGTCGAGTCCGTTAAGTGGGCAGTCGAAAAAGTAAGGCCCAACGATGTTGCCTGAAAAAATACGACGCCACACATTTATTGACAATTTTCTTTGAGATCAATCATCAGCATCTAGTGAGGGCTGGCAGTGGATCACTAATGCATATTTATTATACGAGTTCTAATGGCCGGTTCTGAGGAACTTCGCGTCGTCATGAAATAAAACGGTTGACAAAAACGAGGTTATTACTGGATTGTTTCTCTCATCCACGTGCAAAAGTATAATCTTTATGGGTATTCGGTTTCTAGTAGCCCTTGGTTGAGAATAGCGTGATATAGGTGCAATTTATGTCTCCGTTATATTACTGAAACTGAACTTTTTTAGTACCTCTCAATTTCTGTGGTAGAGAGATGCTGATCAACCAAGACTGAAGCCAAAATATCTGCTTCTGTATCAACATTGATGACAGAACATGTTTCATTTCGTTTTTTGGGACCTAAGCTATGTAAAACGTGTTAAATGTGATTTCTTCAAGGCATAGAAAGCTCATACCTGATGGATGCTACCTGTCAGGAAAAAGAGCGGCGTGCAGTTCAGCAGCAGAATTTTTTGTTTATGTAGCATTTCCCTAAGGTTAATAACATATCCACTTGTTCGTTAAAGGCATCATAACAAGAAATAAAACACTTATAAATAATGCAGCCCAAGGTCACGTTAAATTGTACTCTGAAGATAGTGTAATACCGTCACGACAATAAAAAATTGCAACCGGAAACGTTATATTTTTAATTTAGTTGGCCACGTGTAATTTATATTGTTGCACAGCTGTCACTTTCGGCCACATGGTTCTTGAAGGTACAGTGAAATCAAAGCTTGAATATTTTAGCGCCCAATTGGTTACGTTTTAAAATCACGTTTTCTATTTTAAATCATAGGCCTAATAAAAATCTGGGGCTAATAAAATATCAACCACTGGGGTGGATATGGGATAGTTGTGGTCTAGACATTTACTACCAGAGTCTGAGAATCTATGTCACCAGGTTTCATTGTTTTCACAAAATTTCTCAGAGCATGCTGACATGTAAAAACGACACTGCAATGTTTTATGAAACCTTTTATGAACTGAGTATGTAAGGATTGGAATATGGGGTATTTATGGAGTATTTATTTATTTATTTCTTATATTTCTATAGGAAAAACAAAGCTGCCCACCATATTGGAAAAATGCAACGAAATTTAAAAAATCTAAATGAAAAATGCACGGTGGCCCTCTTAAGACGTTTACCGTCAGACATAAAATAAAACAGTTACTTTCAACTTTGGGTTTCGGAATTGATTCAGTAATTGTGTGTTTAAATGTGTGTATTGAATTTCATACATGGGAGGGTTTTACGTGAGTTATCGTGTTTATGGTCAAATATATATTGTGGTTCATATATGGTACACACAAATATAAAGTATTAAAAGAACTGCACGTTTGACATATGGGGATCTAAATCGAAAAAAACTTGGTCTCGGATAAGGCTTGCCAAAATGTCATGGTTTCAGCTTAAATTGCATATATTACATTCACTAAATCATATACGACTCATTTATATTAAAGGAATCTTTCGTTTTAAGTTTAATCAGTCTCTAATAAGGCATCAGGGTATAACATGAAATTCCCTAATTGAATTATTATATTATTATCGGTCTCGAATAGTTTTATGGTTTAATTTAAATTGTCAGCTGGAAGATGAAGCAGCTGGAAGATCTTGGCGAGATATGTACAGTGAGGAAGCAAATTCGTTCATAAATCCAGCCTAGATCTGGCCCGATATCCTCAGCTCCCGCAATATCCATTTCTATTGGTCCTCCTCTAAAGGTTTTCTTTATCTTGATCTTAAAAATTCAAAAAATTCTGATTTCTTAGTACCTTTTTTTAACTCTACAACGTCAGTATTGTGATCACTACATTGTGGATTAATTATTTTAATTTTTTTTAACCTGTAGGCCTAAATTCAACTTTATGACTAAAATATCCTTTCTAGATTAATTTCTACAATTTACGGTTGTATCACACTGGAGGTGATTTAACTTTAAATTATAGTAAACATATAAAAGAAGGCATTATTTTAAAATAAACTATCACAATCCTAATTTAAATTTCATTTTGCTGTGCCTTCTTTCTTTTAAAAAGGCAAATATTGGTTATCCTTTTATTGTACATTAAGGAAGTCCTTCTCAATATTATTAAGCTCATATTCATGTACAAGTATCACAACCTATGTTCTTGAATGTGAATAAAAAAATAAATGCACAAAAATATATAACCACGAGATAAAAAATCAAACAAATTAGGTGACGCAAACAGTTTTAAGAATTTAGATCACAAAAAAGCTGTCACGCATTATTTTAGATAAAAACCATATCTTAAGAATTCATTATCAAAATGTGATGGCAACTTATTCACTTTGAGTGAAAGATATAAATAAAACTATTAAAAGTGTCTTAAAGTGGAATAAGATTATAAAACCTTGTATACACATAAAAGCCATTTTAAGTATAAACGTTTTAAATGCAATAATTTTCGTGTTATTTCACATAAATCATTATTTTCGTATTTTATAGTGAAATGTAAAAGTAGTTTTGTTCTAATTTGGGGCTATAGTTACTGAATGATGTCGGTTCTAATGTACACATGTTTAAACTTAAATATGGTGTTGGCTGCAAAGGGTAATGATCTTCAATTTCAGGAAACGTGATTTACATGATTGCCCGTCGTTTAAGTCCTTAGTCACGAATGACCTTTTTGCCCAATATGAATTACCCAAAATTATATGCAGAGTAGTTTTGTAGGCTGCTAGGAGCACTCAAATGTAAAGTTTAAGTAAGGAATTTTGGTCCTCACGGGTTCAAATCGAGTCAAATGCATTTTGAAATGTAATAATGATTCAATCTACTGAACTTAGCCGAAGTAATGTGTTAAGCCAGTAAAGTTTTTCCAGACAATGGACTTTTTAGTCCTGGAATGAGAAGGAAAACTTAAAACATATATACGCTTCTCATCGACCACTGGAGTGGACATGGGACAGTTGTGGTCCAGACATTTACTACCAGAGTCTGAGAATCTATGTCACAAGGTCTCATTATTTTCTCAAATTTTCTAAGAGCATGTTGGATCACATGTAAAAACGTCTCTGCAATGTTTTATGAAACCTTTTTTAAACTGAGTATGTTTCTTCATTTAGGGATGCAGACGGGATAATGTAAGGGTATAGGTTTTCTTAAAGGTCATATTCTTCAGCAAACAAGTCAGAAAGTACTGAAGTTAGAGGAAGTTAGTGAGAGTACTGTATTAACAATTTTAAAATTCTCTTTTCCTGGAGTGTCTAACAAATTCAGAGAAGAAAATACATCACTTTCTAAGGTCACTTTCTTATGGAAGAGGAGTGCAACTAAAACGCTGTACACACAATTTGATTTAATGTTTCTCAGTCATTGATCATCATTTTTCCGTGGCTGTAAAATATGATTGTATTTGGCTGATGCATCATCCTAATGTATTATAAATACTCCATATGCCAATCCTTACTTAAGTTTCTATCGTAGTTTACAGTAAGACAAATGAAATATTACTAACCTAAATTGACATTACCCAGTAACGATAGCAAGGGCTGGGTTCCCAATCTAAACATTAAAAACATACCACTTTTATAATGCACCTTATAAAATACAACTCATATATAGCAAAATATTCTCGCAAGTTATTCTTGAAATTGATAAAATAGTTAGTACAATTTTTTAGCTTAAAACCCAACGAAATGTTCAAATACGAATCGTACACGTTAGTGAGAAAAAAGAATTTTCAGGAAAGGTTAAACTCCTTAACAATTTATTCGATCAACTCTAAGATCAAACCTGTAAAAACTCTCTCAAGAAAGTAAAAAATACTAACACCTGGTCTTGACGGATTTTTTCCTGAAAGTCAGGTTTGATAGACTCCTCCACATATGTGGTGTGGTGTTGGCTGATTTACAGCTCAAATACATTTTGTCAGAGAGCAGCCAATAATACTGGTCGGTAAATCACAGCGATTACAACTCCATTTCGCAGCATGTTATTGCATGTAAGTGAATGTGAATATCCGTTATTGAATCTCCGATGTAGGAGATGTATTATGTGATATAATCCACAGCTAATACATACAACAAAAACGGTGATAAGCTTGAGATCTTAAGCTTCAAATGCTTAAAAATCTTAGTTTAGGTGTTTATTATCGAAGAAAACCTGCATACTCTTTACCCATATTAAACATATAGGGAATAGGTAAACGCTTTTATTTATGGACAGACATTAATGAAAATCGGTATAAATGGTTAAAATTAAAAGGTTTAAGCTATAAATACCTACTTTCAGAGTTCCTCACAGCAGCAAACCTGCACACTCCTTCACATGTTAATCTTATTGAGTATAGGCCAATAATTCTCATATTCATTGACAGATATTGATAAAACTTGTCATATATTATTATTAGTACTATATTATTGCTTTGGAAACTTGCTGAGTACGCAGGTCTGCTGCGACGGGGTATTTATTCATATTTCATATACTCAGTGGCAGTTATTTTATGCCTTTGCATCACGTAAATATTTTATTATTGTTACTGTACAATTTTCACTAATAACGAATTATAATTTTCTTAAAAGCTACTACGTATATTCACTATGTTTACAAACATAGTTCAAGACGAATATTTTTCTAAATTACTTTCCTTCTATCCCAAAAAATTACATTATTTTTTGTTGTAACCAAGTATGTGAAGTTGTGCTGTGACTAAGTCATAAATTCCGAAGCATATTTTTTAGTAAGGTCTGTAACAATTATCAATTGACGTGCGTAATAGTTTTTAATCAATTGTTTGGAAATATAAGTTTTCTCTTTTCTCATTCATTATAATAATTAGATGATTATTTTTGAAACAATAAATTATTAAATGATATTTAGATTAACTTTGTAGAACATGATAGTTTTATTACAGATTGTCTTTTTTAAATTTACTTAAGGGAGAAAGTATGTGTCAGTCCACTGGTACCGTTTATTACACATAAACTGCTGGATCGAAATTAGTGAATTATTAGTTCGAAATAGTGGAATGGTAGATTTTTAGCCTACCTCTATTACGTTAATGCTTATCCTCTCCCAATATTTGACATATGTTACTTTTTCATGTTTAGATATATACTTAGACACGTGTTTTGTCATTTTGTAAACAATAAAGAATTAATTATCAATAAATTAAATGTATCTGTAGAGCCTACACCTCTCAGCCTTTTTTACCCGTGCGAAAAACGGGTACTTTGGCTAGTTCTAGATAATTTATAAACAAACTTATACCCCATGAGTTTAAAATTAGAAATTGAAAACGCAGTTAAATGAAAACGAAAACTTACAGAGTATTAAAAAAATGTTCACTGAAATCTCCTCGGACCTATTTAGAGCCACTTTCTCAAATTCCATGGTGATCGGATGAGTATTTCGGCAACGCATAGAGGAAATACATAACACATAACATACACACATTTTTATATATAGAGATTAATAAAACTTTATGAAAAACATGATACTACTACTATGACACTTAATTGATGAAACACTTTTCAAAAAGAAGTTTAAATGAATTATAGGTTTGTATCTTGATTGTAATGACAAAATCGATGTCCATAGAAAGCTTGAACTGTCCTCTTACAAATCGATGGGGCTTACAACGTTTACGAGTATTGTTAAACGTTCCGCGATATCCTTCGATTAGGAAGGCGCCATCTAGTCTTACTTCTAAATTCTTCTTCTTTAAATTTATATGGCATGCTGACGTCTTCCGGTCAATTAAAACATACTACGTAGTAGTCAAAATAGTCATAAACTTACAGGATAGGTTCTTGGATTAAAACAAATAAAATACCCCCGTCGCAGCAGACCTGCGTACTCAGCAAATTTTCAAGTGAAAAATATAATAATAATGTATGACAAGTTTCATAAATATCTGTCAATAAATATGAGAATTATTTGACTATTTATATAACATTGTCATGGGAAAGAGTGTACAGGTTTGCTTCTGTATGAAAAATTAAAACTAGGCATTTCTAGCGTAAACAATTTTTATTTTGAAAATTTATACCAAGCTTCATAAATAAAGCATTTTGTATATTCCCAATATGATTAACATGGGAAAAGAGTATGCAGGTTACCTGCCATGATAAACACATAAACAATGATTTTTACTTTCTCCCCTTGTATATGGAGAAAGTATTGTTTTCGTCAAAATTTTCGAATTTGAGTTGAGGGTGGATATATCCGTTTTGAGGTCCCCCAGAATCCATAAAAGTGGGTTTCGGTGTGATGTCTGTCCGTCCGTGTGTCTGTCTGTGTGTGTGTGTCCGGGTGTGTACAGAGCCACAGCTTACCTCGTTGGTCCGATTTACATGAAATTTGGCATGTATTTATATATTCATTGAATCTCCAGGCGTTTTTTCATTTTTTTTATTTTAAAGGGTAGTTCACCATAAAACCCCTTAAAAAACGAAACGTGAAAAATCAAAATTTATAAAACATGGTTCTATCGATGTTGATTAAAATTCTATAGTTTATAGTTCACAGAGTACTGAATAATTTTACTCTTCCCGCACGTCTGTAAAAATGACGGTTCAAAAGTTATATGCTTTAAAATGTCAAAAAAATCATTTTTTTATTTTCAGCAAAAACAATAAAAGTAAAGTATATCTTGACTGGCACCATTGAAACCAGCTTAAAAAACTAAAGTAAAAAGTATTTTAAATTATGTGCCTACGACTAACGGTTCCAGAGAAAAGTTATATTTATTGTCCATGATAAACGCAGTGCGTTGTCTGAAAGCGCCCAATGTTATTCTTATGGAGAATATTTAAAAAAATCTTCCTTTTTTCCTTCTTCCTTATTTTCCAACCGTTTTCCATGAAACTTGGTATGAAGCGTAAGGTGAAATCACCAAACAAAACTAACTCAAAAAATCTTGGTATTACCGATGGGGGGGTTCCCCCCTACAATTCTTTAGATAATCTTTGAAGAACATAATTATCGTTTTTAAATTTACTTAAGGGAGAAAGTATGTGTCAGTCCACTGATACCGTTTATTTAAACATAAATGGATAGATCTCAACCACATGAAGGTAAATATCAAGATAATCCAAAAATATTGGTAGTTTGGGGGGTTTTGTACCCCAAAAATGGGGATTTTAATGGCAGCTAACATGTATACTTTTTCCCGAGTTAACCATATAGATAATAGGCAAACTCCTTCATTTATGAACAGATAATTATGGGACTTAGTATAAATAAACAAAATAAAAAAATGTTTTTGGGAAAATGCATAATTTCAGCGTTCCTTTACAGCAGCAAACCTGCATACTCTAATATGTTATATCATGGAGAATAGGCAAACCTTCTCTTATATACCGACAGATATTGATCAAATATGTCCTAAATGTGGAAATATGTTTCTGCACTTGCACAACGGAACATTGAAGTAATAAATAATAAGAAACAAAATAATACCTTAAACAAATTCTTGTAAAATTTTTATAGTAAAACCAGTCTTAATGTCTTAAAAGCAACATGATAATAATTATCATGTTGCTTTTCACGACCGTTATTTTTATTTTTTTTTCGTTGGAAAATTTAGATTTTTTTATAATTTACTTAATGAATTGTACATCATGAAAAAAAGTATTACGGTACATTTGTTCAGAAAACACGTTTTTAAAATAACAAAATGGCTACACTATAAGTTACTTTAGACTTCCGGACGATTTACATGTGATATTTATATTTTATACTGAACCAGATACAACACTTCAAAAGGTCGATAAAGAGTTCTGAAACACTATATATATTTATTGCGTAATATACCTAAAAAGTGCGTAAATAAGAACGAAAGAAGTTCAACGTTCCTATATAGCTTAGCTGTGGTCGCTATATATTCCCTTAGAATCCGTCACAGAGTCAATCTACAAGTCAGATCCTGGGACATTAACGTGACGCATGTGCTTCCTTCGCTTTAGTTTACCTTCGTATGACGAGTTTCCTCAGAGAGTGAACTAGCTACAAAAATGTTGGTATGATATTAATATTTGCTTTAGTACGGATTTTAAAATAAATAAAATAAAGTTTTCAAAACAAATTTACTATATATTTTTACGCTATGAGTATATTATTATTGATTTGGAAATTCGCTGAGTACGCAGGTCAACTGCAACAGGGATGTTTTAATTTGTCTTTCCGATTGGCAACTAAGCTTCTTTCCGTTCTCAGCATGGAACTGAATATATATTTCTGTAGAGACATCTTAAAAAGACCTTTCTCCATTGATGTGTGGAATAAACCAGTTGAGAGCCAATAAATGCACCAGAATGCTTGGGAAACCTTTTATGTCTGTATGAACTTCCGGTTTATTAGCATTCCTAGGGGTTTTTACACTTATCTCAGATTAGATTTTTTCAGTAGATTTTTGTTCATTCTTTTTATTCTAGGATGAGTATATTCTTAGAAATTGAAAATGATATTCCAAATTGAAAAGTACTTTTATTTGGTAAACCAGTTCAATCATATCTATGGATGTTTCAAATTGGGCGGTGAAAATAACACACTTACGTTTAAGTTAATTCAAACAATTCAATAACTATGATAGGAACTAGAACTGCTAATATGCTTTTTAACCATTCAAATCTAAACTTGGAAATTTCCACATCAACTTTTTTTAATTAAACCCCCTCAAAACTGTAGTAATATTATTACCTAAATCATATAATAACATACTAATAATTAAGTATATCTTAATGTTGATGATTATAATTCTCGTATAAAACATTTTAAAATTGATATTTAATGAAACTAAATTGTAGCTTGTTAAAGTTACATTTAATTTCTTCGTTGTATATTTTGAACTCAGAAAAAACAGAGCAAACTTTTTATGTAACTTTTTAAGAAACATAATTACTATCAATAATTCTGTATGGAAAAATATTTCTGTGATTCGAATTGGATGATAAGAGTTTTAGGAGTACGTCACTGTTGTAGGTAAGCAAACCGGTTATTTCTTCTGTGATATGTTATAACTTTGATCGAGAATAAACGTTACTACTTTAATCTATAACTATAATTTGAGTTTAAAGTTTATATTGAGACACTGATCTGTCGGATATAATATTAGATGCGACGTGATGACGTAAGTAATTTAATTTTAGATTATAACTAAAACATTGAAAATTAAAAATATTAAGTAACTGTTTAGCTTAATGACCCAATAACTTGTCATTTTGAGTTTAAATAGTTTCATATAATATAATTAATAATAATGGGTAAATGTATTAATACAACTTAAATTTCAGTAACTATACTTTAATGTATTTCATACACAAACAATCACAAATCATAATATGTCTGGTAAACACAATCATAAATTATGTTACATAATAACATACCGTACCATGTACGCATTTGGGTTGATTGTTAGAAGTTACTGCAATTAAAACTATGAAATAAAATCTACACCAGTGTGCAAAAATATTTCTGGCGAAATCATGGCAACAGTAAATAAATGTCATTTCCTGGTAACGAATGGGGTGTTGTATTACAGCAGGTATACAAATGGCGGCGTCCCGCTGGCCAATGATGGACAGTTTCATTAGTGTTTGGTTTCTGACAAATTACAATATTGATTCACCACTATACTTGTCGAGGCGAAATTGACTTAGCGAACTACAGAGGCCAGGTGTGGACCCAGCTGTTGGTTCCGCGAGTACCTGCCTCACGTATCAACACAATACGATTCACTCACTTGTGGTTGAGTTTCACTTTTAAATCAACTATAAAATGGTACAAGAAGAATTTTTCTCTGTAATGGTTTATTTTCTCTTCATAGTTTTTTACATGAATGTTCCTTAGCTCTGGAGGGGGTGTTTTGGCAATTTTTCAGACAAAAATTTGAAAAAATGACGTCATTTGGTTATTGGCGTCATAGTTTGGTTATATAAACAGTTGTTTAGATGAACTAGAAACATTCCCTTTAGACATACTACAGTAGAACCTCGATTTAACGAATTTATAGGGACTAAGAAATGTATTATTCGTTATATAGCGGTATTCTTAAAAACGAGGTTCGTTAAATTGAGGTTAAATCCTGCCGAAATTCGTAATATTAGGGTTGCTTATAACCTCCAAATAAAGAATATTGAACGCGTCCAATCTATAATAAAGCAGATATTTAGGCAAATGTTATGTTCGTTATATCTTTTACTGCTACAGATTTGTGAACAATATTTGTTTGTGGAAAGTAAATATGTACACAGTATTATTGTACGTTTATTCGTACATTATTACGTTTTTGTCACACATGACAGCAGTTTCAATGTGCTGTAACTCGATTCGTTAAGCGTTTTTTCACTGACCATAAAGTCCATTTTCATCTCCATATCTTAATAAAGATAACTTTATTTTTGATGAATGTTACAAGCATTGTTGGTGTAATGTTAAATTCCTTGCAATTTCTTCTTTCTTCTTATGTGGGGTTTTCCAGGGTTTTCAATACTTTACGTTTTAATTCGACACTAAGAGCCTTTCTACTAATTTACTCCACCTTGACGCACCAGCACAACAACTTGTCTTTCACGACCATAAATATCACCACTTATAAGATAGATACTTTATTATTAATGACGTTAAAGGAGGGAAAGTGAAAAATTCGTATTCTTCTCTTCTTTTATTCCTATTTCAAGTACACTTGTAATTAGAGAAAAGATCACGAAACGCAACAAAGAAATGTAAAAACACACTAAAATAGAGATAGATGCACCTTCTGCGATAATGGATGGGAAGTGACGTTTTATTGTAACACTGGGTAACTACTAGCGTAAGGTTACTGTACAAAATACTTTTTATTTGGTTATGCTTATTTTAGTTTAGATATGGTAAGAAAATTACAAACAAAAAATATATAAATAATTTAAGGGTTAGTATTTTTTTGAATTTTTATAAAGGAAGAATACGTTAGAATTTAAAATTTCATATCCAAATCTTTTATTGAAAAAAAAAAATGTTTTTTTATAAATCATCTTTGAAAAAATAAAATAACAAATTCATACTAATAAATTCAATTTTGTAAGGGAACACTTATGCACTGTTTACTTTTCACCAAGAACAAACATTTATATAAGATCAATTGATTTGTAAGGTAATAGCTTAAAGGAACTTTAATTCTAAAATTTGATTTTTTTCTCTTTTGCCATATTCAATTGAAGATTACAGGATATTTTCTTAAACTCTTAAATCACTTGTTATGCCATAGAAAAGTTAAAATAGCATCAAAATTTACTTCACCAATAAAACAAAATATACAATGGATATAAACAAATAAGATTTGTTACTAATGATCTGTTACAAAGAAAATAGGGTTAAAACCTTTATGTCTAGCTTCATAATTAATTTTAATGACCTCCATATTTTTTAGTAAAAAGAAGCAAAATGGTCTGAAGAAACCACTTTTGGATGATGGAACTTATTTTCTTATACACAGATAATTTTTACATTAACACTATATTGTTGTATGTTTCCGATATTTTTACCAAATGTTATTCCTTAATCTAATTAATTGACATTAATTCTTTTCACCGAGTAATGCTTGGTTCCCATCAACTTAAGTTTAAAATTATTTTAGAACTTTGCGTTAAAAAGGCGCAGACTAATTTAGTTTGCATTAAAATAAATAGTGTTAAACTATAATCAACCTTGTGACAGCTGGTAATGAAGGTTTGTAGATCATTAATTAGACCATCTGACCCACACAAAAACATCGTTTAATTAATTGATCGTTACTTTAGTTGGTGTACAATTTAAACGACAGAGATGATATATGTGACAAATATATAATGCAGGGCTCCCTCAACTTTAGTCATTCATAGTTTGTCCTAAATTTTTCATTGATTATTTTGATTGATATTCTGATAAATATGTGTTGTTTAAATTGATGGTTCCTATGAAAATACAATACATAGTACATACGCAATATATGAAGTTGAACGACTTTACAATAAAGTATAAAATTATAGCATGTAATATTATACTTAAATATAATATCACGATGTTATTGTTTACGTAATTTAAAGTAACTTTACTAAAAGTATTTTGTATTTATTTACGTTAAAGCATATCAGCCAATTATTGTATGCATTAGAGGGAACAGATTTAAAGCTACTGAAAAATCCAATTATTTTAAAATTGACACAAACGGAAAAAATGGAAGAAGGATTACAAAATGAGGTCAATAGCTTAGGTTAGGATTTACTGGAACTAATTAAAATAATTTAAAAGAAATCTCCTGCCGAGGAATACAACAATAAGGATGTACGAATGCATAAAACAGATAGTTCTCTTATTTGGGGCAAAAGTATAAACATTATCAAAACATACCCGGAAGAAGTAAGCGACATGAGAATAATCCTTTTAAAAGGATATTACAGACTGATATTTAAAAAAGGGGCTTCGTAAATAATTGGTGGTTTACGTAAAAAGAAAAGAGGGGAATGCAGCAATAAAAATATAGTAAAGAGGCCTATCAGAGTGGAGGGTGTAGGTGGAAGGTTCAAGACTAAGATGGAGTGACAAAGTGGTTAAAGTTATTTTTAACTACTAATGCCTAATAATGCATAGATAAATATTGGGTGAGATTTGCAAATGAAGGAGAACAGAGTTTTCTGGAGAAAAG
Source organism: Nephotettix cincticeps (assembly GCA_023375725.1). Classification (NCBI taxonomy): domain Eukaryota; kingdom Metazoa; phylum Arthropoda; class Insecta; order Hemiptera; family Cicadellidae; genus Nephotettix; species Nephotettix cincticeps. The sequence continues at coordinate 39,195,400 of CM041791.1, forward strand.
TTTTAATCAACTTTGGTAATAATCAACTTATATTTGAATGGATATAGGAGTAAGTAATTATTAGCCAAATATTTGATACGTCAGTAAGGGAAAAAGTTAAAATTTTGCTCCTCGATTTTATATGTCATTTATGGGTGTTTTATTGGTTGTAATAATGCAATAATATACAAGTGATCCCCACATATTGCAATAAAAAATCATAAGTGGCTTCTTCTTTTCAGTAAAATGATTTTTTTCGTGGCAAGAGGGGCATTTCCGCTATAACAGTTTTATCCACTCCCTTACACACCAAAAAACTAAGCTAAAATAATGTTTATAATTACTTGAGTATAAGAGTATTACAACATTTGCAATACTTCTGCATTAAATTTTATAAATAGCAATGCTTTTGTATTTTAATGAACTAGCTTTAAACTAAATATATACAAAAGAAACTATAGTATTCAATAGCTTATAATTTATACAATACTGAAAGCTTAGCTTCAAGAGGATAGTAAAATTTCTATAAGTAATATTTTCTCAGTAACCGTATCTTTAGCGATAGTCTAGCATTTATCATGCAGAACTTCGGCAAAACGTGATATTACGTGTTGAAAATCCGCTTATTATAACCGTATTATATAGTACAATTTGAACCGAGTCTGATAACTCTATTATATTATAGTAGAATGTTTAGATAGTTGGGATCTTTTTTTCAAAAGAGTGTTTGAATCGTCTCATTTGTTTGTCCGAATTAAATGTATCTTCTGGCCTAAGATGCTAACGATTCGTAAGTCGGTGAGATATAATAATAAACTGCCTGATATATAAAATAGTGTAACGGAAAACATAATTTAGAAAATGCTGAAGTATTTTAAGTCCACGTAGATAAATGAGAATCGTTGGAAGAAGTAATTTACTTTATAAATTTAGATTACGCTATGATTTAAGATTATTATATCCAACCGTCAAATATAGGTATATCAAAAACCAGTCGTTTTCCACATGTAGACCACGTAAATGTGTTATTATAGTTCAAGAACGTAAACAGTTTTAAATCCCGAATTTAAAAAACACGATTTGCGCAAACAACACGTTAAATTATGCATGATGTTTTCCAGTTGCAGACCCACGTATACCGAGGCTTACGCGGATACCGGTGTCGGAGTCTAAGTAAACAACGAAGGACGAACAGCTGGTCGCTAGGGGCGCTGGCGTCGTCTGCGGCGTCAGCTGCTGAGGCGGTAGTCTCCCGCGCGCGGGCTTCGTCAACACCACCTTGCCGCGCCGCGCCGCACAACACGCGCTGTGATAACGGACACTAGCTTGCTGATAACAGTCACACCCATCACACGGCATTGTTACCTAGGTGAGATCAATTGTCTGCTATATGCTGATAAATAGCTTTTTATATTATTTTTGTTACTTAGACACTAGCTGTACCCTCAAATATTCGCTAAATACTATGGATTTTTATTTGTTGTAGTAGTATTGCCATATATGTAACGTCTAAACAATCAACCACATATAACTAAATATTAATTGTCAAACGGCATTGTTAGCACTCATTACATTTAACAGCAATGCAAAAACGATTAATTTAAAGAATCGCTATTCCAACAACAACTATTCTATTGTTATTTTACTGTTTGTTAAGTGTTATTGAGCCAGCTCAAAATTGAAAATATTACATCCAAGCTTCTATTTTTGGAATTACCAGATTTACAACTACAAAGTAAACCATATATACTCTAATTTCAACCAAACTTAATCTACATTCTAATAACGACAAAATAGAAAATAACATGATAATTTTTTATTTTGATTTATATCTCAGAACTAAACAAACAAACACACATCACACTATATACTTCACATGTTGTAAATATTTTAAATGTTAAACATTTGTGTTATTTATTTATATCCTGACAGGACTCACTTTAATTTTAAATCGTGACTATTCGGTCTTTTTAATTGGGAAGAATGAAACAGCTATTTTTCGTCATAAAATTGGTTTGTTTTGAAATATAACCATAAAATTCATGGCACAATACATTATAATTGAAATTCATATAATTATATCAATAAAAAAGTTGGATTTATTGTTTTTCACCGAAACGGTATGATAACGTGGATCAAATTAATTTTCGTTATTAATTATGCAATAAATTATTCAAATAATCTTACTTAATCTGTACCTTGTTTGTTATATGTTTATTCAAAACAGTTAACCTTTATGTATAAATCAATTACGGTTTAATTAATAATACTATTTTACCAAGTTTAAAATTATATAGGTCAAAAATATCAGCCCCAAAATAGACTTAATTAGTCGTATACGTTAGTGTTTATTAATTAAGTGCGTTTTAATTGAAGCGTTTGGACTCAATGATTGATTAAGACTGCAACGTATTTCTGGAAAATTGAAGAAAATTTAACATTTTCAGCGATTTTGATTATGATTATTAATGTTTTATCTACTGTAAATGATATACGGTAGCCATAGTGATAGTCATATTTACTTATTGAATATAATTCATAAATAATATATATCTCTGTCGGTAATCTTAAAATAACTTAAAATAAAGTTAAAAGTAATGCAAAATAAAAATCATAAGATAATGGGATGAAATAAAAAAAAGAAGAAAAAAATAATAATTAATAAAGAAAAAAAAAGTAAAACATGAGATTTATTTCCTATTCTCCAGAAGTAAAGGAAAAGGTATTTGCTTTAAACACTGAAATGTTCTAATAAAAATTGTTAAAATACCAACTTTCATCAACCTCTATAAAAAAATATTCATTTTTTATAAAAGAGTATAGGTTTTTATAAAAAATATATTTTAACAAAATGTATCTAACCACATGAAGCTAAATATCAGTTTTTTATCCAAAATATCAATTAATATGTATGATTTTTACCTTTAAGATTAACATGGAAGACAATACAATGTACTTTTTTTAGATGTAATATCTGAACCTAGAAGAGATTTGCATTTGTATTTTTAACTGAACTATTTTTAAAATTAAAATTTTAAAAAATTACATGGAAAAAAGCAGCAAAACCCCTTTTGTCTCAAAATACTACGTTTTGAAATGTCTGGTTTACGAACTGTCCTGATTGTAGGAATACATCTCTGAACCAAATTTGTCTTGATTGACCTTTTTACGAATTAATCTTTCACAGAAATATATATAGCTATATATACTGAATATAAAAATTTTTAAATATTTTTTTACTAATAAAAAAGAAGAAAAATAAATGGCTTATCTAAGAATATAATATTATAATAAATTCGCTAAAAGAAGAAAAAATAATGATTTTGATCTAAGAAAGAAGGAAAGAAGGATTTATACAATATTTTGAAAGTAGAGGCTCAGTTAGGGATGTATTCACCTATTCTACATTATTAAAAGGTATTAAAAGGTTTAAGAAAAAGAGAGACCTTTCCACTGTTCTTCTCTACCCCTGAGGGTAGCTTGTTAAAAAAAGGTCCAGCAAATGTTTCACACCTCTCAAAAAGAGTAAAACTATTTATTCTTGGTCGGAGCTCTTCATTCACCACGCCTAGTTGGAGAGTTGTGAGAGTTACCTACCTACAGCTGGAATGTCCTTGATCATTTGTACGGTTGACTTTATCAATTTAAAAATATACAACGATGGAAGAGTGAAGATTTTTGAACTTTTTAAAACACATCTACGCGAATGGAGAGATCGCAACCCCTGCATGATTCTCACCACACGCCTTTGTGCTAAAAAGACCTTCTAGCTTGCGATGATCTACCCCACACTTTGTTCTAGGTGCATAGCTTATTAGATTAAGTCTACTGTAGAGCTGGCCAGTATGTGGAAGCTATTGTCTACAGTTACTCCCTTGAATTTGATGGTTGAACACTCATCTATTTTAAAAATGTACAGAGAAACTAAGGATGGCTATTTATTTCTTGTCAGAAATTATAAGTATCCTGAAATGTTTGTTTTGAGAAGATGATTGTACTCTGATCCTTGTATGGTACGAAAAGATTTCTCAACTGTAGTCTTGGGGATCATGAACCTCCGAACAGTATAGATGTGTCATCAGCATAGAAGACAGACTTTGCCATGCATATGCACTGCAAGGTCGTTACTATAAAAAGAAGCGGGCCCAAAATACTACCCTGAGGTACTCTATACTCTCAATCGACGTGGTCTGACTGAATTCCGACCATCTCTTTGAACTGTGAACGGTTCGAAAGGTAGAATGAAACCGTGACATAGCAACTCCCTGAACAACCTAAGCCTCCAATTTATCGCTCAGAACCTCATGGTTTTAAACGATCAAACGCTTCGGATATGTCCCAGAATATGCCTAACGGCAACGGTAAGTTATTATACTGAATTAAAATGATTAAGTTTATTTTAATAGAGGAAACACATTATATTCAATTACCATCTATAATAATATATTAATATAAATATTAATTAAATCCTAAAAATACAAAGGGATTGTTAATTATTTTACGGCACTTCTTTATTGCTACTATTGAAACTAAATGTGATTACTTTAAAATACATTTTGGGAGTAAACCCATGGTTTTCCAGTCAACATCAACATATTATGTCTTCATTTATGATATGAAGATCATCGTGTAAATCTCTCAACAGAAAAGTATGTATGGTTAAAGTAAGCAAAAGTAAATAAACTGAATAGAAATAAAAGATCTGTATGTGAATTTATCTTTTATTTATATCAAATAGACTGTATACTCTACAATAAATCACTTTATTTTATAGCATAACCACAAGATTTAAATTGAAATACAACGTGGCTTGGTAAACATTCCATAGTTAAATCCAAAACCAAACAATGAAGTTGATACGAGTTTAGGCAGTTCTTGGAATTCTTCAAGACATAATGTGATTACTTATGTAAACGAGGATATTTACTTCTTTATGAGTTTTTCTGACATTTCGTCAATTGTTATTTCATAACCATCCACTTTAAAACGTTTGTCCTTGTTTCATAAAAATTCATTTCTTTTAGTAGATTGAACATTAACGCTTACATTATTACGAGTACAAAACATTATTTTTAGTTACATTATTTTATTATTATTAGTTACATCATTTTTAAATCCCATTCAAACCAGAAATAAAACTACACCAATGATAAAATAAAAATATTAAATTTACCTTATATTGAAAAAATTAAAATTAACATCAGATAACATTTCCTAAGAAAATTGCACTTTAAGTAAAGTTCAATAAAAGTCAAAGCTGGCTGGCTCGATAGGAACTGTGAGGGTTTACTACCAACTTTACCAGGTTTAAGTGCTTTTACTGCCAAAAGAAAGGAATAATACAGGGGCAGATTCTCCGTGGAATCAGATAAGGGCCGTAAACACGCCCTACAATAAGACCTGAGGCAGACTCCACTCTCCGCTCCCCGCTCCCCACCACCCATTACGTTCCAACGAAACCTATTTAGAAAAACTATTTGCACTATGTTATATTTTTAATTTTTTTATGAAATATGAACTTATATATTATTCACGTATTTATCGCAGTGGTTTCCAACACTAATCCAAATTACTATATACTGGAATCTAATTACATAAAGGCATTAAGACAGGACATTCCTAAAGTAAAGTAGTTTTCTCACAGATTAAGGTTATGGAAAAATACTGAACATTTGCCCGGATCAATTGGTTTATTATACGTTTAAAGACCCAGTGAGGTCGAATATAGCTATCGGAAGAAGTCAAAATATAAACACATGAGCTAAGTTTCAACCAATTAACATGTACTTTTGACATGGATATGGCTTATCTCCGGAGGGGTATTGGCAACCCGTCAGACCAAAATTTGTAATGGTGACGTCATATGTTTATATGGACGGCTGTTTAGAGGAATTCAAAATATTCCCTTTAGGCATGTCCATGATCTAAACTATTTCCTACTGAGAAGTGAGTACAATCATTTTACTATAACATAACTATATTCTAAAATAAAAATTTGCAAATATTAACCAATTTTGCATATTGGTTTACAAAAAGTGGTAAACTACAAAAAACTATTTTATTCAACTAAAAAAGTACATTTATAGATATTTATGGAGCAACTCGAAAAGTCATTTTGTTTCTTGATTAATGTGCCGCATTGTATGACTGTTAATAAAAGTAATATTTTTAGAAATATCAGTATGATCTTCATTTTTATTTAACTGTATTCTGACAATTCTTGAACTCAACTACCAAAACTGTTGATATACTTTAAAAAGCAACTGTTTATCACCAAGAACATAAACTACAAATCACTATAGACCTAGGGCCAGTTAGGTGACTTATAGACAGTGAGGTACCGTAGTTGCACGAATAACATACGCTAGCAGACGCGACCACTCATGACCTGACAGTTAAGGGTCGCCGTTCATTGATATAGAATCAGGAACGTTCACATTCAACTTACTTGGTGAGCTTCATACTGACTGACCGCGTCCGTTTATTTACAAAGAAAACCATTGTTACCCAATGCATGTATAGCATGTGTTAATAAACATTTTTAAGAATATAAATAACAACTATGTATTTCTTTAGAAAACATGTTATAGAAGGTGGTGGTAGGAGAATGGCTATAGAGACAATATTTATGTTCATTGTTTACACCGTGAAATTGTTTTTAATTTCAAACTATTACCTAACACTTAAATACTTTTGATTGAATAAAAAAAATTACGAACGCGTTTCAGTTTTGAAATGCTTCCTTCCGATTTACCAAATCAAAATTAACAACAGACCCGAAAAAATCGTTTCTTACTACATTGCCGTCCTTTAACGACATGGAAACCCCAACTGGAAAGAACCCGGTAATAAATAGAATGAATATTATTTTTCCCAAACAACCCTGAGGTTTATTACAACCATTAAAAACGCATTTTCGAAACAGAGGAAGTACGTAACAAATTCTTTCAGGCTATTAAGGTAATATATCGGCCATTCCGGAGATAGCATTGGCGAGATAGGGGTTGTGGCGGCGTAATCTCATTGGTAGCGGTTGTTAGACTCCGACCGGTTGATCACAATTATTTGTATCGGGATCTGGCTTTTAATTTGAAAGCATTTTTCTCCAAGCAAGCCAGGTAAACACATTCCAGATTTGACTTCCTGGACGTTAATGTGTTACACAGAACATAAAGAAAAATAATTCTTGCTTATAGAAGTTCTATAAGTTTTTGATTATTTATATGGAACTGTCTATCAATCACATTGTTGATTGCTTTATTGATCCATATTTATTTGATCTTTTATGATTTTATTATTTTATGATTTTATGATCTTTTATACAGGTATTCATCAAATAGTGTTGCTGGGTTGAAAAGGGTTTTTGAACTATCATTGAACCAATCAAATAGATTCTTCTATTTTAATTTATTTTGGGTTGGAATAAACGTACAACATTTGACAAAGTCTTTTAATAAGTTGACTTAAAATATTACTTGAGCTTTTGGTTATGTAAAAATATGAACATGTAAATATGAAAAAGGTATAAGAAAATATAGCTATTTTCAGTATATTAATAACTATTCACTTAGCACATTATTTGTTTCCTGATTATTTTTATTCACATAATAATAACAGGGCGTATCACTTAGTGGTGTATGTATTTTTAAGTTATTTGTATCATCGTACATTTCTTCAATTATATTTTCATATTTCGTGTAACGTTTTTCGTTTTGGTGGGAAATCATCGAAATCCTGGTTTTGTTAGCACCCGTATTGTTGTTACCCTGGGGGTTTGACATTTGTTAGATGTGTAGTGTTAATTTAATAATACAACTACAAATGAAACCTGGGCCTAAAACTGAGCCATATGACTACAAGAAAATAAACACTGTTTTCAATAATTGATACATTTTTAATTTTTATTTATTTTTGTTAATTTACTGCTGTATTTGAGAATAAAACAGAAAAATAATTTTATTCAGTTATTTTGAATACAAATATAATGACATCTCAAAAAACCTCTTATTACGAAGTACATACAAAATGTGAATAGATATTTAGCAATTAAGAAACAAATTACATATGAAATACGTAACGTTTTTAAAAATTAAACTGATTAACTTAATAACTTACAACATCTATGTACCAAAAACCAAAAAAATATAGGGTTTTCCAGAAAAACCATGTTTTCATTCGAAACAAAAATGCATATATACAATATTTATTTGAAGCTTAAACACGTTTGAGGCGCGGGAGGTGGCCGCTGTAAACGCCGCGCTGCCGTCACTCATAATAGATGCAATGCGGGAGCGAGCTAGCCAGCCAGCCCTGAGCCGCCACAGCTCATGTAGTGGTTTTATATGCACACCACATCACTAAACACTCCAATATTCTTTACTCTATGCATTTTTGTTTCACTCTACAGACTCTACAGCCATGGGTTGGATTTACTGTTTAAATCACAACAAATAATTTACTTGTATTTATAAATGAAAAACGAGTAAATGTAAAAAATATTTCTAACCTGAATTTTAAGAGGCTAATTTAAAATGCATATTAATGATTGCCATAATGTTTACTATACTTAAAAAACAATAAATGTTTTCTTTATTACTGTATGACAGATTTTAAGTTTCTATCTATAAAGTGGTCACTTTCAAAGCCAAATGAAATCCTACAATTTTGAGTCAACTGAACTAATAAAAAAATACTGTCTATCTTAACAATATTACTAGATTGTAGACTGTACTCTATTAACCAAACTCATAGAAGATTGCAAAGCAAGTAAAGCATAGTTCGTAGATGACTCACAAGAGCTCTGCATCCGTCAGTGGCGGTATAACTGATACTAAGTTTGTATCTTTTAGCAGAACGGTACCAAGTACGGAGGCAGTGGTGGTCCAGGTTTGGTTCACGGACCTGCCAACTGGGTTTTTCAGTACTTTCCACCTCTTACTGTACCAGCTCAAACGTCCCACGTCATCATATCATCATACGTCATCGTACCATACGTCCCAGTCACAGATTTGTAGTCTTCAAGGGCGAAAAAATATACGGTAAAAGAGACTGCTATCCTTTTGGAAAAATTATTAAAGACAATTGTATTATAAACGGAATTTCAATGAACATAATAATTCTATTTTTAATTTTTTGTGAGAACAATTTGTTTTTTTCACTTTAAATAGTATACCTATCCTCAGATTTATCAAAAGTAATTACGTTACAATATAAAAACTCACCACAAAACATTGCTTCTTTCTCATAGTTATTCCCAACAGAAAACATATAAAATTTATTAGAGCTAAGTATTGGTCAAATTCTCAAACATATTTGCATTATTTTGCGATTTACAACAAATAATGAAAATAAGGATAAAAAGTACCTTTGAAAGAACATTTTCTGATCATCTATTCCTCTTAAAAGAGTCCAAGTTTCATCCTTTTAGGTTATCCAATAGCTTTGCCAACCAGCTCAAAGTCACTTTATTAATGTATCTTAATACCTTAATACAGATAATTTCTCATAAAATTGAGGATACGAGAATATCCACCAAGCTTGATCATCCAGAACGACTAACTTTTTTCAACGATCAACTGTCTACGATTGTCTACAAAGTTTACATTCTCTAAAGCTTCTATGTTAGATTAGATTAGATTAGATTATTGAAATGGTGAGCATACTACAAGGTAGGTATTTTAAGCCGAGTATGAATGAGAATTGAGTGTAAGATGATTGTGATTAAGATGATTAAGATGATTGTGTAAGATGAGTGCCTGGTCCTATGGGCAAATGAAAACAAAACTGTTAAAACTAATAACTGGTCTTGTCTGTGACATCAATGGGAGACATTTTCACACATGCCTACTTCTCCAAAGAAATTATACCCTTCCGTGGATAAAAGTTTCAAATATTTTTAATAAGTGTACTGTCTGATATTTCTTCTGTTAAAACACAGTTTTCCCCTTCGTAATTTTATGTGTAGTACTTAGCCCGCATATTTAATACCAACGTTAAACTAGAGTCTGTTACTTGAGACACTGTAACCTATCGTAAAGCTGCATTAGGTATTGTAGAACGGAGCAGACACTACTTAAATGTTACTTTACCCCTCTACACGACTGTCAGATAGAATCTCCCTTTATTATTGTTATTATTTTTATTAGTCCTGATGTATTAAAATAATTACTATGACGTGTTTAAAAATATATTAAATACATTTATATTTACTATAAACGACACTGGAACACTGGACACTGGAAGTCAAAGTAAAATCAATTATTTTGGTAAGTAAATTTATCTCCTTGTCTTATAAATAAATAACCATTCTATAAAATATACATTCAACATATCTGTTACCTTAGTTGAAATGAACACACAATCAAATCAAATAATAATTTAATACTCAATCATTTTGCACCTTTAGAATGAAACATTCATAGAGACAAACTACGTCAAGTTATTTTTTATTTTGTCACTTCATAGAGCACTAATTGAAAAATTAATCTTTCAGCTCAACAATGTTTAATATTTATAACAGATTTGTTATCAAATCGAATAGAATATGAAACAATTATCAGTCAAAATTAAATTTAAATGCAGACTTTAAGCTTGAGAAAATGTTAAGTAAAATACATGCGACATGGAAAAAATCCATTACATTCACAACGTATTCACATAAAATTTTCTTCATAAATATTTCATTTGAAATACAAAATGATATATATGTTATTTATATGAGATGGAAGAAATGTTGTAAACTACGAAAACAATAATAATTCTTATGATTTCCAGTTTTTAGACCTCTATATACACTGTATGATAAAATGTATTAACCTTTACTTGCCTGTAGATCTAAGTATTATTTTTTTATTCTTTCTTTCCCAATGTACATTTCGCTACATGGTGTACCATCAAGGGTAAAATCTTGAGTGTAAATAAAGTTAGGCTAGTAGTCCAGCTAGTAGCGTACAGTAACAAGGGAAGAGTTTGGACTGATACAAAACCAAATTTCGTGAAACGAAAATGCCACTTGTATCTAACGATAATTGATTAGACTAAATTATTGAAATTCGGTTTTATTTAACCACATAAATGTTTTCATTGAGTAATAAATGTGTTTAAATTTTTCGAATTGATTTTTATAATACATCTTATTCTATACGAGCAAAGCTCGGTCACCAGGTACTATAATTATAACCACAACGCCATTCAACTCCGTACATACTTTTATACTTTATACTTTTAACTGAAATGGTGACCTACCCAGGTAGGTATTTTAAGCCAAGTATGAATTAGAAATGAGTGTAGGATAATTGTGGCGCGATCTTGTAGTCCTGTAACAGACTAAGGCTGACACGTTCCTTAGACAGAACTGTTAGTTGTATTCCAACAGCCGATGGCAAGCAACTAATGGACCTACAGTTGGGATCCGAACCACGGCCTCTGAATTACGAATTGGTCTAATTATGATGATGGTCATCACTGATTACGTAGTATTAAATAGTGCGGACATAAATTCACACAAGAGAACATCACATCCATCGACCATCTCTTACAACTATCCACAATTCGTGACCTCCAAGTAGCTAGATTACAGGACGTCGCCACCGTCCCAGTTACAATTACTTACTGGGTCAGTCACAGCTAACGCCACTGTAGTATACAAACCCAGTTTTTGGATAAAATAACTTTTGTTAAAAATAGCTCTCCTAAAAATAATCCTGGATATAACCAAAATATAAGTATAAAACTACGAATTTCCTCTCCAATTTACAAGGATAACAAAAGTAATCAAAAACATAATTTTTACACAGGAATAATGTTGAAGAACATTATTCAAATGTTTTCCCTATTTAAACACACATGGCTTATCTGAAGAGCACAAAGTATAAAGTATAATACACTAGATAATTAACAGGATCAAAGGCACATAGTTAAAACGGTTGTCTCATTATGCTAGGCTTACGGAGTTGCATATCAATGTCCGGCACAGACCTGAGGCCACCACAACATTAATCCACACGAACAGTCCTTTGATGCCACCCGTGACATTACCTTCACTTCACTGCTGGACACTTTCTTGACTAGTCTACTACTTACTTTGTTACTAAATATTCGACAATTTTCATTTGCCAATAAAATGTTAGTAAACAATTTTTGTATTAATCAAAATGCAATACAAGAAAGCTTCGTAGGATATCACATTACATTATTTGTTATTATAACCTCTTTAATTAATTAATTGAAAACAAAATATTTTTTGAATTTTCCGAGTCAGTAGGATTTGTTAAATTGTCTTCATGAACGGTCTTAACATGTGTTTCCATATCCGATGTATACTTGAAGTAGCGTATGAAGATTGTGTTCCGACTTGAACCGGAAACCCTGGTACTGTATTATGGGATAAAAACGTTACCACTAACCCAGCAAGTTAAAATGTTGGAATATAAGATGTACCACTCATATATAGTATACATTAAAAGGCCTACTCTATTTAAAGGATGACAACGACAACGAATAGGCCGAATAAATATAAATAATAAGTATATAATAATAAATATAAACAATTACCACGTTTCCTAATCAAATCTATTCTATATCATAAGACGCAGGTCCTTTGAAGGAGATAAAATTATCAATTTTCATAAAAATAAATAGAGACAGACTATTTTTAATTAATTTTTGTCGAAAAAGATAATTTTTTACGGATTCCCTATGGAAAAATTCACATGAGCCGCATGGTGACTTCTAATCTTGGGACCATGATAGAAGTCAACCCTGAATACGTTTTGGGGTACATTTAAAGTTATATATAGTATATACAGTTTTTAAAACATTTTTCGGTGTTTAACACCGCAAAATGGAAAAAAAACTATGAAATATGATTCTTAGAAACCTGTGCGCTCGTTTTTATTTTGGTTCAGACGTTATTTCTGCTAACATTAACTAGATTGATTAAGTATTAAATACTCAGTACTCAGGACTTATTTGGTTTAAAACTGAAAGTAAATTATAGTCTAGTATTATTTAAAATTTTAGTTTTTAGTAATTAACGAGAAAGGTTTTATTTTATCCATGCATACTCTTTGTCGCAATACTTCACAGCATTTCTTAATACTGTATCTGCAAAAAACGAATAAACAAAATAAAAAAGTATTATAAAAAATTCTTGATTTATTCCTCATAATAAATGGAAAATATTTTTATTTTAAATCTTAGACTTTAATATAAACTCATATTTTATGGATGTTGTATTCGGTAATTGCTATTTTACGGAAAAAAACTAGTGTACTGTACTTCCAAATCACTGTTCTTGAGTAAATAACTTAGCGATGATTTTTAACAACCTAATAAGTAAAAAAAATATAATAATTGTTTATTCAATTCATAAAAGGAGAACATAGCATATTTTTCATAGTTTAAGCGATAAAGTTCCAAAAAGCTTACATACCCAGTCGTATGTAAATCAACAACCAAACTCGATTATCACATGCGCTAAACAGAAATTACGAAAAATATAGAATTTGATAAAACGAAAACGAATTGTTAGCGGGAGAATAAGCAGGCAACACGAATGGTAATTACTAATAAGTCCTCAGGAGATTGGATTTGTCGCAACGGAACAGATTGTATAGTGAGAATTAGCGAATGCTCGTCCACGTCACCCCGGGCGTTTCCAACCCTCCATGTTATTGTACTATTTATTTACAGTATTTCCTTTATATCAGTATTTACCTACCTTCATCTGAAAATATTATTTTGTTATAATGTGTGCGGAAAATTTTTGTTCCATATCTTGTCTAAAAGTTTCTGTTTTTTTTGTTCCCTAAAATTTTGGAAAAAACATAAAATTTGGAAATGTTTTAAACTATTATATTTTTGAAGCGCTAACATTAAACAATAATTTTAGTAGTTAGGAATATTAGTGTTATTTTCGGTGTGTGATTCATTGATAGATAGCACATCGACCCACTCTGTAAGTAATGTTATTGTAAGGGAGATGAAAGTGAAGGCTGAGGGCAATGAGTGTAATTCATTTATGACATTTGGCTTCTTCGTTACTGACAAATACCAGTTGATTCATACAAGTATGTTGGAATCATTAATTAATAGCCAGATGAACAAAAAACTGCGAAAATATGGTTTAGTGCCAAAAAATTTTCTCTAGGTGATGATTTAAGGTTTTCTCATCAATCTGCAAAATTAAATATAGCTAGTAATGTGAATTTTCATAATAAATCTTGATTGTTTAACTAATTTATTTAATTAATTGTTAACTAAACACGGTAAAAAACATATAATACAATCTAACGAAGGTTAGGCAAATTATTATTGCCAATAATTGTTCTGGATTCTATGAAAATATTTGTAATCATTATCGTTTCTTTTGCTTCCGCTTACACTTTTTAAAAATTAAATCATACAAATCAATTTAAGCTTTCATCTACCAATGTTTAGATTATAAACTAAGTATTTATTTACTATCAAGGTAGAGTACACATACATTTAAAACTAAAATAAATTGTTAAAATAACAAAATTGGATATGAGTAACTTAGGAGATTTTAAGGCTAGATCATTATTATAATTAAAGAAAATCCACTTAAAGACATTCGGTTACAACTCCATTGTCAAAGGGAAACGGGGATTGTAAACAGAACGAGGTGTAGGCAAGAAAAACACGTAGGACAATATATACTTCCACTGAAATTTTCAAGGTTGCCAAAATTCCGAAAGGTAATAAAATGATGCAAAATGGTGTTTTTTAAACGAATTAAGTTGAAACTGGCTACCACAAAGGGTAATATTTTAAAGTTTCTGTTGTGCTCGGTATTAGCGGGTTGCCCGGGGCGGAAACCACCGCACGGACCCTTTGATGTCCACTAATGTCATTACATCTCTGCCGACTGCCTCCTCATTGTTTCTCGTAATCGTGGTAGTTACACTCGGTCTATTCTACTGTACCCAGCTTCCGGTAAATTAGCGACATTAGATATGATAAGTTCATCACTATTCCTCTCACCCATATACAGGATACAGAAAACATCTTACCTCATGAGAACAGTAACAAAGATGTGAATAGCATTATAAACCACGCAATTTATATATGGATATGTCTTAGGTGGGGGGTGTTGACAATGGGCGCAAAAAAAATTTGAAACAGTGACGTCATAGTTAGGTGGACAGCTGTTTAGGGGAACTGAAAACGTTCCGTTTACACATATCCATGATCTAACCTATTTCCCACAGGGAACTATGTATACAAACAGTTTTCATAATTAAAACTCAAAATTTTAAACACGTCTGATATTTTTACATCTGGGAAAGTCACTGGTGCCCAACAACCATTTCTAAGGAGCCTATTAATATTACCTCTAACAAAAGGTTTACCATAAATAACAACAAGACTACAACTAGGGTTCGGGTCTTTTTTCAGTTACCGAGATATTAAAAAAATCTAAACACAGTACGTTGTATTTTGGGGGCTAAAATGTTAATATTATGAGGATAAATAAAAATTAATATTTCACTTATAAATCAATATTTTTTTATTAAACTTAGTATTTACCTTCACGTAGTTGATATCCATCCATTCATGATTCATGATTTTATCAAAGTTAATGTTTTGTGGCAGCTAGCCTGCATACTCTTTTCCCATGTTAATCATATAGAGAATAGGTAAACTCCTTTATTTATGGACAGATGTTTATGAAGCTTGGTATAATTAGTCAAAATAAAAATTGTTTATGTTAGAAATGCCAACTTCCAAAGTTACTTACAGCAGCTAACTTGCATACTCTTTCCCATGTTAATTTTATGGAGAATAGGCAAATAACTCATATTTATCGACAGACAATGATAAAAATTGTCATATATTATTATGCTATTGATTTGAAAATTTGCTGAGTACGCAGGTCTCCTGTGACGGGGTATTTACTAAACAAAAACAAAATTAACTAAGTTAATTAGCTACGTTTTAAATACTAACTAGGTTTGAAAAATGTTTGTTTCGTTCTAGGCTTACTTTTGCTCTCTTTTTGTAGATATTCATTTTTTATATTATTTTATGTAAATAAAAATTAATTGAGACAAATGACAGTTAATATTCTTAAGGATATTTTAAATTTTTATTTTTTTAGATTTAATTATTTTAATAATAGTATTTTGAGTTGAATTTTTAAATTAGTTGCATTTTAATAATAATCAAGTTCAATCTAATATAGTAATTGAAATGAAAAATTAAACTAAGCTATCGTTTTAAACTTCTACCTTTTATAAATACGTTTTGATTATATGCAAAATTAAATTCAACAACAAAATTACACGTGGAATTTCGTAAGTGCCGTTGTATGAATAAATTTGCCAGATTTAAATCATCATAAAATGAATAATCCACTGTGGTTGAAATTGTTTAAACGTACCATAATATATAGCAGCATGGTTATAACATTTTCGGGAAATGAGCAGTAGGGGGCCTATATAAAATAAAATAAAACAATATAAGACAATCCTTACGGAAAGTTTACTCATTTCAGTACATCACTTCTTTCTTATAAGCAAATAAAATTTAAAAAGAGGCCCAGAACTTATCCTGGCACATAATTACCGTTGTTTTTCAAACGTGAGCTCCGGGCAAAACATAACATGTGCGTCATTGTTTTTTTCTCCCGAGTGGACGGATGACGGAGGGGGTGTTGTATGGTGGGGGGGTGAGGGGGAGAATTAGTGATATTTGCGTGCACCTGCTCCTGACAGCGACGAATAAATCACACTCAACTACACTTGATATATTTTAATATATTTGGGTTTTTGTAAATAACAATTATTTACTACTTAATAGCAAAATGATGGCTTTAAGGAGCTAAACATGCAAAATAACAACATGTGTGACGTGAAAAGTTCGTTTGTCACCTAGAATTTCGTTTGCCATATTTGTTTGTTGTACAAAAAAATCAAGATACTTAACAACATTGCATATCAATGTTAAGAAGCTGTAACTTAATTTTTATTCAATTAAATTCTGGTCGAACTGGTATCTAGGGGCGATTTTATTCCAAAATAAGGTATATGTGAGGTTTTTACAGATAATTTATTAAACAATATAAATAAAATTTGTATTAATGTAATTAAAAAAAAACAAACGATTTCGTAGATATTTTCAACAATCTTTGCTCTATGCCAATGAGAAACTGAGATACAGAAACTGGTAAACTCATTACGTTGTATTTTAAAACCCGTTGTCTAATTTTTCTGGTCCTTGTGGCAGCAAACCTACTCATGCATTCCTCATGTGGAGTGTACTAAAGGAGAATGTGCATGTTGATATAACTTCCTCATTATTGTGATCTAAATATTGTGATATTAACGCTTGGTGTATTGCTTTATCAATTTACGGTCAAATAATGTATGTCAAATAATTCTAGCTAAAAATTTCCCATGGAAAATGACTAAAAATAAATACTTTTAACATCTAATATCAATACTGTCCGCCATATTTGATTTCCGGTAACTCCAAAAAATGTTAAGGCCGCTAAGGGCCATTTTGCAGTGAGTAAGACGTAAATACTGAATATTACTATTGTATTGAATACCACGTTAATCCGCAAAGGCCATCCTCGTAATTAGACCAGTTCGTAATTCAGAGGTCATGGTTCGGATTCCACGTTAAACCGTAGGTCCCTTAGTTGCCTACGGCTGTCGGACTATTAATTAACAGACATGTCTAAAGAACATGTCAGCCTTAGTCAGTAACAAGACTACAAGATCGCGCCACAATCATCCTACACTCATTTCTCATTCACTCTTGGCTTAAAATACCTACCTTTGTTGGTCGCCATTTCAATAATCCAAATCTAAATCTAAATAACAAAAAAAATGGTTTCCCCCTTTAGGAAATGATAACACGCATAATCACGTAAGAGATGTCGCATAGCTTCCTTTTTACCCTAAGTAAAATGATATAAAGAAAAGTCACACTCACTATATTTAAGGAATAAAAAATAAACTGAATAATATAATAGGTTACTATTATAATACCTCAAATCATTAAAAAAATTTTACATTTACCCTTTGTAGAACTACATTAGTCCATTTGTAAAAACTAAAAATCAAAACTTTTCATTCTATAAAAGTTTATTGATGCTGAAACTATTTATACAAAAGAATAATAATACTCCAATAGCTTGAACGTACAAAGCGCTTAGAGACAAGTTAAAACAAAATGTTGGAGGGCCGCAATTGATCTTTAACTTAATTTGATGCTCAATTTCCAGTCGCGGGTCCAAGTTATGATTAGTTTGGCGCTGGGGCTAATCACAGAACTTGAGCAAGAGAGAGTCTTGGCGAACAGACTAGTACGACTGACCGTTTTATTTGTTTTGAAAGTATTTTGTTTCAAGGCAATTTTTATGGTAAATTCATGTGGCTACGTTGGTGTCAGTAGGTTTAAATAATATTTTATCTAACTTTGATTTAACAGTGTCATTGTCAATGGTGAGACTTTAAATGTTTTTAATTTTTATGAACTTTAATTTTCGTTAAACCTTAAGGGAATGTGTTCAGTTTCTCGTAACAGCTGTCCTTATAGACATATGAAGTAGTGACGTTATATGACGCATAATAGCATATTAAGCATATGACGTCATTGTTTCAAATTTTGTTCTGACGGATTGCCAATAGTATACCGGAGCTAAAACATATCCATATTAAAAAGCATTGACAAACGTAAACGAAATACTCCATTAGTAATGAAATTCAAACTTTTGGACCTATAAAGTGAAATTCCATGTAGTTTAAAAAATGTTACTTGCGACTATAACAAAGGAATCATTCAACAAAGTTTTAGTTTTGTCCCACTAGTGATTAGGGCTTGATTGAGATAAATAGCAAATAAACGCTGACAGTGAGAATTTAAGAGTTGAATTTGATACCTGGAGTTTTTCATTTAGTTAGATTACTTAGAATTGATCATACCAGCAAATTATTGTAGCCACAGTGTATATCATCAAAGTCGTCACCTTATATCGATCTTAAATAAAAATAACTCCATATTTTCAAACAATAATAAATGTTATTAGCTACTGATTTGATATTTAAGGGGTTTCCAACTAAATGCTTAAATTAAAAAAATGTAATACTACAAAAAATTCCAAAGATTTATCATTCGTGTGGAGATGTGTTCTTTAGCGATGTCTCCATTAACTACCTATTTTAGTGTTTTCAGCCAAAACATTAAAAATCCCTTCGAAAGCATATAGAATATAGAATAGGCCTATATAGCTGAGCAAAGCTTCATGATACAATTTACAGCACCTTATTAGAAGCTTTGATCCGTAAATCAGTTACTCAGTCAATGGTATTTTGCTTTTATAAGTATAGGTAGTTCAAAACTTATGTACTGCTATCAACTATAATATTATTCTATTTACACTCAAGCTCATTAATTAATGTCATATGAAAAAATTCTTATGTTCTTGAAGAATTTGAATATATCATACTTTTCGATATAAAGTATGTGAGGTGTCTTAGGTTATCCTGGAATAATTTGATTTGGCGTTTCTCAAGGTTCCGTGTTAGGGTTAATTCTTTTTTAATTAATTTTAATAATCTCTGCAATGGACGCTTAAATAATAAATTGGTTACTTTCTCCGATGAAACTGCATTTATGTATACAAATAAAAGCTTAATTGAGCTTTATTAATCATTTTCAATGGATTTGCTTTTTCTTAGATCATGGTTTTACAATACTCTATGATCTTAAGTGAAAACCAAGTTTATGATTTTCAAATTTAAAGTTAACAAAAAATTTGATTTCTCCTTAAACATCACGAGACTATATGTCTTAATACACGTATTCTTGATTGTGGTTGTATGGAATTATAGCAAGTTAGTATCATTACGTAGTTCGGACTGGTCATAGATCATCCTTAAAGAACCATTTATCAAGATAAAAAATAAAAATCGCATTGTGGAAATTGTATTTTTATTTGTATTATATATATTATTTTTATTATATATATTTTTATTATAATTATATATATATATATATATATATATATATTTAACGTTTAAACATTTTTATTATTGGAAGTTCTGGGTTCTGAAGCTAGGGTTGACATTTCAACAGGGAATGTGTTGAGTTTTTATTTTTGGTAAAAACCAATTGATAAAACGAATTATTAATACATGTTTAAAATTTATATACATACGAAAGTATTTTGTTGTTTATTTTAAAATGTTTGTATTTACTTACTACTTACTTTATTACTTTATTTACTATGCTAATCTTCATAGAAAATATGTTTTCCTTTTCCTTAAGTTATTTTATATTTGTTATAAATGTGTTGTATATCTCTGTTCTCTGATTCTATTTGTATTATTAACCTATTAACATGGAAATCCCACATCGAGTTTTTACGTAGGGGATCCCGAATTATTTTGACATTGTTCTAATTTTTTTAATGTGTTAGTAATATTGTTCCTATTTTTTTGCAAATTATTTTCAGTTGGAAATTGTGTTATTTACATTCCATTGAAATTTTGTGAATCGTAGACTATTGCATTCTGTATTTTTATGAAAAAATGTTTGTTTTAGTATATTATTTTCTTGAAAAAAATTATTTATTTATTCTAACTTTGGTTTGTTAATGTTATAATAAACTCAACAACTTATCCATTTTTTAATATCATTAATTTACTCAAAGTTTGGGTTGGTTATTTCAACAGGGAATGTGTTGAGTTTTTTATTTATAGTAAAAACCAATTGATAAAACGAATTATTAATACATGTTTAAAATTTATATACATACGAAAGTATTTTGTTGTTTATTTTAAAATGTTTGTATTTACTTACATGTGGGAAATAGGTTGGATCATGAATATTTCTAAAGGGAGTTTTCAGTTAATCCAAACAACTGTTCTTATATAACTTATAAACTATGACGTCACTAACCAAATTACGTCACTGTTTTAAATTTTGTGCGAAAATTTGGCCACCCCCTCACCCACAGAGCTAAGAAAATATCTTGGAAAATTGATAAAGCCCAGTCTGTCAAATTTTATCAAATTGCTACCATATAATATTATTACAAGCATTATTATTTTATATAATATATAAAAAAATTGTATAAAATAATCATAATTTTTTTAAATAATTTGTTATTTTTCTAAAGAAGTTATTTCCAAAAATAAGCACTACTGAAATAAAGTAGAAACAGTTTTGAAAAGCTTCAGTCGCGTACATATACTATAACTTTGTCTGACTAAGTTTGTGAGTTGTAGTATAGAACTGAATTGATGACAGGCGATGTGGAAACACTGTACATTTCAAACGAGGTATATTTGAATGGCATTGCTCAATAGCCGCTATACCCGAAGAGAATGCTTAATTAGATTTTACGGTTATGAAAAGTTATTTTTCCTTTTATTTTTAATTATTTTATTGTTTTTACGTTCTCAGCCCGTGAAAATGATGAACGTAAACAATATGAACAGGTTCAACAGCATAATATAGTTAATAAACATAATATAGTTTTGAAGTACTGGAGTGTGGGGCAAGACAAGGTACTTAAGAAAAAAAAAATTTTGTAATCTTACAATATGCTTGATAAAATTCCCAGATATTCCAAATTAAACTTCAATATTTATAGAGTTAACTAAAGATTAGGGCAAACAAATATTTTTAATTCCTACAAAAAAAATATTTTTCAGGTTTTACCAAGTACCCTATCCTACCTTACTGTGAGAGCGACATGCATTACCTCAATACTGTAGAAGGAGATGCTATTACACTGAGTCAGAGGTGTAGAAATTCATAATATATATATTTCATATATTTCTGTTAATGCCTATACAAATTCATGAAGTAAACGTTATTTGTCCTGCATGTCAAAAATAATTATCTAGCTAAATTCATATGGTTAGTGATTTTGATTTATCCCAATACTCCAGCTTGCACTGTGTGATAAGACTGTGGTATGGCGTTGTTTCATTGTGTATTCATGACACATACAGTTCATAAATAAGGCGCTCCTTGGTGAGTGTCCTTGATCATTTGTCTCGTCCTTGGAGGTATATAGCAGTAATATAGCAATGGTGATGTTTGGAGTTTAATTAGAGAAACCCTCTAAACAAGTATTTATCATTTATCAATTAATCATACCAGAAACAAAAAAAGAAACATAGTGCACAATATGACAAAAGGGTTTGTCTGTAGGTAAAAATTACAACGATGTATATAATGACTATTATTTACGATTTTCTATTTATATCACGGTTATATACGTCATAAAGGTAAATATCACGATCGTCAGCTTGAGCTATTGAGTGTAAACTTTAAAATATTCAATCTGTTACTATATACTACCCAATAATGTTATAGCTAAAATGGTACGTATATAGGGGAGAGTAGCCGATATCGTACCACCTCCTAAATCGTACCACCGCGAATTTTAATAGAATTAGTGTTTTTGGAGGGCTCTGGCGGAAAACGAAGAAACTATCTAGTGGCGTGGTAAGAGAGCAACAGACTTTGTGTTGATAGATATATTGTTTGTTAATTCAGGCGAGTTTTTGTGTTTTGCCATTCAGTGATGGAGTTTTCAGCTGTTAATCGTAATGCCATAGTTATCGTTTAAGTAAGATTTGTTATATATACCATATATATCCTTTAAGTATGACTATTTTGCTTTATTTTGTTATGGCAGACCACGTTGTAGCTCTTATTTTAGGTTACAAATAAGGTTATGTTTGATTAGATGCCCAGTCGCCTATATCGTACCGCCAATGGTTGCCCAAATCGTACCGGTACCATTTGGGCAACCATATCATTCCAAGCTCGATATTTTGATTTTTAACTATTTAATTTACTAAATCATTTTCAATATTAACTAACTTTTATGGTGTAAAGATATTTAACTATCACTGACAAACCTTTTGAGTGTTTCACAAAAAGTTATAGAAGTTATGAGCAGCCCATATAAAAATGAATTGCAGATGGCCAATGATCTTCAGGTAGCACAAGAAAAACTAAGAGAACTTAAAAAGTTGATAGCTCGTTCAAAAGTGAGTGAAGTGGTAAAGAAATTAGACCTAACAAAAAACAAAAAAGAATTTTTTGAAGAAAATAGATGTTACAACTAATAACGTGAGTCAGAATAAGCCATCTACTTCTTTTTCAGTTCCTGGTACACCGGGTATTAAATTAGGTAAATAAACTGACAAGGTTTGGCAGAATAAGCCCACTACTTCATCTTTAGTGTCAATAGAAGTAGATGCTGCAGATTGGTTTTGTGCCATTTGTGAAGTGTCAGTAATTGAAGACATGGTTCAACGTTTATTATGTAATAAATGGGTCCATGAAAATGTGCTGGGGTTAAGTCTAAGATTAAAAAATTCTTTTGTGTTAACTGTGAAGTCAAATTTAATCCTGATAAAAAGAATTTTACGAGAGTAAACCGAAAATGTTCCCTATATAAATTTATTGATCATTAGTTTTAACATCATTCTATAATTTTCAGTAGATTATAAAAAGTGTAAGTAATTGATTGGAGGACATTTATTTGCACTGATTTATACTTTATATAGTACATAACTAATTAATTTTTATTACTATTTTCATTATCGTTTACTATTTTTAGATGTACAGTGTGATCTTGACACTCAATAGCTTGTTTTGTACTATAATTATTGTATTTTTAGTGTAAGTTACAACTAATAAAGTTAAATTTTAAATCTTAAATGTTACTTTATTTTCTAATATAACCTTTTTATTAAATAATCTGTTATTTTAATGGAGGTACGATTTAGGAACCCACCGGTACGATTTAGGAAACTAGTCTCCTAAATCGTACCACTTGTAAGGGCTTGGAAAATATTCATAGTAATTATATTGATCAACATTTCAGTATGAAAAATATATGGAATGGTTCTATATAAAATAGAGTACATGTTGTAATATATTATTTGAGAATAATTCAAGCCATACTGAAGAGAAAAGTTAAAATGTAAAAAGTGGTACGATATAGGCATATGCAACTCTCCCCTACTTTATATTGCTTTTATAGAGCATAAAATTGTTAATCCATGAAAATAGAGCATAACCAATCATGAAATAAAAATTATAAGCTAAGCACGAACGGTATTAACTTCCAATTTAAAAACCATGTGATACCTTTTAAATAATTCAAACATTAAAAACTATTATAAAAATGGAAATTACAATTAATAAAGAGAAAAATATATGGAAGACGATTTATTTTTTTAGATACCAATTTAAATTATTATACCAATATAAACTATTTTGTATGGTCTTAGCCAAGTGACCTACCATGTTAGTATAGTTGTTTTAGATTTAGTAGTTGATTCTATTGTAGATGTAAGTATGATTTCATGATGTCTTGTCTGGACAATTAACAATTTACACAAAAATTGCTATTCCAACATTATTAACAGAGTGACAGAAATCCCTGTAAAATTCTGAACCAAGGCACTGAACCAAATAAAAATAGCGTTAGTAGAGGAACATGCTCACTTCTGATCATTCGTGTAAAACAAAGCTTTACTAGGCAATATTGTAGTGTGATTAAAGTTACTTATTTATAGTTATGAAAAGTAAAAATTTAGATTTATTTTGGTAAAGCCTCCACAAATAAACCCATATTTCATTGGTAACTATAAGTTAAGTGAAAGAAATCATTTACACAAACAATCTAATAATGCAATATAGTTGAGATAGTTTGAAAATATTATTATGTTTATTCTTATTTGGTCAATAAAAATATCCGCTAATTTGGGTACGGTTTAAAGATAATTTAAATAATCTTAGGGAGGGAAACAAAA
Source organism: Nephotettix cincticeps (assembly GCA_023375725.1). Taxonomy (NCBI): domain Eukaryota; kingdom Metazoa; phylum Arthropoda; class Insecta; order Hemiptera; family Cicadellidae; genus Nephotettix; species Nephotettix cincticeps. Next base: position 39,220,197 of record CM041791.1, read on the forward strand.
ATTCTACAGAGTATTTCTAAATTTTATATCGCGTTTTTGGGACGGATTTCCAACCAATGAGTGCTTAGGATTTAACTGTGGCACGGACGAGTAGTATCGTTGCAGATTGCGCAACATACGCCACGTTTGGGGAATATTTAAAACCACTTAAAATTCAAGAGGGATCGGTTTCACCAAACAAAAGAGCTAACAAGTTTTGCATTCATAGAGATACATTTTTACAGAATAAAAGGGTTGAAAGCATTGTGAGTTGCTGTAAGTAATTAATTCTCCAAACTATCCGGTTAACTAGTCTATTTACACGCGACTCGGTTACTCCTCTTCAACCACTACAGAATTTTGAACACAAAATGTATTATTCCTTTTAGTGCTTAGAACTTATTTTCCACGAGCAATTAAAACGTCTGTAGTTTACATAATTTTAAATTTACAGATAATAAATTCATATTAAAATTGTAGACTGATTTAGAACAACTTTATATTTTAAAATGAAAACAAAAGTATCTTAATTTGCAGTATTTAACATTCAACCAATATTATTTATGTCAATTAGAGGGATATGGAAGACTAATTTTGAGAGAAGGGTGTTGGTGAATGTTTTCCAACCAGCAGAAAAAAAACTACGGGTCAAGAGTCTACCTTGCCTATTGTAAGAGACACTGGAAAGAAATTAGAAACCTCCCCTTGTAGCGAATAAAATCATTTAATGATGTTAATTGGGTCCAGCTGTATAAATGTCTCAAATTGTGACAGCGTTCTTCTACGTGCCCTGGTATTAGTATCTAGACTAATAAAGGCTAACAAAAATCTTACTGCAGATGATATTCACTTAAAAAAAAACTTTTTAAACATGGGTATCATTCGTCAATGAACCATATCAGTAACGACTTTTTTTAATATATGGTAGCTCTATACACCAATGAACAATAATCTTTGATCACTGACCACCTAACCAAATTCATATCATTAACGTCGGTAGAAAATATGTTTTATCTTTTTCATTTTATTTTGTGAAAACTACGGTGAACATTCTAGAGATTCTCTTGAAAAACCTTACTTTGGCTATACTTTGGATTACTTTGGCTATAAATCAGTTCATATGTATTGACGGTCTTTTTCACATGTATTCACACTTTACTACTACTATCTATTAGGATGATCTCTGCAGGTAAATATGTTTCAAAGGATGTCTCGTTGTCACGTAAACTCTCCCTGGCCAAGAATGGTTATAATATAAGGCCAACTCAACCTGCTTCAATTAGGGATCTAATAGGGACGTCCATATTTTCTTTGTTATAGATATATGGTAATAGAGGTATGGTAATAGAGGATAAGCAGGTTCAGACATTATAAGTACAGTTTATATGTGATTTTTAGGCTTTTATTAATCTATAGTTCATACAAAATCAACAATTTGTTATAATTTTTAATAACACGTTAATAATTCTCCCTTTATTAGTATTAATAATAAAAACCTGCAAGAGATGTTATATCGCTTAGCCTAGTCTCAAAACATTTTGTTTATGTATGTAATGGATGGCTTTCCAGTGGTCGTCGACGCAATGGTTGTTTATTCTGTGATTTCTCTTTTCATCAACTCCTCCTTTTTATGCACAGCCCTTACCGACTCATTGTCACACCCCTTACGATAACCCTCAGTGGGATTATAATTGGCTTATAGATACCGATACTGGAGTGCATTCAAGGGTTTTGCCATAATCGAAGGCATACAGCTGTACTCCAAGTGAACATAATTTGTCAACCCAAGGGAGAAGTACTAAGTTAAACTGAATATATCCCGAGACCTAGCTGGTAACCTCAAACTCCCTGGCAGTCAAGGGCCTGGCGAGACGAGGGCCTACCTCGTTAGAGTTAGTCAATAAAGCTTGATTACAAGCACCAAAATAATCTATTATCAATCTCTATTTTCATACGTGCACTGAAGACACGGCGATATCGAGGCTGTTCACTTCCGGTGGCTATAACCATGGTTACTAGACGAGGGGACATAAACAAAAAATGACATCAGTGAGCCGAATGTAAACAATCCATACTACAACATATGATTCGGACTCTGATTGTCAAATACTATTTAAAAAACTATTCACATTCGTAAACTGGCTTGTACAGTAAGGCTCGCTTTAACCCATTTTCTGATGGTGGAGTCGAGAAATGGCTTTAAACGTTGAACAAAATTTTAAGTGTTGTGCGTGGGCTACTGCCTTTGGCAACGCTACTGAATCAATTATACAATTTCAGGTTGCCTACCCAGGAATTGAACCACCTACTCATCAAATCATCAAATCATCAAATGGAAAATCTTTTGTTAGAAACTGGTAGTGTTGTAAAAAAATACTCTAGGCGATCTAATAAGGAAAGAGAAGAACTGGTGTGCGCATCAATGCTGCGCTCTCCAGGTAAACCGAAATCAAAAAGGAAGTTTGAGCTTGAAACTGGTGTTCCGAAGTCATCTGTACAAAGAAATATTAAGAAAAACAAAATTAAATTTTTCAAAAGTCACCTAGCTTATCAAATTATTGAAGATGATCCGGACTGGAGAGTGGAATTTAGTTCATTTAATCAATGAATTCCATGAGTCAGATCCTGATTGCCATACTAAAATAATTTTCTCAGACGAGTATACTTTTACCACACTGATGTTGTAAATAGGCATAACTGTAATTATTATAATAACGTTAATCCCCACATTCTTGAATAGACTCCAATTAAATAAAAAGGAATTACTGTTTGGGCGATGTCAGTTGTAACAGCATGTTATCTTACGACATTCCAGACAATACAATACAATGGTAATAGGTATGCACGAGTTTTAAATGAACATGTCTTGACGTTACTATAAATGGATCAAGCTATTTTCCAACAAGTGATGCTCCACCTCATTTCCTCAATCATGCAAGCAATTACTAAAGACAACCTTTATTGCCGTTGGATTGATTGGTCGTGGAATTAAGTTTTTAGATTGACCAGCCCGATCACAAGATTTCACTGTTTTGACCTATTTCTATGGGGTTACTCGAAGGAAAAAGCTTATACCCATAGCTTCAATTATGATGAGGAACTAAAACGATCAATAGAAGAGAAATGTCTCCGGATAGCGGAGTCTCTTTGTAAGAGCTTACGAATCATTTCTCAAGTGTGTTGCTGTGGATGCCTTACAGTTTGAATAGTTTTGGACTTAAAGGTTTTTCATTAGGCTATGTTCTAGTTTTTTAAAAGTCATATTGCCCAGAATGTAACAATAAAAATAATTTATGAATCCAAAACACCTTTTTGTTTTTCAAGTATCGTTTTTCAATATGCCGCCAATTTCTTTCTACGAAGGTTAGGGAGCTGAAATTTTTCCAGAATAATGTTAAAACTTACCTTGTAAAATGTGTAAATTTTAAAAAGGTTCGTTGCGTAAATGGGCACGTAATATAAAATTAAACGTTTAAACCTATTCGTGTGACACTGTGTATGTATAAACTGGTGTATATTGTTTCGTCTATGAGTGCTTGGTTTGTTCGGTATTCAAGTCGCGAACAACTCATAAATACGACGCTCCACGGAGAGAACCCGAGCGGTTTATCCGTCATGTCCGCAGGGACTACGACGCCGCAGCGGAATTAGCCTATTCAAAACAGAAATTGCGGTCTCAAAAGTAATTGATTTTATATGTATAGTACAGTTATTTGTACAGTATACTTTGAATTTTAGTAATAAGTTAATTATTTATCAATTAAATGTCTTAGAGTAAACCTATATTTAAGTCTTCGGTATGGGCGATGGATCCATGTCCCACCCAGCGAAAAAACTAAAATGGAACTATAGAGGCCTCAAAAAGGTTTCGCCAAAATTGAATATGGATGATTTAACACTCATAGAATGAAATCGTTAAGTGACCAATTATGTATACTACTAGATGTGTTTTACCATCTGTTGATGAATTCTGAACTTCAAAGTAAAATGCATTCAATGATTTAACTACAGGAAGGAAAGAGCATAGAGAATTTCAATATTGAACGATCCATTGCAAAAGTGCTGTTCAGTATCCAGAACCACTGAAATGTCAGTCCTCAGAGCTGCCATTGGAGGTTAGACAATAACAAGTTCAGCGTTAAGTCAAAGAGCCAAACTAATTATAACTTAAAACTTGCGACTGGAACCAGCGTGGGTAACGAACTTAGAGACAACCTCAACCCTCAACTCTCTCTAGGCGCGTCACCGTCTAGCCAACAGCTGTCAACAGCTGTTCTATGTTCTATTAAAAATAATTTCAGTTAATCTATCGTTGATCGATATTAAGGGAACAGTATTATATGAAAAAGTTTATTTAATTTAGGCTTTGTCCCTATTATGGTACAATATAAAGACCAGTTTAAGCACAACTTCTGCATTTTTATTTTATCTTATGGAGTCATACGAATAGATTTCAAGATATATTTATATACTGGAAGATTGGAGGCCCCAGAGATGTTCTGCAATCTGCGGGAGAATGCACAGCCACCGTGCACAATGGGTCCTTAACGATTAGCCAGGTAAACATGGACAGTCTATCTGATTCCCAGAGAAGAATGAGTTAAAATAATTTTTAAACCAATACAGATCCGGGTTCGAACCTTAGAATACGCCAGGAGGATTCGTGGTTCTACAACGTTGAGAGCATGGCAGGTAAGTGTGTACTTCAACGCCCTAGTTCCCTCCCATTTGGACAGTAAGGAAATTACACCACGATACATTACTCCTGATCAGGCTGAATGTTATCGCTCAGCGGGGAGTCTAACCCGCTAAGCAGAGTAGGAACAGTTATTAATAGGTAACCAATGAGATAGGCAAACCCATCACATTATCCTCACACTAGTTAGAAGACTTACCAGTAATTTTACAATTTATTTTTAATGTATTCGATTTATGAATTATCAAGTTCCAGTCAGTGGGTCAACCAAGGCGGATTTGAACAGAATTTAATTTAGGGCTGATCGTATTCACAATTAAGAATAAATAATTCTTTGCTCCATCATTAGTATGTTAAATCAACCTACTAATGATACTCAATGAACTAATTAATGTTTAACGATTTAGATTATGGTATCAGTATGCCATGTTACAGTGGCATACGTTGTTAATAATGGGATTTAATTTAAATAATAAATACTTTTAGGTTACCTGTATCTAAGTGAAATCATAATCATGGATGGTTCGACACTTGACCCAGATAATAAATTATAAAGTCTTTTACAATATTACAAAACAACAAAAAATCCAAACAACTTCAACTGATTTTATTTCTGAATATTTTACAGCAAAAAAGCATCTTTTAACATATGTTTTAGGAATAAATTACTTTAAGTCAAGTAGTTTAGGGGTTGATGCAACTTTAAATAGTTTGAAGTTTTTTTAGTTGTATTGTAATCATGATCACTGGTAAATTTACATTATACCGAAACTTGTGTTAAGCAAACAGAAGTTGCCAAACCCATATCGTTGATATTTCCTCTCAGTTGGGTCTAGCCCAGAATCAACTTTACACCAATGCTTACTTTAAGGCCAACTCCAGTCCACAGAACTATTACTAAAACAGATATTGGGTACACAGATATGTATGAAAACAAATTGAAATCCTTTAATTTTCATAAATTGTTCAAAACAACTATAGTTACATATTAAAATAAAAATTGTACATGAAATTATTCTAGTACATATTAACTGTAATGCAAGTTTTAGTCCCATATAACATTCTTACCTATTTCTTTACAGAAAAAATGTTAATTCCGTAGCGATTTTTTCATTGCACAACATCATTATCATTAATCAACTATTACCAAAATATCATTCTTGGAGATATTTTAAACCACAGTACAATCATGAAGTGCAACCTATAAAATCAAAATTTTAACTATAAATTCACAATGTTAATTAGTTGGAAAAATATCATTCGATACAGCCACACAACGTATGATAAAGGTAAAAGTATTAAAATTCATTATCGAGGATAAAAAGAATAGTTAGTGAGCATTAATTATTCCTCTAGTATTAATCATCTCCATATAATCAAGTTGATGTCTCATTTGTACTCTCCGGGCTCTAATTAAATAGAGTTCAAAACTAATTAATTTCCCAGAGAGTCGTGTTTCCAGCAATGTCAACAGCTGTTATGATAACCCGAGTTGTTCCAAACTACGGTCGGCTTCGAATCATACCGTAACAACTTTACTTTTAAAGTAATAGAATGTTTAAATTATGCAAACAATGTACAATTTCGTCCGATTAATTTCACAATAACTTCACGTAACATACATCAAGCAAAGGAAAATATAGATTTGTCTAGCATATTGTATTTAATTAGTATTAATAATTATTAAACCTTTTAAAAACTACTTCATCACAATCACACACCATCTAAATTGAAGAGTGTACAAGAAAAAGGAAGATAAAAGAGAATGCAGGAGTCCCAATATGAATGGTCCAGAAGGAAAAACACCAAAAATCAATGAGATTTAGTTATGGTAAACAACATACAGAAGTCTTAATATAAAGGGCCCAAAATGAAAAACACTAATAATCAATAAGATTTAGATACGTTAGAACTCCTGTATTCCGTTTACCGTAAGTAAACGGATTACAGGAGTTCTAATATGAAGGAAAAACATCGATGAATAATGGAGATGTAGATACGTTTATTATTAAAAAAACTTTATGGGGGTCTTAAAGTACGCATTAAAATTCAGGGAATAAAATAATATTATATTTTTCACGATTGTTTTTGCTTGATAATTTACTATCCTTTCAGATTAAATGTTGAGAATCTGTAGTTTACATAAATAATTTGGTAAAACATTAAATATATAAATAGGAATAAAAATAAGATGAAATATTACTCTTTTCGTAAGAATGAAAAATATATGTATAAAACAAAAAAAGATGAGGTGTGTAAAATAAGCATATTATGATTATAAATATATGTTATTTCACACATAACTTTACCAAAAAAATACCATGAGATTAATGTTAGTCAAGTCCATGTTTAAATAAGTAAACTAAAAAACTAACCGATTATGTTAACCCTTATAAGTATTTTAGACAAAAAGTTTTACCAGTAAATTAAAAACTTATCCCTTACTTATACGAAAATTACTTATCACTTTTTGACGCCAATGTCTTTTCAAAAACATTAATTATTGTGTTAATACTTGTCAAGTTTAATTTTCCAATATAAAGATGGTTCTACATATTTGACTAGACAACTAATTGCAATATACAGAATCAAGGTGTATTAATAATCTCGAATAATTGAGAGCAAGTTTCAAAGTTTCCAAGAGTTGATCCAGGTCCAATGTTCTTGACTTGATTTGGATTAGCCAAGCAAATTCACCCCTCCCAGAGACTCCAAAGTTATCAAGTCTAGGATGTTCTCCTAAACTTACACTAGGTCTATTTTTATATATATATTCCGAAGTTAAAAAATATTAATGATTTTTGTCTTCAAGGGAAGATATTTCTTATATACAATTGCAGTATGAAAAGCTAGATCAAATATGTTTAACTATATCATAACGTTACGTATTTGATTTTAGGTACAACAGTATTATTAATATTACCACTACCAATCAGGTTTTTTAATGGTTATAAAGTCTGTTTCATAATCTGAAGGATGTTCGTTCAATCCAAGACTGGGCCAGCTGTCCTGGGATCGTTGGATTAATGATGCTGACAAATGAAAGGCTGATCCTTTTTGGTCATAGAGTTTATCCAAATTATTAATTTTAAATATGTTATCTGGTTTACATACCCTTATTTATAGTTTTAAATTTATTTACCTTCATTGCCTGTCTAAGATCGTGTTCAATTTTCAATGTAAACTTCACTATTGGGTGGGATATCATCACAGGGTAAAAATTTCAATTTAAATAAACATTATAAAATTAACCAAATTTAAATACAGCCACGCCACATATATAATGGGTAAATAGGAAATATTAAAAAGAAAGTTAGTTTAATAGTGTTAATTATATTGAAATTTTTACCTCACCCGTTGTTTAATGTACATTGAGAAAATAAAAAAGATTTTCGATCTACAGATAATTTAAGTAAATAAACTTTACTATTAACCCACTCACAAATCTCCAAAAGGATGATTGTATTGTTTTTACTTCGTAGGGAAAGAATGCTAGCAAGAAAAAAAGATTAAAATAACCTCACATCGTTGAATTAAGGAAGGCAACATTCCTTAGAGAAAACTCGAAATTGATTAATGTGTCAAATTGAGTACACACAGTATTGAACCTTAAGCATAAAGTATCTTTTTGAAGAATAAAACTATTGCTGTACAAAGAGGGATTAATATTATTAAAGCTTAAAAAGCCAAAGAAATAAAATCACCGTGAGGTGTTACTCATCATTCATTAATACTGAACTTGAAAATACGTATATAAGTTTTTGAGCTCCACATTGATTGCATTCTAAAAACCGCTATAATATATTTACATAATGCAAAATTGGGTTCACAAAATATTTGAATAAATTACATACATATTATTTTTAGTATATTGATTGTACCTAATCTCTATAACATTGAATGTATGTATGTCTTTATGTCCTTTATGCGTTGCCAAACTACTCATCCGATCGCCATAAAATTTTAGGAAGTTGCTCTACATGTGTCCGGGAAGGTTTTGGTGAAAAATATTTTCAAAAACCCCATAAGTTTCCATTTTATGGCGTTTTAAATTTCTAATGTTAACCTTATGGAGAGTAAGTTTGTTTACAAATTGTCTACAATGAAAACATTTGATTTCTTAGCTACAGCTGATTGGTTACTTTCCATTAGCAATATGCTTTACTATTCAATGCCATCTGAATCATTCATTAATGTAAAACTATGAAGTAAATGTGTACTGTAAAAAATGAACAGGTTTATTCATCACGTTAATAGTTTACGGTTTTGGGGGATTATGTATTTATATTTTCATTTATGTCTGATTAAAATCACGTGTTTATATGTTGGCCAAATAATAAAATAAGTACAATGTTTATACATATTACGTTTATTATAACAATCAGCTGTTGAATATCTTTCCTATAAAATCTGTATTACAGTTAAGTTAGGTTTAGTTTGAGTTTGGATTGGATTGAAAATTGTGAATAAATCCTCAGATTTATTCGTTTTATGGCAATGTTATTAATAATACTTATCCTTTCAGTATTGTTATTCACTATTCAGAATATATAACCTTTCACAATAAAGCCGTAATGCTATTCTACTTCAGAACATGGCTACTCTTAAAGTTAACCTATATTTACTGACAGGTGTTACGAAGTTCGCCGGGTCAGCTAGTGTTAAATAAATTAGACTAGCTAGAAAAGACCTTGACATTTCTATTTGTGATTTGATTAAATTTACACTTATACTAAAGAAATTACTTTAAATGATCCACAGTATTACGAAATTAATAGCATCCTTAGATACTAGCTATTTTTTCTAGAAATATTTTAATACCAAAAATATTTAAACATAATTCATTTTGAAAATGTTATGAGTATTTGATTAGTAGTGAATTATATGAGTTATGAGTTAGCTCGAGGTACGTGGTCAGTGGTGCGATCTTATCTTGTCTACTGAATAAGATTCTATTCATGCTAGATTAATTTAGTGTATTTACTTCTTTATTTGCAGAATCTATTTGATAGTATAGTTCAATTTAATATTACACCTCGTTAACATGGCTGGAAAGTGCAAATCATGTGACCATAACATTAGTGCCCGTGCTGGTAGTGTTAAAGTTACAATGACTGTAAGTCTCTTTTTCATGGAAGTTGTGTAAACATGACACAGGACGAAGTAGACTTCATCGAGGGCGAAAACACAATTTGGAGATGTGAATGGTTTTAAAAATACAAATTGATAATCAATCGGAGATTATGAAATCATACGAGAAGAGCATGGGCCTGTTGTCGAAGGAAAACGCAGATTTGAGATTAAACGTGAGCAGGTTGGAATTGCGCTTAATGGAACAATACACCGAAATGAATTGCTTAGAGATAAATGGGGTTCCTGAAAATAAAAATGAAGACACGTTGGATATAATCAAAACTATTAGAACTTACATGTGAGTGGAGGTTCTACCAAATATGGTGGATGCGACTAGGTCCTAAAGCTGATGGAAAGTAAAGAAGAATAACAGTAAAGTTTATACAACGATCTATCAAAGAGCGGCTACTGCAAAAAAGGAAGGTGAAGTGGAACTTCAACTCACATGACCTTGGTTTCACAGAATCAGTGGCAGATGTTGTCTATATTTTGAAATCCTTTCACTGAATCGGCAAAGACTCCTCAATGCAGCAAGAGCCCTAATGAAGGAAAAGGGATACACTTTTGTTTAAGTGATGAATGGACATTTCTTCCTACGGAGATGTGAAGGAGATCCAGTGATCATCATTTTACTTGATCAAGTTACAATATTCTATTATATTATAAAAACAATTAATTTTTCTTCTTTAAATTACTATACCACATACCGTTGTGTGATTTAATTAGTAATTATTATTATTGACATTAAAACTACATTAATGATAACCAATAATAATAGCTTTGTACAATGAAGTCATTATTTGAAGACCTATCTTATTTGTTATTTGTCTATTTTAGTAGCCGCTGGCACTCGTTATTACATCGGGGCGGTTACCATCTTATTGGTTTCCTTTTCTTTTAGAATAACTTATGTTTTTTTTGTTTTATATAAGTAATAAGAACATATGCAAAATTATATCACTTGTAAATGGAACCAATAAATCGTTTCATTCAGTTATATATTAAAATATTTATAAAAACTTTTTCACGTAAAATTAATAAATTAAAACAAGATAACATGTTCAAATCGTTGAGCAGAACATAATTAACTAACTTTGGTCTGGAGCATTAATTTCCTCTACTTAGAATTTCCGTCTGTTAACATGGCCCAAGAAGATGGTTAAATATATTCCTCGAATTCTTATAAAGGAACTATAAACCGTTTAGAAATTCATTAGACATAATTTATTTCATGTTTACTGACAAATGGTTTAAATAGTTTTAAGTTTTCGTTACGGGTTTTCAAACTATTTCACTACCAACTATTATTTGACATTTAAACAGTTTTTCAGCTAAAATCGCTGCTGTGTCTGTGTTATTAGTGTAATTTATGTTCTTAAACTTTATTGTTAGGATCTGAAAAATTGTACTGTCCATCAAGTATGTAAACACATTATACAAATTATGCTACTAACCCTCTCAAAATGTATTTCTTTTTGCATTTTTTTTATATTCCTAACAAATTTTATTAAAATTCTGTTGATGAAATTCTGTTGATCAAAGAATTATTAGGTTATCTAGTGTCTTTATCCTTCAGGCAATTTTTACCTAATTGTAACCATTTCACCTGTTCAATAGGCTAAGGTACTTTATTATTCCCAAAAAAGATTTATTTTTTCCATTTGTATACGTTTTCTTTTTTTTATTAGAATGCTAGAAACTTTCTACAAAGTATAATAGTATAATAAAATAGTTTTATAATAGTGTATAAAGCTTCCCTAAAAATTGTAATTCAATTAATATAACAGTTTACTATATAAACATTCCTAAAAAATATTATTAAATTTTAGATTGTCGAAGGTACTCGAATGGTGATTAATGTAGTTGATGAAGTGACATAAGGCGGGCTAATTTTCTCCAATCTGTTCGCGCCTGTGTCAAATCCAATCTCGTACGTCTGTAATCAGTTTGATTATTCTGTAATTAGTGAAGTGATCAATTCCTTACAATATAGGTTTTTAATGCTCTGTTTGTAATTTTATTTTGAGTTTGAGATTGTTCTAATTTGATTATGGGGAGACACAAGCTTGTGTATTTACAAATATTATGTGTGAAAGCAATATTCACTTATTAAGCTTGTAAGCTCAACATTAATCACTACAGGGCACAATAATTGTTACTACAGTAACAGTACCAGTACCAGTATATATAAAATTTGGAGGCCAGATACCCAAAGTATTTAATTGTATTCTCATGAAATTATAGTTATAAACAGGTATGAAAACATTGGTTTAAATTTTTAAACTAATGTTGATAGGCAAGCTGTATACCACTTTATCTATGTTTGCCCACGTCTGGTATTAAAGGATCAGCTGTGTCAGCACTTGAACATGCTATAATACAATTTATTATGCAGCAAATTTTAATTAATTAATTACTTAAATGGTAAGTCGATACTATACCAAGAGGCCACTACACAGACAAATTATCTTTTCAAATGACGTCATTTTCTCTAATTCGGAGGCCGAAATGCTACGATCTGGTCTGATGTGACCACCAGCCCTTGGTCTAAAACACTTTGTCTCGGTGAGGAAGTATACACAAGCATTTCTATAGCCAAAGGTATGTTTCATTATATTTGCGCAAAATATAATATTAATAAATAATAAATTTAGACTCCAAAGATCAATTGCAAATCTAAAACTCAAACGTATGTCAACTAAAGCACGACCCCCAAAGATACGTATAGGGGAACATTTCTATGAAATTGTTATAATCACTGATGTTTTCAGTTTTATATAGCCTTATTCGATTTTGAGGGAAGAAAGTTTTCTCAACTGGAACTATGTACAGACAAAAAAGAAAGAGATTTTTGTGAAAATTAAGACTTGTCATGCAATCAGTCTACCTAATTATTGAAGAAATAGAAATACAATTGAAATCAACCCACATACAAGAACAAGCTATAGACCCCAAGATTTACTTCCTAGCCCCAACGATGCACTGAGTCCAGACAGACGAAGGGTCAACCCCAATAAGACCCTCAATCCTTCGTTAGATATCTAACTACCTTACCAGGCCCTCTCTTTCCCAGAGCATGCAAGACAAGCATCCTTCCTCTCAGGTACTCTTCCCAGGTGGATTAGTAAGCTTAAGAAATACACAACACTCTACGAATTAATGCTATTTTTGGTGTCCAAAACCATTCGGGAGTCCCGCCTCCAGGAACCACGGTGGTAGGGAGAGGTTACCAGTACCACAGCTTATTTTTAGAGTACCAATTATTTCCAACCTCAAAAACTATCAGAATACACTTATTATGCTGATTATATGAGTTAAGAAGCAGGTGAAGTATCGGTTAAAGCTATGTAACTATGTAACGCTTGGTAAACATGAGAGAGATGGAAATGTCACACGATTGAACGCGCAATTGTAGCCTACTACAGCACAGATGGATAGAGTGGATTATTTCTGCTCGCGAGCGCTGAGCATTCATCAACAGAGCAAAATTGCTCTGTGCCGTAGAATTCCGGGAACTATTACATCGTGAACAAAACGGTCATTTTATGTGCACGATTTATTCGCATGGATCATTTTTCAAATTTGACAAAAGAATTTACATTCTAACTTCCATTGAAACTATTCAATCGTTAAATAGAGAGATAATTATTAGTTTTCGGTTATTTCAATTTATATATTTAAGAAGGAATTTTTTATAATTATATTACTAAATAAATTCTTTAAACTAATAATAAACTACTCAATTTTTATCTGGCTACTGTTAAATACCTTGCTAAATATTCATTTAAGCTATGATATTTTATTTCCATATTCGTAAATCAAAAGTACTTAAAAAAATGTTATGAATATATTCATACTTGGTTTTAGCTATGTATTTGTTTTTGTATTCAGTCTAAAGCATTAATAATGAAGAGCTAGATTTAATGAGATGACAATAATACTGTAAATATTTTTCGGGTAATAAAGACTTCTACATTCTAAATTATTACACATCAATAAAAATTAGGAATTAAGGTAAAATTTACTCGCGAATGCATGAATGCATTCAGTTCAAAGTAAATAACACAGATTATTTTGATGAATTAAATTTAAAATTATAGTTAACTGTATTTGTAATTTTTTGTGTTTGAAAAAATGTGGGAAGGTTGGTAAAACTTGTTTAACGTGTGGTGGAGGTCTTTTGGCAGTGGTGACCTCTGTTAACAAATACCTTGAATTAATTATAGGAGTCGAGGTTTGTATCTCTGTGTAGTGAATAATTAAACGACGTTGTTGGTCGAGTTTTATTTTACCAACATGCTATTACTTTTTCCAGTATTCTTCAGTCGGCGTAATGATATTCTTTAATACATAAAATTTAAAATGTAATTGTAATATTGTATGTATGACTCGGAACCTAAATAAGTAAAAAATACATTATCTTAGCACTTTATCGTGTAGTTTATACCAGTGAGTATATAGGGTTATACTTAAACTAATATAAAAGACTCTTATGCGATGTCAGACCCATTTAAGAAACAGTTATTTTTAGAGTTTAATAATACTATCTTTAAAAAATGAAACTAAAATGAAGTTTCTACAACACAAAGAACGGAACCCCTCGGCTCACAAAATTTTGTTATTGACAAACACATGTACACAACAAACATAACAAATACACACATTAGTACACAACAAATGTTGTTTAACAAAACGTCATGGGTTCACGGTAAATTTGAAGAAGTATGTGGTTTAGTTATTTTTAACTTTAGTGTAAATTATTAAATATTTTCTAGGGCCTAGCTAGCAGTTCGAACCATTTTTTATATGGATTGACTAGATCGAGATATTCAAGCACCAATACGATCACTGACCTAAATGGCTCAAACCATGTAAAGACTGTGACAAAGTACGTTATTTTTTAATGTTTAAGTATAAAACAGACTAATACTTTTATTTCATGAGATTTGACCTCCGACATTTTCTAGCTGATTGTTCTGTAATTATTTCAAATCTACTAATATAGTCAGGAAACCCAGGAATGCTCAGATGTCTCATAGTCTTATGGACTTACCCCTTAACCATAAATTCCCATAAACCATACTACTCTCAGCCCTATCCGAGCTTAGTGAAGATCGCATGTGTCATAAGCCTGTAGAGATTAGATAATTTTAAGAACTTTATATTTCAGGATAATATTACCTCCAAGATTGAAATGTAATATTACGAAAAATAATATTTAGATGAATATTTTGCCTGTTAATAACAAAACGTTTTATATGAAAATAGAAAGCCAACCAATATCATATTGCTTATATTATAAAGATTTAAACCAAAAGTATGATTTTATTTTGACTTCGATATGAATACAGAACTACAAATTACAAGCCTCATGCAAAAGGTTTACGTGCAGTAACAGTAATAGTTTTGCAAACCCACATTCTACAATCAGAAAAACCTGACGCTATAACCTGACGTTGACGTTGTGTGTCTACAATGTATAGCCTTACAAGTTCTACCTCAGGGTCGCGCCTCAAATTTAGGGTTGTCTCTTAAACCGGTGGAAGGGGTCAGATGCTGAAGCAACTTTGGCGCCCAAAATCTATTGCCAATCCAAACATTAGTAAAAACTAAAATACCCAGTGCCCGGAACGCGAGTAACGTTAGAATGGTTATAAAAACTACCAGCTATACAAGATTTTTAGGATTGAAACAAAATGTGGATTACATAGCTGCAAATATTTCAAAATGCGTAACTGCAAAGCTTCGGCCGAAACTTTTGAATCATACGTTGCCCAAAGACATTTTTCATAGCGGTTAGCCTCTTGCAATTTTGTTCAAAATGCCAAAAGACCACAAATTTGAACCCCTGGATGACCAAAGAGATGATTTACTTGCATCGCCCTTGGAATTTTTATAGTGCTTCCATAAATATTTTTCTCCTGCCTTGGAAGAACCAAAAACAATAACAACATTAGAAGTCTGATCTTAAAACTATATTATTAAAAAACTTACTAGGAAAAATTACGTATTCTGGTTCGTGTTCTTTTAAAATTGATTGAACCACAAGGTGGGTACGTTGAAGAGGATATGAGTGAAGGGCAAAGGTAAAGACTGTAATGGTTTTGATACATCAGCATTTAAATTTATGTCCATGGATTAGACTGGTGATAAATTTTCTCTAATAATTATAATATCTTCACCAGCTGAGCTTCATTTGCAGCAAATTCGGTATTTAAACGTCATAGTGTTAACTAAGTACATTTCTGAAAGACGGTCGGACGCTCATCCAGCAAGTTGTGCGGCGCAGCGTCCTCGGCGTAGCCACAGCACGAGTTAAGATTAGTTAGACTGAGTCCATAACTCCTAAATGTTCAACTCGACTGACAGATGTCTGTGAAAGATAGCTGAGTTTGTGAGTTGTCGACTGCCCGCGGTGGAGCAACACAAAACACAACTGTCAGCTGGCCGGCGAATCGTCTGCTAGTTTGGCAACACTTAATGAGCTCGTTTCATCTTATCATTGGGTAATCGTGAATTATAATGGTTTCGTATAATTACTCAACAAAAATTTGGTTAACGCATATTTACTCTCAAGTGAACAAGCATGCTGGTCTAAACAGTGGTAAACGTGTTTTGCGATTTGTCGTTGCTACACTTTTTTAGGCGGTAACACTTACTTTTAAATAATTAAAGACGGGGATATTAAATGTAAACAACTTGAAATATACCAAAATCAATTATAAAATTAAGGAATATATCCTACGACCATTGCAAAATTTACCAGTAAAGATATTGAAAGTAACATCATTAAGAGGTTCAATATTAAACGGAAATTCTAAACCGTTGTATTATGAGTTCATAACGATACAGATTCTAGACCAATCAGAGCTCAGCATTCAACGAAAGTAATGTTATTATGGATATAGTGAAATGCAAAATCAGCTTATTTATCCATAAAGATAGTTCATTTCAGTGGCTAACCTTAAATGTGAGTTTTGAACCAATAAGAATAACGTAATTCGTACATCAGCTGATTACTCCAAGAAGGAAATACACACTATTTAATTTTTTCATACCCAGCATATTGCAATGGTATTAGGTAAATAAAATAAACAGCTCTTGTTTTAAAAGTCAGAATATTGTTGGTTGTAGATAAAATAGCGTATGCAACGATTGTATTATGCCTTAAATCCTTTTGTGAAATATTTATAAAACTCGCTTCGTGTGTGTGTGTGTGTGTGTGTGTGTGTGTGTGTACGTGTGTGTGTGGGTGTGAATAAGATCAATCGATGGTGCTCAATTTTGAAAAAAACAACAAAATTTCATAGTAAAGGCCAAATTTGTAATCTATTATAAGAAATTAATACCTCCAACAAACTGCATTTTATATAGTATTTTTAAATCAAACTAAATCAAATCAGTTTTTTACACAATGGACAAGGCAGATGGTTCACCTTACAAAGGGAGTCTGTATGTTAGTTTTATATATCCATAGATCTCTTTCAGTGAGCTTACTTATGTGAGTTTTGCACGCATAATTTCTCTTTTAGATACGTGTGAAATATTTTTAGACATGTAAACATTTCCAACACATCTTAAGGAATAATGGTTTTTAGATTATTTTTGTGCACATATATAGCTCAATTGTTTGTTGTAGTAAAGATTTATTTTAATTTTTTTATATTTTTTTTGTGTGTGTGTGTGTGTTGTGGTTGACATATATATTTGTATCATGAAAAAAAAAAAACAAAAGATTTAAAATTAAGTTAAAATATGAAATATAATTATTTTTTAAGACAAAAAAAAAATATTTTATATAGTATTTTTTGGCTAAAATATAAAGATTACCTCATCAGTATTTTAACAGGAAGGCAGAGGTTCACCTTACAAAGGGTATGTTTCTACGTTCATTTACGCCATTACTTACGTCATGACCACGCATAATCTTTTTAATTAACTTGTATTTTGCAGTAAACATTTTATAACAAATCGGAATAATGGTTTTTAGACATGGCTCAAAATGTTGTTGTAAAAAATTAGATTTATAATATGATAGAAAACACTTTTATATTTAGAGTTTAAAATAACGGAAACTCCTGATTTTAAAATACATCTCTACTATATATACGGTATTAAAATACCTAAAAGGTTTTTATTGATAACAATAGAGCAAATCTATTTTACATTTTAGCAGCAGACCTCTACACTGAGCAGATTAACAGTATTTTTAAATAAATTGCGATGATAAAACGTTGCTTGGTCATAGTTAAAAAAAAGAAGTTATGTTAGTTTACTTATTATCTATAAAAAGTATAATGGGAACAAGAAAGTAGGGGTTTCCCCACGAAGAACCGAAACATTTAGATTGTTTGACATACTTTATTAAACTTTGGGTATTTAAAGTTTTATAGCAATTTTTATCACAAAACCATAAAGAGGAAGCGTGTGGCCAAATTAAACCTTTTACCTTGTGATTAAAATTGGAGCTCCAAAAGAAAACTCTTTGTGTTTACCAGTTGCCGTATCTCAGAAACTGATCGACACAGAATGAAGATTCAAAATATTTATTGTTTTTTTAACTAATATGGTTGCACCAAATCAGTTCAAATCAAAATATCGTTATTTAAACTTATATTATATAAATATTACCCAAACCTCATTTTGGGTTACAAACCTCAAACTAATCCTCTCTTCAGATAACCAATATGGCTAGGTGACATATTTACAAGCCTGTGCCAAATTTCTCCGCGATTAGATGCTTTACGACATTTATGTTTATGGCACATACACACACACACATGCACACACACACACACACACACACACACACACACACACACACACACACACACACACAGAGCAATAGCAACACAAGATATTTTTAATTAGAAGCAATAACAGACCTAAAGATCATAGGCTAGATTATTACATCCATATATTAAAAAATATTATTGGTCAGTGACAATTAATACCCATTTCTCTTAATTTCTTGTAATGATAGTTTATTGATTTTTAGCGGATTTTGCAAAATACATTAAAATACTAACGATCTTAAATTTGTAATAATGTCAAAAATATTACAATCTAAATATATAAAACAAAGTCGTGTTAGTTACACCATTTATAAGTCGAGAACAGCTGGACCGATTTTAATTATCTTTGATATTTTTGGGTTTGTTTCTGTGCTGAGTAGGCTATAGGTACATTCAGTTTTGCATTTAACCTTAGGGCTAAGCCCCACAGGTCTGTTAGGTTTGTATATGTTAAGCTTATGAGGAAAAAACATGATGCATTTTGATGATTTAGGGTACATACATCAATAATGTGAATATTTTATAAACAGCTGATTTTGTGTTGTTTTATTTTCACCAATCGACAGCTAACGTCATTGTGTAATTTCCAGCAAATGTTTTTTTGTTTTTTGAAAACCCCATTTTTACTGGTTGACTTGTTTATCCCAGTGAAATTATTTATTGTTTTTTTGTTTTGTGTGAGCGTAGTTAATGAATATGATCCTACGCAAGTATTATTACAAACAATGCCAGGATTCAGAGGATATGATCTTTCCTAAAAACCGTTGTGTAATAAGAGGTATTGCATTTAGGTTTGGTTTGGATTTAGGTTGGGTCGGATCGTTGTGAATAAATCTACTTGTACGAGTATTTTTTTGTTTTATGGGAATGTTTTAAATATATCTTATAATTTTAGTATTGTTATTATAGACATGTGTATGTAATTGTGTTTTATAGAGTGTAGACGACCCACGACACAGAAGATCTAACCTTTCCCAACACAGCCGTAGACCTGATGAAACGAGAACTGATCGCACGAGACCATTATTGTTAGGTGGTACCAAGTTCGCCAGGTCAATTAGTATTAAATAAATTTAAAAATAATTAATATTTGACATCACCACAATCCGTAAATAAATCAGTTGTCCCAATGTTTAATCACACATTAAACAAATTTATTCGTATACTTGAGGCAGGATACCCTTTACTTTAGGTAACGTGATT
Source organism: Nephotettix cincticeps (assembly GCA_023375725.1). NCBI lineage: Eukaryota > Metazoa > Arthropoda > Insecta > Hemiptera > Cicadellidae > Nephotettix > Nephotettix cincticeps. The sequence continues at coordinate 39,240,003 of CM041791.1, forward strand.
AGCTAGTTATAAATGCCAATTTGATCCAAGTTCAGATCCTAACTACGATCTTGAACAACTCGTTAAAACCTAATCAGTGGCCCCGGGAACTATCTCCGGACCATTAATTAGCCACCCCGTTGATTGATAAACCTTGTCGAGATTATTGGCTTGTTCATTGTAAATTCAGATATTGGCTATATAATAAATAAAATTAACAAATACTAATTTATATTAAATACCCAGCCTAGCCACGGTGGCAAGGCTACAAGAAGTTTTCCAAGAGTCATATTTTGTTATACATCAATTATATTATAAATGCACAAAATAGATTTCATTGATAAACGTCATATAGTCATGTTACGTTTGGACACTATACCAAAATATGTGATAATTTATTATGGACGAAAAGTAAATAAACATTTCAACTTAATTATTATTAAATAACGTTTTTAATTAAAAAATGCACCTAGCATTGAAATTGAATCGTTGAAATTACGTAGTTGATCAACCCCATTACTAACATAACTAATGCGTTTAAAAATACACCCATAGCAGCAGATCTGCATTCTGAGTGAATGATAATTTGTTTAATGTGATAGTTTGAACCATTCTTGATTATAGGCGACATTCAAGTAAATTCTATTCTATTTACTTATTCTCCATAAGAATAACATGGGGAACGATTTGGTACAGTAGGTATGCTACCATGAGGACCAAAACATTTTATATTTTTCAGCATATGTTTATTACAGCCTAACCATATGAAGTTGTATACCAAGTTTTTTCACTATTTCAAATAATAATCAAGATATAAATTTTTCATCTTCAACACATTAGACTGGAGCTCCAATAGAGCTTCAAAGGTTTTTGTGTTTTTTAAATAACAATGTGTTGACCAGTTTGAAAACTATGATCTCATATTAAAACTCACGCTTGGAAATATTGTTAAGGAAAAATTGTATATTAAGCTGACAAAAAAGTTAAACTCAACCGCATTTCACCATGGGCAAGGGAATTGGGCTTTTGCGGTGAGTTAAAAACGGCCAAGTGGTATCACAAAGATTAGCCAGAGATGTCCACTCATGATCACACGTACAATCTGAATTAAGTAAATAGAAAAAGGTGAATGTGAAAGAAAAGTCGGGCAATAACGAAAGTGAACGGACGAGAGGAGAGGAGACGTTGTCCAAACATGCCGGACCGACCACCACCTCGTCGGTTGTAACCCCATCTTGTGAATAATTAAATCCTACGTTTTCCAAGAGATTTAAACTTTTACAATGTATTACATATTCTAGGGATGCAGTTATTTATAAATATCCATTTATCTACCGAACACTAATTGTATCAAACAATCACTTTTAAAATGTATCCACTATATTTAATGTTATTAAAACTTTCTATAAATATCACTTAAGCCTTTTTACATATCCTCCCCACTACACTCATAACACCCTATCCTTTCTATTAAGCTCCTCTGCTACTTATACATACATTTTAGAAATAATGGTGTTTTTGCCACCTGGGGACCCCAGAAGAAGAAAAAAAATTGATTCTGCTCCTGATATGAGGACAACGGTAAAAGCTCAATTTTTCTAGGAGAGATTCGCTCAAAGTATTTTAGTAAACTCTGCAGCGCTTGATTTCTCTATCATAGCAATATTATTTCGTCACAGTGCAAAGCTATTTTTTTTGTAAAACACCACCTTCAAAATTTGCTGTGTTATTTTTAATAAACAAGGATTGAAACGAAAATTGAAATAATGAGGAGTACTTCTTACCTTTCCTACTCTTCTCCATACAAATCGCACTTACCACTCACTACTCCTAATCTCGTACTATTACCCTCATCTTTCTATAAATTCCTCAAATGTGAGTTTAACCCTAACCCACTAAAGTCGCAATCGCAACGCATTTACTTAATAAAACGTTTTATCCTATTTAAATAAGATGTGGCTGGGAGTGGTATCTGTCGTCAATTGATTGAAATTCTTATCCGATGTCGTCATTGCAATTCGTGCTGCTACCTGGGAGCGGGGACGTGTACTACCACAAGGATTGTGCTCAATTGCACCTAGAGTATGTTTTATACGCAAAAGCGCTTTCTCAATTTGTGGAACTTGGTGTAGTGGTCTAAGGCGCTAGCTGACGAGCGAGACGGATTCAACCAGAAAGCCAACATGATCAGTCACAATTTGGCTTGCAAAACCACATAGACCTATTTTTATTACTTTAAACATTGTCCAAAAAGACTAACAACCACTGCAAGGTGTGGGTACAGTTTGGGGTAATGTCACCTCTAAGTTTCAAAAAAGCTATAGGCCTACATTCCTTTCTAATCGCGCAGGAAGATAACTTGGAGACTATTAAGTGCGTTGTGTGTTTTAACGAGGCGTTTCTCAAAAGAGAAGAGTTATAAGCTTCATCGACTCCACGGTGCCGGCGCGGCTATAACCACACCTGCCTCCTCGACAATTCGCGTGGCGGAGTGTTGTGTGACTCTGTGTGCCGTTCACTTATACATAATTAAGCGATTAGTTTCATGTTTGTCTTAAGTTCGCGTGCCAGCTGTAATAGTGGCGGTCATTCGATCGATCGTGGTCAAAACTGTCGGCTTCCTCGACTGTTTTGATTTTGTGACGTTAAAATATAATCCATCACTTGATATATTATAAGTTAACCTCAACTTTGGAGATTCCCCAGGGAGATTCTAGTGGGTATAAAATATATATTTTTCATCGGCATTACCAAAAGCTATTCAGCTTGCTGGAAACGATCGGATTTGTGTTTAGTAATTACCCGCAATGGGATTCTGTAAAGCCTTTGTCAGTCTTCATACCAATACTGTGGCCAATCATAAAATGTAGTCACAATCAGAGACGGTTAACTGCTTCAAGTAGAACATAAATTTTCGCCGCCTGGGAAGGTTAATGCAAGGGTATAAGGTTCGATTGGAGACCTAGATTGATACCCCAGACCCTCTAGAAGGTAAAGGTCTGGCAGGATGTGGGCTCATCTAGACTTGGTATGATTTCGAACCTCCCGGAGGCATGATAATAAATAACATGAGTGCTCCCTGGAGGCATGAAAATAATATGAGTGCTCACCGGAGGCATTATAATAATATGAGTGCTGCCCGGAGGTGTGATAATGGTTCAAGTGCTCCCCAGAGGCATGATAATAAAATAAGTGCTCCCTGTAGGTATGATAATAATAATACCCTTTTTTCGGTGGCCACCACCAATAAAACTCGGTTGACTTCCAACCATAGGTTATTTTCATATACGTTGGGTTGGATCCGAGTCTCGAATTCACCAAATCAACGAAAACGTTCTGAATAGCTGAGCTCCAAAATGTCCGCTAGTTTCCGAATGTTGTGTTATTGTATAGTAAATGTTAATTGTATCGTTTAAATTATATACTTTTGAGAATTTCTAAGAAATTGATCGGAAACTTAAAAGATTTTTAACGTTTTCAGGCATTCATATTGATACTACGTTACTCAATTACGAAGATAAAACTCCAAAAGCATTCAATATTAGGTTTTTTGTGGCAGGTAACTCTTTATGGGTAACCCTGCTCCTTCGAGGGTTATGTGGTGACTCCACCGTTAAGCGGTGTATACCCAAACTAAACCCACCTTCCCCCTTCCATCCAGACGAGTATGAACAACTTACATACGGGCGTAAGGGCTTCATTTGGGTGAATCACAGCTTTAGCTGCTGTATTCGATATTAGGTAATTCGTGACATTCAAATTTTAAGATTGTTTTTAACAAAATGTATAACTTTACATTTTCATAGGCAACATCGTTACTAACAAAATTCAATATTAATTTGTTTATTTCAATTATGAGGCGTCAACTGTATATTATAACCTAAATACTGTATTGCAAACCTTTTGCAATATTATAAACCTTTGTTTTAATAAGAATTAGGTAGTGACAACACCAGTTGTATGGCATGTTGTGTTTTAATTAAATCTCTTGGAAAACGACTGATATGGAAGGGTTTAAAATAACAATACGCCTTGGAGGGGTCGATGTGAATTAATTATGCTTTTCATTTTATTAGACTAGAATGTCTATAACAGAATTATTATTAAATGTTCCACAAGTTTTCAAGGTCTTTTAGAGGTCAACTGCATTAAAATAACAAAAATTGGGTTATGTTTGTCTGCACACAGTCAGACAAACATTGGTCTTTAAATATATTTTAATGAACCAAAATGGATTCAGAGAGCCCGTAATATACTGTATATTTCTACTCTCAACTCAATTATAATAAAACGATTACGAAAACAATACTCCTCCTCAATAGTATGTATAGGGGAGTAAGTAAAAACTGTTACGTGACTACTCATCCCACTAACTAAAGACAGATCGCAAATAAATAAATATTAATAGTATTTATAACTTTATTCTAATGCATGCTTTTTTTAACCTCTTATATTTTGTGATAAATTGACCGTGATGAGTTTAATTTTTTTAAATGATAACATAAAATGAGGTGATACCTTTTAGTCAGAGTTCATAAAAAATTGCAGGTATTCGTTCTACGTTTCTCGGAGTTATTACTATACTCCGTTAGTGCTAGTTGAGGGGATTATAACGAATGTTTCATAAGCTATCCAAAGAACCGTACGTTTTCGACATGGATATGTCTTAGCTGGGGGAGGGGCGAGTGTTGTTAGGATTTGCGTGACCAAAATTTGAAACAATGCCGTCATTTGGTTATTTATAAATACGGATGTAAGTGTTTGTATTGATTTCCCTGTGGGAAATTACTTAGATCATGAACATGTCTAAAGGGAATGTCTTCAGTTCAACACCCGTTCTTATAACCAGGCTATGACGTCACTAACAATATGACGTCACAAACCTATTTCATTTGAAATATTTTAGTAGCTCTTTAGTTATTCAAATTCTTAAGTTTTATTAAATATCAGTAAACACAAGAGGCTCTACAAACCAATTATGACAAGTGAAATATATACTGTAGCTTGGATACATGTATGACAAATACCGGCAAATATACTTTACTGAACTTTAACGAAAAGGAATGTAACCTTATTTTATTTTATTAGTCTATAACAGTTCTGGAGGCATCATGATAATTTTTTATATTTCGTGGGTTAATCGTGGGCAAATTAACATTTACACATATACTAGTACGTTATTGAAATATTTTATTTAAGTGAAACAGACATTCCTTGTCCAGTTGGAAAAGGAATTTCCAAACTACAATATACATTTCTTTTTTTAAATACTAAAGGCCACTAGAATATTTTTGCTCCTTTGTAGGACATTTTAAATGAAAGTAATGAACGTTTATAAACTTGTAAACTTTCATTTGAATCCCCTCAACTGAATCCTATTCAGTTTTAAATTAGAATTATTTATTTCTCAGAAAGTCTATTCAGTTCCTTTCGTGCTGACCAAACCACAAATGACATATCTGTGTGCAATTGGTTTAATTTCACGCACTCAAAGGATTTTTAAATTAAGAATATGTAGCTTGGTTTCAACAAAAATGGAAAATATGTAATTAAAACCGTATTGCTTTGAGTCTGACTATTCAGTCTTTTAGTGAATTAATTCAGAGAAATATAATATTTGTCCTTTTATCCTGTATAATAAATATCTTTTCAAATTATTTTGTGTGTTCAAAAAGATTATTTTTCCACAGGATTCAGATTCCTCTAATCTCTTGTTTATGAAATATTTTATCTCATCTTAGTTTAGATGATTAGATGATTTGATTAAACAATTGATTTAGCGGTAAAAGGAAACTTAAACCCCACCTTTATGATTTGTATTCATTATGAAATTTTGTAAATCATGTACAATTTCGCATTTTCATAAGATAGATTATATAGATAGAGATAGATGTGTGTTAAAATAAGAATAAATATAAAACAATTTTAATAATCACCTTTCATAATAATTAATAGTGCAACCACAAAATACCTCCTTAGGTAAATTAGAAATACAATACTTTATTTGATTTTTTTACAACAAATATATATTATATGTGTGTGTGTGTGTATGTGTGTACACTTTTAAATAAAATGTTATATTATGTCTTTCTAAGCAAATTTCTCTGAGGTAAGAAACTGTAGTTAAGGTGGCATTATCCCACTTAGTCTGAGGTCCTTATCGACCAAACACAACAGTCAATAGAATTAATACACAGGACCTTTCAAAAGTATGGAACCAAGTTCAATGACTTTGAATCTCAAAAAGTATAAATCCGATGGACATAAATTTTTCCCCATTAAATAGAGGTAAATTATATGCTATTTTGACCATGATTTCGTTACCGGCCGAAGGAGATATCTATATAATATACTAGCTGACCCAGTATGATCCCAGTAACTTTGTAATGCCCTCGTAAATATGTGTTAGCTTTAAGATTGGCCATGTTCTGAAATCGAATAGCATTACGGCTTCGTTGTGAAAGATTAGATATTCTGAGCCGCAGGCTAGTTAATAACAATACTGAAACAATAAGAAAAAATATGAACAACATTCCCACAAGTAAACAAATCTGAGTGGATTGATTCAACATTTTCTAATCCAACCTAAACCCAAACCAAATCTAACTGTAATACAGCTTTTATAGGAAAGATATACAACAGCCGATTATTATAACAAACGTAATATGTATAAACATTGTAATTATTTTTTATTTGGCCAATATATAAATATGTGACTCCAAATCAGACAGAAAACAAAAAATATAAACACATAATCCCCAAAAACTGTAAACTATTAAAGCGGTGAATTAAGCTGTTAATTTTTTACAGCACATATTTACTTCATAGACATTAATGAATAATTCAGACGGCATTAGATAGTAAAGCATATTGGAAAGTAAACCAAACAACTGTAGCTTAAAAAATCATATGTTTTGATTGTAGAAAATGTGTAAACAAACTTACTCCCCATTAGGTTAACATTAGACATTTAAAAAGCCATAAAATGGAAACTTATGGAGTTTTAAAAAACTTTTTTCGCTAAAACCTTCCTGGACACATACCACAATTCAGCGAATGACGCGTCACGTCTGCACCAGGTAGCTTCAACCATTATTAAATAATGGTTGACACATATAGTTTTTTGTGTTATACATGATAGACAAGTATAGTATTATTGGCAACATGATATAAATATCTGTAAATTGAACATTCAATTTTTAATATAAATATTAGGTATTCAATTGAAAAGTGGAGGAGTTTCTCTACCTCCAGAAACGTTGTGTAGTTTAAAACACAAGAGCGATAGGAAAAGTCTAATTAATTGTAAAATAAATAACTAAAGAATTGCTAGAACCCACTAATAATTTGTTTGAAAATATATAAAAAGGGTTGACGTTTGTATAACGCAAAGGAAAATAATTAAAAAACAAAAAAATTAAAATAATAAAAATTCAACCAATAACGTTGTTCATAAATGTAAAGGTCATAGACTTCATCTATGTAATAATTGTTCTAATTACATCATAAATCTCACAATGTTAAAAATTTAATTAAGAGGAAAGCTTTGACTGCCAATGTCACAACGGATCAGTTAAAGCCTTTTGAAAAATCAGATTCTATGAAAAGACGTGTTTTAATTAACACCCCTTGTGAGGTGATGAAAAGCACTTCTGATATACTAATTGACGTTGAAATGATCATCTACTTCACGTGTGATTTAATTTATACTTCTTGATGTTGAAAAAGCAACTATGTTTTTATTACGAGATAGATATATTTAAATTATGAATTTCGTAGTATTGTATCAAGTAACACATTTCTACCAGTAACAGACGAATAACAAATAAATAAATATTTAATTCTCCGATGGATTTAATGATTATAATTAATAATTATTCTGAAACTTAATTTGTTTGTCTGTTTTCTTTCGCCTAATTAAACTGGTATGACTGATATTTAGTATCAGTCATTTTCTAATCGATTTATTTTTAAACTTTGTATGTGTCTTAAAACAGACCCCGTGTAAAAATTAACTTGATCAAATTTGTATTTTCATGATGGTGATTCAAATGGCGGCCATTTCAACGTTTTAAATTAGATTAATCTGAAATGGTTAATTATTTAAAAAGTTATTAGGGACAGAAAGTTGTGTTGATTTAAATCCCTATCCAATGATATCAAAATTAGGAAAATACTACACCCCGCTTATCTGGGCCGGCCGAGATCCACCATTGTTGCAGCTGACTACATAGTACTCGTACACACATAATACTGGTTAAAATACTCAATCTCCGTTGTTAATTAACAAATTATCATAACTTAAGTAAAATTAGATAAGGAATCAAATTGGATATAACTTTTTAAATTGAATTTTTTTAGTTTAATTTACCATTTTAAGTTATTTAAAAAAGATAAAAAGTAATCTTTTTTAAATTAGTTTTTAACCCAATGATCCACATTTGGTCATTTAGATTGTGAGCATTGTCAGATTGTATGCTTTGCGTCCAAGGAGCTTGGCCAGATGAGTTTTCGCCCCATCTGGTCAATTTGCCTTCTGATTCTCCTCTTACTAATCCAGTAACTCTTTCTAACTTCTTATAATTAATCTAATATTCTGAATGGTTTGGGTCAGTTTTTAATAACCCTCTCATACCATGTCACTACTCCCTTGTCTTTATCTATCAGATCGGTTCTGTGGTTTAGTCTGTCTTGTCTGTCTAGTCTCCTACTCTCTTTCGTTGATTCACAGGTCAAGCTAAACAATGTAGTTGTAATTAAAACAAATCAAATAATAAATTATACTAAATATTTGACCTGCTTCAATTAGTTAAAGCTACCACCAGCAGTTCATTAACATTCTAGTGCACGACAGACCCTTAACCCATGGGAAAATTTACCGTGAATAGTTTTATTTTATGGAAACATAAACCGTCATTACGTCAGTATGGTCAAGGGAATATTATATGAGTAATTGTGCAACGATTTGTGTTTGTATCTAAAACTTTATAGTATCAAAAAGTTGTAGGTATACTAAAATACTCAAGAAGTAATTCTAGAATAATAATACTTTATTTTACAAAATTATGTTTTGATTATGTATTTATATTTGTATTTTCTGTCTGATTAAAGTCACGTGTTTATATGATAATTACAATGTTTTTAATATTACGTTTATTATAATAATCAGCTGTTGAATATCCTTCCTATAAAAGCCGTGCCACAGTTAGGTTTGGTTTGGGTTTGGATTGGATTTGAAAATTGCGAATTAATCCAGATTTATTTGTTTTATGGGAATGCTATTAATATGTCTTATAGTTTCAATATTGTTATACACTATGCCACGACCCTGAATATATAACCTTTCACAATGAAGCCGTAATAGTATTCGACTTCAGAACATGGCCAATCTTAAAGTTAACATGTATTTACTGTCAGGCGTTACGAAGTTCGCCGGGTCAGCTAGTACTAATATAATATTGCTACAACTTCTATTCTATTACTAAGTTATTACAACTTACTCGATTGAAATATGCATATTTATTCGAAATTCACAATTTCAAATATAGGAAGAAAAATATGTAACCCTTTCAATAACTTTTCTAAGGTTTTGAAAAACTGCTCACCCCAAACTTCAATTAGTTAAAGCTACCACCAGCAGTTCATTAACATTCTAGTGCACGACAGACCCTTAACCCATGGGAAAATTTACCGTGAATAGTTTTATTTTATGGAAACATAAACCGTCATTACGTCAGTATGGTCAAGGGAATATTATATGAGTAATTGTGCAACGATTTGTGTTTGTATCTAAAACTTTATAGTATCAAAAAGTTGTAGGTATACTAAAATACTCAAGAAGTAATTCTAGAATAATAATACTTTAATCTCTATATATAAAATTGAATGTATGTCTGTCTGTATGTATGTATGTCCTTTATGCGTTGCCAAACTACTCATCCGATCGCCATGAAATTTTAGGAAGTTGCTCTATATGTGTCCGGGAAGGTTTTAGTGAAAAAATATTTTCGAAAACCCCATAAGTTTCCATTTTATGGTGTTTTAAATTTCTAATGTTAACCTTATGGAGAGTAATTTGTTTACAAATTGTCTACAATGAAAACATTTGATTTCTTAACTACAGCTGATTGGTTTACTTTCCATTAGCAATATGCTTTACTATCCAATGCCATCTGAATCATTCATTAATGTTAAACTATGAAGTAAATGTGTACTGTAAAAATGAACAGCTTTATTCACCACGTTAATAGTTAACGGTTTTGGGGGATTATGTATTTATATTTTTATTTTCTGTCTGATTAAAGTCACGTGTTTATATGATAATTACAATGTTTATATTATTACGTTTATTATAATAATCAGCTGTTGTATATCTTTCCTATAAAAGCCGTATTACAGTTAGGTTTCGTTTGGGTTTGGATTGGATTTGAAAATTGTGAATTAATCCATTCAGATTTATTTGTTTTATGGGAATGATATTAATATGTTTTATCATTTCAGTATTGTTATTCACTATGCAGCGACCCAGAATATATAACCTTTCACAATGAAGCCGTATTGCTTTTCGACTTCAGAACATGGCCAATCTTAAAGTTAACATGTGTTTACTGTGAGGCGTTACGAAGTTCGCCGGGTCAGCTAGTACTAATATAATATTGCTACAACTTCTATTCTATTACTAAGTTATTACAACTTACTCGATTGAAATATGCATATTTATTCGAAATTCACAATTTCAAATATAGAAAGAAAAATATGTAACCCTTTCAATAACTTTTCTAAGGTTTTGAAAAACTGCTCACCCCAAAAAATAACGCAAAGAATGACGAGAACAGTCGGACATTTTTATGAACTTTGTGAACAATGATCCGTGCGGGTAATGCTCGACACAAAAGAGGTTCCACAATAACCAGTAGTTCTGAGAACGAGTGTGTCAGCGTATTGTGTCATTTTCATTCGGCGGACATTGTTTGGACTTCGATGCAGCTGATGAAAACCAAACCAAAGTGAGCTTCAGTAGCGCTTTCCTCGCATTGCTGCAACGCTCTGACTCAGCACGGTTCAACGCTCGGTCTTGCGGGTTTGTTATGGTTCCACTTAAGCGACTTCTATGTGGGGAGTTTTAAGCTTTTTTTCTGGAACGTATTGAAAAATATTGAGAAACTAAATTAACTAAACGGAATTTTAAATTCTACGTCCCACTTCATCCAATGACTCTCTAAAACCATCTCTAGGAACCGTTTTGAGCATTATTTTGTACTAGACTAGCTTAGGTAATGCCATGTAGACACTATCACAAAGCGAACTCCCACGGCAGAATTGGAACCCAGGACCTCGAGGCCTGGACACTTGTGATCTACGCAGACTGGCCTGTTCATCCTAAACTCACTATTCGTTACTCATTTGTACTGATGAACATTGTTGTATAGTAAACTGCATGGAACGTTTACTGTTACTACGACCATAGTAGACTGAAGTTGTGGATAAAATCTGATTTCAAAAGACAATGTAAAAATGTGTAATTTGTATGTCATTTTTGTAAAGTCTTTAAACTTAAACGTTTGATACTTGAATATGTACAATGAGTGTCTGCGTGAGGTTGTCTTTTGTCGGTGTCGCTAATAAGCTCCAGCGTCTGACACTGATTGGCAAGGGTAAGGGAATCCCGGGAACGCTGTCAGCTTACTGGAGCGTCTATTGAAGCCACGTCTTGTAGCGGCAGTAGCAGATGCTGGTGGACTGTCGGTGAGGTGTCACGGGTTCACAAAAGGCCATTCTACCGTCGCAACTATCCAGGAGGTCGTGGGGGCTGCATGAAACGCCCGGCACGGAAACTACCATTCCCACTGCCTCAAGTTGCTCGTCACCCTTGACGTGAGGAACGTGAGGGCTTTTAACTCCGCGAGCTGGAGCGTTATGCTCCGTGCACTCGAGCAGGCTCAACCAGTCCCTGAGTATCTTCTTCGGATCCTTCGGTGTTATCTTAGGAACAGGGTACATATTTTCCAGATGTCGAAGGCCCCCGTCGAAGGACTATAACGGCCGGTGCAGCTCACGGCTCAGAGAAGATCGAAATACTCATGATGACCATCGTTATACAACTTACGTGTCAATTTGGAGACGATTCAAGCCAAGCCGGTGGTGAAGTATCTGTTAGTGCGGTTGGATACCAAGCTCATTTTTATGGACCATATCATGTCGCAGAGCTTTTGGCGAACGTCGGAGGCCCGAACTCGATACTCCTTTACAGATGTGAGGTCTGGGCATATGTGCTGAAGAAGGAGTGATATCGAAAGCATATGGGTTCAGTCCAGAGAAGGGTGGCCCTGAGGATAGCGTCAGCTTAACAGACCGTCTCCGAGCCGGCATCGCTGATGGTTGCCGGGGTCGTACCCTGGATCTCCTGGCCCAGGAAAAGAATCAAGTTTTTCAAACCCAATCCTATCTTGGTGTACAGGAGGCGGCACGAGTGGCCAGAGATGTCACAATGACATCGTGACAAGAGAGGTGGAACCGGGAGATGAGACACGATCAATTAATCCCGGAACTGTCTGTGTGGGTCGAGCGCGGGTTCGGGGAGGTCAACTTTCTTACCACGCAGCTCCTCACTGGGCATGGGCTATTCCGTGACTATCTCCAGAAGATGGGCTAGGTTACAGTGCAGCATGTCGATAAGAGGGTGCTCCTCGGGACAGATGCCTACCACACATTTTTTGAATGTGAGCGGTGGGCAGCCCAGAGAAGTATGGAACTGGAGATGGGGGCCATCTCACCCAAGAACATCGTCTCTCTTATGACGACATATCTTGAGTACTGGAAACGTGTTACTGCGCTCGTAGAAAACATTCTCAAGAGAAAAAAAGAAGAGGATCAAGACCATCTTTGAAACTCCCTCAGGTGGCTAAGGCGATGATGTAGCCATGCGGCTTCACATACGAGACCCCGCCTTGATATGACACCTTAATAGGTGCTTCCAAGGTGGATTTCAGCCTGAGGCGAGGGGTTTTTAGTGAGTGCGAGTCCCACACACCGGGGAGTGTACCGATCTTTCCTCCCTGATGGTGCATCAGCATTTACCCTCGTAAAAAACGTCTTATGCCTCCGACATGGGTACTTTTCCGTGGCCTACATCTGAGGTTAATGTTATTGCAGTGGAATTTGGTGAGTTTAATTTAAATGCAACGTAAAGTTATGACCGCTTTTTGTCTAGACTTGCTCCATTTGATCTATCTGATCCTTATAGATATAAAAATGTTTCCATAAATTTAGTTTATAAGTAGGTTCAAATAGTACAAATATGTATTTTTATATGAATTTAGAAAGGAATACAGATGGTAGACTATCATATAGGTATGACTAAATGTATAAGTCTCACCATTAGTTTGTTCAAATTTCGATTATAAAAAGGCTACGTAGCTCAAGACCATGAAACAAATAAATTAATAAAACATAACTAATAATAACTAGAAAATTTTAAAGCAAGTAATTGCAAACCGAATAGCACTGTTTTAGTATAATCCTCCTATCCAAATATATATTTATCTATAGTTTTAATAATCCTAATCTCTGATCTCCTTAGTATCCATTAAGGAGCTAAATACCAAAAATACAATTATTAAAGCAAAATCTAGGAAAATAAATCAATCTGTAAGAATACCAATTCCTGGAACCAAATAAACAAAAATAATTTATGAAAGCTTTTCATACATCAGTAGAGAAAAACTAATTTAAAAATTTTCAATCAATATTTTAATGATGTTTTAGTTTTAATTTATTAAAAAGTTATTCAATACTAATACTGTAATTATTTCTATCTATATTTTTAATAAAACCTACAGTCGTGATGAATTAACTGTAACACTACCTCGTTTAAACAAAAAGGAAACTTTAATTAAAAGTTTAAAAGTATAATAAAAACGCAAGCTATAATTAAAAACAGGGAGTTTATTCTTGTGTTGGCTGTTTTCTTCATTCGCGGCTTTGACGACGCTGATTGCAACCAGTGTTCGAGTGTTCGCATTTATGTTTGTTCATCATCTACCTGTCTTTGTTGCATTCGTAAGACCCAATATTAAACGTGTTGTTTTGTAGCTCGTTAAAAGGCGTTTTCATATTCACATATTCGATAGCGGTCCGCTCTGGTGGGGATTTTTAGATTAATATTAGTGAAGGGTGCGTGTTATGGATTTGATATACAGGGTGTTTCAGAATTCCCTACCAATACTCTAGGGCATTGTTCCTGGGTAAGAAACATATCTAAATATCATACTTAAATTGTCCGGAAGTCCTTAGTTACTCACGCAGCCTCTATTATGTTTTTTCACTTATTATTTTTTTCTGAATAATGGTTCATCATACGAAATTGAAAGTTTGCACGAACATTTATAGCAACTAGACCAAGTTACACAGAAATTATGACAATATCTCAAATTCACAAAACAAAATGGCGGCCATTTAAAATTTTATTTCTCAAATAACTCATGAACCGTTATTTTAACAGAAAATTTACAAGAATAATTTATTGTTTTAGGGTATTTAATTACAAATCAGTTGGCACCAAATTATTTTAAACTATTTAAATATTAACTGAGATATGGCAGATTTCGTGATAGGTGACCGCTAAAGCTTAGTTGCAGCGCATATTGAGGCATGCGACTAAGGTCTGCCACAACAATGCAACAGCCTCCGTCTGCTTACTGTCATTAAAATTCTCAAAAAAACTCCCAAACTTTTATATCAGCCTTTTACAAACACTGCTACTAAGCTCCAGTGGTCACCCATCACTAAATCTGCCGTATCTCAGCTAATATTTAACTAATTTAAAACAACTAATTTGGTGTCAATCGATTTGTAATTCTATTACCTAAAAAAAGTTATTCTTGTATATTTTCTGTTAAAATAACGGTTCACAAGTTATTTGAGAAATAAAATTTGAAATAGCCGCCATTTTGTTTTGTGAATTTGAGATGTTATCATAATTTTTTTTAGCTTTTAATAGTTGTCATAAATGTTCTTGCAAAGTTTCAAATCCGTATGTTTAACCATTATTCAGAAAAAAATAATAAATGAAAAACAAAATGATGGCTATGTGAGTAACTAAGGACTTCCGGACAACTTAAATATGATATTTGGACATGTTTCTTACCCAGGAACAATACCCTAGAGTATTGGTAGGGAATTCTGAAACACTCTATGCATTTGGTAATGGGTCATATACAATTAATTTTAAGGCAAATGTAATGACTCATTTTTGAGGATAAAATAAAAATCAAAAAGATTACACTTTTTGTGTGCGTGAGTGTGTAAGGAGGTCCAATGTAGATCATACATTGTTATAAAGAAAATTCGCAGGTAACATTGAGCTTTCATAACCTGCACCATCGTCCTTGAACCACATATTGTTACATGTCAATTTCGTCAATTACTATCCACACTAAAAGCTAACATATAAAGGCTAACTAGCGCTTGTAATCAACCAAACAGGCAGAAAAAGTATTCTCTATTGACACATATTGGATTCCGTCATCCCAATATCCTCATCATTACTAATATGTGTACCAAATTTTAGATTTTTACGTTTGTAGACATTTTTCAAACAGAAATGGCACTGTGAATATTAGGGGAATCTCAGCCGATTTGAATGGGACATTTAAAATTTATATAAACCCAGAAACAATACCATACCTAAAATAGATGAGAGAATTCCGAAACATTATTTATATAAAAGTGTAAAAAAGAACATTCAAAAAATGGTTGATTCCTTAACTTACTTACCCGACCTAAAAGTGTAAGTACTCTAACCAGCTCTAACTTCGTCTTTGTATTTAATAATCACGAGTTATATTAAAATCGCAACTCCATTCAACTCCATAAATAAGTCATCATCACTGGAGTAATCAAGGAAACTAATGAAACGGAACGTCATCGTTTCCCAAAGAAAGCGAACTACATTTTGCAATGAAGTCAATGGAGTGTCTCCACATTCAATGAAATAAGTGGTCTTAAACTAAGCGAAACGAGTGGCCAATTTGAATTAGGCGGCAACTGGAGACAGACAACCCACGTGTCAATCAGCTGGAGGTACCGTAAAACCAACAAATACAGAGTGTGGGCTTACTGCCTTGGGCCGGGTGATGTAGTTATTGGGTAATGAGTGTGACTTCGTTTTATTTTATTCTTCAGTATAGCCCCGTCCCTCCGACAGTATCCACTCATCTGTATTTTTAATATTTACGATACACCCCTCTATTCAAGTCACTTCCAGGATTTTTTGAATTTCTTTCATTACGGGTGGTTTGGTGTTCAGAATGTTCATTCGTTGTCTATGTTCTTCATTACTTTACTGCATTTCTTTATGATGTCTGATAATTCCTTCTGGTATTTTTCTGTGGGGTCCAGTGGTAGATCCTCGAAGCTATTTTCCCTGATAAAATCTTCTGTTTTCTTTATATATTTATTTCGCCCTAATATTACGATGGCGTTACTCTTGACGACTTTCAATGCAAAAGCATTATTGTCATCGAGTTTTTTCTTAATAGCTTTACATTTTTAAAATCTTCTTTAGTATTTTGGATATTTTTGATATTATCGTTGGAAAAGTATTTTGTGATATCTTGTCGCACTGCATTATGATCTACGTCTTTAAGTATTCTTATGTTGGCTTCGATGTCTGTCGCTATAAGATCCTTCTCTTTTTTTAGTGTTCATAGTAAAATTTTGTTTTAGACCATATTCCAGAATTCTTACTTCCGCTTCTTCAGCATGGAAGAATAAAAAACCGGAGAGATCAAGCATCGCAAAACACTTTATAGAAAAAGGACATAATCTAACAACAATCGATGAAGACTTCAAGATCATCAAAACTTGTAAAAAAGGAAATGGATTGAATACATGGGAAGAGTTATTTATTTATAAAGAAAAATGTAAAGATAAAAGAAAATTAATAAATAAACAAATACATATTGATTCTGCAAGAACGTATAAAAATCTATTTCTGGAACTCAGCCAGCCTATAAATGGTACCTATGACGCCATGACAGGAACTTCCGGTAGCCAGTAGTATTGAAGCAGGGAAGCCATCTTGTTTCTTTCAGTCTCCATTCGGGCCTGATAATGTTTGGTGTATCTGGGCGAAATCGATCGCCAATTTAACAACTTTTGTATATATTTACCGTTGCATATATTTACAATATATGACAGATATATGGCAGACCACTGGTCAAATTCAGATACTGTACATTCTTACTTTACATAAAATTTGATCATAAATTTGAAATGTGACCAATTGTTCTAACAAAATTATTGTACATATATTAAGTAGTGTCGGAAGACGTGAGTTTTTACTTCATCCTACTTTATTTCATAATAATTTTTTAATGTTAAGACGGAGTGAATTTGGAATTTTTTAATTATATTTTTTCTTAATTTTTACTTTCACAGGTATAAGGACATACAAGAAACCATACCAAGAAAATATTCTGTGACTTAATGTAGTTTTTACGCCACTGTATACTACAGGTACTAATTTAAAGAAGTAAGGTAAAACCTTCAGGTATTAATTTCACTTTATTCGCCACATCAAACGTAAACTAAATGACTTAAATTATTCTTTTCCTGCGCCTGAACACGGCTTAGATCCTTTCTGAGTAAAAAACAATTGCGATTACAAAACATTTCGTACGTTGTACCTATTAAGGTAAGTGCACAAGTGCATCCCTAATCGTACGTATTGTGCATTGAAAGTAAAAAAATGACCTCGGGAACAATACAGGGTGTGTTTCTTAGGGCTGAGAATTAATGGACCGCCATGTACCGTCCCATGAGAAGTCACCAACATTTGTCTTAACGTTGCCAAAACGCCAACGGTCCCGGGTGGCTGACAATATTGCGTTACAGTTCATACCAGCTGGAGAACTTACTTTCATATTAAAATATGAGTTTAATCTACAATATATTTTTAAAATGGTTAAATATACGATTTCCAATAAATAAGACGAATGAAAAATACAGTAACAGAACAGTAGCCCAGAAACTGGTCCGGTGATTCCAGCTATGTATGGTGGTCAGGAAGGAGTTTGCATGACTCAATAATCATCCACCTTCTAATGTATAGGCTGATAGGTTTGATAGGCCAGCCAGGGGCGACCACTCATGATCAGACAGCAGTATTTGTCTTACCGTATAGGAAAACAATAGATTAGATAAAACCCTTATTTATATTTTTGCAGGAAGGGCGTTTCTTAGACTGAATAATGTAAAATAGGCCTAATTCATACGAAAATAATTAATACATTTGTGAAAAGATTTAACATTTAATTCACCGTAAATTTAAAAGTAAACGCAGTATATTACTGTATTTTGAGGAAACTATTTAGCTGAAATATGAATAATATTATTCTTCCATTATTAAAACATGTTGTGTATAATTTTTAAAGCTATGGTTTACATCGGTTCTTAAAGTATTTTCTTACCTTAATTAATAATTAGTTGTTAATAATGTGTTGTAATTATTAAAGAGAGTTGATAAGGTCAATACTTCAGGGGATATTTTATAGAAAGTAGCACTTAGAAAATATTTTTTTTATATTTTCCAAAAAATGAATTGATATTTTTAAATATACAAATATTTTATACACATAAATAAAATATGTTTAAGCTGATTAAGGCAGATGAAAGTGGTTTTGACTTGCCGTTTTTTGACACGCCCGTTGCGTGCCCTCTTAAAAGGTAGCGGCTGTAGTGGTTGGTATATTTCCCAGGCAGGCAGACCACTGGTCAAATTCAGATACATTCTGACTTTATATAAAATTTTATCATAAGTTTGAAATGTGACCAATTATTATAACAAAACTATTGTCCACATCAAAGACCAAGATTATTACATACGTCAGATTGTAGTCAATTAATACTAAAAATAGTCTATTAATTTTTTTAATAAATTATTTTCGAGTCAATCATGATCAAAAGAGAGAAAATCTCAGTTCATCCTCAAGGATTAAAACTAAAAGTACCAAAACTATACCAACGGCGGCGGGACGTGAACCAGAGCTCCAGCGTGCGGATAGGCAGAAGGCCGAGCGCTCTACCGCTGCGCTCTGGCGACTCACCAGCTCGATGCGTCAATGCTTATATTTGTGTCTCATATCTTGAGGAGCACGTGTGCGGTGGGCATGAGCGTGAGTAGCTTGGCACAGTTCAGACATAACTAGGCTATGTTTGATTCCAGATTTCATGAAGCTGTACATACTAAATTATTCACTGAATATCACAGGCACTGTTAGATGATCACACACACTAGGTTGAATGAGTTACTAAAACAAACTGATGTTTTGTAAGTAATATGGTTTTTAGAAAATACAAGGCACAATTTTAGAGCACAGTAGTTCTAACGATCAACACTGGCGCAGCCTTCGCGCTTATCAAAGATGAGGTAGGAAGAATGTGAACAGACTTGGAACCAACAGAAGACAGAAGAACTTGGAGGCATATGGTTGACAAGGCCAAAAACTAACTAGATTTTATGGCCACAATTAATAGAAAATAAGTAAGGAAGTAAAGAGCATCATAATCTTCAAGTTTACTGAATCGGCTATATTAAACATAATTCAGATAACTTCGTCATACAAAAAATCAAAGTACATCAGGTTCATTTATATTAGGTATAGTCACAATTTGTACATTACTTTTCAATATGTCCATTAATTTCGATATTTACTTTTGAACCTTAAGTGGCCGGTCTATTCGCACAAACTTAAGACTTAAACTTAAGTTCTCGTATGAATATATTTTACAACGCATTTGTATCAGCAACACGGAGTAAACACGATTCGACAGAGGAATGAAAATTTTACTCATACTGCTTGTAACAATCTGATACTACAGACGGATCATTTTAAAATTCTCGGTTATAATTGATGAAAATGTAGTTAATTTCATATATTTCAGCCTAAATATTTTTTTACTGAAACAGGGCACATTGGCATTCTGAACCTTTGCAAAGCTTTTTTCTCAATTTTATCAACTAATAAACCGCCTCTTCAACATAATAAAATACAGTGTTAATCGGCTTTAAATAAGTTCGCCGTTTAAATAATACACAATTTTCCTGCAACAGGTTACGTAATATATTTTGAGCGTTAAAAGTTACTCTTTAGAAAGCTAGTGATTTAATTATTCCTCTCTTATTGACATCGTAAATAAACATCTATTATTACAAACCCCCGAGACGCAGTCACATTAGCACAAACAAGAGTAATGCTGCAGACTTCCCCGGTGACTTGCAAGACGACATCCATTAGTTTAACCTTGCCCGTGTGTTTTATACTTAATGAGCGATTTAGGTGCTTTTAACTAAAATATATTCTTGCTTTAATCAAACCCCTACCTACATAATAGGTTAAAGTGTTTTCACTTCTTTCTGATATTTCTTAACCAATTGATGTCGGAAGTGCCAAGAATTGTTTTTAAATGGGGTGAACCCTCCCTCACCTATTCATTGTCCCCCACATAGATTAAATATTATGAGGACAACTCTGATTAAAACTGATTAAGGCCGTCACTGATCGCGAGTCGTTCACACTACCAAATGCGCCACCGACTCCCAAAGAAATTGTGCCTGAATGCAGTGTTTAATAAAACTTTAGATTTTCAAAATGACTTTCACGAAGAATTTAAGCCTCATTGAAATTTTATTTTTCGTTACTGAAAAGAGTTAGCTTGTATGTAAGCACGAATAATCATAGTCAATCAGCAAAACTACACGTTACAAAATATATTATTTCTATGGCATTTTTATCAAATGATCAAAGTCAAATACTATATTTGAGCGGTATAATGCATTTTTATGGACAACAATCTATTGGAAGGTCATATGATATATAAATAAAATAATGAAAATTAAATATAAAGTTGGGTTGGCCAAGTAAATTTGTTCCATCCCACAGTTTATGCTGTTTTTGTGTCTTATAGGGCCTGGTAGATCTGTAAGTACTTCATTGCATTTTTTTAAAGCATATTTTATGTAATCAATAAGATTAAATATCTTTGGAATGAAAAAACACTTTGGAGTCTAGACTGAGTGGAGATTTGAAATTCACAGGATATTACTTTATATACATTACTTTACAGGATATATTACTTTAACATCAGAAGAAAAAAATGTATTTTATTCCTAGACGTTCCATGATTTGATCTGCAAACTTGTGTAGGTAATTCCGAGTCAATATTTCTAAGAAATGAGTCTTGAGTTATAGAAAAAAAACATTTTTTCATGAAGAACATTTCGTATGACACTCATCAAAAGTCTGTATGAAAAAGGTGACTCCAATTTAATCCAAACTAATTCAAAACACCTTTTCACCATACGATGAAACCTCTAATCAAAAGCACATCAAAAGTGAAAAGAGCGCCAAACAATAATTAAACAGGGAGTTTGTTCTTCCAGCCATGTCCGCTATTGTTAAAGCTTTGACAGGACTGATTGAAGTTAGTACTCATGTTCGTGTTTGTTCATCATCTACAGCTTTTTGTAATGTTAGAGACAACGCATATCCGGGAAAGGTCTTTTATTTTACTTTTTTTAATCGGTAATACACTAGGCTATTTTATTTTTGTGTAAAAATTAAAGATGAATTTTTAATATTGAAATCATTGGGGAACAAACTGAAATAAATTATACAAAAATTAAAGAGAGACCACTTTGGAAAAATTAAACGTTAAACATAATAAGTAACAATTTTTTCTGTATTTTCTTCTTCATACGTGTTTGTGTTTAAGAATATTGGATTATTTTCGATGATTAAGTTTTATTACCAATTTATATGTAACTACAAAAAGCTTTAAATGTATTCAGACCAAAACTTACTAACTAATTTCATAGCCGAAATTAATTTACAAAGATAAACGTTGATTCATTATTTCAGAAAAAATAGTTTTTAGTTTTACGTAAATCGGAAACATTCATTGTATACGCCCTAAAATACTATAAGTATTTTTTCCTCGCGAGGTCAAATGTCTTGTCGGGATATTCCCTCGGAAGGCTGGACAACATTTTGAAAGCGTTAAGACAAATGTCGACGACTTCTCGGGGGACCTATATGGGCCACCATCAGTTTACAAGGCCTAGGTCTACTAAAGCGTTCCGCATTCCTCACATTTTTAATTTTATGTGTCAACACTGTAAAGCAGCTTCGCAATGTAACTACAAGTCTGAATAAATTGATATTGAGTTTACAATGACGGTTAGACTTTGTATGGAATTTTAGTAACCACAATATATTTTTGTTTCCACGTAGAAAAAATGTTATTTTTCAGTAATACGAATTTTAATGTTGTTTGATATTACTTTAAAGAACAGAATACATGTTAGTTAAGAAAATTCTATTCTAGTACAATAAAAATAAAAAATATTCATAGCTTTACCATAATTTTTAAAACATAATTTCACACTGTAAACTTCAATTTCATTAAAAGCCTAATACAAATAGTTTTTTAGCATTATTACCACCTTGTAATCCCCTATTTTTTCAATCTTTAGTTTATCACTAAGCCTAAATTAATGAACATAAATTTTAAATTCTAGCTAAAGCTTCCAAAGGGTTATCCTTAACAAAAGTAGTAAATATTGGTAGTGAATGTAGTATATAAGTAGTAAATATATATATATATATATATATATATATATATATAGGTTTTGATAGTAAGCCATTAAGTTTTTTAATTTTTTTCACAGACTCAGCTCACATTTTGCATTATAGTCTTGTTCAGTAAACGATATCACACTATTGATAATTGCCTCAAAAATGAATAAAATTTATTTTTTTGATGAATCTATTATAATATAATAATATATTAAGTAACATTAAATTATAATGTTCTTTAATAAAAATAAAACTATTGTAATTTATATTTTGTTGAAAAACACTTGACATTTTTTGACGGTTGTAAAATTAGTCATAAGCCAGCTGATCAGCTGGGATTGGTAGTGGAACTGGCCGTAAACCCCCTAATTTGACCTAACATTAATATTAAACATACCATAGGTGCATTTAGTCCTATGGCATATTTAGCAGCGTGGCGGACTCTGAATTTGGGCCAGTAATGATAGGATATTTATCAAACCTGTTATATATTATTATTGTTTAGGAAATTCGCTGAGTACGCAGGTCTTCTGCGAGGGGGTATTTTAAAATACTTTGAAACCCCCATATTAATCATCAACGGGGAAAACGAAGTGTGAATGTATGATATGATTATTTGGAGTCCCGTCCCCTGAGGCTAGACGGAGCAAAGCCGTAACAATGATACATGCGACAGCCCGGGGGGTGGGGTGGACAACCACCCCCTCATTACAAGGGTGAAATGTCCTGCTTTCACGAGAAGGAAGTTCAATAGAAGGTTAGGATAAGTTAGCAGCCTTCACAACTATATCAGTTGCCTGATTCACTTAGTTAATCACACTCGAGTACAGTAGGTAACTAGTAATCTGTGAACAACTAATGAAACTAATATAAATGTAATTACATTTTTTTAAATTCCAAAATCACTTTTCTATGTCATTTTAGGGCCTATAAAGGCAATGTCTGCAAGGAGGTTCCAAAATGTGAACAATAGCTACACGTCATTTTCTTTTCCGTTCCTCTCTTCTATATCAATATGTAATACAATTACGTATCCCATATCTTCTCGTAAAACTGTTTTTTAGCATTCAATATTTTTTACAGGATGTGTTAAAAATTACAAATAACCTATGTGTGTCATGAAGAAGGTAATTTCCATAATTTATTTAATCTGGCGTAAAAGAGTGTAAAATGGAAATGTCAACAATATTATTTGTCTCCTCATGTACAATTCTCTGAATTAGTAACAGAGGTAAAACCTTTGGATAGTTTCGTGAATTTATGTTTTTTTTTATTTTCGAACATATTTTTTTAAGTAACTTGAATTATATAAATTGCAATACTTTTAGAGTAAAAAACTTGTTCAAACATATTAAATAAAATTAAATTATACAAATATTAAATCATACTTTTTTATAAAATACTAACAATACCAATGTAATATTTGTATTTACTTCCCTGTGGGAAATAGGTTAGATCATGGATATGTCTAAAGGGAATGGTTCCAGTTCATCTAAACAGCTGTTCTTATTCTTTTATATTCAAAATCCAATACAATTTCTCTGGTAGTTTCTATGGAAACAAGTTACATGTTTTCCATCTTAAAAATCACCAACACCCCCCCAGAGCTAAGACATATCCAAGTCAAAAAATATTAAAGTTTACAGTGTTTTAATATTATAAAAATAGTAAACAAAAATATCTATTTAATTTTCTCAAAATTGACCTTTTTTAGTTTTTCCAGAATTTTAATTTACTTTTTTTTAATTACGTTGTAAGTGTTATAGTAATAACTAATAGTTTAATTGTCTTTATTTTTCAATAATTATTTATTTTGTACCCTTTTTTAAGATATTTTTTAACTGTTTTAATTTGTACACAGCTAGTACATAGCGTACAGTTACTCATAATTTTATTGATGTCTTTTAAGAGCACGGATATACTTTAAGGATCAATA
Organism: Nephotettix cincticeps; assembly: GCA_023375725.1. Classification (NCBI taxonomy): domain Eukaryota; kingdom Metazoa; phylum Arthropoda; class Insecta; order Hemiptera; family Cicadellidae; genus Nephotettix; species Nephotettix cincticeps. The sequence goes on from CM041791.1 coordinate 39,264,555, forward strand.
TAAAATGCGTCACTCTTATAGGAGTAGCTTGTTTGAGATAATTAATTGTTCGGAAATTTCACAGAGCAGGTTGAAATATTAAAGTGGCACATGCCACTTGCCAGGCGGAGGTTACAAATCGATTCCAGTCATGCAATCCACTCAGAGTTGCGTACGTGTAATTTGAGAGTGCTCGTGGACTAGTAAACTGAGGCCGGTGAAAAACTGAAGCTTCAACTGGAAGGTTCAACCTCGCTCGTTATGCTTCAACTCTACCATTGTTGTCGATAAATCCCAATATCACTCACTATGTTCATTCTATACAACTTGTAACTTTGACTGTGATAATATACTTTCATTTAATTTCAGTAAATTCTAGGATTGCGAGGTCCCAGTAAGGCACGTCTTGATGAGGGATGATATACCTGCACTGGAAAAAACAGTATTCGTAAAACAATAAGACATGGGACATAACTGATTCTCGGAGAAGTTAAATACTCTAAAATATAGTAATTTAGATCCAAACTCGGTCTTTAGAAGACATTAAGAGGGCTCGTCCTCTGGGTCTAACCAACACCCACAAATCTGTAACGATGGAATCTACTTAAGGAGACCTTACAATTTCATCTGAGGTTGCACGCTTTAGAACAGAATACCTTTCGTCTAGCATAATTCAAGAGTAAGTACCCAAGTAAGTATCATTTCTCCGGAGCATTTCTTCGGATTAGACTTAGAGGGGAATTGGGCTACAGTACTTCCAAAGAATTTAGGGCGGACTGGGTGTCCAGCTTCATTCTAGGAGACAGATTGTAAAAGTAAGCCCGTAAAACTGGACAGCCAAAGCTGTTATTAGTAATGTGATAGTTCTTTAACGTACCTTATTTATATTACAGTACAGTATACAACAAATATGCAATTTAAGCAGCAAATGCTAATTTTTAAAATATTTACCCCGAGGATAGGATGATCATTAACTACTGATCACTTGCATCGTTAATTATTACAGCGGCCAAAACTCTGGTTGCGGTTTATATGTTATGTTTAATTAGTTAGTAGCCTGACTAAGCATGTTAAAATATAATTTTAAAATAAAATAATCAAGTATGTCATATGAACACAATTTGTATTCAGAACATTTTACCGTTAGATAGTTTATATATCGTAAAAGCTGATCTTTAATTAAATTCATACCATGTATTTGGTAAATATAACTTCATATATGTTTTTATTAATTTATGAAATGTATTTATAAATTGATGGAAAATTAGCTTAGCCTATATTTACGAAGCTGGGTTTCTCCAAAGTCATTTATTTCTATTTAATATTAATAATGACTGTATGATTTGTTGTAACTCATGGTTACAAACGGTGTGGGTTTGTTGTTTCAAGTCACTTAACATTTTCCGATAGTAATTTTACTGGCCAAAAGATATATAGTACTTTTTAATATTAAAAATCTGATTTTCAATGATATAATGATTCTTCAATTTTTTCATAATAAACTATGTTTTAGATCAAGCTGAAAAATATTATAATTATATTATTGGGTTCTAGTAAGCGCTAGATGGGTAAGCCGATTCGTAGCTAGATTAAATAGTTTCATCTTCATAGATTTAGCATGAGATATTTGGTAAAAGCTATGAAGAATTTTTTATAAAATTCCATATTTTTTCCCCGAGATACTTGTTAAACCAATAATTTAAGATACATAAAATTCCTTGGAATTATTAAACATTAACAGAGTGAATGATAATAATTATTAACGTAATGTTTATCTTTTAGAGAAGAAAATAATATTACAAACAATATCCACTCAAATCTCTGGCAAAAATTATTTCGTAGAAAACTGCATTTGTTTCAATCATACATAAGATAAACTGAAACTGGTTTTAATACATTTTCTAAGAATTTTTTACATTTTTTTATTCAAACGATTAAGTTTTACTGAACCCGACACAGTCATCGTGTTTTGGATTCCATGTCCACTGTTTCAATTTCTTTATACAGATTCTGAAGTGGTATAATATATATACTAGTCTTATAATAAATTATACATTTCTTTTTACTTAAAATAGTATCGTCCTAAAATGTTTTATAACACAACAAGAATAGAGAATAATATAAAGTCAATTTTGATTTATTAAATTACGAGTATTATTGCGATTATATTATACCTCTGTACTCGTAAACCGCTTAATGTATGCTGTAATTGTATGTAATTTATATGTAAATTACATATCAGTTTGATGGGAGAAATTTTGAATAGGTATACTAATATCAATGTTATCTAATCTTACTTCCTTACTGAACTTGCTGATCAGAGGTACGTTATACTCGTGCATGCCACTTATTCAGACGTAAAATCGTTTGTTGTCATTCATTAAGTTATTTAGAAGCAGAATTGTAATATGAGATTTCCTAATAAGCTCCACTCTACTTAAAGTAGATAACATAAGTTTCTACGACAAAACAATATATTATTTTCCAAAAACACATTTCAAAATTCTGATTCATCACCATTAAAACTCACAATAAGACCGAAACCACGGTAAACTAATTCCCATTTGCCATTTACCTTTTATCTCCTATCGACCGAACTAGTGCAACTCTAGCAAGTAACACGACCAACACAGAGTTAGAGGGGTGAGTGTAATGTTGTCGTGTTCCTTGCTGTGCTGACCGTCGGAATCAGGCTGGAATTGAGACAAATGTACACGTTCAGCCCCAGGGACCGGACCACACAGCCCACACAATTACTGCGACCTCGTGTGTGGCGGGTGTGGTGTGTCCGTACTTTGCGATGAAACATGGTGTCAATACATCCAATTAGAACTAGTTCCGCCAACTGTCAATAAACGCGACAACGCAACATCGTGATGATCCTTTCTTTGTATTTTTATTGTCAGTGAAAGAAATAGGCTTAAAGACTAGTATCAAGTATTATAAGATTAACCCAAAACATCGTGTCAAATAGCATCAGTGTGACAAAGTGCTCATCATGTGATTCATCAACTGTATTATTACTTATTATTATTAACTGTATTCATTACAAGACCTAGGCCCCTGATGAAAAAACACCTATACTGTACATACGTAGCGATAACTCATAAAAAACTCCGATCTTAAAACAAATTTCGTAGAATGTATAAGTAAACAATATTGGAGAAAGTTAACAATATTCCGTCAATCGGAAAGAGGTTTAGAGCTTTCCCCCAAAATGGGATTTTAAACATAATTTATTAATATTAAAAAATTAATTTTTTCTATCACCATTTGAACCGGTTCAATAACAAAAAATTAATAATTTGAATCTCTGCTATATGTCAAGTGGTTACTGAGTTATATAACTGGTCAACACAGTACGTTGTCTCTTGGGTAACGTTCCAATGTTAGTCTTAGGGTAAAAAGAGTTAAATTGACATCTTTCTTATTGTTTGAAATAATATTATAAAACCTTGTATACAACTTCATCAAGGTAATGTGAGTAAATTAATTCTAGTTTAATATTTCTGATAGCAGCAAACCTACCTACTCATCTCCCATGTTATTCTTATGGAGTTTAAGTAAATTCCTTATTTTATAAACTTATTCTAGCTGCTATAGTGTTCAACCTATGATCAAGTTCGATTGAAATCGTCTGAACTATTTCACAAATGACCAGAAATTTGCCGAGTACGCAGGACTGCTTTAACAGATGTACTTTATGTAGGCCTGGTCATCTTTCATAGGTGTTTTTTGACATGGATATGTTTTAGTTCTGGGGGTGGTAGTAGTGATTTTTAAGATGGAAAATATATAACAGGTTTCCATAGAAACAACCATAGAAACTTTTTTTAAGAAAAAAAACAGCTGTTTAGATGAATTGAAAACATTCCCTTTAGACATTTCCATGATCTAACCTATTTCCCACAGGGAAGTAAATACAAACATTTTTGGTTCAGTTAGGCACTTAATATTTGTACTGAATACGTGCATTATTTAAGTATATAGTCAAATCCCCGGGATATAATGTTTATTTTTTACTGTGTTGTACTGTACTTTTACAGAAATTATTCACCAGTATATTCAAATATAGGATTGGACATTTTTCAAAATTTCACGACAGTAATACTTCTAAGTAAATGTTTTATGTAACGGTTTTTTATTCCCAAATAGTTTCGAAGTTTCGTTTGAAAATAGATGGAGGAAACACTACAAGATGGCATTGTTTGACTAAACTGTTAAGTCAACATTTACATTTATGCCGGCTCTTAATTAAACTTACCGTTGATAAATCTTAATTAGTGCAAGTTAAGGAACTGTTTATACCTGAACAGGTAAGATTTGGGAGTTAGGGTTTTGCTAACCTACATTTGTAAAAATTATTTATAAGTAGAATAATTAAAATTTTATTCCAAATTTATGATTTTGTTCTTCCTTAGTATTTATATTGTTAGTATTTTTATTACAACAGTGTTGTGTTTGAGTTTCAATATGCTTTAAGGTGTTATTTAATTGTACATATAATAAAGTAAAAATTTCCATATTAAAATCCATATTCATTAAGAAGATATCATTATTACTTTAATGAACTTACTGTTTCATTAGGTTTAAAACATCATGGATCATGTGAAAAAACGAGTTGTAGACAAATCTTTATTGAAATAAAATACAATTTAGTAATTCAGGAATATAATAATATTTATTATTTATTTTATATTAATAATATTTTTGACTTTTAACCACCTACAATTTACTATAAAAATTATATTACGTACGCTTTGGATGGCAAATAATATCTTATGCAGTTATTACAAAAAAATTTATATTTAAGTGCGCAATCATTGATTTCAACTTTGCAGAATTATTCTTACATAAAATTACTATTGATATTAGTAAAACTGTTAAAATCCATAGATATAATTTTTCATTTACAAGTCGGTTTTACCACATTAATATTCTGACCAAGCACAAAATATTAAACGATATTATTTCAACCATAGAAAATATTTTGTTAATTATGGTCTTAATTTTTATTCAATCTAATCAGCAGAGAGCCATGGTCCCGCGGGAAACGGTTCTGTTGAACAGCGATGGTTGTAAATTAAACTAAAGTCCCCGAGGGGCTTGGCCAGATACTGTTCAGTTATTGGTATTGATGCGAAAATTATATTTATACATTTATCTCTAAACCAACATATTGCTCTTTAAACATTGAGAAGACATTTTCGGCATTTTAACATTTAGTTTGTATAGTATTTTTTTATTTCAAAAAACTCATAATGCGAAAAATAAGCTTTTGATCAGTTCTGGGGGAAATGTAGATCTTGTTATTGTTAATTTTACTTTGTAGTTAAATATAAAATTTGATAGCTAAGTAATAATTGAATTTTAGATTAAATACGAAAAAAGCTATTTGTTAAAGTCTCCGCGTGGCAAATAATGTCCTAAGCAGTTATCACAAAGAAAAAATTAAAAATAAAACTCAATAGCTATTTTCAAGGCTGCAGAAGTATTCACACAAACTTCCATGATCCAAATAAAGGTGTTTTGCATGTTTTTCGCTAGCTTGTACAGACCACAGATGTGTGTGGGAGACTCATTATGTAAATACAGTATAGAGGTAAGCCGACAAGGTGGATAATGACGATGAGAAAGTGGTTGACAACTCCGAGATTCGAACCAGGGACACAGGTAGATGTCTCTGATTAGGAATCAACCTCGCTACCAACTGGGCTGCTGACTCACAAATATGCTTTTTTTAGTTTATTAACATCAAGAATCCAAAAAATATTATTTAACAGATAAAACTATTTTTGTTATTACATCCAAGCAAGGATTCAAGCTTTATTTGTAGGATTTGAGACTGCTCTATAAAATATAGGTTACATTTTACAAACATTTTGTAACATCCCTTTAGTCGATGTTCTACAGTGCACTGAGCTAGAGCTGAATCGCGGGACGTCAATCCCAGATGTCTTGAATCAAATCATCCAATAACTGATATCTTTTCCTTTGTGATATATTTTACTATGTGAGACTAAGTCTAGCCGGGATCGGTTCCAGATGGAGGCAAAGACCATAGTCGAACTAAAATAAATAATAAGGCAAATGTTTTAACAAATTTTTAAACTTCGTTAAAAGTAATTTTTTCATCTTCCTTCTTAATAGAGATAAATTGGGAAGTAAAATAATTCAACCTATAAAATAGATTTAATAAAATAAATGTTCAAAAATGTTTTGCATTTATCCACTTTTGAGCATAGAATTAAGAAATCAATAAGTAAAAATGTTTTGCACTAATCCACTTTTGAGCATAGAATTAAGAAATCAATAAGTGTACGAAAATAATTCAACGCTATCAAAGTTCTTCAAATACCTAAAAAAATAAAATTATTTCAAACTAAATAAATTCCAGACAACAAACACACTATTTCCCAAATTTACCTACCATGATTGAAGTCTGCCCTGAAGAGGAAATACAATTAAGCCTTCCGTGCAAATCAAAATCAACGTAGCAAGCTCTCGGCTGACAGGATTATACATACTCGTCACGTGCAGCGAGGGAGGGGGAACTAATTCTCGAGTATAGAATCTGCCGCGCGCCAAATCCAATTACCAGTCAGCGCCTAATCCACCACTTGTTGCTGCGTTGGACCTGCGCGTGGCGCCGCCTACCGGCGAGCTCGCGACTCAGTCGTGGTCCCGCCGGCGAGAGAGCGTGACGCAACACCGTGACCGTTGGTGGCGTGCGTGCGTGTCGCGTGCACCAGGATTATGGTTCCAGGTAAAACTTAGCGATTTTACCATAAAATAATCGCTACGGTTACGTTCGATGCATGCGATACCGTGTTTAAGGTTGACTCGACTTAAGTCTTTGCGGTAGAATTAAAAACTGTTGTTTGGATAATTTACAGAATTATAAAAGTTCACATTTCAAGATTATACGTTTATATATGATTTTGTATTGAAAAATACGTTTTTAATTTTGCTTGATAAACGGAAAAATTAAAATACAAACAGTAATTTTTTATCTTCTTTGTAAAAATTTAATTATAAATAAATATTACTTTAATTCTCTTGTCTGTAAAAGTAAATGAATTTATAGTATTATATTTATCCCTTGTCAATAACACAATGATCCACACACAATTAAGTATATCTGACATTACAACTAATTTTCAGTATTGCAATGACTCTTAAAAACAATTAGATTGAACTTTATAACCATATTTATAGACTCGTGTACGGTAGTTTAGGTTTAATATTTAATATTCGATTTTAAACATATCGTTATATAAACATTATATTGATTAGTCAATGTCATTCAATTTATAATTTTATTTTTTTATAACGAAATATGTAAAACTAACATAGCAATGTAAAATTTTTAATACATTCGTAAATACAAATAATAATTTTTATAAGTAAAAATAAAGTAGTAACCGTAAATAAAAATTTCATTAAATGATGTATATAAATATATTACAATATTGAATATTATTATTATTAAATAATATATTTATTATAATAGTCATTACTAGTATATTATTATTAAATATATATGACATTATAGTACCTGAATAATAACGAAAATATTTATATAACTTAACGAGTATTTGCAGAAATAGAAGTTACGCGAAGAGATTACTAAAATGATAAATAATTCTTGTGATAAGTTCATCAAAAGCTATATTTTAATATTATATTAATATTGAAATAAATTTCGCCAGAGAATCATCATTTACATTCTAAGTAATACTCTCAGAAGTAAATAGTGGCGTCATCGAAAAAACCTTAAAAATTAGTGGGATGTCTGTATTACGTCATTTTAATTAAGTTTACTATGAATACATTTAATTTTTTTATAATTTAACTTTCTTCCATAATCATTATTTGTGATAACGCCAATTCTTTAAACGTTAGGCTACCTTAGTTCTGAACATAGTTAGCTGACAACTTTAAGTTATTAGCTTCAAGTGAAAGTGAACTTTATGGAGTATACAGACTGTGAAGTAAGAAGTGGAGCAGCTTGAGTCTGAAGTATTTCTAAAGCGAAAAAAATTTTCGAGCCTCAATTTTTTACACACACAGAGGATTCTTTTGTGAAGAAGGTCATGAATTTGATCCCGGTACAACTTACTGAATAAATGACGATTTCAAAAAGGTATTTAAAGTATGAACATGATTAGATTTTCAACAGTTTAATTTGTTTGAACTAGGCCTATAATACAATTATTTTACTATGCATCTTCATTCTTATTATCTATTGCTTTTGTATTATGTTTAAACATCCGGTGCATTGTTTATAGTTTTCATATAGAACAGTCCAAACCTGTTGTCAGATGAGTATAATTAACTAATAACTCTATTACAAATGGAGACTCGGTCTGTATTTGAACGAACAACTGAAGTAAGAACGTGGGCCTAACTATGAGGTGACCAGCTGCCAAATATAATGAAAAAGGTTCATGAAGTAAAGTCCATATTTAATTGTCTATTTATTGTTCTAAGGTAATAATTGACGAAATTGTGTGATGGTTCTCAGACAATAATCTGACTTTTTATTGGAATCTTATTTAATTCTGCTGACAAATGAATGGTGTAGGGGGCACGATCTTATCGATACATTCTAATTTATTGTAAAATTTTTATGTTTAAAATGCCTCAATAAGAAAATTAAGAAGTTTTTACTTTTATTAAACTTGGCAGAAACTACTTATTAAGAAGGCGCGCCATGTGATGCGGGACAGGAATGCTGTATCCAAGTTGCCGCAAAATATTTCAGGCGCTGCAAACTTGTGCAAGCCTCATGTTTAATATTATCATAGAACAAGTCAATAATGAATAGAAACAAATCAATATTAACTTGGGTATATCAATGCTTTTCAGTATTATGTCAGGTTATGTTAGGTGATCCAGTAACCAATAATATTATTACAACTGATTTTTTTTAAGGAATACAAACAGATGCCATTTGTTTATTTGTTCAATTAAATAAAACAACTAGATTTTTAAAGTCTAACTCTGTAAGAGAAATTAAATAATTGAACCCAAAACCTTGAACATGTAAGTTTACGTCCATCGCATGCCCAAGGTACCTTAAGAGGCATCCAAACTAAACGATTGGGTTTTATAAGGAATAAGAATGAGGTCTGCAAGACTGGAGACCTACAGTCTGTTTTACTTTAGAGCTTCAGATTCGTAAGTGGCTAAAAGGTTATAATGTCTGCCTTTAAAACTAAAGGTCGCTGGTTTAATTCCCCTAAGGGTAGAGTCTGGAACTAGTTGTTGGTTATTTTGTCGTTGGGCTATTAATTAATGATGTTTCTTAACAACCGGATGGTGTAAGTAGTAACAAGACCGTAGTTTGGACTGTTCCCCAACAAAAGTTAAAAATGCAGAAAGGCACAACATAAAAAAAATATTCAATAAGTGAAACAATATACCATTACGCCAATGCCATAGTAAACCATCTCTGTTGTAATAAAAAATATATAAAATTTTACCGATGTTTTTTTGTATTTATTTTAGTTACTTTAAATTTTAATATAAATGAAAATGTAGAACCTTAAATTTAGAGCCAAAAATTGTACAATAATTTATTATTAAAAATGTTTATAAAAAAATCATTATATTTAATATAAAAACTATTCCAAGCCGGAAATAGATCGTCACAGGTGAGTATGTGAGTAATTCCAACCAAATGGGCTCTTTTCCGGATGTGACACAAAAATAATTTGTACCTCAATAATACAATAATATAATACCTACATGTAACGAGAAATTAAATTATAAAACCTGAGACCATCTTTTGTGTGTGTGTGTGTGTCTTGTATTTTTATGTGTAAACTTTAGTCGCTATAACTGACAACAACTAATAACGATTATTCGAGAGTGAGAACCTTAAAACCATTTATAATATGAATATAAATATCCCCCGTAATGTTAGCATGTATTTAAATATATTTATGTCATATACTAAAATTTAAAGTTTATGATGATTGAGGAGAAACTAGTATTTCCGTATAAATATTTATGAAATACGTGAGTTTTGTCAGGTCCACCTCGTATGATAAAGAGGTCTAGAGAGAGGAGGACAAATGCTCTGCTCAGCAAAAAGCCCCGAGACCTGTCAATTTACAAAACCCTCCTCGTCCAGATGTGTAAGGGTGGCTCGTCCCGTGGAATATAATAATAATTCGTCCATTATAACGTTTTTAAACGGTTTTAAATCCAACTACCAGTTAAGAAATTTTAAAATGTTCTAATACTTAATATATTCTGTATAGTAATCATTTGTTATAGTCATTATTGTTCATTGTTTAATAGTTTTATAATGATTATTTTATATCATTGTTTTAAAGCCACAACTCTTGGAGCATGAAATATATGTCACTAACAAAGCTGTTTCTGTGGATGAAAAAATATAGATATTAATATTTATAGCAGAAAAAGGGGGAAAACTTGAAAATGATCTTAAATATACGTAGGCTACATTTAATTTATTTTTGTGATTTGTGTTTTTATAATTGTACGTTACACATTGTTATTTATTTAAAAATTCGTTCTTGGTAAAATGACTAAGATAAATTTAGTTTGTGATAAAGTAATAGTTTTTTCATGTATGAACACGTAGGGGTTTAAGGCTAATTGTATTTTAGTGCTATATATTTAAAAAAAATTAGTTACTGTATTACAAATATTTATCGAATCTATAGTAAAATTCAATGAAACAAATTGCAGTGTTAAGTTGTATTATTTAATTTCAATTTCGTTAATTCAATTAACAATAATACTGTTACTTGAACTACATTAATTTTGAAATAATGATAAAAAATTTTATAATAAATTACACACTTTATTTATCATTTATACAGTTATGTTTATACGATTCAATAGGAGGTTCAAAAATATTAGTAGTTATAGTTTAAAATAAAAATACTCTTTTATCTATAGTAACGATTTTAATCATTCAGGATACAAAACTAAATCCTCATGTGACATTTAAAAAATAAATACAAAAATGTACAAACCATATTCACAATTTTATCTCTATTTCTCAAAGCAACCTCAATTAAAGGATATTGTATATGTGACGTCTATATGACGGTGAACCCACCACCAACCCATCACCATTTTATTCGAATGGATCGTATCTTTTAGAAACAATAATCTCCTAACTTTTAAACAAAATACAGTCCAATAATTTTTTTATTACTACAAGATAATGGCTATCAACACCTCATTCTCGGAGATGTATACAATTTGTTCTTAAAAGTCAATCATGTTTTATGTGCTTTGTAATTAATTCTTTTAAATAGTTATTTTCCCATTTTTAAATTTATATATACTTTTTTTAAATATGGTTTTGAAATATTTCTACATTAGGTTGTAACTTAAGTTGGTCGCTATTTTATAATTTTTTAAGGGAGTGACAGCCTTTTCACGTATACATTTCTCACCCTAACAGACTTTGGATCTGTGTGACATACGAACCAAACAATGGTAGTGGGCACAATAAAAACTTATTGAAATCATCGGGATGCCTCTGAAACCGTCACTTTTCCTATCGAGTGAAAAAAGGGAAAATACATTTTTTTTAAATTAATCCAAGTGTACTCTTTGATTTCAGTAATAATAGCGGGATTTCGACTTAACTAATAATATCCTAGTGTGCTATTTAAATTAGATTAAATGAATCAGCATATACGACACATATTTACTCGTACGCCGTGATTGGTGGATATGTAGTTCGCTGGGTCCAGTGCGATGACGTTTAGTGGATGACCTGCAGTGCAGTGATATTGAGAATAAATCAACAACTCAAACCCATCACGTTTGGCCTCAACAACTGACGCGTATAAGCGTCTTAATTACTTATTCTTGCTCTTATATGCATAATTAATATCACGAATATAAAATTCTTACAACAAAATTAATTATAAATAATATTATAAGTAAGGTTCGCTTGTTTCTGTGCCAGATACGGCATAGCATACAAACACTCCTTTGTTTGAAATTCATTATTGGTGATGGAGGATTATGTCATCGAAATTTTATTACGGATATTTTTGATCACGATTTTAAGTAAAAGTTTCTCGACGTTTCGGGATCTGGAATATGTGCCGTCCTCAGACGAGCTAGTACCTAAAATATTACACTATTAGTACATATCCTGGACTAAGCTGGTATGAAGCTGAAAACTAAAAAATTTAAAGCAGTCAAAACACTTGCAAACAAACAATTTCGCATGTAAGAAACATAACATGTCCACTCGTCACGACGGCTCAAATACAAATGTCTTCCGGCCGTTGTTTTAGTTGTCTTTAAGTCTGAAACTTTGAGTCCGCAATAAAAATCTTGATTACATACAAACGCTATCTGGGAAAGTCGTCCAACTTGGGTAGACAACCTCGGATTGGAACCCATAATCTCTTGCACCAAAGTGCAAGATTCTTGCCTCAGGGCTAACAGGACACCCAGCATACTAATATTGTACTGTACTATTAATTTAGCGTTATTTTGGTTTTCCATATTGCTCATCAAGCTTAAAAAGGCTGATGGCTTGGAGATAATTTGCAATATAACGAACCTTAAGCATTATAATAACTGTATTTTTTTAACAACTCATCAGTAAGCACAAAAATATGAAAATATAAAAATAGTATATGTGATTACTAGGCCCTTAAGTGCCACTTTTCATCCAAGGACAAGTTTTCAATTAGAAGCAAACCTGAGGTCAGAAAAAGAGGGACAGATTTTGTCCAAGTGACGAACTATATTATTCATCGTAATGATCATTATACTAATCTCAAAACTGTAAAACCTAAATTTGTCTATTTAATTACTCGTGCTTTATGGTTTTGACCAGAAAATTACTTCCATTTTTTTCATCTGAGGGCGGAAAGACGTCTTTTAGACCTCGTGGCATCAGATGATTTCTTTTCACCCCAGGAGGGAAAGTGCTTTTTTATGAGATAAACATCGCAAGTATGGAAACAACGGTTTTCCAAGCAGTATGACGAAATGGAATATTTCATTACTAGACCGGAAAAATTGCTCTTTATAACGAAACGATACTTGTCATCATACTGCAAAACTCATAATACAAATGAAATGCAAGTTCATATAATTACGCAAAAATCAATGCTATAGTAGGCAGATTGTTACTAAAATGAGAATTTAACTATGGCCAATGATTTAACATCAAAGACAGTCTGCTGTTAAGTCGTACTTTTACAAAACCTATTGGAAAAGGACAGACATTAATCTTATAAATAATAGTAGCTAATTTCAGTGTCAAGAGTGAATGTTATATTTATGAAAACAGCTTCCAATTACATTTCCGTATTGAAAGTCGTGTTACCAGGTAGGACGACGAAAATATTTAGTCAAAGTTAGTAATAACGAAGAGGTTTGTCATTCTTCGGTGAAGCTTAGAAAAAATTAAATTACTCCAAATTTATTTCCTTATTTCAATTCCTTAAACCGGGTGTCTGGTTTAAAGTTTTCCACTAGCAAACCTTTTTATTTTATATCTGACAGTAAACTTCTAACAGGGGACTCCATTTATTTTTGTAAGCCGCTTTTAGGTAAGTATTTACATTTTCTAAATCTCCCGTCATTTATTAATATGGTGGACAGCTTAGTCTTTTTTTATAAATCACCGTGTTTTTATTATGACATTAGATAGAAAACTTGACTTAAAACGTTTTTATTATAAGTGTTTTTTACATAAACCTAACCAATAGGCTCTAGAGCCTTTTAAAAATTTAATTCAACTGTGTTCAAGATTAAAGTGCCTGAAAGTCACTGCTGTGCAAAAATGGAAATTACACATTAGTCACATGTTACAGTGAAGTTGAATTCTCTTGAGCCTGATCGGTTGAGTTTAAGAGCAAATACCAAGAATAAAAATACTTTAAAAACACATTTTCTATCTAAAATAAAGTTTTATTTTAAATTAATTTCTAATTAAGAAATGTTTTCAGTTCATTTAAACAGCTGTTTTTATTCTTATATATTAAAAATTCAATACAGTACCTCTGGTAGTTTCTATGGTAACCGGTTTCAAATTTTCTTCTTACAAACTGTCAAATTCTTCCCACCTCCAGAGCTAAGACATAGGGCTATCAATGTCAAAATTCTCATATTGAGGTCTTATATGTGTATAGGTTTGTTTAATTTAATATATTGAGGACATAATCTACATTAAATAATCAAAACTGGCAAAATATATGAAATATCAATAATTGAGAATGGTATTGAGGTCTAATAAAAACCTTCTAACCTTTTTACAAATAATTTTCATTTTCTACATGCATACCAATCATTACATAAAGTTTATGAGTTCAGTACCCATTAAGCTATGCATGGTTTCAAAACAAAAATTTACGTCAAAAATATATAGTATTTTTAAAACTCTTCTTCCATGTTACTGAAATGATTGCATTTCTTAGGTAGGGGTAGTTTTTTAAGCAACTTAAAAAACTATATGATAAATAATTTTTCTAACAATTTTTTTCCATAAATCTCGCTTTTACGAAAAGAACATTTTCTTTATTTGTCACAAATAACACACAATCCCAGTTATTGCATTCCAGATTCCAGTAGTCGTCAGTATTTCCAGGTCAAGTACAGTTTTGATCAGCTGATTCATTCTCAGCTCAGCTGCATTGCGGACTCAGAACGTCTCAACTTCATGTTATTAGATTACTCTTTATCCGACAGTCGATGAACCATTTTTATGTATGGTTTTTCATAAATGAGTACAATGCAATTGGAACACGAATACAACTTGGATTTCAAATTTGGTTGGTAAAATTAATATTCTTTAATTTGTTTCCTCATTATTCAGAGACAGCGTAGGTTTAAGATATCCATTTCATTATTGTTTCAGTCGAGAAATCATGGTTGCGTGAAATGAATAGCAAACAGATAAAACAATTAATTATTACTGTATGGAATTTACTTTTTGTTCGATTTTTATTTACTTTTATTATTAAAAGGTTTACCGTTTTGCCTATAGATAGTATGCTTTTATTAACAGTATGCAGCATGATTAACTTAGCCTATAGATGTAGACAGTTGTTTACATCCTACCTACTAAAATGTGATTTCGATGATGTTAAGTAAATATTTAATAATATTTACTAATTAATAATATTTAATAATATTTTAAGTACCTGTAATATCTAAAAATTGTGTTTGTGCTATAATAGACATTGTTTTACAGCCTAGAACCTTAATTAAAAAAGAAATTTACTTTTTAGAATACCTATGTTTTTAGGAGTTTAATCATATATAAGTATTTACGTAAATGGAACCGTTGTGTCAAAAAGTATTTTTCATTGCCTTCCTTTTCGATTTGATTTTTCTTGACTTTACTGAGAGTAGGAGGTATCTCTAAAATAATCCCACTGTAAATTATAAAATATTGGTGGTCAATAATATAACACAATTCTAACGAAAAAAATAAATTTTAGTTGATAAACATATTAAATGTGACACTTTCAATGACATTAAACAACCATAAAACATAAACAACAAATAAACTAAATGAGAATAATGAAAGCAAAATAATAAGAAGAATAATAACGAGCAACCTGTATACTGTATACAAACTGAATATGTATGAAACAACACGATTGGACTAGGCCTGTACAGTATACAATTGTATTTTTGTTTAATGACTATTTATTTTATTTATTATTTAAATAATTTTACCATTCAACTATGGAAAATATATTCTTGGTTAAGTGCTATATTAGTTGTGAAAATTTGAAACGTATTTAGCTTACTGTCTGATAGTGGAGAGTGAAAAGTAAAAAATTAAAAACTGCACGTATTAAGAGAGATTTTTATGAGCTTACTGATAAGCCTAGTGGCTTAGCGAGGCTTAATATGTGTGAAAATGTTTGTAAAAATAAAGTAAAGCCTTTAATAACTGACTTGATTTTATTTTAATGTTCTATTTTAATTGTAACATGTATGCATACCTATTTCCAAGTCACAATTTTTAATTTCTTTAATTTATGATCCATGCTATAAAACTCTCATACGTTTTACGGTCTTTGGAAATTTAACTATAATAAAATTATCCGTAGTGTAATCATATTTTTTAATACTCATTACTACGTAATTTTAATAGTGTCGTGATGGCAAAATGACCTTAATAATTAATCCACAATACATACTATACAAGAATAACCTTATTAGTTAATCCACACTACATATTATACGAGTAAAACCTTATTAGTTACTCCACAATACATACTATACGAGAATAACCTTATTAGTTAATCCACAATACATACTATACGAGAATAACCTTATTAGTTAATCCACACTACATATTATACGAGTATAACCTTATTATTTAATCCACACTACGTATTATACGAGTATAACCTTATTAATTAATCAATACTACGTATTATACGAGTATAACCTTATTAATTAATCAATACTACATATTATACGAGTATAAACTTATTACGGCTTCTTTCATTTTATAATCAGTAATTGCTACAATATTTTTATTTAAAAATCTTACTAACAGTAAGGCCTAAATTGAGAAATACACTATTTTCTAAAAAATTTACATGTTATAACGAAAAAATATTTCTCACGAGGAAAATATATTAGTTAAAAATTGAATATTAAAATTAAAAAGTTTTATAAATTTATAGTTGAATAATTTAAAGCCTAATTTAAAGACAATTAGCTCAATATTTGTTGCTTTTTTCGTCAAAGATTTTTATGTAACTGTAACACTATACAAAGTAAAATACAGGTATGGCAATAGCATTTCTCTTTGAAAAGCAATAAATTCGCCGCAAGCCACTAATGCGTTATAAACAAGCATTCCTTAGAGCGATATCATGTATTTTCATTTCAGCCTTTGTTTCCACATTAAAAATGTTGAAAATCATATTCGTTAATGACACTGAACAGATTTTTTTCTATTTTGTCGTTTTAACACGACACAATACTTTCAATTGTTTATATGACAGCAAGAGGATTATTATTTTATACCTTTGTAATGTACATTTATCATTCCATAAAATGAATAGGTCATCCTGGTAATGATTATGTTATATATATTAGTGAACTTTTCCAACGCATCTGTATTTTTAACTACACTTTTAGTAAAAAAATTACAAATTATATTGATTGAATAATAACCAACGTCATGACGATTGTAAAGTAATGATTAGATACGTGATCCAAGGTTCTCTTGTTATATTCTGTCTTGTTATATATTTCTGTCTGTGTTATTATTTGTGATCTGGATATTAATTAATTACTGTATCTTTGAAATGACAGGTCTATCATAGGTATTAGTAAGACCGGAGTTTTGACCGTTTTCTACAAAATGTTCAAAAGTACCGATTGCTTTGATAAATACAAAATAAAGAAGATGAAAGGGATTTTAGTTTTGAAAGATATATTTCGGTGTAAATCAAGAACAAGTGCAATAAGCTACAGACTTAGAGTGACTTAGTCTAACTCTCTTGCAAGAGGGGATGAATCCTCTTGTGCAATAGTTTCAGTAATCAAACTATAAATTTTAAAAGCTCAATTCAGTTTAGCAGTTTAAGCTTTTCATTGTAGTTATGCTTTAAATTTTATTGTTAGTACCGAGAGACTGATCTTTGCATGGATAGAATAAAACACAAATTAGATAAGTTAGTTTGTCAAATTAAAACATATTTACTATAATCTCAATGAAAACACCCCTGTTTTAATACACCATAGTAAATACATTTTTGTTTTTATATTTTAACGTCAACCGTATTGTTGAATTATGGCATTTGAGGAGCAGAAAAAGTGAGGCATTTAAAGTTAAAAGTATACAGTATTAGATTTGTTTCAATCCACGTTCAAATTTTCTTTTAAACTAACCTAAAAATAAAACATTCATTGTTTAGGAATTTTATTATGAAAAATAAAAACAACCCGAATCAGCAGTTTTGGTTAAGTGAAGTTAAAAAAGGTCCGTAAATGTAACATGGACACGTACACGGGCTGTAGAACGAAAATCACATTTTCTCAGCCTTGAGATCTGCTCCAATCGATTTCTCGTGGTCAAATACTTAGTAATAAACAAGAAATCAAAAATCCTTGGGCAGAAATGAATTTTTCCCGGATGGTTCTTGTTTTAGAAAATAAGATTTAACTTGATGATTATTTTGGGTGTATCCAAAAACCAGACTTTAATTCAAAACAATGTGTCGGTAGGGGTTGGGGATGAGGTGTTTATATCCGCAAACATGTGTGGCTTTTCTCAGCGTAACTGCGATATTGACTTACCTGCTTTAGGTAAATACAACCACTTACTTCCATCGCATTTTCAATTTACATTTAACACAATTCAAGGTATCAAGTCACACTATTATATTGTATGGGCTTTACAGATCTAGAAATATTTTCTGTGCAATGTAACACAATTAAGTACCATCATCGTAATGATAAATAAAATTATTCTTTTAATCCTGTATGAAAAAGGGTTTGATTATATTTAAAGGGTGAACCTAAAAATGTATTTCTATGTATCTCTATGTATCTCTATGTATTTTTAGGTCACTTGTAATAGTTTATTCTACTATTATGTATTAAGGTAACCAGAGAAAAATTACATGTACTTTTTTGTTAGAGGAGTAGGTATATCCATTATGTTAATGGCAAAGTCTAAACGAAAAAACATGAATACTAAAACACGTTTAGAAGTCTTATTGCTTTTGATTTTTTTTACAATGGTGTGAAATCTTAAATGATAGTGTTTAAAAATTTCCTTTAAAATGTCTCTATATTCTTCAATAACAAAAAATCTTATATATTTTACAAATGATCCCGGAAATGCGACCCTTCTATCGTTTTATTGTTCTACTGAGACCAATTCCTATAGAAAAATAAAAGTTATCTGGGTTTTCGTTCAAAACACCGATCATACATCATTGATAAGACACACAATTCGCACAGAAGATGCTTCTCTTCTTGGAATATGGATGTGCTCTTCCGCCGGTTCATTCACTCGTACTCCACGTGTCATTAATATTTGTATTGGAATAAACGCGTTGTCACTTTACCACCTGTGCACTTTCTTTGCGAAGGTATATTCTTTGCACAATTTCCTGAACGATTTTTTGTTTTTCCAAACTAGTCGTACTAAGAATAACTACGATTATTCAAATTCGACAGTTATCGTTTTATTCTTAATATTTTCCTCATATCTCTATACATCCATAGATGTTGGGTTCATCCAAGTTGGCTTTTAATTGTATGATAGTGTACTACTATGTAAATCAGCAAAATTGGTATTGCTATTGTTAAGGAGGTATCTTATTCTACCAACCCAACCATTATGAAGGTATTTTAAGGTGAAGTGTTGTGGATATCTTCATGAGTAAATGATGATGAGTGAAATAGGTTTGACGACATGTGGCTGAAAATGTATTTATTTCCCTTTAGGAAATTGCTTAAGCAATGAAAACGTCTGAAGGGAATTTTTCCATGTGTTCCTCTAAAAAATCTGTCCTTATAACCATATGACGTCACTAATCACATGACGTCTCTAACTACATGACGTCACTTCCATATCTAATTTTGGTTTGGCTTATTTCCAAAACCCCCCCTCAGAACCAAATCAAATCTATGTCAAAAGATAAGTTATTTCATTTTTCTGGTACATTAAATTTATAACTAGTATGCCTTTGAACACGCGCTGGGACGCAACTGAGTCCAGCTTTGAAAGTTAAATATGTTTCCGTTCATAACCTAACCATAGCATAAAAATCTATATATAGGTCAAGAAACACTGAATATTTTTTCCCAGATAATTTTAGTTTTAGTATTAAATATCTATAACCGTTCCAGATGATGCAGAAGGACTGTGTTCAGTAGGTGTTTAGAGACCGTCAGCACATGTGACGAAATGAAGGAAGATCTTCACAAACTGCTTCACGGCTTGTTGGCGCTTGCACTCATCCTCGTTCCTTACGGTGAGTCTGCTTTAGCCACATTTTACGTCTTTTAAAATGGTTTTAGCTATCCATGTTTTATTTTATGACAAGTAAAAACTTATAACTGAAAAACAACCTAAAACGTCAGTGCACGATACCAATCAGTTATTTATTCCCAACTCCTAAGTGCTCATTCCAACTTCTTACTCTAGAAAATCATACGACAATCTCTATTATGAAGCCAAAATTGTTCTCGTGAATAATTTCTTTTTATCAAATACAAAAGGCAATTTAGCTATTTTCAAAAGGTATTAGACGGCTCATTATCTGATTAAGTATGAATAAAAATCTTTCCCATTATTCAGTGATCCAGTGTACGGGCTACCTATTTTGACATGTTTTCCTATCACCTTTGTTTATTTTTAATTCTTATAGAAGCTTGATCTTTTGGATGGTTGAATGTTCACAACATAATGAAAAGCATTCAAAATTAGTGCTAATTATGATGGAAGCAAATTTTTTGGTAAAAAATCTAACCAAAGTACCCTATGACTGTAATAGAATGCTTAAAATGGCTGAGTGGTGTTCTCCAAGGATTCACTGACACCCAGCAACAATTAAGGGGTCTACCGAAAGTGAATTGAGCTACGACATTGATTTATTTGGGGTTGATAACCACCCCAACAAGTAGGACCTACCCTATACTTGAACACCTTGACCCCTTGAGAATCCCTTGACAATTGACTGTTGAATATTCTTTACGTTGGGACCTCCTAATACCTGTTTCAGACTCCGATTGTCTCCGGCTGATCAGGGTAAAGGTTCCTCCGTACAAGCTTAAGGGCGAGAACGCCTTGTTGGAGTGTCAGTTCGAGCATAAAAGCTTTGCAATTTAAAAAATGTTACAATCTAAAGTAAGAAATCTCAATTATGCATATGATAATTCACTTTTTTTATAGACAACCGGTACCTCTATGTGAATGTTAATTCTACAGCTTGAATGAATGCAAACAATAAAAGTTTTCATTGGACTCCGATTTGAAATGAATCAAATGATCATGACACACATATTTAATGTTGAGAATCCTAAGTGGTAGTTCCTTGAGCTAGGAAACCGATGAGGTTGAAAATTTTAACGGCCAGTAACTCATGACTGTTGAGAGAAGCTTACACTAAGTTACCGCAGATCTACTAATACAAGTACCAGATCTCTTACAATAAGCAGTACGTATCAGTAAATTTTTTTACTTTTAGAACGTTTACCTTTTGCAGATTGTAATGTAGTAATCCTATTTTTCTCTTTTTAATACTTTTTTGGTTTATATTAGTTAGCAGAAAATTGTTTTCTTCGTTGTCGGTCGTCTTGATGTGGTCATTCGGTTTAAAATAAATATACATTTCATATATTTTTCAGCAAACTAAGAGGCTATGTTCTCTTTGTGGATTATAATATATCTTTAGCCTTCAATGGATTAACAAAAAAGGCTGATAACGATTTTTTAAATCTTTTTTATCTTTGATGACTCCAGTAAAATGACCATTGTACAAATTATATCGAAACATGGTTTTACGAATAAGAGCTACAAAGAGAAACTTCAAATGAAAAGGACGTTAAAAATATGCATTTGATTTGAGAGTTAGGTTAGTCAGAAAATGATGCCAAGTCATTAATTTGAAATAAAGGTAGTTTAAACCTAATTTTAACGTAGTTTTACCTAATTTGTGTAGTATTAAGCTGTATAGTATTCTGTTGAAGACTGAATACCTTTCTGAAGACTAAGAAAGAATCTTGACTGGTCTCCTCATTTTTGGATTCCCAGAGATGAATTTAATGACCGTATTTAAAATACGAGGAATTATAGGTCAAAACAAAGTTGCTGATTCGATAAATCAATTTTAGTTGGTAAAACTGTTATCATATCCATTGCAACTTTGCAACAATCCTTCACTTACATTTATTTTTTAATGCTCACCAGATTGCTACTGATATAAAAAATGTGTCAAAAATATTCCGTTTTGTATATCAAACACCAAACATTATTTGGATTTTAAATCAAAACATAAATAATTAAAACAAGTACTAAATATACGTCAACTAATTATGTTTACTGCTCTAGTACTTCAAATTTATAACAAACAAAATAAAATAGACTACTATATAAATTTGCCCTTAAATTAAAACAGGTAAATGGTTTTTTAGTAAAAAACATAGCATTTTTATCTTTTATTTTTCATCAAATGCAATGCAAACAAAGGTTTAAATTCTAGACTTCCAGATAAAAAATGATTTACCGAATATATTAATCTGAATTAATTAGTTGTTTCAAAACAATTCAGGACCTTTTATCCAAGAATGCCATCGCTTTTTAGCAAAGCTGACACAATACAGGGAGGGGGTTAACCGAAGTGGCGATATATCAGAGACAGAAGAAACAAATTGTCCGGACCTTATCATCTCTGCGATTACAGCGGGCTCGTTTGTCGCATTGTTCTACGACGTGCCGATCTCACTGATTGGATATTTTCAACTTCATTTATGATTTATAATAATCAACAAATTTTGAATCAAACAAAAAGTGTATTAATGGAAACTATGTATTATTATTGATTTATGTTCCATTTGCATAAAGAAAGAAAAATATACAGTAGGGGTACGTTGCTGGCTTAAGAGCTTAAGAGTCTTTCATGCATGCGTTTTTATCGGACGATAAAAACGGACGTTTTTAAATAAAAATGATCAAATGAACGCATTTATGCACTGTCGTCACTTTTACTACTTATTTAAATCTAATTCTATGTTATTATATTATATTCCGGTTCGAAACGCATGTATAAAAGGGGCTTAGTTACAACACAGAACACTGTCGTTCTATTATAAGTTTTCTCATAATTTAATTCTGGGTACCGGTAATTTTCACTAATATGATAGTTTTTACTTTATTCCCTAATAGTATATGGAGAGAAGAATGTTTTCGGAAAAGGTTTTGAATTTGAGTTGAGAGCGGATTTATCCATTTTGAGGCTCCCTGAATACAAAATAGTAGTTTTTGGTTTAGTGTTTGTCTATTGTCTGTCTATGTACAACCACGAGACTACTCTGATCGCCTGATTAAAAAAAATAAGTACATGGGTGCACTTTGAATGTTTTTATGGATAGAGGTTAGCTTATCCCTAAGCCCCTAACAATATAAAAACACAAATTTCTCAAAATCCACTAATACGATTTTGATTGAAAGTTCATGTTTTATAGGTATTAGGAACTCAAATACAATGACATCACCAGTATCTGTAAAGCTAATGGTTCGAAAGTTATGGGGATTTTAAATGTAAAAATATCCTTTTTTATTTTCTTGGAATACAACAATTTTATGAAATAGTTTGACTATTGCTGTTAAAACCAGCTTAATAAATTAAACTAAACTAGTTAGTATTTTGAATTATTAGTCTACGATTAACAGTTTCAGAGAAAGGTTCAATTTAATGACAATGGTAAACGCAATGGTACGTTGTCTGAGAGCGCCCAATGTTATACTTGTGTAGGATATAAAAATGATTTTTTTTCATGAGTTTTTCATGAATATGAAACTTGATTGAAGTGTTAGGTCACATCACCCATTAAAACCTATTAAAGCAGGTTTGGTACCGATAAGGGCGGGGTAATGGCCCCAAACATTATAGTAGTTAATTTAACTTATTTTCTCTTGTTGTTAGTTTAAGAAATTGGTTTTGAAACAATGAATTTGCAATGATATTTAGATAAACTGTAAAGAATATGATAGTCTTAGTAAAGGTCGGGGTTTTTATCTGACTAAGAGAAAAATATTTTGTCAGTCCACTGATACCGTTTATCTTAGGAAAGCGGTTCTAAGAGGTATATTGTTATAAAATCATTACAATACCAATGTCATATTATAATTATATTTTGAAACCAATTCATATAGTAATAAATATTTATTTATTTATTTTCAAATTCAACAATACAGACATAAGTCCAATAATTACATTGCAGCATTAATACAATTATAAATCAAATTAATATAATATATAAAACTAGCATACTACGCCTACTGACACAAACTGACAAAAAATATAATAATAAAAAGTAGAACATAAGATAACAATCCCAAAAAATCAATACTAAAATGATAAACCTGACGCTCCGATGATGTATGTACAACTATGAAAATTAAATGTACCTCATGGCAAATAATTTATGATATTTAAAAAATGTTAACAATAATTTGAAATTAAATTACTGTAAAAAACAAAAATTAATTTTCCAATAAAAATAGTTAAAACCATAATAATAGTGACTAGCCTGCAAATATGTATTAGCAATTGATTTTTTAAAAGAAGTTAAGGTCGATGAAAAAATATCCACACTACCAGGCAATGAATTATATAAACGCCCCATAACATTTATTGATGACTGAGTCCTAAGATTGGAGTAGCCAAAATGTGGAGCAAAAATATGTCGAACTCTGGACGTGTGCCGGGGTATAAGGAAGTATAGCCGCGACAGCAACTCACCATCATTAATATGGTACTGGTAATGTTATTTCAATATGATAACTTATATTATTGGTGTTTTAAGGTCAAGATGAGTCAAAATTTGTTGAAGATTTGATGAATTTGAAGGTTTTTATATCAACAAAACCATGATCTCATTTAACACGATCATGAATATTACAAGTAACAAAATCAGCTCAATTATGAAACCATTACAATAGTTTATTATTATTTATCTTAAAATCGGTTGAAAGAGAGCTGATCTTCATACTATTAGAACGACGAACTATGAAGCTGGAATTGTAATTACATGACTAGTGTCAGCGTGTCTAGCGTAGGTTGATTGTTGACTGTTGCAGCACTTCTACTCCAACGACACGCAGGTGTACCTCAAGTCCGTCAGTCTGCGGACCTCGGCCACCTACAGGTGCGAGGTGTCCGCCGAGGCCCCGTCCTTCGCCTCCGTGCAGGGCTCGGGTCGCTTGGAGGTCGTCTGTGAGTAAGGATCCCCGTATTGTAACTCTGAGGCTTTCTGTCTAGGTTAGCCCACGAGCTAGTAGTTTAAACCAGAGAAAGTACGTCTTTAATATCACTAGATGTTTGTGATATTCAAACGTTGTAGCTTATTAATTTCTAACTAATACTCTGATCATTTTCAAAAAAAATCTTTTATTACAAGAGATTTGTATTTAACATTGTTTTGATGTGAAGTGAGCAAAAAGGCACAGGTTCTGCAGATCTTGGTAAAAGGGTAGGTGTCTCACGAACAAGGATACGAGTACTTACTTCTAAAGAGACTTTACATCCACATCTCAAATAGTAATTTTACTAGTTCAATTATGTGAATATGTTTTTGTGGTAGCCTATAAAATATTTGAAATTACAGGTTCCACGTTTCCAATTAAGAGTCGGCTAAATTTTAAGCAAATATTTCTCCATTCTCTAGCTAGTGGGACAAACTACATTTAGGGAAAGTGACCCTAACGGTATATTGTTGTGTTCACCAGAAGGTGATCACAACAACACAACAACACACTTGGTAGGTATCATAATTGAAAGTAAATAAACTAACAATATGTGATTCTGACTAGACTTAACAGTAAAAATCTATCTTTTCAAAACAAAGATGCGTTAGTTACACATCTGAAAGCTATGGGGGTTAAGGGTTGAAAGTGAGAGTAAAGTAAGGGGTTGAAAGGTTTTTGTACGTAGCTCAAGAGCAACTATGTGATCGAGTGGCGAAAAGAAGCAGTAGACCCGTGTTTTGAACTATATTTTTGTCAGACAGCATAAAACATTGAAGTAACTATTTTACAACCCAGAGAATGATGAGAGAGTTGCTTCTTTTTTTCTTACAATGATTGTAAACTAGTTCATAGTTTCAGTACTAATAATAGGTTATAGCTATGAAAAAAGATTAAATTCGATGTGATGACGTTATTTGTTTTTTTACTAATATCTATCGTGTGCTTGCTTCTAATAACCGGGAATACTATGACCCTTTATTTTAGATATACTTTTCCTATTTTCCCATGTACTGGACATAGAGATTATGTAAATGTAAATATTTTGGTGTTCATTTTTTTAGAAATAGAAATGTATTTGAATTGTGTATTTCAACCAAATCAGACAAACATAGTAATTTGATCTAAAATGATAGTTTTGATTGCTTTAGCAAATTTCCTGTTTTTACTTTCTCCGCCTTAAACATAATATATGGAGAAAGTATTGTTTTCGTCAAAATGTTAGAATTTGAGTTGAGGGTGTATATATCTATTTTGGGGTCCCCTGAATCCATAAAAGTGGGTTTCGGCGTGATGTCCATCTGTGTGTGTGTGTGTGTGTGTGTGTGTGTGTGTGTGTGTGTGTGTGTGTGTGTGTGTGTGTCTGAATGTGTACAGAGCCATTGCCTCCTTCTTTGGTCCGATTTAGATGAAATTTTGTATGTTTGTATATATTCACCGTATCTCCAGGCTTATTTTCGTTTTTCGATTTTTTTAAGGTAGTTCACCCATAAAACCCCTTAAAAATGTGAAAACCCCACATTTCTCAAAAACAGTTCTAACAAGTTTGATTGAAATTTATAGTTTATAGTGCATAAAGTACTAAATACTATGACACCACGCGTTTGCCTGTCAAAATGACGGTTTAAAAGTGTTGGGCTTTTAAATGTAAAAATGTTTAGTTATGTTTTTACGGAAACAATACAGGTGATGTATGATTTTAGTACCATCACTAAAACCATTTAAAAAACTAAACAAACTAGAATTTTAATTATTCTACGACTAATGGTTCCACAGATTTAATGTCCATGGTAAACGCAGTATGTTGTCTGAGAGCAACCAATGTCATTCTCATGGACAATATTAAAAAATCAATTTCATCGTTATTTCCTTTAACCTTGGTATGTAATGTAGGGTTACATCACTCAACAAAACCCACTAAAAAATACTGGGGGAAGGAACGTTCCCTTATAAAATTCAAACAATAAATTAACTTTGTTTCTCTTGTTGTTTGTTTTCAGATATTAGATGATTATTTTTGAATCAATAAATTATTAAATGATATTTAGATAAGCTTTAAATAATATTATATTCTATCACGGGTTGTCGCTTTTAAATCTAGTTTAGGGAGAAAGTATGTGTCAGTTCACTGATACAGTTTATTTCGATCACGTTTGGGATAAATAAGACGAGAAATGCCAAATTCTTAATTGATCATCGACCATCCGGAAACACCTGAAATACTAAATAGCCTTTTTGATTATAAGCTATAATTATTAAATTTAATTTTAATTTAAGTTTACAATACTTTTCGTACATTTTTGCAATCATATAGCAAATGTTATAAGAAATATAATGATTATAATATAATGAAGAAATATAATGATAAGAGATATAATGATTACTGTTATTGATTATTTACTGTAAATGACAAAACAATTTGTAGCTACAATAAAATAATCTAATAAAACTTACTACTTTAAAAAGTTTCAAAAATCCTCACTTACATACTATTTTATTCTTTGTGAATCACATTATTCAAAAGTAATTTTAATAATTTTAATCGCATACTCTTATAAAAGCTCAGAATGTTGAGCTTCATCTAAATTATCTTTACAAAGTAATACTGTACTGCATATATTCTCCTAGTTTTTTACGTCTCCCCATTGATATTCAATTATTTCCATCAAAGTGGAGAGAAAAGAAAAAGAAAAGTTGTGAGTTCAAACAGCACACGGTGGATTTAAGTGAAGACCTTTGTAAGCAGTTCCATGGCAACCGTACTCCAACTTTGACAAGATTCTGGAGCGAATAACGATATTGGTTTAGAGACGATCTCAACCCGCACTCTTGTATTTTTTCTTTCAAAAAAATCTAGTTAATATCATGTTCCAAAATATTTTTGGTTCGTAAGTGGCATGTCTACCACTCCCGCGCTTGTCTGAAATAAAGTTACAAAAACAAACTAGTTGTATTATCAATGCAAAATGAACCATATTAAATTCAAAATAGAAAACTGTACATCTGCTGGCATGTTATTTCTAATATTAGAATATCTATGGCGTGTTATAAACGAAAAATCACTATTTCTTTCAACTTGTGGGCCTAACTCAATTCTTTTATTAAAAACGGGACGAATACCATCAAGAGTAAAATTTAGTATTCTCCATAAATTCTCGGTTCAATCAAAATTATTTAAATGTTTATTCTAAAATTGAATTAACAATCTAATTTTTATTCATTTCAAAAAACATAGTTCTTTATTATAATTTTATCCTTACCAAAACGTCCACATGCCGCGCCACTGTCAGTACACGCAACGAGGTTGTTTGCGTCACCTTGGCAACCCTGCTCCATGTATCACTGTGGAGACAGCTGATCAGCTGATATACAATTCTATTTCTTTTTATTGCCTTCCTTCATTCCTTTCCCCACTCGAGGGATAAGTGGACGAGAAAGATTTATATGAGACTCCGCGTTTCTTATGTTTTCAAAATCCACAATTTATGACAAACTTTTTTGACACTGATGCACTTTATATATTGGTGCTGTGGCACATCAAATGTTCCTGGAATTTAAATTGCTTTCTCATGAATTTAATTTAATCTCAGTTTTTCTGAATTATAATTCCCCTATATTAGCAACCTGGCCACCTTGCCTACAATTGGGCTTGGCCCTGGAACTTCAACATTTTGGAAGTGCCAGGGAGTTTGTAGAGACTTTGGGTTTGTAGTACATAGTGGTGATTTCCTTATATGACTTTTACCTCTATACTTACTAAACTTTAAGTGCTTAGTAAACTTTATAACAACTCTTTCAAATAAAATAAATTCCTTCCAAATTGAAGTTTAGAAAAAAATTATAATTTCATTTTTGAAAATTAACTTCCGGATCATCATAAAATATACAATTAAGGCTTGGATGGATGTTAGTTTGCAATCCAACATGTCTCTTGGCAAATGTTAACCAAATCATGCTGTTGTATCCGGTAAATACTAAGTGACTTTAACACCACACTGACAGGTTTTAAAACCCCATTTAAAAATTCCAGATTAACCAAATTTAAGTTCCTTGAAGTACATTGAGAAAGCAGAAATCTGAGTTGCCATATTTATTGCAAAATGGGCTTCCAAAAGCTAAAACATTGACCGACCTTTAGAATATAACAATTTCATTTTATAACCCAGAAAGACTGAGTTTTACGATTGGCATTACTGTAATGTGATTACATACCACATTACAGCAATGTGTAATTACAGCAATACTCGATCTATTTTGCTGGTAGTTTATTTTTATCCCCGGCCAATTTTTGTTGAGAGAAATTAGAGACAAGCTGATCTTTTCAGTTGATAGTACACGATTAGATATACTATTTTACCAGTCCCGATAAAACAGTCTCGTGCTTGTTCCCCATGCACAAATGGATTGAGGACCCACGATCGGGGACGACATTGACCCCAACTATTAACGTGTAGCATGTTGTTTAAGTCCTACCCAATAACGGACCGCTCATGACGGGGGAGAGGACCCACTACACGACCTGGGACGACATTTACCTCAACTGCTAACGTGTAGCATGTTATTTCAGTTCTACCCAATAACGGACCGCTCATGACGGGGGAGAGGACCCACTACACGACCTGGGACGACATTTACCTCAACTGCTAACGTGTAGCAAGCTGTTTAAGTCCTACCCAATAACGGACCGCTCATGACGGGGGAGAGGACCCACTACACGACCTGGGACGACATTTACCTCAACTGCTAACGTGTAGCATGTTATTTCAGTTCTACCCAATAACGGACCGCACATCACGGGGGAAAGGACCCACTACACGACCTGGGACGACATTTACCTCAACTGCTAACGTGTAGCAAGTTGTTTAAGTCCTACCCAATAACGGACCGCACATCACGGGGGAGAGTTCCCACTACATGATTGGAGACGACATCGACCTCAACTGATAACGTGTAGCACGTTCTTTCAGTCCTACCCAATAACGGACCGCACATCACGGGGGAGAGGTCCCACTACATGATTGGAGACGACATCGACCTCAACTGATATCGTGTAGCATGTTGTTTCAGTCCTACCCAATAACAGACTGCACAACACTGGGGAGAGGTCCCACTACATGATCGGAGACGACATCGACCTCAACTGATATCGTGTAGCATGTTGTTTCAGTCCTACCCAATAACGGACCGCACATCACGGGGGAGAGGTCCCACTACATGATTGGAGACGACATCGACCTCAACTGCTAACGTGTAGCATGTTCTTTCAGTCCTACCCAATAACGGACCACACATCACGGGGGAGAGGTCCCACTACATGATCGGAGACGACATCGACCTCAACTGCACCTCTGGCAAGTCCTTCCCCGCCTCCGACTTGGAGTGGCTCATAAACGACAAAGAGGTGCGTAGAACCACAATGGGCAATTTAAAGTGAAATAAGTTTAACTCTTTGAGCAAAATCTAAAAAAAATGAGGTATTAAAAATTAATTATTATAAATTAATTAGATGTTAGAAATAAGAAAGAAGGTTGTAGCATTTCATATAATTAAAATCATGACTGAGGCTACAGCGCAAAAAGTGGCATCGATTACTGGGATTACCGTTGAGAGGTGAGTGCTGACAAAGTTGGCAAAGTAAGATGAAATGAGCTAAATTGTCAAAAATAAGTAATAAAACTGATAGTTTATATTCTAACATTGATGCAAGCCATATTTTGTATCATTGAAGATAACTAGATATTATTATTATTATTATGTAAGAAGTTTTGAGGAAACGAGTTTTTGGAATTTGGAATATTTTTTTATTAATTTTTAGAATAATATTTTAAATAATGTGTTCGTTTATCCATTTATAGTGCGAAGGGCTTTTGCCTCTTGAAAATTAGAAAAATAACTACTTTACTCTTTTCAGATTAGCCAGTTACATATATTTGTGGCTCGAAATTAAATTTGTATTGTAAATAATTGGTTTAATTTGTCCTTTTGTGATCTATTTTGTTATTTGTGATTTATTTATATTTAAAAGGGTTTAAATAGAATAAAAGTGTAAATTTCCTACAAACGACAGCCCGGAGTTGTTGATACAGAGCAATCATGTTTTAATGAATAAACAACCGCATGTTTGAAAACAACGCCAAATTACTCATGGAGTTTTTTTGCTGGAAGATAAAAAGCAATTTCATCATTTCGCCTCTTGAATGTTCTGTTGAATTTATCTGTTGCTAAAATTTTCACTCTTTACACACTCCAAATACTTTTACAAGTTTATATACCGACTGACAGTGTATTTGCCTTTTTTGGAGTATTAGGAAGTATAAATAATTATTATTAGAACAAAAAATTAACCTAATATCGTTTAAACATTAACAAAATCAAATACTCAGCTTTGTTATTCTGAAGTTCAAATATGTGTTATCCACCATGAGTAATTAAAAATACAGTTTTTAATCGGTAACATTTGTCACGTTGGGATAGCAATTAATATGGTATAATTTTAAAACAAGTTAAAAATCAATAACCATTAATCAATAACCGATTTTCAAAATTGTGTTTAAGGGGTAAATCAGGTTAGTTAATTAGTTTTTGACATTGATATAGCTTTGAGGGGTGTTAACAATTTGTGAGGCCAAAATTTGAAACAGTGATGCGATATGGCTGTGACGTAATTTGGTTAAAAGGACACCTATGTAGGGGAACTGAAAACATCCCCTTTAGGCATAACCACGATCTAACCTATTTCCCACAGGGAAGTGAATACAAATTACAGAGAGGCGTTATTTTAGAGTGCCGTTCAAGAAGAAAATATTTAAATTTGTTAAAGACGTAGTGGTCTCTTTTACTTACTACACTTTAACTTTTCTACCACATGGACTAAAAATATATGCGTGGACCGGATTGAGAAATGTTAGAAGTGAGTAACACAGTAATCAGTGGACGTAACTGATAAAAACTGTTTGTCAAGACCAAAATACGAACTACGGACATCGCGGCCTCAAATTTAGAGTCCAAAACGCGTCTGATAGTCTCCAACCCCCAAAACAATGTTAATAATTAATTAATAGCTTAAAATCTTGTTTTTAATAAGAAAACTTACAATTAATTGCACCTTAATATATTTTTATGTTCTTAGGGCTATGGTTATGATAAGATTTATGATTAGGATAGGGGTACATTACTGTACGGAAAAGGTTGAAATAGTTCTAATAGGGCTAACATCCAATATGAAGCTTCAATATAAAACTCTTCGGCAGCCTTCTCACGATTTGTTTGTTTCCACAGGTGACTAACCCCGAGTTCCTGCATCACCACCCGCGGGTCATCCACCAACA
Organism: Nephotettix cincticeps; assembly: GCA_023375725.1. Taxonomy (NCBI): domain Eukaryota; kingdom Metazoa; phylum Arthropoda; class Insecta; order Hemiptera; family Cicadellidae; genus Nephotettix; species Nephotettix cincticeps. The sequence continues at coordinate 39,296,841 of CM041791.1, forward strand.
TGGGCTGGTCACCACCTCTCTAGGACTCCGCCTCCCGGCCTCACCCCAGCTGTTCCTGCATGGCAGCATGAAGGTGCGCTGCGTAGCCAGCGTGTCCCCTGTTCTCTGGCAGGGCGACCGGGAGAGTGTGGTGGAGACGCCGCTGGTCACAAACAGGGAGGCGATGCTGTTAGGTAAGGCAAGGTCAATCTCGTGGAGCCCTTCTTCTTCTTCTTCTTCTTCTGTTTGGAGGTCTCGGCCCATGACCTTCAATACTACACTAGACGACTACACTACACGACTGAACCACTACGACGACTACACTAGTACGTTAAAACGACATGTCTATCGTAACCTGCTTTCCCGAGTTCAGGGTCGAGGTGCCTGGCGGGTCGCTTCTGTCCAGCACACGGTCTCTGAACCAGTGGTAATGGTTACCGCTGGTGCTATCCCCATCTACTGAACTTGCGAGGGAGAGACAGTCCCGTGGCAGGAAGAGAGGCTATCGCCAGGGAGCGTGATCGCAGCTTTTACCATTGGCAGTGTGGATGGGAGGCAGAGTCGAGTGGACGTTGGACCCACAAGACTGATCGCCGACATCCACCCTTAAGTGGTGAGGTTGATATCATCGTGACACGATTCCTATCATGACACGGAGCCCTAGCGTTTCTATCTACATAAGATGGACAAAGTTGGCAGATGTACATGTTTGTTCTGTCCCGGCGTTGCAGAAATTTTACAAAACACCTTTTTCGAGTGTGATAGATGGATTACACAGCGAGTGTCACTCTTTGTGGAGATCGGGGTAACAATCCATCCTGATAACAAAGTCGGAGCTATGCTACACGGAAAGGATATCTAGAACTGTGTTAAGCACTGTGCTCAATCCATACTTCGGGTAAAAAGGTCAATCTTGATCGTCTTTAGCACTGCCATCACCTCGATGAGGAAAGCCCCAGTGGCGTAATAATCAAAAGGTCTAGCCTAAAGTAATGTGCAAAACAGGTCCATGCTATTCCCAGGATATTGCTGTGGGGGGGGTTAGTGGGCGCGAGTCCCACACTACCGGGTCTCTGCGGTGTGCATTAGCATTACCTCCTCCTCCCCACAAAAATCTCGTGGAGCATGTGAGGCCGTGACAACTGTGTACATGACTAGGCTTAATAATTGAAAGTATAAGTTTTAATCCGAATATATATTTTTAGATGAAAATATTTTAGTATTAAGAGGCACCAGTCATTTATCTCAAGTTAAATAAATAAATAATAACAAAAACGCCTTTATTTTCAAGCAGATCTCAATTTGTACAATTATTTTTAAATTTAACTGTAACAATGACGGGCTAAAATACGAGAATCTCTTACTCCCCGAAATGGAGGTGTCCTGCCGAGTACTCCCCAGAGAGACATCCTGCCGGGAAAAGTTTGCCAAATAGGTACTAAGGCTCTCAAGAAAGCAGAGCTTTGTGTACCAAACAGCAGATTAACACTATACATACGGCATCCATGGGGAGTAATAATTGTAAATCGTCTCTGAAAGGTGACACATGGTCACGGCGGCTTAGACAGAACATAAATTGTACTGTACTGTTCTGCACTTTCTGTATTCTCTCCATGCTCTCTTTTGAGATGCTATTGCCGTATGCAGGAAAACGGTATTAATATACTGATAAAATAAGAGATTGTGTTATCGGAACCTTTGCTGCTACAGTCCACTCAAGCTACCGATGGCACGCTATGTTGTCTGACCGAAAAGGTCAGAAAAAGAGAGATCACAGTCTTAGATGACGCTATGCGTTTTTATGTTGCCACTATTGAATTAAATTGTTAACCATCTTAAATGATGGACAAGGCTCTCTCATGTAAGGACTGCACAAAACTCTGTAGTGCTACGAGGAATGCACTGCATTTCTTGACATTTTAACTAACATTTAAGTCCATTTCTTTCAGACCAACAGTAGACGGTGTGCAGGTCGTCATTAATGCAACCGATTGCGTGGTATACTGCATTTGGCCAGTAGGACAGTTGCAGTTGGCAATCATTAGCATAAATGTGAACTGTACAGTTTTGAAGACATCTTGGAAAATCGGATGTGTACAGGATGAATAGTATAGGTTCGAAGCAGCTACCTTGCGGTGTACCACAGTCTCTGTATAATAACCCAGATGTCTCTGTTCCCACCTTTACAGACCTGTTACAGACCTGCACTCTGTAACTTAAGTAGGATCCAAACCAATTTACCGCTTCTCTGCCAAATCCATAGTAATGCATCTTAACCAGCAGTAGATCGTGATTGAGTGAGTCAAAGGTTTGTGAACAATCGAGCATAAAAATGGTGCTGCATTTACCCTCATCTTTCGCTTGGAAGAGATTGTCAAACATATTCAATAATTCTGTACATGTACTATCGTTTTACTTGAATGCAGGCTGCTGCAAAGGTAATTATACTCAGATTTGAGGTAGGTCATAATTTGACGAATGGCGAATGACAATTTTCTCTAACATCAATGAAAAGGCAGGCAGTATTAATATTGGTCTCAGTTGTTCCAAGCTTTTTGGATTCACACTTTTAGGGAGTGAATGTACACTACTTTTTTCCACTTCTGGGAAACATCTTTTCTATAGCTTCATTTTCTGTGACAGGTGTAAATATGAAGATGTTCTGAAGTCATTCTACCTATTGTTTTTTGAGAAGCTTATTGTTTTGTCAGAAATATTCAGACTGGATCACTATTAAACTAGTTGCTAACCTGATCAACATTTATTTCAGTCACCAAATCAATATTGGTATTTCCTACGACAATGTCACACTGTTTTAAACAGTACCAAAAATCTCTAGCGTTTCTGGTGTTTGACAATGAACTAGAGAAATCCCTTTTATTTTTTCTCCACACCAATCTGTTCAATTCATTAAATTCATTAAAATGGCAGAGGCAGGATATGTATACACTAGACAGTTGTGTATTTCTTGGAGAATCAAAACCTTCAAACCAGTTAAAAAGTTAAAAATAAATACGGGTTCTAACTGTCTAATAATATTTGTGTTTTTTAAACATCGATCCATAAAATTTACGAAATTATGTATTAAATATTAAAAGATTGAGAGAGAAGAATTAAGAAGATTAAGAGCAAGAATTGAGGGAAAATATTTCTAAACGATTGTGTTTTGAGATATTCCAACGATTGAATGGTTATCAAATATAAATAAATCAAATAATAGTAAATACAAATTATGTTGTGCTGCACTTGTGTAATAACATAAGTGAACTGAATAGTAGGATTAAGAGGGATTAGTAAACTATTATGTGAGGTATAAGGTGGGAAAGTCAGGTTTGAGTTACCAACTACCAACTGAGTCGATTCACCCTTACATATTGTAATTCGTGAGTGGTCAAACAATACTTAGAATTTTCTTAAGTAAAAAAAGTGAAGTAAAGATAAAAAGTGAATTTTTTGGGGAAGACAAACATTTTATTATACCATTGCATTCATACATTACAATTAAATAAGATTAGAAAACTTATTGTTATGATGTAAGGTTGTGTAAAACAATATCAGTTACTAATTTTATAATAGGTGCATTTTGAACAAAAGATAAAATATTTAAGATAAATTCACTTTGTACAACACAGTCTTTATCAATGATAAATTTTTCCGACTTATATAAACATTTTATTTTCGATTTATACTCATTGTACCCAAAAGTGAGACATTTTTTATCACCTACCAGCAGAAATTTCAAAACAGAAGAGAACGTTTTCTTATACACAATAAAAGAGGAAACAAAATAAGAGGCTTGAAATAAGAAAAGAGAATAAGTAATGTATATTAAATTGTTTTAAAGTTTTGTTCTAAGATATGATGATGGCACTTCTTACTTATACCTATTGCTCATTCTTAAGTAAGGTTTAATGGTGGAATCAAGTAAAAGTTCTAACAACGTATGACTTAGTTATTTAATATTCTTTTATAATATTTTTTTATTGATTAGATTGTTTATCGTCAAACCATAGTTTGTAATTTATTTGAAAAAATAATACATCTTAATATTACGATGGCAAAGAAACAGTTTGAAATTGTGTGAAAGATTTTTCCACACCATTTAGTGGTTTCAAAAATACCATGATCCAAAGTTAATGTCTTACGAATCTATTTAATTTCAGATTCTCCAACATACGTATTTTTCCACTATCATTATACACTTGGCAGCATTAATTTACAAAAGCTCTACAAGTTGTAACGACATTTTTGTGAGAGCAGTGGTTCGGATTATCCGGTAAGAAGTTGGTTCGGTCGCAGCCGGTTACGATGAACAATAGCGACTATGACTGTCGTTGTTGACTTCCAGTTACGATTGTTGATGTGAACGTAGCCGAGTTTGAGATAATAACCGCTTTGTTGTTGTTCATTGTGCATAAATCAGTCCACACATAGTTCTGCGATACTCTTGTCCCAGCGTAAACTATATTCTGAACTAATGTTACAGTTTTTGAATTTAAATATTTTATAAAACCAGGTAAAATACATGATTCGGGACGGTTATGAACTATTTTTATTTCATTAAATGAGTTTATTAATAGTTTTCATACGATCTATAGATATTGTTTTATATCATCTAACAAATTTATTGGGTTAAAAATGCCGTTTTATTTAATCAACAATAGCATCTAAAAGTTTACCTATTCTAAATTATTTCAAGTTATAACTAGTTTTTATTATGTTTTAATCAACATTAAAAAACAATATAAATACTAATACATAGTTAGTAGTGTTAGTCTTCCAATTATGAATTTCCTCAAATATTTTCCCTGGTTTTTTCATAATAACCTCTAAAAACACTTGGATCGCTCAAATACCAGTGGTTCCTAATCTTGTCTAACCCACAAACCACTTGACCCACTAGTATTTAAGATACTTCTAAATACCAGGTAATACTCTTCAAAGCTTGATAAAACTAAAATTTTGTCACTCATTGTTTCATTTTATTTTAGTAAAATATATCCATAATAAAATTTACTAAAAATAAAATAAAGAATCATGTTATGGGATGAAAACATAAAAACTTTAAAAGGTATTTTTAATCTTTACCAGGAAACATACAAGACTAAATGAAACATCATTAGGCCTACTGGGTTTTTGATTAGCCTACATAAACAGAGTAAAATACCATTTATATACAAAGTAATATTCTATACAAATAATAATAATCTTAAAATATAATATTACGGTGATACCCTGATACCCACCGGTGGGTCGCGACCCATAGTTTCGGAACCAATGTGTGTGTGTGTGTGTGTGTGTGTGTGTGTGTCGGTTTGCAATTTTTACATATGTTTCTCTACAATCAAATCAAATATAACATACACAAAGTGTGTTGTGCTTCATGTATACTGCCTCAAACTTGATTTTTAGTTCCTTGATGGTTTTATTACTTTTGTACTTACAATTCAGTGGTAGTCATAGACTAGAAGTTGCCATATTAAGGGTGTTGGTAGGTATTTTAGCTTACCCCAGTGACCTCCTTCCGGTCTCCCGCACCTTTTGCCCTCGTCTCTTTGAATTCAACCTAAACTGATATCCGGGACACAGTTCTTCTGCTCTGCTACATCTCATGATGCTTCATATTAATTTGTTTGTTCCAGTGAGAAGTTCAGCTACACTTGACGTCATCAACCCGACGACACTCACACTTCTTCTTCTGCTCACCAGCATCACGTGATTCTACATATAGGGGCATTACTGTTTTAAAGATGTAACTTTTGTATATAGGAATTTTTCTTTAATTAAAATTACTCATATTTTAATATAATACGACTTAATGAAGTTACCGTTTTAAGTATTTAAAACATTTCACAATAGGGATTACAATCTATAAACAAATAAATTGGTAATAGTTTATTTGAAAATCTCCATTTTGAGCAATAATTAACTCATATTATTATATTAAACTTTGACACAAAATAAACAAAATACATGTTGGTTGAACAATAAATAAAATATAATATTTAAATCATAACATAGATCCTTAAATATAAAATGACTATAAAAAGGTTTAAAGGCACATATTTCACAAGCTTATTTCTTATCATAAAAATAAGCTTAATAATTAAGAAATAATATGCATTCAATATCCCAGCTAACAATAACCAAGAAATACTGATAATTAATGAGCAACTTTAATTTCATTTAACACTGTAACATCGACGAAAAGTGTAATTAAAATTTGTTCATTTATCAACCCCTAATTTTCCAAAACTTTTTACTCTTGGGGCTAAATATTTTCCGGAAGAGTTAAAAAAATAAATCACATTTTATTTTTAAAACATTTCCGTTGTGAAAAATATGATATCTCATTTCATATAGTAGGATAGGTTTCAGTGTTACATATTTTTTCAGTGTCGAGCTATACATGAACTTTGCTGCTTATGTATAGGGGTCCTATATGAACGTTATACGTGTTGATGTTTAACATAGATATATCACACGACAGGGTTGCTTGCCTCGTTGCATATGTCCCGTTATGTATATAGAATTAAAACACTTCCATTTGACAAGAACGTTATTGGTTATAAGCTATTAAATTATAAATTGTATGAATAGTTTTAATTATTCTACTACTAGTATAACTTGTATTATTTATAAAGTAAAATGTGAATAAACTATATTTTTTCTTTACTTGTTTGTAACTAATTATTTCCTCCTTAACCTAAATATGAGTATAAAACTTTGTGGTTTAGACAATTTATTAAGATACATTAATTAATGAACGGGCTATAGTCATCAGACGTAAAGTTTGGAAATATGCTTCATGTTAATGGTAAAGGACGGGTGTATACGTCTCGTGTGTACTAATTAAAATTTATTTCCTGAGTTCCTCAATAACTTTAAATATATATATATATATATATTTACATATATATGCCATAAAAAATTAAAACAATTAATCAAAGATTATTTATATAATATGTGTATGTATGTGTGTGTTTGTGCGTCCTTGAACAATATATTGCATAAAAAACACCAAACTCTATGAAGTTTTGTACGGACATATACAGTAAACATGTAATTAATCAACAAACTTCGAATTACAGCCACATCGATCTATCAAGGGGTTTTTTGCACCCCAATATTGGGTTATCAAGGAGTTTATTTACAATTTATTTACAACATATTTACAACAGTTTATTTACAACATGGGACGCTTATCATCCCATGTTAAACGGTTAGAAAATGATAAGCTCTGTACGTCGTCTTTTGGAGATCGAATTATAATCTAATGAGAAAAAAGTTTTAAATTATATCTCACTAACTATTTGAATTATTGTGATACGTCTTAACATCCAGCTTCATATACTTGATATCTCCTATGTAGGAACTTTGACTTCTATGTATAATGTGAAATCTAAATTAATGTTCTTCGTGGGAAAAAACTAATTACTAATTCCCCTTGTCAATCTTATAAAGGTATATGTAAAAAATCCAAACTCCAGTTTCATATTTCTCATTGCAGCAAACTTACTTTCTCTTTCCTCGAGTTATCCTTAAGGAATAAACGTAAATTAACATAAATTCCTCATTTATGAACCTAAAATGATAACATTTCGTATTAACCTGACATTCGTCATTGACCTATGACGAAGCTTGGTTCCCATAATCTCATATAATTTATAAATGAATGTAATAGGTACGCAGTTAAGTCTATGGTGCTACGGGGGCATTTTTCTTGTACCGAGAAAAGTGTATTGATTTTAAATGAACATTTTACTATTTTAATGCAATTGCTACATGTTGAAGGGCGGTATAGAGTGTATTTTCGTAATCCTTGTAAAAATGCTTTGACAATACAAGATGCTATTCACTAGAACTAGTGTTATAAGTTCGCGCCACAATCATCTGACAATCAACTCTCATTCATACTTGGCTTAAAATACCTACCTTGTGGTATGGTTGCCATTTCAATAATCTAATCTAATCTAATCTAAAGTATCTTGCAATGCAATCAATACTTCGTTATTCATTATTACTATGTTTTAAGCTGTTTGGTTTTTCTTCCTTTAAAACATATGTCATAAGAGAGAAGCAGTTTACGATAAAAATCTAAACTGACCAGTCAGTATATTCAATTGTGTACAGCTCGTTAAATATTAAAACTTTAACGTGAGGACAGAACTGTTGCACTTCTAACAAGCTAAAAGAAGGCTAAATCAATAAATTTTGGTTGATATATTTTAATAATTATAATGAAATCAAAAATTGTATATCAGCAAATTACGATCCCGTTGTATTGTTATCTCTTACGTTAAACAAAAACTTTACTTCATACACTTTATAACTTTATACATTTTAGCAAGATATTATCACTAACCAATCTGCCTTTATTTAGAATATCTAAGTCCATAAATCTTGCACAAAGGCCCGTGTGAAGTGCTAAAGGCAAGTGTACGAGTATGTCTTGTAACCATGTCGCTCGTCACAGACAGGTGTTAATGTAAACTACCCCTCCTTACCACCCCTGCGTCTTATCTGGTTAATCGTATGCATGGAGTGTGGTATTGATTCTATACCCAGCTCCATGATAAATGTAAGTTTACTAGTCCTAGATGTTCATTCTATGTGGAAGTTGAGGAAAATTTGTTTAGTTTCCTTACTACCCGAATATTTCATGATAAATCTCGAGTATAACGTACTTCCTTCACTGATGAAAATTGTATTTATGTACGAAGGCTTGTTAACATACAATAACAATTAGGCTTTGTTAGCCATACTATTAGAGCTTGCGAGCTTACTGAAAACAAAAAAATACAGTTTTATTTTAACAATTAAACTTATATTTTTTACTTTCTTCTCCTATTCCATGGCACAAGGAGAAGGTATGTTTTCAACCGCATTTTCGAATTTGAGTTTCTGGTGGATGTATCCATTATAGTGCCCCTTCAATCAAAAAAGTGGTTTTAGAGTGATGTCTGTCGGTATGTCTGTGAATGTGTGTGTGGCAATGTGAAGAAGCTTACATATTAGTGTCCCCTGAATCGAAAAAAAGTGTTTTAATGGTGTCTGTGTGTTTCGGGATGTGCAGTAGCCTAGAGACGAGACTATTTGTCCGATTTTTATGAAATTTGGTATGTATGTAACAATCCACGGTATCTTGGAATATTTTTTAGAATTTTTTATTTTAAAGGGTATGTTACCCCTAAAACCCCCAAAAACATGTAAAATGAAAATTTCTCAAAAACAGCTCTAACGATTTTAATTAAATTATATGGTTTATAGTTATTTATGATATAAATAAAATTACACCACCCGCATTTCTCAAAACATCTGCGTTTAAAGGTTATGGGGTTTTAAAAGCCAAAAATATTTTCTGTCAAAACAATAATGGTAAAGTTTAATTTGACTACCACCATTAAACCCAGCTTAAAAAACTAAATAAATTTGTACTTTCAATTATTAGTCTACGACTAACGGTTCTAGAGGTAAGTTGAATTTAATGTACGTGGTAAGCTCAGTACATGTCTGAGAGTGCCCAAAATTATTCTCATGGAGAATAATAGCTATTTCTTCCTTATTTCCCAGCCTTTTACCATGAAACTTTGAATGCAGCGTAAGGTCACATCACAGATTAGTTCAGAGTTTATACAAGTAAATGTTTTATTTAAAATTTATAAGCTGTGTTTACATTGAGTACGTAACAAAATGTGTTTTAATGCTAACTAACTTATTTAATATACGCCCTATTCTATCCGAGCGAAGCTCGGTCTCCCGGTACTTTATATTAAATATATAGGACTATATAATTTAATATACTTCTATAAGATATGTAATACAATTAATTATACCAATAATTTTAATACTTATAGAGGAGCATACCTTGTGGAGAATGTTATACTAAACAGACTTTTTATCTTGGCAAAATAGCACCATCAAGTTTGTTTGTAGGTACTACTTTAAAAAAAGAAGAACAATTTAATTTTTCCTATTTGGCAACGATTATAAGAACTTAAATTTCTGGTTGAATTGTGTATGATCTTTCTAAATTAATTAATCCTTTGAAGTTAGCTCTTTTTAGAAAGCATTTGAAAAATGCAAGGCTAATTTTAGGCAGGTAGAAGCGTAAACATGACCAAATTGTTATAAAACTGAGTATTTGCATGCAATATAATGAGAAATAAGTTTACTTTTATTGAAAGAGTTAAACAAAATTTTAAAAGGATCAAAATACTGCTCCAGGATATAAGCAGGGCTATATCAGTTGTTCTATATTGATAAATACGAGCGTCATGTTCTGCCTCGTTAAGCACGATATATCTGTGAAAGGATGTTAAGAAACAAAACCCTGATTTCCTCTAAGCTAATTAGCTCTCAATTTTAGAGCTACATTATAAAATTACCATTTTTAAGTTAAATATATCTTAAATGGCTATTTTTGGAAGTACTGAATAACTCTTTATTGAAAAGATCCTCCAAAATATATATCATTTTCTTTGTAATCAAATAAACCTATTATAATTATCACAAAAACTAGACTAAGTACAAATAAATAAATAAGATTTTGCTACGCATTTTTTGTCATATCACACTACTGACATTCATACATTCATATTCATATTCGTTTTAGTACAAACTATCCTATCCTGTCCTATCCTATCCTATAGTGTCATAAATTTGTAGATAAGGCTTTTGTAACTTTTGTTACTAAGACCACCTGATTAATTTTCAGACCATTACTTTAACCTGGGTGAATATACATCCGGTGCCAAGGAAGAAAGTCAAATGATATACTTATTTCAAATGTTGGTGATTTATTCAATTTTTTTATCGCATTTGAGATTTTATCATATTTTAGGTGCATGTAAAACTCGCGTAATATTAAAAGAAATATCTTTATAGCACCAACTATACAACTGCAGGTGCATTCATAATATATATCATTTACAATATACGGTATATTCCTGGGTGACTCTGCTGCGGCAAGGTTAATATTTAGAATGGCGAACCTCGGGGGAACTGACAACCATGAGTCTGCCATCGATGCGCCATGGCGTTTAATAAAAAATAACTCACCGTATAATACTATCTTTATAATATTCCGTTTGAGATTCGATCACACCAAGTGTGGTGTGATCGAATAATTTAATAATAATCGAATTATAATCGAATAATTTGCACATCAGCTGATTACTCCAAGAGTGACATAAACACCAATTATTTTTTGATACCCAGTATATTGCACACATAGTGATGTGTGCTTATCAAATATATTTATTTCAATACATTAAAATGCCTTCAACAAGCAACAAAAGTTTAATGAAATATAAATATATATTTATGAACTGTTTTAAAATCTACGACCATTGCAATATACTAGGTATCAAAAAATAATTGGTGTTTATGTCACTCTTGGAGTAATCAGCTGATGTGCAAATTACGTTGTTCTTATTGGTTCAAAACTCACATTTGAAGTTAGCCACTAAAACGTACTATCTTCATAGATAAATCTGCTGATTTCATTGTCTATAATGACATCACTTTCGTCAAATTCTGATTGGTCTAGAACCTGTATCGTTATGAAATCATAATGCAACGGTTTTCAATTTTCGTTTAATGACGAGCCTCCTAATGATGTTATTTCCAGAATCTTCATTGGTACTTTTGGCAATAGTCGTAGATAAAGAAATATATTTAATTCCTTATTTAAAGTTCTTTAAGTAATCCAAAAATAACCATATCAAACTAAAAATAACAATAATTAAAGTAATATAGTGAACAATATAGCAGTAACAAAATGAATAATTAATAGATTCTAATAAATCCTTATAACAGCTTATCCCTTTTGTATAAAATTTAAATATTATAAGAACAAAAATATATAATGTGAAAAATACGTGTAATTAAAAATTATAGTTGAGTTAATTAATTAGTGTATCTTTTAATAAACTGGGACGCTTTGAACTTGATGAGCAAACATTTATTAAATATATTACGATGACATATAGGATATAGTTCTATGATCAATTCTGCTACACCTGCTTTTAATTAGCTTAAGAGAGAATACTTTAAAAATAATTATATTTCTCGAATAAATTTACCTCCAAATGTTATGCTCCTTAAGCTGTATTCCTCTTTTTTCTGCTGTATTTATGTTTTTAATCGTACATTTTACCCCAGTGTTGCAAGAACATTTAGAGTGAATAAAATATTAAAAATCATAGATCCAAAACTTTTTAACATAATCTTATCTACTTTTGCCAATCCTATCTAAATCATTTGTTTAAATACTATTTCGTTGCTCGCACTTTTGGCGACCGTGAATCACGATAAAAATGACTTATACAATCTCAATTCAAGTAGCCTCGATACAGAGGTCCATTATCTTACGTCTTGGCGTCCACTATTGGTAACTGCCGTATTCATGTTACGAAGGTGGGTATTTAGCACTTCACTTTACCATTTCACTTATGCATGAGCCGGGCTTAGTGAATTGCGATGCAGTACCACCCTTTCATACCGCGTGTTAGCAATATGTTACCGTATAAATAACCAACTATGCATGCCTTTGAATTGTAGTGACCACCTATCACCTGTTTAAGTTCAATGGCAAGATATTATAATAGTTTAAGTATATTTATCCTTTGTTTTAAACTGAATACCTTAAAACAAATATTTTAGTATTAATTATGACTAAATTATTAGAACACATTCAATTAAGCTCAATATAGTATATTATAATCAATCTCAAAATTAAAACTATAAAGAAAGTTTTCAATAAGTTGCATAAATTTTCAGTCTTACAGATATCAATTATTATTATTATTACTATACAAGTATATTTTACTTCATAGGGCGTTAATGTCTAATTTATTTAGTTTACAAGATCATTAGATTAGTCTACTCAACAAAATTAGTTTGCGTGAATTTGTTGATGATGAAGCTAAACAATCCGAGATGTATATAGTCTTCACCGACTAATAATGAGTTAAAAATACAAATAAGGCTATTAGCTCTGAAAAAGCTCAATGAGAAACGTAAACTAAAGGATGAAGTCAACCGTATTAAAATTTTTGGAATACTGTATTTAAATGCAATCTTAAAAAGTAATAATTAAAACAAACAGTAACCCAATATCTGTTAAATTTGTAATAATAATATAAAAATTATCACTTAAATAATACATATTGTGTCCTTTTAATACAAAATAGTAAATTGAAATAGTTCTTTAAAAGTACTGTTGTATTATTTCATGATTTTCAAAATAGCATTAATCATATAACACTAAAACTATCAATAATGAAAATAATATGATAAACAATGTAACAATAACTTAACAACAAAATTAATAATTAAAGTTTCTAAAATGGTCTTAATTTAAAGTTTCTTTCAGACACGTTTTTAAACAAGATAATATATTTTAGCGAATTCGTCCTAAAATAGGAGATAAAAAAACTTTTCTGAGTGGGCTGTATTGGGTGACGTGACCTTAGACTGTGTACCGTTTCAAGAACAACGGTTGATAAATAAAGAATATTTTGATTTGTTAGAAATATCCATTAAAATGGCTTTTGGAGCTACTAGACAATAAACTGTATTTATTCCTGACAGTAAATTTAACTTTTCGGTAAAACCTATGGTAGTAGACTAGAAAATTATAGTTTGTTTAGTGTTTTGATCTGGTTTTAGTGGTGTCAGTTAAAGTATTTTATAATTGTTTTGTTTTGCAAAAACTTTAAAAAATGCTTTTAAAATCCCATACATAAGTTTTATAACATTTTTCAGACATTTGGGTCTTATCATATTGTTTTTGATTCTCAGCACTATGAGCCATCAAAAGATAATCACGATTAATTATATTTTTTCAAGGTTTTTTCTGTTTTTAGGAAAAAAACATTTAGACCATTGGTTTTTTACATTTAATAGGAGCCATGAATACCTTCGCACTGAAACGGATTACCATCAGATTTCTTTGAGAGGGTTTTAATGAGTATCGCTCGCCGGCAGGTAACGGGAGTGTGGACGCACAATGACTGTAAACTCCCCTTCATCTCCAAAGGAATGTCCTGAAACAGATCACATTATCAAGGCTAACCCCGTAGTAACTGGCCCGTTAGGGACTACTTCTACAGCCAAACTTCAATGAAGCCGATCCAAATAGGACTTCCTAGCCTTCAAGATATATTCAGCGAAGCTGGCGATTCGTTTCCGGTTCTCTTCAGAACGGAGCTTTGTTTCCACGAAGGACTCAGGGCTTAAAGGCCCAACGTCAAACACTATAGCAACTTGGCTGTTTTGTCACCTTCCGCATAAGAAGATGGTATTCTATACAGTATCGGTGACTACGGGACAGTGAATGTGGTATGAATTGCCTAACGCTCGTTTGCAAAAATTGTATGGTAATGCCTCGGTAATCACCAAAGCAGTCGGCTCGGAGATGCAATCCTCCTGTTCGCATGCATCTGAATGTGTAGAGATAGAGAGAAGTGACTTCCTTAGTGGCTTTGTCGGCCATATCTCTGGTCATCTCGTTGAGATTTCCACCTATTTCTACTAACAAAATACACATCATCTTAATTTTACGTAAAATTATAGTTTTTTAATATACATGTGAGCCAAACCACATATGCGTAGCTCTGAGATTATATTCTCACTTCAAAATCCAAGAGTTGTGGGTTCGATTCCGGATACATTTGCCATATGGAAGTGAACTTTAAATTAATTACTTATTAAACGATATGATGACATTATGTAGAAAAAAGACAACGGTTTATACATTTTCTGTTAGAAAATGCTTTATCCACAAACACAAACAAAAACAAAACAAAGTGTTATGTTTGAATAATATTTCTTAGAAAGGACGACAAAATATTCTACATCACTTCATTAGCTTCCGTTGAACTATTTGCCGTTAATCAACAACAACTACCAGCACAATAGACGGTATTTATTGACGGGTGTTGACGTTAGGAGCCGCAACAGCATCTTATAGCCGCTGCATATGCATGCAGTGTTGATGTTAAACACGGCCCAGCTGACTTATGCAGATTCTGCCGCGTCATCTGCATACACCGACACCGACAACGTCGTCTACCTCTTTGATACCTTCATGGGCTTTGTGCGCAGAACAGGTGGTTCAGGGCAATCATCGATTTGGAAACCCGTTCAAAGGATGGCTTTAATGTCGGAATTCAAACTCATTTGTTTTATTAAAGCCTTTAAAACACGAACAAATGAGAGGAGGTTATAGTCAGTTACTCACGTGGGCCTGCAACTTGTGGTGTTGAGGCATCATTGTTGAGGGCACTGGATACAATACTGTTCACATGTGATTACCATGTAAATCTGTGCAATCAAAATGAAGTTTAGCAAAAGATCAAATATACTCAAATATCTATTTTTGATTGATAATAGTAACACTAATTCACATTAACTAGGTCTCACCTCTAGTACATACATTTACGTATAAACCACGCTATAAAATTTAGGTTGCTTTTTAGTAACTAAACAAAATGAACAATATTAAGGCATTTTCAATATAACATTATTGATACTTAATGCGTACACTGTGTCAAAATATAAGCTTTCCAGCATTGAAGTTATGAATAAAAATTGAGCTTCTCTATATTGCCAATTAGTAAATTAAGGCTACGTGTGTGTGCTGAAGTGATTAAATTAATTAAATTTTGTATTACTATAATGGTTTGCTTTATAAACTCTATGTGTTATCATCACCGAGTTGGTTGTATGTCAGTAGAAAGTTGCGGTTCTTTCTAATCGTTTGCTGAAAATGTTTATTAAAGACAAAATTGGCCAGAAAACATAAATTAAGTTTTGTATACATAATTAATATTGTTTACGTATTGTTTTTTAAGTATCTCCAAAAACGTACAAACGTCCTCAGGAATTAGAGCTTAGGTTAAACAAACACGTGTATATACCAATCAGTATAAAACTTATTTTACGTTTTACATTTTTTTATCTAAGGGGATCCATCACTGAAATTTACTCTTATCTAAATTCAAAAATGGTTTAAATATTTTTTATAGTGTGTTGTAGGTTCACAAAAAATATATGAACAAAAATCTTTCACATAAAGGCAATAACGAATAAAAAAAGATTTGTCTTAACGTTTTTCAGTCATATTTAAAAAGACATATCTAAGAAAATATCCTACATATTGCACTTCTCATGGTCTCATTTTGAAGATAATGGTGTGATCCAAATACTTAGGAATATTTATTGTAGTAGCATAAGTGGTTTCCAAAAATCATAGAGTACACTTTAATTTTTTTGTTGGAAAAAACATGCATTTATATAAAACCGTCTTTCCGAGCGATATTCTCACCTAAAAATCGAGTTATAACTAAATTTTTATTAAAAAAATAAGTATGTGGAAAAAATGAACTTTTTTATCTCTATCTTTCTATAATCGGTTCTCAAGATATATAGCTTGTTGACTAAACAATTGTCGGAATCAAACTTTCGGAAAATTGGGTTTGACAGTAAAGTATAAATTTTTACATTTTTTTAGATTATGATTGTGAAATGAATTTACACAATATATTACGTTAAAAGTTTGTATTAAACATAAATATTACGTTACATTATCATGTCAATGTTAAAAAGATTATATTATAATATAATGTGAATTTTTTCCATAGAACCATGGAAAAAATATTACTTTCTCATACTTAGGGTTGCGATATAGGTCTTATGGTACAATATTCTTTTTCAGTAAGTTTTAAACAACAGAATAAGAATTCTCAACCTTAATTTGATGATTTTTCACTATTTTCAGTGGGGAATCACTGTAACTATTAAAATGAATAGTTGAATAGTTAAAATGAATTATTGAATGCATCTTTTTACTGAGGGATCGGGCGAGATGGCGAGATGGCCGTATTACTGTCAATTAGTGTTAATGATCCGGCAACTGGACGTCATAATTGTAAGTGCTACGTCATCAGCCGCTAACGATAAGTGGTTTTATGGCTCATTACTCATTACTCAATACTCGTTGCACGGACATTGCTTTTAATTACACAAATACAATTAACCCTCTGGGTATACACAGTTTGATTACACAACAATAGGATATTCCTTAGGGGAGATTTTGTTATTGAATATAATTAATTTACTCGTGTTAAATTACTGTGTTAACTGTTCAACTTTAAACCACATTTAACAAGCCTGCGGCGGATTTGGCTATGTATTGTAATCTAAATTTGTTTATCTTTTGGGTAAATTACATCTTATTACTCTAGCATTGTTTTGTTTAATGTAATCTTCTAGAAGCTATAAATTTGTGTTCCTATTTGTTGGTTCCATATGAGTGTTCTCTTATTTTATTTGTGCAAAAACTTAAAAGATTCCAACTGTATAGCATTATTCCTGCTGCAAATCGCTACTAACAAAATAGTACAGTTAGTTCCATATCATTAATGTGTTCTAGATTTTACATTGAGTTTTTACTTATTATGCGTTTTCATGACCGGAAACTTCGTGATGTGGTTTATTGGTCCAAAAAACATATTATACTTAACCAGATATCGATCATTTTGTACTTGTTGCAAACTATTTTAAAATCTCACTCATTCTTTCAATAGATTATTTTGAAACTTGGGACTTGTCTTTAAACTATAAATGCCAAATATACACAAAATGTTAACATGATTAAATTTTAATTTCGAAATGGAGGCCTTTAATATTTTTATTTAAATAACTTGTTTTTGAAACTTATTCAAAATGAAAAACCATGTCAAATAGAAATCCCTCTCCAACGAAATAAAGATGATGAAAATTTGTCAATAAACAACGGAGATTCAGTAAATTCGAAAACAATTAGTCTGTTTTTGCTTATTTTACCAATCATGAAGTTTGTCGGTCTATTTTGGAAACACCTTATATATACCGGGTGAGTTTTTTTTAAAGTGCTCCAATAGCTAACTTTTTTAACACTACTTAGCACAAACCTTACCACACTTTCAGAACTTTCTAAATTTGAAGTTTCACTCAGGAATACAATTTCAGATTTTTTTCAATGTGGCTGCCATTTTCAAAAGTGGACGCTAACTCAAAAGGCATCATGGAATACCCTGTATTTTATTTTGCTTTTGTATTCTACTCAGCAAAAAACATTTTTGTAATTGGGTGTTTTTTCAATATCTCTCTAATGGTTTTGAGACTACGAGGACTTGAAGTTTTGATTTATTTGATATGAGGATTTTACGTGGTCCAGTAGCTGATATTTTAATATCGTGATTTGTCAGGACACTTCAGATTAGATAGTTACTGGGTCATGTAATCAAAACTGGGGTACTGGACAAGGTAGAATTCAAGAACAAAATGAAATACAGGGGTTCCACTGACTTAAGGCATTTTTAAGTTAGCCGCCATTTTGTAAAATGGCGGCCATAATGAAAAAATATGAAATCGTATTCCTGAGTGAAACTTAACATTTTACAAGTTCCAAATTTAAAGTATGGTGCTAAGTCATGTAATTAAAAGGTTAGCTTTGGATCACTTAAAAAAACTCACCTGGCATTCAAAGGTGTTTGTTGTTTATACTCGTATATTGAGCATTTTTTGCTAAAATTTAAATTATAATAATTCTAAATATTAAAGATATTAATTTCACCATAAAATGAAGTTAAAAAATGTTATAAAGGCATTATTTAAGATATAGCCAATAGGTTTGTTACAGTCACAAAAAATACATTGAAAAAGTCAATTGAATAGTCTGCCAGGGCTAGTAGCACATTGAATAAATCAGGCTAGGACCAATAAAATCATCACAAACAGTTTTTGTTTTTTCCTCACATACGATTGTCAATGTGCACAATTTATACATGTGTCTTGATTATGAGAACAGTTATTCTGATACGCTTTGAACTGTAAAAAAATTTAATAAATATTCACAAGTTACAATAGGTCCCCCCATCGTGAGGTAGTGCGGCTGGAAAATAGCGTACTCTTGAGATGGTAATACCGGTACGACTTTTGAAAACAGTTTTAACCTTTAGAAATAGCTTTTCACTGTAAATTATCACCTTCAATTGTAACATTTTTACTGCCTCTCAACCTCCGATGAGAAATAAAGCTGTAAAGATAAAAAGTTCCTGTTAATTCAACCTCCCCCCAACCCAACCAATATAACATGAGTCATGATGGCTGATTGCAAACCTGTAAATGTGGATCCACCATAACGTTAACCACAATTGCCAAACCAGGCTTGTGCCAGCTGATGTTGCCCCCCCCACCACCCACGTCATCACTATATTAATGCCTAAATGTTAGCGTTTGGTTTGTGAAGTTTGTGATGACAGCACAGCATTGTAAAATGTATGCTACTGTGCTCACAACAATGTATATTTTATAGGTAACACTGTGAATTTATTTATAACTTAACTTTTAATAAAAAAACACACATGTTTTAAAGTCAATAAAAGTTTATCTAAATATTCTTATTCAAATTTGATTGTCAAGATAAAGAATTGGATAAAGGATCACTGACTAATGTTTCCTGCGTACTAAAATTTAGAGTAGTAATAAAATATACCTATTTTCTACGGTTTCAAAGCTAACACATTTTTTTAAGTATTTGAGTTACGTGGATTTATTTCCTCAAATGAAAATTCTTTTAATTCAGAAAACGTAATTAGTCTTTACATAGGTTAAGCTACACAGACTTCAGTATAAAAGTTTTTTTTCTTGTACTGATGAAATTGTAGAATTTAAAATATTGGACATTAGAAAAAATCTTTGCGAAGACTTTGTTTCCGAATGTGCAAACATTTTGGTCACCTTAAATGGGGTTACCCAATGTTGCTGCCATTTATAGATATCCTTGTAACAGTAACATAGACTGTTTTTTTGACAAACTTAGTTTATTTTTGGATAAAGTCCTAAAAACACCAAAATTTACTTAATTTAATAACTGGAAACTATAATATAGCCATCCTCACAAATGACAACAAATCTTGAAAGTTTTTCAGTAGCATAATTAGTTTTGGTCTTTCCACAGTTAGTAACATTCCCACAAGAGTTACCGAACATTCATCAAAATGCATAGTTAATTTCATAACAAACGTCAACCCAGCCGCGGGAAGAGTAATTTTTCCACTCATCTCAGACCACGATGCTATCTGCATTGATATTCCTGAAGCCCTTGCAAAGAAGAAGTCCATCTGGGTCAGTCGCAGAGTAACCAAGCAAGAAAACCTTATGGAGCTTAGTCACAGACTTAAGAACGAACACTGGAGTAACGTTATTTCAGCTACAGACCTCAACGCTAAACACAATAATTTTCTGAACACTTTTCATAATCACTTCAGTATCTTCTGCCCAATTAAAAGGACCAAGCTTCCTGTATAACCAATCTAAAATGGCATAATGCTGACGTAACCTCAAAAAAGATATCCATGTTCATCCCTTATGCATCTTTAAAACCACATCCTACCTTCACCACAATACTACTTACTAGATAGCGAGGTAGTCCTACAGAGATATTAAGGCATGCGAAGATCGACTGGATGGAACACGGTATTTCCACCACTGACAATAAATGAAAACAGGCCTGGAAAGTAGTTAATAGGCTTAGATGTAAGAAACAGTCACAGGTTAGTAAGCTAGAAAACAACTCTGGCGTGGAAAACATCCTCCTCGGATTACTGAAATGTTCAACAGTTATTTCTTAGGCATTGCTTCAGACGTAAAAAACACAATAACAGTAACGAACCACCCTCAGGCTATATTGGCAGAATCAAAATTCAATAATTTTAGTAAAATCACAATAAACCAACTATAAAGGTTTTTCAATTTTCCCCCAAGCCCTCGGATGAGTTTGATGAAATTAGCGTGCACATCATTAAACATTGTCAATATGAAATTTCTAAGCCCCTTTTGCACTTGATTAACAAATCTTTGGAGTCTGGTATCTTCCCAGACCAGTGCGAGTTGGTGAAAATCAAGCCTCTCTTCAAAAAAGGATATCAGCTGGACATAGGAAACTATTGTCCAATCTCACACCTCGGACCTGTCGTTCTAAAAATTCTTTGAAAGGATAGCGTGTGACCAGCTCTCTCCCTACCTACCTCAAAGCAAAGTAATATGTAAAAACGTATTTTTTTGCAATTTTTAATAAAGGCCCAAGATCAAATTCAGTCAATAACCCACTTTTTTAGGATAAACATCACACATTGAAACACGCCCTTAAATATAAATAGCATACAGTGTGAGTAAGAAATTACGAAATTAAAACATACCAAACTTCCCTATATAAATTTCCAACAGACTATGAACGCGTATTCAGGTTTGCATTACCAGAACAGCGCGTTGTATTCCCACAGTTAATTATAGGAATGTAACACAATGTTGCCGGGAGCCGCCGCATGGAGCGTTGCAATTACTGGACAGGGGGAGTGAACGCTTTATGCAGCTGCCGAGACTACCCTCAATGCTCCACGTTGACAACGCGAACAAAAACTCACTATGCCCAATGTTCCTAAAGTCTATCATATTGAAGTTTTTCACAACTAACTTATTTTTTAACATGTTGATTATTTTCTTTTAAAACCACAGTGACTAACTATAGTGCACGTGTTATTGGAAGGAATGTTTTTCATGCACGCCAGAGGTATTTTAATCGAGTTTGGGAAAGCGGTACAGATCGAAACAGGCATCCTGGGATTTGAACCCGTGAACTCCTGCCTATTCAAGTTCAAGACGCTAACCACTAGGCTAGCAAGACAACCCGACCTCCACCCTTCTTGAACCTCCACTCGATTGGTCTGGATGTAAAATGTATCTTGGACTTTCTGCCATGCTGTAACGCAGCTGCATAAACACCATCTAAGTTATAGATACATAATAGGCAATCAAAAAGAAATTATAGTAAAATCTTTTAGTTTATAGTATGACGTCCATCCGCCCGTATAGCCGGTTACACAAGCAAGGAAGCATACTTGGCCCTGACGTATACTATGGTTAGTTCAGGCCCTAAACGCCAAATAATAGTCTTCTTAACAAATAACGTTAATGTTTTAGTAATGAGGTAATTAATTAATATTCTCTGTTTTCTCATAAAAATCTCAATGCTGTTAGCCTAGCTTAAAATGTAACTATTCATGTTAGTTTTTGGCTTGCTTAGTGTAGTTTGTTATAGCTTAGTGTGTTACTAGCGAAAACTGACCTCGTTTATTGGAAATGTAGTTGATAATTATTAATGATAGCTATTTATAAAAAGCTACAAATACCATCAAATCAATTACACTAACAGTATTATGTTTTTGGGAGGATGCGCCAGGGAAGACTTTTTTATTTTTACCAAAAATATATACGACTATGCAGATAATTTGACCTTACCGTACCAATCACAATCATATTTATCTATATAATTTGGTGTAATTTCATATTCAAAATAATTATGTAGTTACAAATATTCTGTGAAGCTTTAAACATTCACAGTTCCAAGGAAGATTTGAAACTACAAAATTATTCTGTATGTGAAATTACACAAAATGATGTAGATAAAATTGATCGGGCAAGTACGGCAAGGGATCATGGTCGTATGTAGTTTTTGTATAGATCAAAAAAGTCTCTCCCGGTACATTCTTTCAAATACATACTACCACCCTATCGTCAAATATTAAATATTATGTTTATATAATAAGTTAAAATTTTATAATATCCTTTTTAGACGTGAAGTAGTGTATTTTTATGTGTTTTAAAGATTACGTAAGTGTAAAGTATAGCTGTGAAGTCTTGATTGATTTTCTACATAATTACAAAAAATACATACGACTAACATACAGCAATATAACGTTTAACAGCTACTATTTCTATAAATTGTTAATAACATATTCATATGAAAACTAACTTCAAACGAAACTAAAACAAAAGGTAAAAATCTTTAAATCAGGTGGCAAAATCATGTTCTTCTTTAGGCCAATATTCCCCTATTTCGATTTTTCAGTACACACATATTTATGTGATTGACATATTAAAGATTAATGTACGCTGAGTCAATTCAAATCCTAATTTTAGAATTGATCTAATACACAACTGCTATTATTTTACTTTTTAGAGTTTCAACATTATTCATTTCCATTTTTTCATATTAAATATTTAATAGTATTATAAAAGTAGGCCAGGCCAGCTTTGAGTCACTTATTTCTACTTTATGTTCGACTTATTTCAACCCTAAAGTTTAATACACAAGTCCAATTACAAATTTTATTGCGTGACATGCGATGAAAAGCAATAGACACAGTCGGGCGATTATGTGACACAGTTATCTCAACTCCCGGATTATTATCGCTAATTGACTTAAATGAGGTTATTTAATGAATACGCTTCTAGCTGGAGCTTTGTGTACATGTGTAGAATGCCTAATGAATAAACATGTAGCGGATATCATTAGTAGTTGGCGATGCACTTATAATTATCACCGCAGTGTGGATGTAATTGGCACGTCGGTGGTCCAGTTGGTGGAGCAACAGTATATAAATCTAACGCAGGTCTAACCCACAGTGTTGCTATGTGGTTTTACCGAATTTTTAATTTAATTTTAACCAATTTATGTAGTAGTCATGAAAAACCAAACCAATTTGATATAATTGGATATAAACCTGGGTAGGTTGCCATTTATGTGAAAACTATAAAGTATAATGTATTTTATTACTCCCCGAGTTTATACTAGCGTTATATTTCATGGTTCCCTTCGAAGAGAATCGCCTATACATGTTCAATTCTATGATTACATCCTGAAGTGTTATAAACAAAGATAGCCTGGGAATTCCGAATTCATTTTGACTTAGGTCTAGGGGGGTGTTGGCGACCAAAATTAGAAACAGTAACGTCATTTGGTTAGTAGCGTCATATGATCAGTGACGTCATAGTTTGGTCATAAGAACAACTGTTTAGATAAACTGAAGACATTCCCTTTATACATATCCATGATCTAACCTATTTCCCACAGGGAAGTAAATATGAACATTTTTCCCTCGATGTACAGCGACTCGCTGGCCGGTCAATCATGCCAGTTTCCACACCTAGCGTTTGCGAGTGTACTCTTTCTAATCCTTACTAATGAGCGTGATTAATGTTCAGCCTTTCGTCAGAACCCAATATCAGAGTTCCAAACCGACACAGTACTAGGTGGACTGTAGCAAGTGGGTAAAAAGTTATTGGCAACACCTGGATCTGAACCACACGCCATACAGCCACAATCTTCTCATTACCAAAACTTACACAAGTATTTCCCTTAGAATCTCAGTTACTTATTTGTTTAGACGTAAATCAACCCACTACTTTAATATTTTCCTTATTCATATAAAAAAGAATATTTATTTTGCTTTTTCTTTTATAAATGTATACGGTAACAATTAATTTTTTGTTTAATTAATTAATAGGTATTTGTCTAAACCTTGGTCATTGTATACACATAAAACTCACATAATGTAGCCGTCGTTGCAACAACTCTACATAGGGATTCTTAATGTAGCTACTGAGACAGAGAAAGATAGTCAATATTAATATCTCTTATATATATATTAATATATTATATGTAATCATCTCGTAATCCGATGGTTGCTGTAACTCACCTAATAAAAACAATAGGTGTAAACCTGAAAACAAACAATTAGACTGGTGTTGTTGTTGTATCGTATAAAAGTGCTGTTGTTGTCTTTGACTCTTTGTGAGTGGAAGTGGTCCGTTTCTTTTTAGTTTGCGTAACTATTGGTGCATGGTATTGTTTTTAAGTGTTTTACTGTTTTAGATTATTTTGGTTTCAGCTTTATACTGGCTTAGTCCTGATTATGTACTAATGTTGCTATGTTGTAGGTCCCAGCTCACATGAGGACGGGATCAGGTTCCCGATTCTGTAACTTCGTGAACCTTCGTTTTATTAAAAATCGTGATGGGACATGACAGTAATTAAAATATAAATAACATAAATCTACCATAACCAATAGTGAATATAAAACAAAGAACACAAAAAGTTATCAAATAAAATATTCGAAAATATTTCAATGGTTAGGGGGTTTCAAAAATATTTGCTAAATTAATAGTAATCCTCAGTAATAATGAACAGGTCTGTTGTTACGAGGGTTGCATATCAGACTGTTAACCATGTACATTGTATGTTCACCCCTAGCTTTGCTTAATTAGACCCACACGATCTGCTTTGAGAAACGTGATATGTAGTATATGTGGGAGGACCAAGATACTACCAACATCTTAAAATTAAACTTTGTCTTACATTAATCTACCTATTTTGATTTGGAACCAGTCCGTAACGATGCCGTTTTTATATCTTAAATGTTAGAGAACTGAAAAACTTCTTTTGATATTTTTGGTGCACCAGACCCAAAACTATTATGTTCTCTATAGTTTGTTTTATTGGCATTGATCTAAAACAAGTATACTCGTTCTTGTTTACATGTTTAAATTTTAAATTACAGTACCGTCTGGTTTTTAAACAGTCATATAGCTTTGTAGGCCAATATTTTTGTTTATTTAATTTCAAGATTTTATTCAGCCGGAACACCTTGATTTAGAGTATGTGGAAAAACGTTGTTCATCACCCTAAAATACATTTTTCGGAACTATATTTCTTTTATTACTGCTACACTGAAACACCTACTACATTGCAAGCACTGTTATTGTGAAAACTTTTATTATAAATTTGAGACTCCTAGATGAAGCTTTGTCTAACATTTATTCTTAATGATCACAGTTTTCATAGGGAATTTGTGTCGTCGTTCTTATGTCTTTGTGTGCCAGATCGTTGGAGCTAATTGATTTTTAAAAGGCAATTTTTTCCAGATTTACCATATATAATCAACTTTAATCAGCTATATGCTTCATATTGTTCAGTAAATTTATATAAAGATTAGCCTTTAAGCTATATCAAGTCATTTTAATTTAAAGCACAAAATTTACAGAAAGTCTAGCCATATTTTTAGCTTAAAACTATACGATTATTGTAATTTAAAATTTGTAACAACTCTTAATTCTGTATCTAAGAGAAGTCAGACTTTTAACCATTCTAAGTCAAAAATTATGCTACGAAATATTCTTTACTAAGCAAATAAACCACGCTGTAAACCTTATTAAACACCTAGAATCGAAACAATTTCAAAATATGAAAACGCCACTGGCGTATACGTTACGTATATTATAATACACCGTTTGGATGTTTTCAGAGAGTAAACAGATTTTCAGTTAGTTTAAATAGCTTATAACATAGTAAAAAGATAAATGACGGACAAAATGGTACTTAACTTTCTTGAAAACACATTAAGACTCTAAGAATGAGGCTATCGCAGTCACGTGCCTTGCTATCCATCAGCAAATGAGGCTCAGATGTCGTGGTTTGTGGATAACGTTTTCAGATTGTTATTACACTTTTGGGATATTCTTAACTTCCAGATTACTTCAGTAAAAAATAAATTATAGCTTATTGTGTTTTAGAATTCATATAAAAAATTATTTAGGTATGTAACATACTTTTTTTAAATTATTCCTTATTTTCTGTTTCATAATATTTTAAGATCTTATTATATTTCGTTCAATAATTACTAGTGTTTCCCGTCGCGAGTTGCTGAGATGTACGCACAGATTGATTAGGTTTAGATTCGCCGGAAAATATACAGCATAATTATTATTACCTTTCTGAATTTGTGGTATATCCTGGTATATTAATCAAAAATATTCGTAAGAAATCGGTGTATTCATGTGAAATTGAAACATCAAAACATTTATGTAACAATTAAGACAGACTACGTCATTTTACACCAGGTTACATTTGATCATTTTACAGCCTGGTTTGATAATTTTACACGTTCTTCCATGCGCGCGCTCGCACACACACACACACACACAAAATAAAATATTCGATAATAATAAACAATATCAAATGTTAAAATATTTTACCGAAGCGCGGCCGTGGCGAAGAATTGATTATTGTCCCTGCCGTTTTTTCGCCACGGCCGCGCTTCGGTGGCGCATGGGCTCTGTAAGCTAACATTAAAAGTGCACTTTCTCGCTTTTCGTGGACGGATTTCGTTCACTAGAGTATTGTTAGATTTTAAATTAAACTTATAACCTTTATTACATCTTTAAGTTTTATATATATGGTTTTGGTTATATTTATTGGTTTACACTTATGGTTTTATGTATAATGGTTTTGTCGTTATTTAAATTAAAGATTTTTAACCAACTACATTTTGAAAATATAATAGCAATAACATAATATATCTTTGAGAATATTTTTCCCGTTAGCCAATAAAGATGTGTGCAAAGTTTGGTTTCTGTAGCTTAAATAGTTCTTTTGTAAAAGATGCAAAATGGCGGCTAGCGGCTAAACGAAGGATTTTTCGACATATGTTATAAACATATTCTATTTATTTTGATCAGTACTATTATCCCTTGAAGACTGTCCTCGACTTTAGCGAACACCTGTATATATTTATAAATTTAAAATCTTTAAACTCCGTTTTAAAACGTTTGCTACTTATATAATTAATTATGTTGTGCACATTTCCAAATTATCGTTATATTCGTACACTTAAATACAAAATTACGCTATAAATATGTGCATTGAAAAATCAAATTCCTAGTTAATATTTCATTAGATACGTTACATATGTAAACTAGTTTTTTCACTGATAGATTGACTTGAAAATTATCCAAAGCAAATGTCTAAACGCTTGTGCTTCTACATTTAAAATTCTGAACCAATTGTAAAATAATTCTTTTACCTCATCTCAACCACTTTACTCAAGGGATAATAAAACTAATTTCATAAATACTTCATGTCATATGATATTTAATGCATTTTAAATATTACTTATCGTATGTAAACAAACAAACCTCTGACAACCACAAAACCTTTTTATTGTAACTATATTTAATATGTATTATAACTCTACCAAAAAAATATATATTTTAAAGTTTCCAGGCCTCAAGTATCCGGTAATATACATGATAGGAGGTCCTCAACAATCAATTTCTATCTGTGCCGCCCGGATGGGGCTGCATGATTGATGGCCACCTTTACACTTTAACATTACTGTAAAAAATGTCTCTCCACTAGTCTCAATCTTCAGTGCAAGTTAGTGCTCGCAATATGCTTTGGCAGAGTTTTGAAAATCAAGAAATTAGGAATTTACTAACTAATTTCTCCTATGCTAAGTATTAGCTTATCAACCACGATAATAATGGGGTTCAAAATATAAAGACGTAATTATTAAAAATATGATCGGTATATAACGCTGGTTCAATTCTTCTTAGTTCCAAGAAAATAATTTGACAAATACAATCTTCACGAATAAATATTTGTTTATATGAATGTTTCAAGTTTTAGCGAATTTCCCATAGGGAAGAAGCTATTACCGTAGGTCTCATGGTAAGACTTAAGCCCGGGACCATGTTATTTTTTCGTCTTTTGGCGCCCAGAGTCCAAAAACAATAGTCGTTAAAATTTATATATATATATATGTATACATATATATATATGTGTATATATATATGTATATATATGTGTCTGTTAGCACGATAACTCGCGTAAAAATGGTCCGATCGAAACCAATTTGGTAGAGACGTGTATTCCTACAAATGCTCGGACGAGTTCGTAAACCAGACATATCGGTCAATAGGAACGTAGTTTGGGGGGGTTTTGTACCCCAAAATGGGGTTTTTTGCGTTTTTCACATGTAATTTTTAAAAATTTCTAATTTTATATTTCACCATTGGAATCAGCTTAAAAACTACACAATTAAGTTCCTTAAAGCTTTTCTCTATCTCCAACGGTTACCGAGATATTAAAAAATCTAAACACAGTACGTTGTATTGTGGGGCTACAATGTTAATCTTATGGAGGATAGGGAAAAATTAATATTTCCCATATTAATCAATATTTTTTTATGAAACTTGATATTTAGCTTCATGTGGTTGAGATCTATCCTTTTATGCTTAAAAATCATAGTTTATTTGTTTATCATGGCAGCAAACCTGCATACTCTTTTCCCATATTAATCATATAGGGAATGGGCAAACTCCTTTATTTATGGACAGATGTTGATGAAACTTGGTATAATTGGTTAAAATAAAAATTATTTATGGTAGAAATGACTACTTTCAGTGTTCCTCACAGCAGCTAACCTGCACACTCTTTCCCATGTTAATTTTATGGATATTAGGTAAACAATTCTCATGTTTAAGGACAGATGTTTATAAAACTTGTCATATATTATTATTATATTATTGATTTGGAAATTCGCTGAGTACGCAGATCTGCTGCGACGGGCGTATTTGTAATGTCAAAGAAATGTTACATTTCCTGGCAAAAGAATAAATGTATGAAATAGTTTTACTTTAAAACTAGCTAGAAAATTAAACAAGGAACTTTAATTTTCACTACCAGTCTGTTACAAATCGTTCCTAATTCAAGCTAAATATTTGTCTTCGGTAAACAGAGTACATTGTTTGAAGGTCCCTATTCTTGTGGAATACGAAACAAAATTTTCTTACACCTTTACCGTATGAAATTTGGTGTGCAGATTTGCTTTGATCACTTAATAAAACCCACATTAAATAATTTTTCCATGTTAAATATCATTAAAAATACCATTGCCTTAAAGTCTAGTACTAGTTTTATTGCTATGGGGAAAACTAAAAATTAAATTCTTCCATATTTTAGCAACCGTTTTGCATGACTTAACTTATTACACCTTCAGATACATCGCCCAATTCGAAAAGGAAATTTACCTCCACGGGGGCGTGGTGGTGAGGGGTATTTTAAACGATGAATTTGATTCATTTTATTTTAATAAGCATTAGTAAGATAGTTTAGTTACGTCTACTTAGTTTTTCATGTTTACTTTTAGAGGGAGAAAGTTTGTGTCTGTCAACCGATATGCCTAGAGTTTATTTGGTTTCAAAATGAAGCTTGTATTCTCTTGAACTTAATTCTATCCCACCCAAGTCCCAAGCTAATGCACCAACCTAAAAATAGCCTGTCGCAGTACTGGTTGCATATATGATTTATTCAGTCACATAACACGGACTACTTCGAAGTTTACTTGTTCCCTTACACGCCACAGAGCGCAGCACTGTCAGAATTCAATCAAACTCCTTTTTCAATACGTTGTGCCAATTCGCGTGATACATGCCTTGTTGGAGGCTATATTTGTTCATGTTCTAACGTGAACCAGGCATTTTACTAAAATAATGTTTTACTAAATATAGAAGATGTTTTCAATCTTATCTTACTCTTCAGAAGCTGATCTATAAAATATAACAGCTGAATAAACATCAGCTCTTAACGATACGGTATTGTAGTGTCCCGAATCTAGATAGAGCGGATAAATATATTTCATTCAAAACTGTTGACAAATAATATACCAAGTAACTTAAGTTTCCTTATTTAATTAGTACTTTTTAAAAGAATTATCAGACTGTCTGAAAATATATTTTCATGCCAAAGTTATTACATTAATTTATTTAATTATTGATTTTATACGTACTTAAACCATGCATTTTTAACAATGACTTTTGCTTTTGTTTTAGAACGCATGCAAAAACGTCAATTAGTATCAAATGAGTTATCAAGGTCAAAAATAATATAACACCACCCATTTTAAGTTCATGGCACAAATTAAGTTCTTCTTCTGCTTTGACCAATTTTATAATTATTTAACCAGCAGCAAGCCCGTTCTTTGTGCGAGTTGTAGGACTGCATGTTAAGAAAAAAATACTTATTATCTAGGCAAAGTTTAAACCTAGAATCCTAAACAAATAAAAGAGAAGAAAAAATAAATTTTCAGCTTGGCTAATTAGCATTAGTCTGAATAGTTTACAATCGATAAAATAAATTAGATTAAATTTTTATCATTTTTAAAATTCCTTATACGTCAAGGTATGATAGTATACAATAGTATAATTTTGAAATAGGTTAAAAATCCCATGATCTATGAAACTAAATCATGTCTATAAAATTATAGCATTATATGATATATTCTATTACATTCTAATATTACTAAAAGCTGGGTTATTGACCTCATTATTTTATTTTCAGTTATTGAGAAGTTAAGCTTCAATTGCGATTTTATCTGGTGTATGATGGCCTGAGCTAACGGGTTGAGTAACGGTACAAGATATAAACTTGATATTTTTAGATTCTCTTCCTATGGAATCATTCATCTAAGTAAGGAAACAGTTCTATATTGTATCAGGATTTTCTTAAGGGAGAAAGTATGTGTCAGTTCCCGACAGTGACAGTTTAATGTAGTTTATTTAACTATATTAAAAGGAATCATTTTTTTTATTTTGACATTATCCGATTTTGACACTATCTATCTATATTTTATATTCACAAAAATATTTGTTGGAAATTTCAATACAAATATTTTCAAAATTACTTTTTTTATATTTCCAAGTAAATGAGTATTAACCCAATCATGATGGTTCATGACAAATTACAGCAATATCTTAGGCTTGATTATTACTCATAATGTTTGAGTTTTAGAAAAATAAATTTCTTAGAACATTAAAACTTTGTTGCGTATTGTCAATTGGTATACAAAATCCAGTTTTAATTATTTTAGGATTCGATGTTTAGTTTTTTGCAAATTAGGAATTTTACTTGAAAAATAAACTGCTTCTTCCTTTTCATTCATTTTTTTAATTTTTATATAGCATGTATTCAAAAATAATAAGGTTAAAATATACCATACTCAACTGCAAATGTTTGTATTTACTTTCCTGTGGGAAATAGGTTAGATCATGTATATGTCTGAAGGGAATGTTTTCAGTTCATCTAAGCAGTTGTAGTTATTTATTAAAAATTTAATAAAAAGCTCTGGTAGTTTCCACGGGAACTTGTTTTAAATTTTCACCTTATAAATTGCCAACATTACCCCAGAGCAAAAACATATCCATGTCAAAATTTAATAGCAAACAGAATAAAAATAAAATTAAATCCAAAATAGAAAAAATATGTATAAAAGAAGGAAATTTAGCTTGTAACCTTAAAATATAATGTTCTCTAATTCTTTAATTACAATTATTTTTTAACCTTCAAAGTTATTTAATGACTCGATTGGTTCACGAACTAATATTTAACTCCCTGTAAAATATTGAAATTCAAAAATGTCGAATCAACAAACAATGTTCATCTCATATTTGACGGAGGCAAGTTTGATGCGAACTTTGAGTTGTTTGAACTGGTCTGGTCATGTCGTTACAGTCAATAGAATCAATGACAGAGCTATTGAGCTGTATTGTACCTTCCAGGATACAACACAGGACCAATATTGTTGATGACTCATAGAATAAACTACTGATTCCAAGCATTCAATCTAAATTGGAAAAGTTAGGTTTTATAATAGCATAAATCTAAGAAACAAACACTTTACAATATCTATAGTAAATAAATTTAAAACAACAAAAACTCATTATAAATTTTACAAACTATTTTTGAAGGTCCGTTTTTATGTACAATATTTTACATTACACTATTTTTTTATCTCCTTAAGTTTTTCCTACGTCACAGGAACAAGACCGTTAGTTTGACTACTCTCCCACACTTCAAAAGTCTTTAGTAGTGGGGCTTGTGGAATTCGAGATACATTCTAATGATCAATTAATATCGAAATTTCCTATAAGTTTAAACAAATATAGAAAATGCGAGCACATACACTTCTGAAAATAATTTTATTTGCAACTTATACTAAATACAACCGTAACTGAAACTATTTGATGAACTTTTACATGAAAAATCCACCATGTTGTAAAATAACAACCTTGAGATGTAGCATCTAAAGCAATATTTTTTACTAATGTAAAATATGTTGATTTTTTGACTATTGACCTATCAGAACTAAATATACTATCTCTATTTTAGAGTTGACTAAATAATATTATAGGAGTACTATACATATAATAGGAGTAGTATAGTTACAATAGCAGTAGCAAGGTCAAAGATGGCATTTTTATGAACTCAAAACCATGTTGACACGATAAAAGTTAGAAAACTTCTTTGGTCCAGAAAAATCCAGAATTTATTTTATCATAACCACTTGAATACTACAGTTATTGTAAATTTTTTGTTTAGGGCTAAATATTGTAATAGCTTAGGTCCTAAGCCTTCATAGAATGACTTATTGCAAAACTTGGCGTTAAAAAATAGCTTAGATTGTGGTAAAAAGTGTTATAAAATGTGTGTTAAGTTTTATTAAGAAGTATTTTATTTTTAAGTTATTTGTAGTATTTATAACTCTTTAAAAATATATACTTATCGCGTCGAATGATTTCAGATCAGCTCTTAAGTGATTTACGAGGTGAAACAATCTGTAGGAACAAAACTAACGTCAGGAAGGGTTATTACCAGGTTTAGCTGGGGATTGTTCGCTCTCAGGGCTGATAGTGTCCTATTTCTATGGAAATTTAATTTTAGCGGCGACCCGGCAGCCTGCATAAATACATGAACACGTGTTTCTTATTGCTTGAATTGTTTTTTCAGAAATCTGGTCCTTTGGAGTGATGTACGAGTACTTGAGCGAATTTCAGTCTGTTAAAAAAGATTTTGACAGAAACCAAACTTTTTACTTTCTCTCGCCATACACAGTAGAAATTACTTTACATTTTGGAATTATAGGGACCCCTTAAGTGTTTTGTCACTTTTCTATCTTTGACGAAAGGGTTCCCTTTGATACCTCTCAGTGGGTGTAATATTATTTGGCATTTAGACCAAAGGCCCCCCTAAGGTGTTTGACATTTTGGACCAAAGGAGTTTTTAAATAACCTCGACTGTAATATAAGTTATGAGCGGTAAATCAAATATGGTTACTCTAATTTGAGAGTCGCTCAAATTATAAAAGTTAGACTTGCCAGATGTGATCTCACATGAGCGAGCACCCCCACCCCAACCAGATTCAAACTAAGCACGTTTGACTTACTGGACCAGCGAGTTGCCTCTGGTCTACCTCGCTAGAGTGATGTTTTGTGCAAGATATTCAAATTTCAGATAAGACTACAAATATCTGTTTAAGCTTCCTAAGTCCAAAGTAGTATATTTTGTACAAAAAGGTACTCTGTACCACACTATGGTCCGATTTTTATGGAAACAATGGCACCTTTTAATACCTACTTTTTTTATTTTATTTTTTAATCTTAATAGGTTTACGTTTGAGACGAAGATTGCCGTTCTACCAAGTCGTGCCTGTAACCACTCATCTCAGCATGGGAAAAATCTCGTAGCATCTAGAAAAACCCTACAAGATTTGAGTGTAATTCACTTTGTATAAAAAGTAACTTTGATTATTTTACTGATTATAGCATCCTCCCTGATAAATAACAACGGAGATTGTAAAATAAACACCACTCTAAAAATCTTTTATAAAAAAACAAAACATACAAAAATAATTTCTGCGAAATAGCTCAGTCACTTTATTATTTATTGAACACTTGCAGATTGAACATTAATGCAAGAAAGAAAACAAACTTTAAAACATAATAGGTTCTCTTTTACCTTTGTTAGAAAATTACTATATCAAGTTCCATCTCAACAAAGCAAGCTTCAACTGGGGCGAATGATAAGGGAAAAAGGCCGACAAAGAAAAGTGTGAAACTAGAGTCGGATATAGAGAAAACAACGTGCAGATCCGGGCTTTTGAAAGGAAAGGTCAGATCAAACAGAAATCTTGTTTTCTTCTCTCAATAAGTGTTCTATTTCTGAACGTATGGTGTTAATTGTACAGGTACCCTACTATTATCACATTTATAATTTTTTGTATATATGAATGTTAAGCTATTTTAAACCTTTCAATTTGAAAATCGTTGGTTTACTTTAACATTTCAATAACATTTGGATAAAAATGCGATACGATGATTAAAAAATTTACAATATTATTAAAATTAAAAATAGTGTAAAGCCAGTTTATGTTTTGTATTATTAAATCTATTATAATGAATGATTCGATTCATCTTACAGCTTTAAACGTACCTCAAGACAGCTTAACAACATGGCATCTCGAGACATTATACAATATGTGATGGTGATGAATTTAATGCCTTTCGACACTTAAGATAACTTCAGAGAAATGTCTTATTTTACTGAAATCTCTTAATTAATCTCTTAATTTTACTTCCTCCAACTACAAGTTGCATTCTAATACTCAAGTATGACATCATAAAAACTTCATTTTTATATTAAGGATCAATTTATTCATACATTATTTTTGTTCATAATTAACGATTATCTGTGAATTGTAGGCTAAGTGCAATCAATTAAAATATTAAGCTCACTTTTAGACCTTTCCGTAGAAACCTAGTATTATTTATTATTCTATGTGGTATCCGCATATTTTCTGTTAGAACATGCCTTAGCATACTTTCCAGCGCGTTGATATTATTTACATAAACTATTAAATTCTTTTGTTGCAGGATTTCTTCGATCAACAAATTTTAATTACAATACAAATATGTTGATAAATCAACCTGGCCACTATTAGTTGCTAATAGCTAAAACATAAACATAACCTACAACTAGAAAAGTTTTCTTCAAAACAGTGTTCATTCCTTTATTTTGATTAAAAAGCCTAGGCCTATATAATTTAAAAATTTCTTCCATACTAACTAAAGTTTAAAAACTCCTATTGTTAGAATTCATTCTCTGATTCACTACGCGACTAAATGTTTGGCTTTACAGTACTTTGAATCGTTTCCTAAAACTGAACGAATTGAAAATTATATTTAAAGAGATTTAGTTTTTTATGGTTGTCAATAAAACAATATTCAGCTATTAATTAATGGCCTATGTGTAAGTTTCAAATACCTGCGTAAAACCGAAACAGAATTTAGGGGTAAAAACGTTTCATCCCTCTTCTTCCTAATGGCTAATTATATTTGTTTTTATACACAAATTCGAGATAACAGATTGTACCGAAGACCCTGCATATAAACGACGGCGCCTCTTGCTCTAACCGGTAGCGACACGTCTAGAGGCTACAGGGAAATCATCGTCTCCTGCAGCGAGGCTACATGACCCTCGGGGCGACGATTGGGCCGTACGTCACATAGATTTATGAATCTTTTATGACTGAAACTTTCTACCAATGCTTACTGTCTAAGTTCAAGGCTAGAGTATAAAGTGAATTCCTAACTTGTGTAAGTAAAAGGTAACTTCGTTTCTGGGGATGCTGTAAAAGATTTACACAGAAAACATAGAGATCTACATGCAGCGCTGAAAAAGGTTAATCATATGTTTTCCTAAATTATTTCAAATACGACATTTCGTATTAGGTTAAAGTACTTTTATTAGCAATAGCTTTAGATAATTAGAAATATTATGTGATTGTACTCGTATTTTAAAAAACGTAGGAAAACATATTTTTCACACAAAGATTGTATGAACTTAAAGTAATAAAGCTGATAAAAAGTATCACTATTTAATACTTAGTTTTATTTGGTCAGTTTTAAGATGTATGCAAAATCTTAATATAAATTATGAAAAATAATTATACGAAATTTTTCCTAAACATTTAAACAAATTTATCGTTGCTTATTATTCTCATAATTCATATGGTTGAATAATAAATTAAGACTTTAAGACTAAGATAATTAATTGATTAACTAAGATAATTAATTAATTAACTAAGATAATTAATTAAGACTAAGATTTCAACATACAATTTCACAGATATGTTCATACAATGGATATCTCACTAAATGTACAATTAAAAAATATATTTGAAAACACCACGAACATTTCAGATTTTTTTCGGAGTATATTTTAGAAAAAGCCTTAATAATTTCAGTTGTGATGGTTTTATGCCAGGCTTTATGCAGATAATGGTTTTGATATCGAATAAAAAAAATCGAGTAAAGACGAAGGCGTACAACAGATCAAAGGATTGCGTAGAAAGGATCGCAGTTTAAAGCACGTATAAAGGCTACAGGGAAATCACGGGGCTGACGCGAGGCTACAGCACCGCAGGGACCCGGGGAGAGGCTACTTGACACCATGCCTGCTGACTACTTTATGACCTGCGTCAAATCTCTTTGTTCAAACTGCGTTTTCAGGACGTTTGCTCCACTAATTGTTTCACGACGATTTATATTCAGCTAGAACGGTCACCAAATAGTAGGCCTACTCAATAAATATAAATAAATACACAGAGCACGACGGTGCAAAATTTAGATAGTAATAGTCATTGCAATATCTCAATCTCAATAACGTCTCTGCCAGAAAATAGGCGTTCAAAAATATCACAACAATTAGATTGCAGTAATGCATGTTCTAGAATGGCTTACATTTAAGCTCTGCCTTAAAATATCTGTCCCGGACAATTAATGGCGTAGTCAAAACCTGTAAGCAGTATGCGTGTTGCTTGTAGGCAGAAACGTAATCGTACATCATCTACTGTCAATATCTGTCCGAGACGGTTAGTGGCGTAGTCAAAACCTGTATGCAGTACGCGTGTTGCTCGTAGGCAGAAACGTAACCGTACTTTAACGACCGTCAATACCTGGCCGGGACAGTTAGTGGCGTAGTCAAAGCTTATATGCAGTATGCGTGTTGCTTGTAGGCAGAAACGTAATCGTACATCATCTACTGTCAATATCTGTCCGAGACATTTAGTGGCATAGTCAAAACCTGTATGCAGTATGCGTGTTGCTTGTAGGCAGAAACGTAATCGTACATTATCTACTGTCAATATCTGTCCGAGACATTTAGTGGCATAGTCAAAACCTGTATGCAGTATGCGTGTTGCTTGTAGGCAGAAACGTAATCGTACATCATCTACTGTCAATATCTGTCCGAGACGGTTAGTGGCGTAGTCAAAACCTGTATGCAGTATGCGTGTTGCTCGTAGGCAGAAACGTAACCGTACATTATTTACTATCAATATCTGTCCGAGACGGTTAGTGGCGTAGTCAAAATCTGTAAGCAGTATGCGTGTTGCTCGTAGGCAGAAACGTAACCGTACATTATTTACTATCAATATCTGTCCGAGACGTTTAGTGGCGTAGTAAAACCTGTATGCAGTATGCGTGTTGCTCGTAGGCAGAAACGTAACCGTACGTTAACGACCATCAATACATGTCCGGGACAGTTAGTGGCGTAGTCAAAACCTGTATGCAGTATGCGTGTTGCTCGTAGGCAGAAACGTAACCGTACGTTAACGACCATCAATACATGTCCGGGACAGTTAGTGGCGTAGTCAAAACCTGTATGCAGTATGCGTGTTGCTCGTAGGCAGAAACGTAACCGTACGTTAACGACCATCAATACATGTCCGGGACAGTTAGTGGCGTAGTCAAAACCTGTATGCAGTATGCGTGTTGCTCGTAGGCAGAAACGTAACCGTACGTTAACGACCATCAATACATGTCCGGGACAGTTAGTGGCGTAGTCAAAACCTGTATGCAGTATGCGTGTTGCTCGTAGGCAGAAACGTAACCGTACGTTAACGACCATCAATACATGTCCGGGACAGTTAGTGGCGTAGTCAAAACCTGTAAGCAGTATGCGTGTTGCTCGTAGGCAGAAACGTAACCGTACGTTAACGACCATCAATACATGTCCGGGACAGTTAGTGGCGTAGTCAAAGCTTGTTTCCGTGTAACACGTTGCCTGAGGAACGATGGATTGTTCTCAGTCTGGCTTTGTCTCCTAAACATGCTTCTCAAATTACAATACAAGGGCTAATTAAAAACCGAATTAGTTTACAATAATTTTATTCAATATCATTTTGCTTTAGCAATGGATTATGTTCATATTAGCTACTTCATCTTTATTCTAACAAAATCAAGATTTCCGTGTGTTAACATATAGTAATTAATAGGAATTGCAATTACAAGTAAATTTAATATTTTTATAATGTTAATAATTGACGTTAGTAGATGAAAATATTTGATCAAATACAAAAATGTACTTATCGTAGCTTTATTGAAGACAAAACTCTTGTTCTATGTCAGCAATCCATTTTTAACAAAATGTTCTTTTTAGAGGACGTTCCAGTTGTACAGTGTGTCTATAAAAGAGCTCCGGGGTTTTGAGATAAAATATTTTAATAATGTAAAAAACGTACATACATGTTTTATACATAATTAGAAAGCTTACATTTTCAAGATTTTTTAACATTTTAGTAAAGAACAATGTGAGTTCTGTGAGTGGCACGGCACGCGTCGAAACGGTATTCTACCTCTTCCCATGTCCTGGCGAGCATGTCTAGGGGAACGGACGCCACGCAATTCACTATTCGTTCCCTGAGATGGCGAACATTTCGAATTTTCTCCGCATACACAAGATTCTTGATATGCCCCCAAAAGAAAAAGTCCAACGGAGTCATATCACGGCTCCTTGGTGGCCATGGAATAGGTCCTTCCATTCCGATCCACCTGTTGCCGAAACGAGCGTCCAGTGCACACGCACACGCAAACTGAAGTGTGGCGGCGCCCCATCTTGTTGGAAGTAAACTAAACCTTTCTCCGCCTCAATGTCATCCAACTGAGGATAAACATACTCCTCTAACATGTCACAATGGGCATCATTGATATTCCTTTCGGCAAAAATGAAGGGACCTATGACTCTAACTTAATGCATCTTCCTTGAACGCACTGAACCACTGACGAATTGTTTTGTCTGTAGGCGGGTCAACACCATAGCTACGTCGAAGGTTTCATTGTACAGTAACAACAAAATTAGTTTCTATGAGCCAAATAACACATTGTGCCTTTTGTTGAGGCGTCGCCATAGCGCGGCAGTCCAGACGACACAGACTGCCTGCCGCAGCCGCTACGTCATTTCCAGGTCAACGCTCCACAGCGCTGCCAAATGTGGAGAGAAATATTCCTAATTGGTATGAGTAAAACTCTTTGAGCTGCTTTTTTCAAAGGAAATGATCAAATTTTGCTATCTTTTATAGTTTAAAAAATATTAGTTTTTAAATCCCGGAGTTCTTTTATAGACACCCTGTATTATCCATAAAATAAATATCTTAAAGTTTATGCCGTTTAAATAATCAAATCAATTTATCAATTTCTGTATTATCTATAAAATTTTGGTTTTTATATATTTTTAGAGGAACCCTCAGTAAATAAGATTTTATTGGAATTAAAATATAGGCATATAATAAAAATTAAGAATAGTGGATGCAATATATTTTTGTTCTAGTGGAAATCCTAAATATTAAGTGATAAACTACAAAAAAATCAATTGTAAATTAGTGATTAGTTACATATTAAGTCTACCATCCCTCAAAAAGTTTTTTGAGGTGATCACTTTCAAAAATCACTTTTCTCTCAAGTGATTTTTTTGCGTGATTGATGTAGAAATAAATATTTTATCTCAAGAAAAATAATTAAACTCAATATGTATATCAATATGGTTTATATTTATTTTCGTAAAAACATTCGAACTTGTTATAACATTTTCTTTAGTAGAGCTACAATGTAATGGTGACCTACACATTCAAATAGATAAAAAATCAGATATGAACTATTTTAACGTCTCAGTGGTATGTTAACACCGGTTTCCAAATCCAACGGATGTTAAACAGCTGTTCTTTGACCAATCAGCTGGCAGCAGCGGTGTTCGCAATCACCTAATCTAGTTGTCAGCTGAATTCATCCTTAAAATAATTATCCCAGTTATTGGCTTGATAACTCTGTGATTAAAATATGTTGTATAAGCTACGTTGAACATTCCTGCTGAATTTAAACTATATTTTTTTTAATGCCTTCATGTTTTAACTAAACATTTAAACAGTACTTGTATTAAAATAAAAAAATAATGATAGATAACATTTTACACCCTACACAGTACAACAGTTTTTTTTAATTCAATGAAATTCCCCGGAGTGGCTCCTCTCAGTTACCAAGTACCTTTGCGTCTCGCGCAATGGCTCCTCACAGGCACCAGGTGCCATTTGGACCCCAGAGCGGCTCTTCACAGACACTAGGTGTCATTTGAAGCCATCGGAGTGTCTTTTCACAGGCACCAGGTGCCATTTGGGACCCATGTAGTGGCTCCTCACAGAGACTAGGCGTC
Organism: Nephotettix cincticeps; assembly: GCA_023375725.1. NCBI lineage: Eukaryota > Metazoa > Arthropoda > Insecta > Hemiptera > Cicadellidae > Nephotettix > Nephotettix cincticeps. Next base: position 39,337,867 of record CM041791.1, read on the forward strand.
ATATCTCGAAGTTGAAAACTTCGTGTTTCAACTTTAATTTCTCTATGATGATTTTATCATGATGTTGCAATAAAACTTTGGACATTATTCCAGAGAGTGGACTTCCATCGCTTAGCCTATTTATAAAGAAAAATGTAAAGACAAAACTAAATAAATAAATGAACAAATACATTTTGATTCTGCAAGAACGTATAAAAATCTATTTCCGGAACTCGGAGAGCCAATAAATGCTACCCATGACGCCATGACAGGAACTTCCGGTAGCCAGTAGTATTTAAGCAGGGACGCCATCTTTTTTCTTTCAGTCTCCATTTGGGTCTGATGATGTTCGGTGTAACTAGACGAAATCGATCGCCAATTTAACAGCATTTGTATATATTTACCGATGTATATAATTACAATATACGTGTAAACATATTAAATAGTGTTGGAAGACATGAGTTTTTACTTTATTCTACGTTAACCATCATAAAATATAATCCCAGAAAAGTTCTTTTGAAAAATAAGCCATAGTCATTACAAATTATTTTACAGTTCAAAAATTCATAGTAAGGTAAATAAGTGCACTCATTTGCTCATTAAATAGGCCATAAAGTGGGGGTGGACGATACAGTTTGCAATCTCCACCGATGTATGATATTAGTTCGGTCCATGTCATTAGAGATTGCTTAGGCCACTTTGACGCGAATGTCAATACAGTATAGCGAAATGTGTTGACCGATGGTGCAGCGGGTGAGGGAATTATGAGGCCGTCCAGGGACATGGCAGCATGGCAAGCGATAGAGAATCCATGTATCCATCAAATGTGCACTGCTATTGTTGATACACGGATATTTAGTTACTACTAATATAATGTGTGATTCACAAGGATAGTCAGCAATGATTGTATGATATTATGATTGTATGATCTATCTTGGTTATAGTTTCTTTATGATTATTGAATTAGTTGCGGTTTGTAGAGTTGATAATTATTATTGAGTTAAATATTAGTATATGATTTGTGTAGTTTTTCAAATATTTCAATTTAGTTTTTAAAAGCATCAATTATGACAACTCTTAAGATATATATTTATTTATTCTTTTGTTGTCTATATACAAACATTATAATAGTCATCATTAACTTTATAAGATAAATCTCAGTCTAATTACTCTATACAAACCACTACATGGACTTATTTCTTCTAAAACTTATTTCTTCGTGACGTAAACTCGTCAATCGTTTTGCAGAACCAGTGCTATATATCAATCTTATATATTAAATTATTCTAATTCATTTATGCTAATGCACTACACATAATGGCAAAACTGTATCGTATAATATAGTAGAGACCAATCATATCATACAAAAAGGTAAAAAAGGTTTGAGGGTGACCTTTTTTATTCAGCAAAGAAATAAATATTCTAAAACATGTAATTTTGATTTCAAAAAATTCTGATTTAAGGTAAAATACTATTCAAATCAAAAGAGATATTTACTACATAGTATTTTATACTAAATACGATCAAAAATATTATAAACACTAGTGTCTACAACATAACAAAGTACCACCTGTTAAGTAATATTAGGAATGGATTTGGAATAATGTGATAGAGACAGGCATCGGGAGAAAACTTAAAATCTACCCTTTTCGGAAATATTATTTCAATCCAGCAGTTTATCTGTAAAAATGAACTTTCTTTCTTCTTCTTCCTGGACTGTAAAAAGTAGTGTAAACAGATGGTGAAGTTATAAATTTCATACATAGAAATGTATGATACAGCAACCGTCTCTTCTGCTTCTCGAACAGTCAAATTTTAGTGTTCATAGCTGTTGACATTCAGAGAAATTATATGTTTTCATTCTATGAAAATGTTAACATTTAAACATAGGACGTTCACGTGGCGTAGCCCGAGTGCATTTGAAGGAAATGAATATGTATATGAGTTGTATAAGGTTGAGATCTATCTTTGAGTAAAATTTTTAACCAGTCGGCTCAGTATTTTTCGCGTCTACTTGCCACAACAAACCCACAAACATACAGAAACCATCTCTTCTTTATAATATTATAGATAACAATCAACACGATGGTAAATCAAATTTCTCATCACTTGGCACGCAGTCTCAAGAACCTTGCTCATGCATGTATGCAGGCCTCCGAGCTGCAGCTGATATTAAATTTCCATAGAAATAGGACACTATCGGGTCTTGTGTCTTTGTCAAACCCCAGAGTGAAAGATTTTTAAATCACCTACTATAAACTTGGTTTAGCAGTAAAAAAACTTACTCGTTCTTTATTTTAAGCTCATACTCTCTTTTATTGTAAACGTTGTATATACAATTTTTAATAAAATACACAATTCTAGTTGATCCACGCAGCTCTATGCAATGCAGAAGGTATACGTGTTGTGGTAGGTTAAGGAACAGATCAACTCTTTTCGATTTAAAATAACAGACATTTTTCAATAAATTGAAGAATTAAATTTTAATAGTAAGTCATGTACATGACTTACTATTAAAACTACTACTAGTTACACTACACACAGGGTTATGGGTAGCAGTTTGTAGTAGTACAAACTTACTACTAGTTACATAGTAGTAGTATGTATGTAGAAAAATCTCATTACTCCATTCTAAACATAATATGAGTTCGATCGATCAAATACTATACAATAATATATATTCTCCAGTAACTAGTTCATGTGTTTTGCTCATTCTCTTGCACACTGTTTTTAGTAAACACAATCTTTCCTTATGGTAAATGTCTAGGGGAATCGTACTTCTGAAGCATCTCATGTTCTTAGAATCAAGGTATTGAATGAAATTCTGTTAAGTACAGCTACTAATAAATGCAATTACATAACAATTGCAATAACATAACAATCATTAAAACCAGCCCAGCGGTAATGAAGGAGTTTTGATCACGAGAAGCGAGCGCCCTTCACGTATTAGTTTAATTTTTCTAGCCTTAACTTTCCAGACCTTTACAAACCTTTTTATATTAAATTATTCACTCCAAGCCTTTTGAATTCATCATTTCGTGTTTCACCAAACGTGTTGTAAGTTGTATATTAAGTTTTTAAATCGATTGAAACACAAAAAAGGTATTCTTTATGTATTCTGTAAGTTTATGTCATATTTACTGATATGTAAAATCTTGACTATTGATTTTAGTTCGATACTGTATCGATACTGCATTTCCTTTGTTAACTGACCTATTAATGAATCTAGAAAACAAAGTGCCTGCTATTTTTTGACACAATGCTATACGTCATCAAATTTGACCCATGACTATTTTACTCTCATCGTACCGAATGCCATCCATAAAATACCCATCTAATGGTTTGGGTCAGTGTGTCATGAATAATAATAGCCACCACGAAAAATAACCGTCACATTAAGTCTAATTAGATTACAGAAAATATTAACTTTATACATAAAAGTATGATTAATTGTGTATGAGTTATTTACTACAAGTAAGTACACACATCGGAAACAGTACGAGTAAATTACATATCATCAGCAAGTCGCCTTCGCCCCGGAACATAACACGGGGGATGCATCGCATGCGCCACGCGAGGAAATGCATATTGAAAACAACCTTTGATTGAATCCAGTTGTTTGGACTTCCTAGACGTATGATATGAACGACTTATGGAGATCTTCGCATGAATTATTATCAATCTCAGGCAATTTTTAAACGATTTCTCTGAATAATTAATACTTCGTTGTTTATGTTCAGTATTCAAAAATAATAATTATTCAATAGTAAACTAATTAATTAAACATAATTTAAATTTGAATTTTATTCCGTGGGCAGAGAGGTAAAAGCGGCGCTTGATTAATATATTGGGCGGTGGACACCCCTCAAAACTATCGACATGTCATTTATTAATAAAATTCCAAAGATCCTCTGGGTCAGCGTCCCTTGCGGCCTCAAGCATCGAATCTCTCAGGGTCGGTGGTGTGTTTTGACTCTCTCTCTCTCTCTCTATTGGGCAATTTCACTTTTTCTCGGACCTACCTATTTTTGCCACTGGTATGCTTTCTCAAACATAACATAACTTGCCAACATTGTTTAACTTGTATGTAACTCAACGCTTAAAGTTTGTTCTCTACCCTCTTCAAGTGTACCAATAAGAGTGAATATAACGTAACAATATGTTTGTGTATCTAGTCTACTACTCAACATCAGTGCGGGCAACCACGTGCATGGTTTCTAGAGTAGCTACATCATTTTACAAACATTCGTGTACGTTGCGTTTTTCGGCATCCGCACTGTCTCAAGAGCGGTTCGTACTCCAGAAGACAGTATGGTGATTTCCAGCAATCCAGGGACTTCCAGAATTCCTGATTGTCCTGATATGCAAATGGTGGACGCCGTGCCAGTTGTCTCACAACATAGGATTTTTCAATGGTGAGTGGCAATAAACCCCACCTTATACAGGTTTTGTTTACTTTTTAAGAACAATTAATTCTGTTGCAAACTGTATGTTTCCCTTTATTTAACAGTTTACTATTAAGTGTTTTAGTCTCTGGGATAGGGAGTCTCTATGAAACTGGTGTTAAAAAACTGCTGTCTGTAAATTCATTACACTCACCTACATATCCTTGAAATTTGTTCAAAACAATATTCCTATAGTCCCCTTAGTTTAAACACCAAGTTACAGTGAAAGAATACGATATAAAAATTAAATCTCAGGTACATTATTTCATTAAACATATAATACTGTATTTACAATGATGAAATCGAAGAGCAGATGGAAGTGAGGGGAGAGCCTGGCGCTGGTGCTGGCATTGGCGCAGCCAGCACACTCTGTAATTTATACGTGCAGGTGCGTCTCAAATTTAAATCATTAATTTATAATTAAATATATGTCATGTTTGGTCAAAATCTGTCGATAAACATGGGAATTATTTGCCTATTCTCCATAAGAATAAATAGGAAAGAGTGAGTAGGTTTGCTGCTGTGAGGAACACTGAAAGTATACCATCAAAAATTTTATTTTTAACATTTATACGAACTTTCATCAACACCTGTCCACAAATAACGGAGTTTACCTAAACTCTATATGATTAACATGGGAAAAGAGTATGCAGGTTTGCTGCCATGATAAACACATAAACTATGATTTTTTAGCAAAGATGTATGGATCTCAACCACATGAAGCTAAATATCAAGTTTCATCAAAAAATATTAGATAATAAGTGAAAAATTAATTTTTCCTAATCCTCCATAAGATTAACATTGGAGCCTCAAAATACAACGTACTGTGTTTAGATTTTTTTATATCTCGGTAACCGTTTAAGATAGAGAAAAACTTTAAGGAACTTAATTGTGCAGTTTTTTAAGCTGATTCCAATGGTGAAATATAAAGTTAGAAATTTTTAAAAATTACATGTGAAAAACGCAAAAAACCCCATTTTGGGGTACAAAACCCCCCCAAACTACCCGTTCCCATTGACCGATATGTCTGGTTTACGAACTCGTCCGAGCATTTGTAGGAATACACGTCTCTACCAAATTTGGTCTCGACCAATTTTTTTACGAATTTTCGTGTTCACAGAATAAAAAATATTATTTATAATACATATAAAATATATATAAAAAACGATTTTGTTTTTGGTCTTATAAAGAAGAAAAAAAGCATGCTGGGCTTTCTTGTGTGACCTACGGTTAATACTTCTATATAAATTCATAATTTATCAACCAGTGATTGCAATGTGCGTCTAGACAGCCCTGACAGCGCTTTGTGAATATGGAACGTACAGTATACCAATATATCAGCTCGGCGCAGCGCATTACTGCACTAAATGCCGTCTTATTCATTCATCCATTTACAGGGTTATTCTATTGGTATCACTTATTTTTCAACATAAATTGTGAACAAGTTCAAGATTTTAAATTTAAATTACTACTCTTCTAAAAAGAGAACACGTTGCTACTTCATACAAATTATGTCAGACGGCATACGATGTATTATTTTAAGATGTAAATAAAGGTTTCGTGTGTATGTAGTAAATAATCTTATAAATAAAATATGATATCTGTATGTTTGTTTTAGGTTTGTTTTTTTGTGGCAAGTAAACGCAAAATAAATATTTGATTATGTCCTGAATCTTTTGACAATCAGTCAGTAAATGAGCCTGTCCACATTCATATAATAGGCCGATGCGCTGTCACGGAACTACTAGATGTGTTTTAATGGCAGTATACGGTGACCGGCTGATGAAAAGCTTTTCTTTGACCAATCAGACGGCTCAAACATCGACTATCCAATATCATTCTCTATTCATGAAAGCTCATTCACCGCCTGGATATGTTCATTGTGTTGACTGATCATAGCCCTAGTTGATAATTATTATTCAATTAATCCAATTTTGATATACGTAGCAAAAAATTATTATAACTTAATAAATATATTTTAAGCTTAAGAGTATTATGCGTTTTAACCCGCAAATAAAACGCCACCAGGTCCGTACGACGTGTCTACGTGTGTAACACACGTCTTGAGACTTGAGACGTTCAGTCGTTTAATCCTTACTTCTCTACCATATTAACATGATACTTTGTACGTAACCTTATGCTCAAAACGTTAGTTATTACCTCAGAGGGAGGACAGGTTAACCCTAAAACATCTTTAAACTTTTAGTTAAAAAATGTGCGAAAGATGTTTTATGGACATTTCTTAGATAGAAAATTTGTATAATGTAATAATTTAATAAGTAAATTTCAGAATGTAATAATTTCACAAAATATGCATTTTTGGTTACTCTTACATGGGTAAAGTATGCAACAGTTCCTTGACACCGTTAATTTTAAATTGGAGAGAGCGTGTTAGTAAAGAACAGCACGATGATGGAGACACGTATGGTTTAATAATAGAATCCCAAAATCATGGACAAAATTATAGCTATCAAAGGTATTTTACGTTACATAAAAATTTCAGTTTTTTCATTTTTTCAGAAAAATATTTTTTATTATTACCGGTATAGTTTCACGTTAATTTCGGATCCCACGTTAAACTGTACGTTCCTTATTCAACATCGGCTGTTGGGCTATTAATTAACAGTCCTGTCTAAGCGTCAGTAATAAGACTACAAGATCGGGCCACAATAATCCTACACTTATTCCTCATTTATAATTAATTGTCTTGAAATACCTACCTGGGTAGGTTGCCATTTCAATAATCTAATCTATATGGAGAAGAACGATGCCCCAAGACTAATGCGTGTTTTACTCTAAAATATATTAAATAATCCTTAGAGAATTTCACAACAAACGTGTATTTTTACAATACACAGTTATTAAACAATATTCTGTTATCTAAATCAACACTGATACATAATATTTTCCTGTGGAGTTATAGTTCTCAATCGGGTGGGGAATCCAATAAATATGGTCGTCAGAGATACATTTGCACAGTCAGCAGATATTAGTCTATCATGTCTAATGAAGCGAGAAATTGGATTTGCTCATTCTGATTGGTCGGATGATATAATGACTTTGATAAGCTGTTTGGTTATCAAACCTATAATGTACAGAAGTCTGCTTTTCATGATAACCGGCATACAGCCCCGAACTAAAATTAGTAACAATCAATATTGAGTCATAGTCTTTCTTACTACAACTTAATTTAAAAATTATAATCTAAAATGTATCTATAAATTCATATTGATTAAGGAGCAGTTTTTTTTTTATATTCTACCCACCCTTATAGACTAGCATTTGAGACCTACGCATGAGACATATCCCACATATATACAAATATTAAGAGCGTAGGCTTATACTTCATGCTTACGCAGAAATGTGGGATTGTGTGTTTATGTGGTTCTTAAGGTGACTAAAATATACAATTGTTTACTTACAAAGTTATTATAAAGGACAAATGTTGTTGATCCAGTCCTTCTTGAATTTGATGTTCTAAAATGTTCCAAAATAATTATTTTTTTATCCAGATTATCTGATTATCTATTCCATCATATTTCCATCATATATATTATACAGAATAGATAAGAAGTTAAAATATGTTTCTTACGTAAGTCTAAATTCAATCGTAATTATATTATAACAACCTATAAGATCTTTAAATTGAAATATATTTGAATTAAATTATAGTAAAATAACTCATTGATGACATCGTTAAAAATTGTTGTTGTATACGGGAGACTCGCTTCGCACTTAGGCCTCCGTAGTTGTTGTCGTCATTCCTTAGTAATTAGAAGTCATTTTAATGTAATCGCTTTATATACCATATTAACGTAATTCGTTTGAAAATTGTAGATGAAAAGGATAGTTTAAAAAAATTTCACGCGATCTAAGAATGAAGGGGATAAGTTACGACAAAACTTCAAATGACCTAAGATGTAGAGCTTGAAAATCTGTGTCATATGGTTCCCTCCTTTTTTTAGGAGATCTTTTTCAAGAGATATAGAACAAATTTTAATAATTTTCCAAATAATTTTTCCGGTCATAAAAAGTTAAAAACTACGAAATCCATATAGATCATAAATGTCGAACTCATCATCCTAAACAATCTAACAAGACCAAGCGGTCCATGATCATTCCTACCCAAGCTTAAAAGCTATGTATCCAAATTTGTAATCTCTTAAATTCTGTAATATACTGTCTCAACAGTTTTAGCTATATTGTGTCTAAAAATAGATACATTTTTAAGAGCCTAATTTTTAATCCTTTTGATTAAAACACCCTCTACAATCCAAAATACGAAGACAACTAAAGTTCGTAGAATATTGTAAAACTGTGTGACCAAAGGCATTCACACACGCTGTCGTTTTTATTATTCAGCCTCTCCTGTCCGAACGCGCCATTAGTAGACGTAAGGGATTTAAAAGTACAGGACGGTCTTCTAAAATGCAAATCAATGGCTTTTCTAACGGGACACTCACAAACGTAAACAGAGAAGCCATGTAAAAGTCCCACTGGTAAATAGACTATTGGAGTTCACCATTTAAGTTTCATAAGAGCCTGATTAAGGCTGTTTGGCCGGTGATGAAGAGATGTTGTTTGTCAAACCGGTGCTAGGAGAACAATTCTTCTTTATCCAGTTGCGTGATATGCATATGATAGTATATTTGAATGTTGGTATATTTACTTGCATTTTATATTCGGATACATAATACGATAGTTCGTATATAATATGTGTATATTGTGTTAGTTCATGTTTTTTTCTGGGCTTGTAACATTGTTGAACTGTCATACTGTGAAGGAAGACGTTTTCAAAATCGCAAGGGAGGTTCACAGGCTAAACTGTGACAATAATAGCAAATACAATACCATTTTCTAACATATTTTAATAATTATGCATTCTAATCCACTTGAAACATAATATTCAAATAGCCCCGTCGCAGCAGACCTGCATATTCAAGCAAATTTACAAATTTGTAAAATGACAATAATAATATATTCCAAGTTTGATCAATATCTGTAGAAAATCAAAGGACGTTACCCATTCCCAATATGAATATATGGGAAAAGAGTATTCAGGTTAGCTGCCATAAACACGTAAACTAAGAAATTAAGCATAAATGGACATATCTCAAGCACATGAAGCTAAATACTAGGTTTCATCGAATAATGTTGGTTATTAAGTGGGATATTAGTTTGTCCTTATCTTCCCAAAGATTATATATATATTAACATTGGAGCCACAAAGTATAACTTACTGTGCTTAGACTTTCTAATAACTCGGTAACCATTGGAGATAGAACAAAACTTTTAAGTACTAATTTGTGTAGTTTTTAAGCTGATTCTAATGCCAAAAGATAAAATTTAAAACTTTTAAAAATTATATTTGACAAACATCAAATACCCATTTCCGGGGTACAACTCCCCCGCCCCAAATTACCCAATCCGATTTGATATATTTGGATTACGAACTCATCCAAGTACACATTTCAATGTGTGTTTTAAACCTTTGAAGACTATTTCAGGAGTATTAACTTCCTTTATTCCAGTTAATAAGCCTTATGACAGCACAAAAAACTGTTTTTGGTGAATTACTAAGGAAATTTTAATTTAATTCGATGTTCACTTTCACCAAAGATTAACCAAACTGTTTCAATAACTACATAACTTAAATAACTGGTTTTACAAAATATAAAAGGTATAGATAAACTTTTTTAGTATCTCTTTTCTCAAATAAATCTTTTAATGAGATTATCAATATACTTTAACAATTCATCATATATTTATCCGATCCGGCAAAGGTTGTTGGAGAGGACCAAAGTTGGTTTCGCCAGCTGTATCGCACCTGACCGCTGCATTATACATGAAGGGTCCAACGACCCTCTCGCCATTGTCACCCCCACTGGATATTAAATTCTCCTCTCAAGTTGTGGGTCAAATATTGAAAATTTTAAGGAAACGTTTTTTAAATTGATTCATTTGGTAATGTTTAAACTGGAATGCAAAGCAGTATGCTAAATCAACAAAAAATCTTCAAGTTCTAAATTTAAAAAGAAATTATTTTTTATGATCACAAACAAAAATTAACATCCTATAGTTATCAATCGATACGAATTTTTGTGTACGTAATTTTTGTAAAATACCTTATACAGATACTTCTCTTCATTGTTCATTTTTCATGCACAGTTTCGTTCATTGAAGTTACAGCTTGTATTTTAAAACAGCAACAACATGAACGTCAACACGCGTCAATAAATACCTTCTACGAGTATTTTGCTGGTAGTTGTTGATTAACGGCAAATAGTTCAACGGAAGCTGATGAAGGGATGTAGAATATTTACGTACTATGTAAAAAATTTTACTAAAACATATTACTTTATTTTGTTTTTATTTGTGTTTGTTGATTAGGCATTTTGTAACAGAAACTGTCTAAACCATTGTCTTGTTTCTGTGTCGACATATTTTTTAATAATAAATTAATTTAAAGTCCAATTCCATATAGCAAATATGTCCGGAATCGAACCAACAACTCTTGGATTTTGAGGGGAAAACATAACCTCAGAGCTACGCATATGTTGCTTTGCTCACATGTGTATCGAAGGAACTATAATTTTACGTAAAATTAAGATTATTTGTATCTTGTCAGTAGAAAAAATAAGAACTATTCACATTTTTTTAATTTTGTTCATAAAGATGTTTATATAATGTGAACTGAGCGTTTGATTTTTATATTTTTTAAATAAGATATGAAACATTTCAACCATAAAAGCCTAATTAAAAAAATTGGTTGTTATGTAAAATAATATATCTCATTACATTTAAATATTGTTTTTTTAAAGGCTGTTCATTTTGTCCTAAAATGTGCCCCTCAGTTAAAAAAAGAGTTAAGTCTTTATCTTACGTTGCTTAACAATACTGTGTTCCTAAAAATGATTATTTTAACATTGGCAGTATAATAAGGCCTTCCAGGTCCCATTAAACATTTGGCGCCAGAATTGCTTTTTTAGGATTTTTTTTAACAATTTGTTATTTTTTAGGTTCCCACTCACTCAGCGTTCTAAATCCCAAAATATAGTGTAACATTTTTTCACTAACAAATGATCCACTTTCTAAAATATAATCTAAGTACATTGTTCATGAGCTTAGTTGTTAAATGGGTCTGTAATACTAAATAAAAACATTTTAGGCGAACGAGACATTGCATCACCAAAGAGCGTATTCTGCAAGAGAGTGCCAGTATATATAAATAAAGTAAGTTCCACACGAGACACTGTGTTCGACGAAGACACTGCATATGCAGGTGAGGGGAGGTTCTGCACGAGACACGGTGTTCGACTAAGACGTTGCATATGCAGGTGAGGGGGGGTTCCGCACGAGACACGGTGTTCGACGAAGACACTGCATATGCAGGTGAGGGGGGGTTCCGCACGAGACACGGTGTTCGACGAAGACACTGCATATGCAGGTGAGGGGGGTTCCGCACGAGACACGGTGTTCGACTAAGACGTTGCATATGCAGGTGAGGGGGGGTTCCACACGAGACACGGTGTTCGACTAAGACGTTACATATGCAGGTGAAGGGGTTCCACACGAGACACGGTGTTCGACTAAGACGTTGCATATGCAGGTGAGGGGGGGTTCCACACGAGACACGGTGTTCGACTAAGACGTTGCATATGCAGGTGAGGGGGGTTCCACACGAGACACGGTGTTCGACTAAGACACTGCATATGCAGGTGAGGGGGGGTTCCACACGAGACACGGTGTTCGACGAAGACACTGCATATGCAGGTGAGGGGGGTTCCACACGAGACACGGTGTTCGACGAAGACACTGCATATGCAGGTGAGGGGGGTTCCGCACGAGACACGGTGTTCGACGAAGACACTGCATATGCAGGTGAGGGGGGGGTTCCACACGAGACACGGTGTTCGACGAAGACACTGCATATGCAGGTGAGTGGAGGTTCCGCACGAGACACGGTGTTCGACGAAGACACTGCATATGCAGGTGAGGGGGGTTCCGCACGAGACACGGTGTTCGACGAAGACACTGCATATGCAGGTGAGGGGGGTTCCACACGAGACACGGTGTTCGACGAAGACACTGTATATGCAGGTGAGTGGAGGTTCCGCACGAGACACGGTGTTCGACGAAGACACTGCATATGCAGGTGAGTGGAGGTTCCGCACGAGACACGGTGTTCGACGAAGACACTGCATATGCAGGTGAGGGGGGTTCTGCACGAGACACGGTGTTCGACGAAGACACTGCATATGCAGGTGAGTGGAGGTTCTGCACGAGACACGGTGTTCGACGAAGACACTGCATATGCAGGTGAGGGGGGGTTCCGCACGAGACACGGTGTTCGACTAAGACGTTGCTACGGTTACTAGGCGCTATCGCTATTGCTTTTTTGTCGCGTTAGCAGGATTTGGCAGCGCTTCAGAGGAAATAACGCTCTTATCGTAAATGAAATCTTTAATTTAATATTGGTATTTAACATTTTAACCATCTGATAATATCATCCTATTTTCAAAATTGATGTAAATAAAATTTTTTTACGTGGTGTTTTATTTTACTGTCATTTAAAATAACATTCTACAATAAACTGGTTTTAACATATCTTAGTGCTTTCAATGACGGAATAAATAATTTGAATTCTTAACAAAAAAACTTGAAATTCCCTCTTAACTATTCTTATACGTTTAAAATTTAATATTCAACTATACGAGTAGTTACATTTCCAATTTTAAACAAAAAAACAGATTGATACATTTGTAACTAATTAAAAGCATACATTCAATAACCAAGATCCAGGCTTAGGATCATAAAATGGCATAAAATAAAATTTAAAAGGCTAAACTTTAACTATCAGCCATAGATTATTAAGTAAAAATTAAATAGTAAAATCATATTTTACCTTATCTATATCGTAAAAATGTTTGAATTTGAAGTAGATTTTTGGAAAGCTAGATATCATAACCTGCAATATACCTCAATTAAAACGGTAAGGTCTGTAAATTCAATTTGAACATTGCTGTATGTTTAAAAATTCTATGTCGCTATGGTACCAAAAATACAATCAGCAAATAAAGTGCTGGTGAAGTCATGAACCTCTCGCCATTGATTTGTAGGCAACAGGCTTCACAGCACTCACTCAACACACTCATGAGTGGCGGCCTATTGAGATTAAACCCTGTAAGAATGGTGGTTATTTTTTAACAGCAATACTGGCCACACGATGATTATGTACGACATTTGAGGTGTGAAATTAGATCTAATAAATCAAATTGAGTTAGTTGAGGTGTTATCGAAATTATATAAATTCTAGGTCAATTAAAAGAACATTATATATTTTATTTAATTAAAAAGACACAATTAAAGAACGTTATTTAACATTGTTCTTATGGGACTAAAATCCAAAATGACTGCATTGATGAAGCTTTTATTTAAAAAATTAGGCCTAAGTATTTTGTATCAACTCTTCAAATACAAAAATCATACTTGTACTTTTTAGACGTCAGTATATATTTTTATACTGGTTGGAAAGCTCGGTTTTGGAGAGCGTTCCAAAACTAAGTAGACAATACATATTAACAATAACAATATTTTAATATTGAAGCAAAAGTACTGAAGCACTTGAATATGTTTATTACTTTTCATAACCTTATATCCACAGTTAATTAACAGTAGAGTAACGTAGGCAATATGCCGGTTGAATGTGTTGCGTCAATTCCCCTGGCTGACGTGAATGTTGAGGTTACATTCTGACAGCCGCTTCAACACTTCAACACTTCGCCGTTGCATTCAGCACACATCATGCCTCTGTGAATGTGACACAGACAAGTCTTGAATACAGTCTCCTAATCCCTTTCAACTGACAACCTCTTTGCAGTAAATCTCTACCGTCGTTGTGTTGTCATAATGTCTAGCGATCAGCTGATGTCGAGGTCATCTGCTGTTCATTAACTAAATACCTCCAAATTAGACGGATCGATTAGTTTGCGATGTCACATATGGGATAAAAGATATTATGTAAATGTATTGTTGCTTTGTCGTAACGTACGCATTGGGGTAACGTACGCATTAATACGTATATTTTTTATTATTGTCATTTGTTTTGAATATTCTCCTAAGTAATAGTCTTTAATTTAATGGGATAGTGTTATGTCCTGTAATCCATCGACTTGTAATCCATCGAATTTGGTATAGTTATTAAGTAATGGTCGGTTGATGTTATATTTAATGCTAAATTAATTCGCAAAGACATAAAGCAGTTCGTAATTTAGAGGAAAATGTAATTCAGATCCCACATTAAACTTTAGATCCTTTAGATTTTATTGACTGTTGGGATATTAATCAACGGTTCTGTCTAAGGAATATGTCAGCCTTAGTAACAAGAGTACAAGATCGGTCTATAACCATCTTAGGCCCTACACTCATTCCTCATTCATACTTGGATTAAAATACCTACGTTGGGTAGATCGCCGTTTCAAAATATAATCTAATCTAATCTCATGTTCAAAGCACCTATTTATAGTTTTTAACACAGTATTTTTACATTATACTCCATTACATACATAAACACATTACATAAACTTTTACATTACATTACATTACTTTTACATTACATAAACTCCAAAATGAAATTAAAAGTTATAAGAAAAATGAGCTTTGCTTGTTCTAGATCACTTTTACCCTCCTAATGGAAATTCACGTTTCACTTTTATAATAACATAGGCCCTATTTTAGGAAATATTTGTTGTTTTTATTTAAATACAGACATTAGTTAAGTCTAAAAAATCTATTGTCATACTAAGATAAATAATGTTTTTTTTAACTCTCGGGCATATTGGTATCAGCTAATGACTCATTATCATTATCAAGACAACAAATCATAACGGCAACAACACTTTAATCAAATTTCAATAGTGTTCCAACGCTCTTCAATATAATAACAGTATGGTGTGTGAGAGTCAGGAGAGGCTTCCGTATAATGGCGTAAAGCAATTAAGCAGCTCAAAGTAATGAGTTTATTTCCGTACCGGTAGCAGTGCTTCAGATATGTGATTCCTGGATTTCATGGATTGGAACACTCCAAGAAATCAGAAGCAGCTCGTTGAGTATTTAGAAGGTATTTTTGGTCAATAAACTTTAGTAAAATATTCATTTTTAAATGAATGTGAGTCTCAATTTAGTTTCGTAACTCTTGTTGCAGCTGGCTTTGACGTTCAGCTAAAGAAGGCGAGGGCCTAGTAGGGCAGCCTACTGGCTTGCCTGTATGGTAGCCGACCGAGCCGCAGCTGACTTTGACGTTCAGCTAAAGAAGGCGAGGGCCTAGTAGGGCAGCCTACTGGCTTGCCTGTATGGTAGCCAACCGAGCCGCAGCTGGCTTTGACGTTCAGCTAAAGAAGGCGAGGGCCTAGTAGGGCAGCCTACTGGCTTGCCTGTATGGTAGCCAACCGAGCCGCAGCTGACTTTGACGTTCAGCTAAAGAAGGCGAGGGCCTAGTAGGGCAGCCTACTGGCTTGCCTGTATGGTAGCCAACCGAGCCGCAGCTGGCTTTGACGTTCAGCTAAAGAAGGCGAGGGCCTAGTAGGGCAGCCTACTGGCTTGCCTGTATGGTAGCCGACCGAGCCGCAGCTGACTTTGACGTTCAGCTAAAGAACGAGGGCCTAGTAGGCAGCCTACTGGCTTGCCTGTATGTAGCCACGAGCCCTTCCTTCATTTCCTCTTACCACAGCTAGATGCATTCATCATACCAAGCTACCAGGTTTTGACCCTTTTGTTCATATTTCTTCCGATAGCCTGTTCTATAAGTTTCGGTTGAAGTGCATCCACAGAAAACTCAAAAAACATTAATGCTACAGGATTGGGATAGGATCCTGGCGTCCAAATGCCTAATCAACATGTACTACCCTAGGTTACTTATTCAATTTTGGGATCACTCTCCATCTAGTAAGCCTCCCCCTCACAACACTCATCGCACACAGAATTAAGTTTCAGTTTCAAGATTTGAATAGTTCAGGGATTTTAATGTGAAAATACAGAGACTTGTGTAAGCAAAGTGCTTCTTTTAATTATTTTTTCCACTTCAATTCGTATGAATATTTAACTTATACATATTTGAAATTATTAACATAATTTATTTATAGTTATGGTTCGACTTTTGCAGCAGGTTAGTTCTCCAGCTAATGCAGGCTACGTATGAATGCCCGCCATTCACAATCTGCATAATGCAGATGATGAATCATAGCTTCAAAGGACCGCACGAGCATTAGTATTGAATATGTAAACGGGTTGGAATCCTTCTATCACCAGTGGTATTCTGTATTGAGATTTGTTGGTTTATAGTAGTCATTTGAATTGTTTTGGTGTTAATATCAATTAATATCGGCTGAAAAAATTAAAAGTAATGATTATGACTCAGAATGATATTATAATGATTTGACTCAGAAAAATTCAATGTGTCTAATAACCATGCCATAAATAGTTTTCATTGGAATTAAATCAACCACACTGACAAATATTTGGTAATCAGCTAAAATAAAAATTTTAAAATATCAGAGTTTATTAGTACTAAAGGAACCCAAAGAATTATTACAAAAGGTAATTATTGAGTTTCACAGACCTGATCTTGTAGCTCGATATTTGATTTACACAGTTTATCACAATACACTATATATACAGGTAAATAGAATATTTTAGACCAAAAAT
Source organism: Nephotettix cincticeps (assembly GCA_023375725.1). Taxonomy (NCBI): domain Eukaryota; kingdom Metazoa; phylum Arthropoda; class Insecta; order Hemiptera; family Cicadellidae; genus Nephotettix; species Nephotettix cincticeps. The sequence goes on from CM041791.1 coordinate 39,354,993, forward strand.
ATATTTATAGTCGTCGCGGCGCTGCAGTAACGATTGGAATTTCAACCACGAAGTCCAGATTCGAATCCCGCACCATACCCACACTTGATGACTGGATGGTTCAATGGTATGCGTTTCATAATGTAAGGGTTGATGTTTTGATCTTGATAAAATCCTGAAACAATTTTGTGATGGTTTGTCACTGGGTCCAATCGCCTTTGTGAGTTATTAATTAACATGGTCATTAATAAATGATACAAAATGAACCAGCAGGTCTTTGTCAGCACCGAAGCTAAGTGTCATCAAATCTATTACACTCATCACACACAAACGTCGCTCACATTCAGCTTAAAATACCCTGTGATTAGGTTTGTGTATCACAAATATGAATCTGTAGCTTCTTTCCACAACTTCCAAAATTGGAAATGGCACTCGCAAATGACAGAACCAAAGACATCCAGTAGTTAAGTATTGAATACTTGCAGTCCAATCTATAATATATGATAGCAGGAATGGTTGAGAAAGTCGGAGGCGGTTGAGCGGCACATGGCAACATGGCAACATGGCAGCATGCCAGGTATCGTGAGGCATGCCACCGGGGACCCATGCAGGCTTGTCTGTCAATCACCCGTATTACCGGACGTCTGTCCATGTCGTCTCGGTCATTATTGAATGTTTGCTTTCTTTCGTAAATAAAACGAGATCATTACTGTAATTACCTAATGTACTCGTTAGTAAAAATATTATGACAAAGTCATTAATGAATGTCGTCTTTGATAGATATTATGACGGTGTTATTACTGGATGTACTATTTGGAAATTATTACGGGGAGGTAATTATTTACTGGACGTACTCTCTGGATGTACCTCTTAAAACATAATACAACAAAACCATTACTTTGGCACCGTTGAAATATTATGATAATATTATTAATGATATACATTAATGTGTTTTAAGTACATAAGTAGATAGTTTAACAATGATTTTAATATAAAAAACACATAGATGGATCAGTTATTGTTTCCCGCCAATAAATGAAATGTGTATGACTCTTTTTATCCAACCTATTAAAATAAACTAATTTAAAATGTAGAGTAAAACATGTTATGAAACAATATTAAATGTCGCTTTATGTGCGCTGACTTGGCCGTTCAGTGAAGGAGCGAAGGAAGCGCCGCGACGTTTCCTCGTGCCAATCTTCCTGATTTACACAGACAGAAGTTGAATGCGTTAGCATTTACGTTTTGACAGGTGCTTCAACACGAGCTGCGCGTCGGTACTTATATCTGCGTGCGTTTGTATCGTCTCTTTAAATATTAAACTGAGAATTTTACGTTCACCTCTAACCCCATACCCTCATTATAAAAAATATTTGCATTTACACAATTACTTTACTAAACCAAAAAGTTACTAAATGAAATAAATTGTAAATGTTTATGTTATTGTTTATAATGAAGGGTTGGCAAAAATATTTTTTTTAATACTTTTATACACTAAAATAAATTTATTCCACTAAAAATACATTGAAGCCATTTGGATTTTTTATAAAAATAAATTGCATCAAAATGAAATTATTTTTATTGATAGGCCTAGATTAAATTTTAAAATTCAACCAAATATTCGAATGCTTCGTGATTTCATTCTAAGATGCTCAAGAATAGGTTTTAAATTTCTTTTTAAAACGCTACGAGAATTGTTACAAAACTGACACTTTCCATTTATATGAATAAAATACAGAACTACTTTTCTAGTTAAGTTAATACTTCTAACATCATTTATGTAAACACCAATACATCGTAAAAATATACTCTCAAAATTAAATATATATTTCTACACAAATTTCACTAATTGATCGCATTACTCTTACAGCCAATGGTTACCTGACGGATCCACGGGTGAAGGATGTGCTTCTGCAGGTGGACAGGGGTGTTTACTGCAAGGGGTTGCCGTACGTGGACACTATCAAGGACATCGGCTACTGCGCCTTCGTGGAAGCCCCGCACATGGTGACTCAACTGAGAATCTCGACTAGATTGTAGTAAAGCTGTTAGGGTTTTTTATTCATAAGTTTTATAGTGACCCTTTTCACCTTAGTTTGTCCGAGAAGAAGAGTTAATGTTCTATCCAATACTAAGGTGCTCTGTTCATGGTCGGATTTCATCTCAATTTACCCTCCCTGGAACCTTGGCTGAGTTTTGGCAGTATCGGCTTAATTTAATACCTTAAATGATTGATACGTGCTCATACCCTTTAACGAAAGGGTGGTAGAGGGGTGAGTGTAAGGTATAAAATATAAAAACCCTGGATTCTACGGAGGTACCGGTGCAGTATGCCATAATTACAAAGACTACTTCTTACTTATGAGTCTCTCCAACTATGCCTTTCCCTTTCACATTATGTTGTTTTTCCTTTTCCGTGGGTTGTAAAATGAGTCCGTCTAGTATTGCTGAGCTCTTCTAAATGTTGGGTATCGTTTAGTTGTAACTGACAGAAAAATACATCTGGAAGATCAACGTTGATGACACTAAAGGTGTATCATTTATTAAAAACTAGCTGACCCGGCGAACTTCGTAACGCCTGACAGTAAATACATGTTAACTTTAAGTTTCGCCATGTTCTGAAGTCAAATAGCAATACGGCTTCATTGTGAAAGGTTATATATCCTGGGTCGCGGCATAGAGAATAACAATACTGAAACGATAAGACATATTAATAACATTCCCATAAAACAAATAAATTTGAGTGGATTAATTCGCAATTTTCAAATCGAATCCAAACCCAAACCGAACCTAACTGTAATACGGTTTTTATAGGAAAGATAGGTATACAACAGCTGATTATTATAATAAACGTAATAATATAAACATTTTAATTATCATATAAACACGTGACTTTAATCAGACAGAAAATGAAAATATAAATACATAATCCCCCAAAACCGTAAACTATTAACGTGGTGAATAAAGCTGTTTATTTTTTACAGTACACATTTACTTCATAGTTTTACATTAATGAATGATTCAGATGGCATTGGATAGTAAAAAATATGGCTAATGGAAAGTAAACCAATCAGCTGTAGCTAAGAAATCAAATGTTTTCATTGTAGACAATTTGTAAACAAACTTACTCTCTATAAGGTTAACATTAGAAATTTAAAATGCCATAAATTGGAAACCTATGGGATTTTCGAAAATATTTTTTCACTAAAACCTTCCCGAACACATGTAGAGCAGCTTCCTAAAATTTTATGGCGATCGGATGAGTAGTTTGGCAACGCATAAAAGACATGCATACAATCAATTTTATATAGAGAGATAAAAAAATATAATAAAATATTACATACAATATTATATACCCACTCACGAAAAAAACTGAGTGAAAAGTAAAGTTTTACTGACATACTATTTTTATATTATTACTTATAGTGATATAGACTTCCTTTGGATTAATCACTACTGAAGACAATCTATTATTTTTTTACTGGAAGAGGTTAATTGTTTTTATAATTAATTTCTAATGAAAAATCTACATCTTTTTACTATCGCACAGCTAGCGTACGCTTTAGAGAAACTCCGGGACCAGCTGGTTGAGGGCGGCAGGGCGCTGGACGTCGGCGCCGGCAGTGGCTACCTCACCATGTGTATGGCGATGATGGTGGGCCAGAATGGTCGAGTGGTGGGGTTGGAGCATATGGCTGAGCTTGTCGCGTCAGCAGAGAACAGTGCGAGGAATGATAGACCTGAATTTTTCAGAAACAGAAGATTAAAATTTGAGAGTTAGTATTTCTTTGCTTAAATTCATCCTTCAACAAAACGAACAACGCAAACATTACTCCTTCTTCATATTTTAACTGTTTTTAACGTTTGGTATGCCAAAGGAATCATCATAGTTTCTAGGCATACAACAAGTTTTAGACCTTTATATAACAACTCGTATATTTCAGACCTGGACGGCCGCAAGGGGTACTTCAAGGAGTCTCCTTACAACGCGATCTACGTGGGAGCGGCGGCTACTGAGGTGCCGCAAGAGGTAAAGGTCATACGTCACCCTTTTTCATCCCTGTTAATCTAGCTAATTGTACATTTTGCAAAAGTCATTTCTGTGGTGTACCTTATCATAGAGTGAAGGTTGTTGGGGGTTGGAACATTTGAACTCAGGACTTCGGAAGTGAACTCCTACTTTAAACCATTGGTAATTATCAGCGCGTTTCTCGATAGGTAAGGTTTGGGTGCAAGTCTATCCCAGATAAAATTCTGTGCTGTTGGCGCAACGAACACACTAAGATAGGGAAAATGACCTGTGCAGAGATTAAGGATAATTATTTTTCTTACATAAATTAAGTTATCAACGAGAAGTTAACAACGTGCGATAGATTATAGAAATTTCCACTCGCAATGGTATGATCAATTTTGTATTCGATTAGATTAGATTATTAAAATGATGACCCTACCACATGGTAGGTATTTTTTAAGTCAAGTATGATTAACAATTGAGTGTAAGATGATTGTCGCGCGATCTTGTAGTCTTCTTACTGATTAAGACTGACATGTTCCTTAGACAGGACTGTTAATTTATATAGCCCAACAGCCGATGGTAAATAAGGGATCTACAGTTTAACATGGAGTCCGAACAACTGCCTCTGAACTAAGAACTTGTGTAATTATGAGAAATATCTTTGCGGATTATCTTAGTATTCAATATTCGGACGTTAATCCACACAAAAGAACATTACACCCACCGACCATAGTTCACACCTATCCACAATTTGTGACCTTTAAGTAACTGGTTTACAGGATGACCGTTCCAATAAAATAACGAGTTATATAGATTAAAATTTATTTGTAGGATGTAAACGATGTATGTCCTACAAATAACTAATTTCTGTGAACTAATTACAGCATAACAAAGTGATTTTTAAATAATTCATCTATAGCAGAACTTATCATACCAGAACGTATGAAAAAATGTCTATTCTCTAACATATTTTGTTTACTGCACATTGATAACAATCAATGCGTTCTAAAAAAGGATTGATCGAAATCTTAATTTACACTAGTGCGGCCGAGGTTGACCCAAACTTTTGGAGACACTTTTCAATATGCGAGGCAACGGAATTATACTTTCAAACATGTGGTTTAGTTCAGTTAACTTTAAGTTTTAGATTTGTTGTCTTCTCATGGGCCCTAAAAGTCAAACATATAACTCTGTTTAACCAATGAAAACCTAAACAAATTAAGAGTATTGAAAAATACCTCTATACATATAGTTACCTAGTATCCCAGTTCCTTGCAGATGATGGCATTGTGTATAATGTAGTTTAGGATATCATTTATAAAGTACACAAAACATTTGAAGATAAGGTCTTGGTGGATAACATAACTCCATCTCGACTTGAACTCCCTTGTAGGTAGTCCTACAAAATAGGACATAAGGTCTTCGTAGATAAGACCCTCGCACATGATGTTAGGGTTTTTGGGGAAAAGGCCATTGTGCATGTAGTCCTTAAAGCTCTTGTACAATCATAGGTGCTTGATCCTCTTTGGTTTGTTAAGAAGGAGTATGTTTGTGCAAGAAAATGAAAAGAATACTGCTATAAAGGTAGATAGCGTACTATTAAATCGGCTGAAGACACCTTGACAACACAGAATGTTCATATATATTGTTCATCTCAAAAGTGCTTTTACCATTGTAGCTGAATAACCTCAACAAAACACGTTTCTTTCTGTCATACTTCCTCCTTCCTTGTGTTTTTCTTTGCTATTGTTTGTTTCTTTATGGTTTATTCCTTGTTTATCATTGCCGGAGTTCTTGAAAACTTTCAGGGAATATTTCTAATGGATGATTTATATACCGATGTTTCAGCTAGTTGACCAGCTGGCTCCAGGAGGACGAATGCTAGTTCCGGTGGGACCCAGAGACGCCCCCCAGACCATGGTCATTGTCGACAAAGAAGTGGACGGTCGGGTGGTGGAGACACAAGACGTATCCGTCCGGACAATGAACTTGACGGATATCAAGCAGCAGTTGGGACCCTACCTCCCAAAGAGGGAGATGATATATCGAAAAAATACGTAAAATGGGATTCTACGCTATAAAATGAGCTTTTAATTTAGAGAATTTGAAGCACTATTTTAGGACTTCTGCGCTTAAGTTTTCTTATGACAGAAGTTTAAAAGCACCATCTAGTTTATGGTTTGCATATAATAATAACAGATGTAAATGAAACAATATATACATCCAGCTATAGGTTAATGTGTCCTGAAATAAAATTTAATTTACTTGACAGAAGTAGTGTTACTTATTAAAGAGTTTGAAACCTTACCATATAGTTATAAAACCCCAATTTTTTAATATTCGATTTAGACGTTTTTATTGACATAAAATGAATAACATAACAGATCAGCCAAATCAGAATTTTAAAGAAATATAATGTTTGATTACAAGTTTTTATTTTGTGAATACTGTGGTTTACATATGAAATATAAAGTGTGAAGATTTACTAATTTTCACATCGGTATCGGTCTATTTTTTATTTTAGTTTTCGAATGATTTAACTTATTTCACGGGTCAAATTTGTTTAGTAAAATATTTGGTCGAAAACCTGTAGGTTATCATTACTTTCTAAGTATCTAAAAATGTCTCTACTAAACAAGCATTTGGTCATAATTTTATATATTTAAATTAACGATTTTACATCTTAATAACTGTTAACTGTTAACATCTTTATTTTTACCTTAAATATGGAAATAACACGGCAAATTTCAAGTATGAAAAGTTAATCAGCAATTGGATGAACTTGTACAAGTGCATGAATAATCTGGTTATAAGGTCAAAATATTAGAAATTTTAAGTCCTTTGATGAAGGTTTTCATTAATATGGAGACGCTATGTCGGTCTTGATAACATATAATCAATCCCCTCGCAAGCCGCAACGTTCACAGTAGCGTCTTATCCAGAGTCTTATCACACAGATTGTAAATTGAGAAGATGAGACCAAATCTGCCTCATATGCATAGTCGTGTAGAATGGATATCTTTTATATAGGAGATTCTTTACACGTAACACGTAATATATTATTACCTTTAATGACTTTTGAGGCAAGATAGTCATAACCTCAGTTCTAAAACAAAATTCCCTCTTCATAGTCATTTTATTTTTAGTCAATTGAATAAAGTAATAGGCCATCTACGTTTAATTTGTATGTGGTATAACTAATACCCCCGTCGCAGCAAACCTGCGTACTCAGCGAATTTCCAAATCAATAATATATGACAAGTTTGGTCAAAATCTGTCAATTAACATGAGAATTATTTGCCTATCCTTCATAAGATTAACATGGGAAAGAGTGTGCAGGTTCGCTGCTGTGAGAAACACTGAAAGTAGGCATTTCTACCATAAATTTTTTTTAACATTTATACCAACTTTCATCAACATCTTTCCATAAATAAAGGACTTTGCCTATTCAATATATGATTAACATGGAAAAAGAGTATGCAGGTTTGCTGCCATGATAAACACATAAACTATGATTTTTAAGCATAAATGAATAGATCTCAACCACATAAAGCTAAATATCAAGTTTTATCAAAAAATATTGATTAATATGGGAAATATTAATTTTTCAATATCCTCCATAAGATTAACATAAATAAACATAAACAAAAAAAAAGTTATAAACATAAATACCCCCGTCGCAGCAGACCTGCGTACTCAGCGAATTTCCAAATCAATAATATAATAATTATAATATGTGACAAGTTTGGTCAAAATCTGTCGATAAACATGGGAATTATTTGCCTATTCTCCATAAGATTAAAATGGGAAAGAGTGAGTAGGTTTGCTGCTGTGTGGAACACTGAAAGTATACCATCAAAAATTTTATTTTTAACATTTATACCAACTTTTATCAACATCTGTCCATAAATAAAGGAGTTTGCCTAATCTCTATATGATTAACATGGGAAAAGAGTATGCAGGTTTGCTGCCATGATAAACACATAAACTATGGTTTTTTAGCACAAATGTATGGATCTCAACCACATGAAGCTAAATATCAAGTTTCATAAAAAAATATTAGATAATAAGTGAAAAATTAATTTTTTCTAATCCTCCATAAGATTAACATTGGAGCCCCACAATACAACGTACTGTGTTTAGATTTTTTAATATCTCGGTAACCGTTGTAGATAGAAAAAAGCTTTAAGGACCTTAACTGTGTAGTTTTTTAAGCTAATTCCAATGGTGAAATATAAAATTTTAAACTTTTAAAAATTACATGTGAAAAACGCAAAAAACCACATTTTGGGGTACAAAACCCCCCCAAAATACCCGTTCCCATTGACCGATATGCCTGGTTTACGAACTCGTCCGAGCATTTGTACGAATACACGTCTCTACCAAATTTGGTCTCGATCGGTACCCATTTTAACGTGAGAGATATCGTGTTCACAAGACCACACACACACACACACACACACAACCGACAAGCACACACACACACATCATATAATATAATCTATATATATATATATATATATATATATATATATAAACTATTGTTTTTGGTCTCTAGGCACCTAAAGAAGAAAAAATAGCATGGTCCCGGGCTTAAGTCTTACCATGAGACCTACGGTAATAGCTTCTTCCCTATGGGAAATTCGCTAATAAAGCCACATAACTTGCTTTTGATGAATTTACTTTATGAAATTAAGCTATTGCAGTGATCATGGAAAACTTACACCCAGTCAGCCGTCGGTCTTTTCGAACGAGGTTTTGTGCCCCAAAATGGGGGTTTTGGATTTATATTTTTTATTTATTAATAAACATTTAATTTTATCGGTACCATTGCTAAAAAACTTACAATTCTGTATTTTAAATCTTTGCTTTATGTAAATCTTTTAATTTGAAATAAAACGCAGAACATTGACTTATGCAGCCTCGATGTTAATCTTTTAAGGAATAGGTTCAATTTGAGATCTCGTTTGTTATTCTTATGGGGAATAAGTAAATTAACATAAATTCCTTACTATTTAACATATTGTCATAACTTAGTATAGGCATACAGCACAATTTCATGTAGTTAAGGTATATAAAAGAAAATTATGTAAATCTAATTATTTTGTTCTTTGTAACAAAAAATCTACTCAATACTTTCCGCTGTATTCTCATATACAATAAGTGAACTGATTTAACTTTATTTTTTAACGTATGATTAAGCTTTGTTTGAATCATCATAATTAATTTCTAAATCAATGGAAATTCGGTTATCAATCGTGTCTGATGCTACGGGAGTATTTTATATTGAACACAATCACAGAAACCAAACCATGATAGCTAATACTAAATTAGCTTTCTCCAGCAATGAACAATCTTACCTCTTTCATGCAAATGATTAAGTACCGGTACTACCTAAACTGACAGAACATTGCAATAAAACTATGATTCTAGATTTAGAGTTACAACTTCCTGAAGATAGTTTTCATTGGTAAAGTGAAATGCCTTACTCAACGTTGCTGCCATCCTCAATACAATCGCAGCTTCCCCGTTCTCCCGCTGGGGCGCGTCACTCAACTGATTGATTCTTGATTGCGCGCGTTCAAAAGAAATTGTAACGCCGCTTCCATCCCGGCCTCGTCGATGTACTCAAATAATACTTTTACTGTGGAAAAGGTCAACAGAACATTTAAATATATCTACAACTAGTTAATTGCTAAATTATTAGTTGCTAGTATTTACTACTACTTTGATAGTTCTTCATTAACGTCGAAGAGTATTGTATTTATACAGAACTGTTTGATCTTTTTCGTTTTTGTTAAGTGGCATCAACATCTGACGATTCCTCAGTGGATAGCATATCTCTGCATTGCCACTTGTAGTAGACAAAACTGAATTTGAACTGTGGAGACGAATAAGCGTCTCGGGTTATTAAATCTTAATAGCAAACGAGGTACCTTGGAAAAGGAGATTCTTGAACTACTAAAAGTAAATAAAATTGTCAATACAAAATTAATTACTAAAACAGCGAATCAGCTGACCGTTAACATTTATTTAATCTCGAAACATTTATTTTCGTAGGGCGTTACGAAGTTCGTCGGGTAAAATCAAATCAATTACTTTATTTTTACATGTTATTTGTCAACAAACACAAATTTCGTGAATCGTCACTAACCTAACATACATATATTTACATTTAAAAGGAATTTAATTTAAAAATACGTTTAAATAAGTAAACTATAAAAAGCTAAAAATCACCTTGAAACATAAATACAATCAGATTATACGATCAAAATCTCATCCAACGAGTAAAAGGCTTTATCAATAAGCCATGATCTCAAAGCACGCTTAAAGGTTAGCTAGTATGTTATAAAGTTCAACTGCATTTATAAGTGATCTTGAAGCTTCTATTGATTTTAATCCTAGTATAGTTAACTATGTTTATTCTGGTCACCTGGATCGTGATGTGCGCTGCGCTGCGCTGAGCTGTATGACTATATTGTTCAGAGTCAACGAGGCCACAACCCGGAGCGAGCACACGGTGTGTTTGAACAGGACCAGATCTAGTCGTTAGCGTCCTACCAGGAATCGATAGCATGTTGTAGCCCAACATATACCGGAATTCGATATCCATAGCGAAATAAAAATTAATATGGATACAGCAATATTATCGAAAACCAAATATTGATATCAACGATATTTACTAATTATTAAAACAATTTAGTCTAAATTAACGTAAAAATTGCAATCATGTGCTATATTGAACTTCATTTAGTTGTAGTAACTTTAAAAATACAATAAAATAAAAACATTTCTTGTTTAGGTTACACTCTGTCAATTATACAAGCTTTGGCACGGTAACATTACATGACTGGGACGGTGGCGACGTCCTGTAATCCAGCTACTTGGAGGTCACGAATTGTGGATAGGTGTGAGAGATGGTTGGTGGATGTAGTGTTCACTGTGTGGATTAACGTCCGCACTATTGAATACTACATCAATCCACAAAGACCATCCTCATAATTAGACCAATTCGTAATTCAGAGGCCGTGGTTCGGATTCCACGTTAAACTGTAGGTCCATTAGTTGCCATCGGCTGTTGGGCTATTAATTAACAGTCCTGTCTAAGGAACATGTCAGCCTTAGTCAGTAACAAGACTACAAGATCGCGACACAATCATCCTACATTCATTCCTCATTCATACTTGGCTTAAAATACCTACCTGGGTAGGTCGCCATTTCAGTTAAAAGTATAAAGTATAAAGTACGACAGCCACAATGCTTCTCTTATAAGATTGCCACACTGAATAGCTCATATTTTTTCATTAAATTAAAACTCCTTTAATTAGTTAAAAGATAATATCTGAAAAATTTAGTAAATATATTTTTCAACAAAACGATATTTTCATAACAATATTTAAATATAAATTTTTGTATATCAATTGGATACATCCACAAAAATTGTTTGACAACCCATAGTATTTCCAAACAACGAGTATACCGATATTTAGTATCATCGACAATATGGGAACATCCCAAAACGTGTTTGAGTCTAACTAAGCGTTCTTTACGCGTCAAATGTGTTCTCAGATAACAAGTTGACAGATTATACAATAAGGTAGACGCTGATCTCTAGAAAAACTTGTTAAGCTTTAACCAAATCTTACTTAAATTAAACAAACTTTAACTTACAAAGATATATAATGTCATCAAAATTCCTCCACTAATGCAAGTTAAAATACCCTGTAAGATTGCCAGTGTAAGTTAATACCCAATCTTAATATAGATATAAATAACATAGATATAAATTATGTATCATATTTTCTATTGATGTAAATATACGATTTTAAGATACAAAAGTGTCAATATATGTTTTAAGTTCACAAGTTTACATATTTTCTTATATATTTTACTCAAACGTATTTAGATCACTCCAAGGACAATGTTATCCCTTAGACAATTGTCTGAGAAGAAACATAAAAGAACAACGAAATAGCATAAGCCTATTAACACTATTAAGTAAGTAAGCTAAGTAAGTATTAAGCCTATTAAGTACAACAGACACAAATATCCGGAGTAAACAGAAAAATGAGTAATTTGAGTTTCACGATGCATGGTATAGTGTAAATGACGTCATAACCGTTTCCGGTCACGTGGTCTCCGCTTCACACTCCATTACCCAGGTTCCTCACCGGAAGTCAACCTCTGACCACATGCGACCTACTTTTCATCTTCCATATTTCACTTTAAGCCTAATCACATCTCAATTGCATATTAATTTCAATACTACTGTAGAGTATACAGAACCTGCGCCATCTTGGATTTTGAGTCCAGTAAGAGTAATGCTAAAAGCTTATAGTACAGAGTGTCCATGAAAAACGTTTCAGGACTTCGGTGAGTGATTAGATACATTAAATGGAAGAAAAAAGTGCCCTTGGAGGTATGGCCTAAAACTAATATTTTCTCGATATCGGCCATTTTGTATTTTTCACAAAATATTTTTTATTTCAAACATTTTTAAATGGATTATTTTCAGAATTGGTATGTGTTTTACACTAGTAGACTACTATTATTAAAAAAATAACTATCATGATCCAAGCTTGAAATCCAAAGTAACGGCCATTTAAATTTCTGGTATTTTTTACAGTTTTCAAAGTACTTTAGTTTTAAAACTTTAAACGGCCGCCATTTTGTATTTTGAGCTTGTTTCATACTAGTTATTTTATGGTATTCTACTAGTGTAAAACACATACCAAATTTGAAAATAATCTTTTGAAAAATGTTTGATATAAAAAATATTTTGTGGAAAATACGACATGTCGGATATCTGAGAAATAAGTGTTTTAGGCCGTACCTCCATAAAATTACCTGTACTGTCAAATAATCCTGCAGTTTCGAGCAACCACGGGTTTTAAAATAAATTGAGTTCATTTTCAAACTAAAAATCAAACATTTTGTATAGACTGTATCTTCAGGTTCGCTTGCAAAATTCATCTCTATCTCAATAATCTAATCTCAGTGATCCAGCAGAGGCTACTCACCATGGAAACATGACTCTTTTCAAACACAAATTTTAAATGAAGGCACATGGAATAGGTTTGAAATGAGAATACCTTTCTAATGAAGGTATTTATCAACTATTGGCAGGGAATGTGCCAATAATAGTTCTATTGAGCTGATATTTTAGCAATAGTTTATTTATTCAGCAGCTTAAAACGTGAAAACTGAAATTCTAATCTGTTGGATCAATAAATATTAGGTCTATAATTGTCTTTCAAATACGAGATACTATTAAGTGTTATAATTCCAAGAGTAAGGTTTTTTGGTTTAAAACAACTTCACGGCAATTTTTGTAATTATGATCGTTCTTATGGGAAGTGAGTAGAAGAGGAATTGCTGCAGGAACTGATGAAGAATCTCAAGTACAATCAAATTGTATACAAATTACTTTTAAATTATACTAAGAGAATTTAACTTTGTTTATATTTAAAGTTATGGATAAAAAGTGGTAGACTACAGTTCAAAATTAATTCTATATATAAGAAATACGTCAGGTACTATAGATTAAAAAGTCCTTATTTTAAGTGGGATAAAGTTTTTGAGATTAGGGTTTTGTAATGCATAATACTTATTTCGTATTGTTTTCTATGTTTATATAGGGAAGTAAAAATAGTAACAGAAACACGACCAAACAATACAGGATATCCAATATTCATTGGTATCACATTTATGTTTGGCGGTCATTTGATTAAGCTGTATTTGATGCAATTAACTGTCTAATAACGCACTTAATGGACATAATCAGATCCGGTTATGATAATAACACGAACCGTGACATATGTTTTCCTTGATCAGGCTTAAAAACATTGTTAAAAATATAATGAAAGCATAGGCCTAGTTTTATTAATTTTATATGGAAGTTTTTGTTTCATTATTTTTACTTTGTTTTTCATAAATGTTATGGAACCCATGATGAGACTTATATAAAGTCTAAATGTTTTACAACAACGAAAACCTAGAGTTTTACAAGTCCTACGTACGTAAAGTTTTTAAATCTAAATAAATCTATACATCTAACAAACCGAATGGATGTAAATATCTAAAGATGAAAAATATAATGAATTGTTAGGAAATATTGAAACAGCGGCTTAATCCGTCAACATAATACATACTTCACTCCAAGATCTTGGAGAAAATTGTCGATAGGCAGTTGGTGGATTTTCTGGAATCTGCGAGTGTGCCGTCGGAGTCGCAGTCGGTTTTTCGCAGGGGATTCAGCACTTGTACGGATCTCCTAAATATAACAGATGAGCTTCTTCGTGCCTAAGACTAGAGGCAGAACAGTATCTTGGCTTCACTTGATTACTCACACGCATTTGATTCTGTGCATCATGATATGTTGCTATCAAAGCTCAAATTCAATCAAGTTCCTGTTGGTAGGTTTTCTGCGCACCTGTGTCCTAGGTCCCATGTGACTAAGGTGAATGGCAGATGCTCCGATAAGCTTAACAGAAACGTGGGAGGTTCCCCAGGGTACCTGTCTTGGACCCATCATGTTCATACTCTATACAGATGACCTTGGCAGTGTCTTGGAATCCTCCACTTTACACTCTTATGCTGACGATTGTCAGTCGGTTGTGCCTTACAATTCTTCAAGGTTTCAGGAGGCACTTGAGCTTATTAACGCTGATTTATTGAGAGCTAAGCAGTGGTCTGATGGACACGGCCTTAAAAGCAATTCGAATATGTGCACAGTTCTTAATTTTAGTCCCTTTTCCATGCCACCATCAAGTACATTTGATGAGGTTTTAAAACTTGGTGACGTTACTCTCTATGTTTCTGACTTTGTGAAGATATTAGGAATCAAATTGAACTCTAAGTTGAATTTCCGTTAGCACGTTAGTCTGATCTGTCAGAAAGTGTTCAATATATTGAGAATGTTTCATCGACTGAAGTCGTTGCTTTTTGAAAGTGCCAAACTTGAGTTAGTAAAGTCCACAATCTTCCCTTTAATAAACTATGCTCTATCATCATTAATTTGGTGAGTGTTGAGTGATTTTACTGAGATGGCAAAATAGAGCTCTCAGGTTTGCTTACAACCTTAAGAAATTTGATCACATTTCTATCTACCGTGATCAAGCTAATATGATCTCTATAGAGAGAAAGTGTTTTCTTCAAACCGTTTTAATCGTTCACAAGACATTGTCGACAAATATACCTCCTTACAATAGCAGAAAACTTGTATCACGTGTCACAGTGAGGAAGCGCCGTACTGGACAGGATACCGGATAACATTCTGGAACTGCCGAGAGTGGGCTTGAGTTTGGGAAGAAGGGGTTTTTGTTACTTTGGACCCCGAGCATACAACGCCCTGCCTTCTAATATGAAGTCGTTGTCATATTTTTCGTTTAAGGCAAAACATAAACTGTTAGCTTAAGAACCTACTTTTCTTTTATTTATTTATTTGTTTATTTATTTCTAATGACGTGACCTGCCTTGTAGACCAGTGTAAGCTGAAGACCCCATAAAAAAAGACATTATTTATTTATTTTTCATTTATTCAATATATAACAATGAGGTCGACAAACTCCTGTATATAGAATAAAATTATTATTATTATAGTTTGTTATAAGTAAAACTTTGAGGACGAAAATTGAACCACTTAGATAATTTATCAATTTAGATAACTTGTTATTTTTCTTAATTCCGTATTAATTCCATAATTTAAGATTCACCTTTTTTGATCACGCAGATATTATTTATTTTAGTTTTTTAGGAAGAATAAAACTCGAAGTCCTTTAACCGGGAGCATCCTGTACATGTTATAGTTTCCCCTCACGTCTGAAGACATCGGGGAAATTATAACCAGAAGGAGGCAACAGCCATGCCACAGCTTCGGGACATGCCACAGCGTGAATTCATCTTTGATTATCACTTGCTCACTAACTCCTCTCCTAAACCACTTTCTATCAATCTATCTTGCTCAACTCTGCATTTTTAATGTATTAAACTATTTCTTCTATTATTTTCTTCGGCGTTTTTGGAATTTATTCTAATTAAAACGAAATCGATGAGACTCCTGTAAGTAGTGGAGGAGTGCGCTGGTACAAATGTAGATCACGGTACTTCGGTACAGAATTTTTGATGTGAGGAAAGGCTGATGTGTTGTTTACTATCGGCTGACAAAGAAATTAAATAAATTTAAATATAGACACAAACAGAACCCCCCACGGTTACTCTACCTCCACTCCGATGAAACATGACGAAGTGTAACCAACACGACTTTGTTATGTATTTAGATATAGGCCTACAACAGCTGATTATTATATTAAATGTAATATGTATAAACACTGTAATTATTTTTTATTTGGCCAATATATATAAACCGTGACTTTTAATCAGACAGAAAATAAAAAAAATACATAATCCCCAAAAACCGTAAACTATTAACGTATCAAATAAGCTGTTCATTTTGTACATGACATATTTTCTTCATAGTTTTACATTAATTTATTAATCAGATGGCATTGGATAGTAAATCATATTGCTAATGGAAAGTAAACCAACAGCTGTAGCTTAAGAAAACAAATGTTTTGATTGTAGACAATTTGTAAATAAACTTATTCCCCATAAGGTTAACATAAGAATTTCAAAACGGCATAAAATGGAAACTTATGGGGTTTGCAAAATTTGATTTTACCAAAACCTTCCTGGACACATATTAAGCAACTTCCCAAAATTTCATGGCGATCGGATGAGTAGTTTGAAAAAAATAACTAGCATGATCTAAACTCAACATCCAAAATGGCGGCCATTTAAAACTTTAAAACTTAAATACTTTGATAACGGTAAAATTTAAAATGGCCACCATTTTGGATTTTGAGCTTGGATCATGCAAGTTATTTTTTAATAATACTAATCTTTTAGTGTAAAACACATACCAAATTTCGAAATAATCCGTTAAAAATATTTTTCGAAAAATACAAAATGGCGGATATCAGAGAAAATAAGCGTTTTAGGCCATAACTCTCTCTATTGGAACTTTTTTCCTTTTAATCTACCCAATCACTCACAGAAGGCCTGAAACGTTTTTCATGGAAACCCTGTATATTTGACTTGCCCAGGATATTATTTCCTCGTAATTAGAATAACACAAGTCCGATGATACTGTATTTTAAATTTTACGTTTATAGCGTTCTTTATTTATAAATATGAATTTTTTAAGAATATTATATATTATATACTTACTTTTGATAGAATTGGTCATAAAATATTCATTTTTCCTAATTTATATCGTAAAGTACAAACTAAATGAAAAAATATTCAAGGAATTTAATAATTAATTGTTTTTCGGGAAAGTAAGTGCAGTATTTTCATTGCAACATAACAATGAACTATAAAGATTATAAATGAGAACCTGTACAGTTTTTCCTCGTTCCTGGTCGGCGGAAACCTCAACGAATGTTGAACAGCTGTTCTTTGACCAATCAGCTGTGGCGTTCCCCAATCAGCTGATCTCGTTGTCAGCTTCTCTTATCCGGAAAATCCGCCGTTTTAATCATTATCTTAGTTTAAATACTAGCGCCACTCTTATACTATTTGAATAGAATTTTCCTTTCGAATATAATAAAATGTAGATTATTATGCTAATTGTAATAAAAAGCTATAATTTCAATTCCAAACCCTAAAACATTTATAAAATCGCGCGGACGGAAATGTGTTGTTTTTAGTTATTATTTGTGTATACTGTATTTGGGTTATGTGAACCAAAAACGGCAGTGGACCTTTTTATTGATTTTTGTAAACATTTTATTAGATTAGATTATTCAATACTACAAGGTAGGTATTTTAAGCCAAGTATGAATGAGAAATGAGTGTAGGATGATTCTGGCCTTAAAGTCTTGTTACTGACTAAGGCTGACATGTTCCTTAGACAGGACTGTTAATTAATAGCCCAACAGCCGATGGTAACAACTAAGGGACCTACAGTTTAACGTGGAATCCGATCCACGGCGTCTGAATTAACGGAGTAGCAGTATTCAATATTGTGGACGTTAATCCACACAAGAGAATACTACACCCACCGGTCATCGCTCACAACTATCCACAATTTGTGACTATTAGCTGGATTACAGGACGTCGCCACCGTCCCAGTCCAAACTCAGAAAAAATCCCAACTCTAGGCTTGGAACTACCCAAAGTCTATTTATTGTTGGATGGGTAATTAGATTGTATCCTAATGAATTAGTCGATATTGTCGATAACATATTAAGAGGTGGAGCACAGGGTATGGGAGGGGTAGCTACCTTATAAAAGGTCAATCGTCTATATGATAAACCCTCCTGAAACCAATTAGGATAATTGGGATGACGCCACCATCCCAGTCTAAAATGGTGGATGCGTTTTAACTTGGTGAACAGCTTTAATATAAGAAAATTACCATGTAACAACCCTTATTGCAGCCAACCTGCAAACTCAGTACTATTCAATTACTGTGATGGGAATAATTTAAGTTCTATGCATTTCACTCTAGCAGCGTGCTGCGTATGATCTCTTATTATGATCTATGGTTTTTAAATCACACAAAAACAAAGCTACGACAAACTATATTAACCATTTGCAACAATATGATGCAATTGAGCCAAATTTTTTGCTATTGTAAAGCCAATATTCTAGTCAACAACAAACACCTCCTTAGCGCTACGAAATAATAATACTGTAATTACAATATTGAATACAGGTGAAGTTTCCAAGATCCTGCTTTTGATTGCAACTACTTATATTATCGATTAGCAGTAAAATGAATTTTATTGGCGTAGATATTTCCAATCACTGGTATGTTCCGTTTCGAAAAAATGAAAAATTTAAGCTAGGTCAATAATCTAAAGTAAGTAACTAATTTAGGGATTTTAATACAACCGATTATTTTTTTAAATGTATCAATAATGTCAATATCAAAACGTGGCTAACCAGCATGATTACATTTTCTGTATCAAACAAAATCCTGTTTACTATGCTTTACTTATACAACTATAGCGTGATGAAACGTATTATGCACCACAGCGTTTCACGCATGCGCGGCTAGGATAGATCGGTCTTAAGTGTTGCCTCAAATTACGTCAAACTCTCAAAATAAAAAATAAAATGTAACAAAAGAGAAAATATATTTTGGTGACCGAAGAAAATAAATTTCAGCGGTTTAAGCATCAAATAAACCTGACGTGTGAGAAGCTTATCTCTGGAAAGATGACACACTTAAACACAAATTGATCACCAGCCCATTAAGTGAGTGATGTATCTTGTAATATGTACAATAAACAAGGGCATGATGGATGAGAAGCACCTTGAGCTAATGCGTTTTTGATGCACTTAAGAATATGTTAATTTGTCATCTGCAATACGTTGATGAGAGTTAAACTTACAACTCAATACAAACTTTGCGAAACCTTTCGTTAAAATGCATCCAAGCTGCTCAACTTCTCAAGATTAGGTGACTGTTTTTGTAACGATATTTAAATATATATATTTGAGTTGGTAAATGAGGGCTACTATTAATATTAAATATTTATTCATAACTTAGTACCTTTTTTTGTGTGAGACATTATTTTATTTAAAAAATTCACAACATGTTTCAGAACTCAGTCCATTATCAAGTGGTGTAGTAATAAGAACATAACCTTAATAAGGTTATGTTCTTATACTGTATTAAGAAGTCGTGGCCTTCTCATTTCAAATATAAGTTACTCCAACTAGTGTTTATTCTGTGAATGAATTCTTAGAACGCTTCAGAGTACTACACCAGACTTGTGTGAAATTATATCATGTCTTGTTTTGTATCTCAAATTGACTTACAATGAAGATATTGTGTTAAGAAATAAATTATTTTATTCATACTTATATAACAGCAGATCTTCGTTATCAGATTTCCAGACCATGGGCTAGACCGTTCCTCAAAAAATAAAAAAAATCGCTGGCATTTATGATAAACAAAATTAAAATCTTTTCAACCTATGAATGCGGCATAGCAATATCCTTGCTAATAGTGATATACTAGTCACTTACACCAGAAAGTGAGATCATGGTCCAAGTGTGTAGAGCATCGGCAATATCTGGCCATACATCACGCTGCCCTATCTCTTCGGCCCCTGGGGTGAACTGGCCGTGTTTCGGACGTAATGAAACTATATTTTTCGATAGAAGAGTTAAAAGTCAAAGATTTATTTTATAACACAGCCTGTGAAAGTAATACATGTTTAAGGAAAATGCTGTAACAGTAGGTTCAAAGTAATAAGTTTTACTTATGCCTTATTTCAAAATAAACGATAGAATGTAATTGTTTCCAAAATTTGAATAAGGACAAAAAAATACTAACATAAACCATTCATATATTGTACAAAACGTTAGTTTTATTAGGACTATTTTCAAAATTCGTAGAAAATCTTTTTTGCAAACATATCACTTGACAGAAATATGCAAATATTATTATCACATTAGTGACAATTTAAATAATTTTTATATTATTATTCAATGTTTTTTCTTTTATTTAAAAGTCTGTCATATATCACCGATCATGCTCCAAAGATAACAAAAATAAAAAATGTCCAGAGTTTAACTCTTTTCTTTATTTCACCGACAGTTCTATCTGAACAGCAACCCATTTTTCTTCCAAATACATTTTTTACTGCAACATAAAGGTTCATTTTGGCAACCGTTCGCTTACCATGATTAGTAAGTATAAATACTCAAACTTCCCGAATATAAAATACACTTGTTTTCTTCATAACTCTGAAGAACTACTAAAAGTAACTCAAACATTCGTACATTAAAGATATGCATTCAACTATAGACAGTTTTTCACCACTACCACTAATAAATATCTTTTATTCTAAATTTTTACAAACGTTCACGCGCTAATTCTAATGATGGATCACGCAGTGTTGACAGAGTTTTGCGAAGCCAGCGTCTTCATAGCTTAATGCGTTTTTGATGTAGTTAAGGACTGGAATTCTCTAAGAACTTGTCGTTCAACCATCCCGTAATCACCTTACTCATGTTACAGGATTGAAAACTATTTGTCGTCAGAGGCGAGTCAATATTTCCGTATAAAAATTCGAGGGTCTTTCTAAAAGAAAAAAATACGGAATAATAGTTGTTAGTTATAATAAGTAGCAGAAACAAAACATTTTAATGTAATTATAGGCTGGACTGTTACCTTCGTTAATAATCACAATGCTTTTGACTAAGTACAACATGTTTCGTAGATCATGAAGTGGATCGTTGACAAATTTTGAAACATCATCAAAACATAATAATATTCAGAAACTAAACGGGAAACAAAAACATGAATAGCCAGTATCGTCCAACGTAATATATGTTTTAATAATGTTATACTTGCAAAAAACATCTATGGTATTTATCAAAAGCTTTTAGATGTTAAGAGGTAAGGGTATGGTAATATATATATATAATGTAAGGGGATCTAAAAATTTAATCTTGGTTAATTTTTAGCCCAGTATTGTAATCTGTATCTAAAGTTAAGCAATCCTGTGCAGTTGCACAACATAAATACTTGATTTTACTTTACTTTAAAAATTTAAACTTCTTCAACATTTTACAATATTATATTTGTGTGTGTCGTCGGTGGGTGTAGTGTTCTCTTGTGTGGATTAACGTCCGCACTATTGTATAATACATTCATCTGCAAAGACCATCCTCATATTTAGACCAGTTCGTAATACAGAAGCAGTGGTTCGGACTACACGTTAGACTGTAGGTCCCTTAGGCCAGGGACACACGAGCCGGCGAACTTTTGTAATTTTGAACTGTTGTTAGACTGTTTAGTTATGAATTAACAGTTCTGTCTAAGGAACATGTCAGTCTTAAGTCAGTAACAAGACTACAAGATCGCGCCACAATCATCTTACACTCATTTCTCATTCATACTTGGCTTAAAATACCTACCAACTTTTCACTAACTAATCTAACCAAATGTAACCTATAGCGTACGAATGTTTTAATATAACAAATTAACATATCGCTCGAAATCAGGCTATACGAAAAACTAATGTTCCATTGAGGTTAGTATAATAATTTGTATCCCTATAATAGGGTGATGACAGTCAACTTCATGAAGTAATTGAGTTTTGGTTACCTTTCTAACACAATAAATTTCTCAATATCTACATTAGTCTATTTTAGGTGGAAGTAGATTACATGACTCTATAATCACCAATTTACTAGGACCTTTATTTGAAAATATGAAATATTCACAACCAATTAACACTACAATCTACAAGTTATTATTCCTAGCAATAAAAGCTTGTCATTAAGATCAGTGACTGAAAGTCAAAAAATATAAAATGTATGTTTTGCTAGAGCGTTTTAAGCACTTAATCAAGATATTGAGTCAGTCGGTAGATTTAATATTCACTCTTCAATTCTGTAAAGTTTTAGTATAAACTGTTATGAGCTTTATTTTTTTAAACTCAAATTTGTCCAAGAACAGAATTAACAAGACGATAGTTCACATTTTAAGTATACATATTCCTATTACTTATTACAATGGACACCATTTCCAATATTAAATGGTATTATAAAAATACACAATTAAATAATTTACAAAAACACTTAACACTATGTTTATTCCTTGTGAATCCAGTAATAGTAAAACAAAATAAAAAGGAATCTACCAACTTAAATATAATTATCACATGATCCGATATTTAAAAAGTATAAATATTCAATTTAGAAAGAACGCAACAAATGTTGGAAAGCCATTTTAATTAGTAATGCAACGTTTTCACAAGTTAAACACATTGCGACTGCAGCGTACTTGGTAAACATGAACCTCTCGGGCTTTTACATCATGTAAATGTGGAGTCAAACGGCGAAACAAGCAGCTCCACACTACAACGTGGTTCACCTGTACTGTACTTACACGTACTAATACTAGTTTGTCTAGTAGACAGACAAGTGTTAGTATGTGTTAGTATTAGAAGCTAAATATCAAGTGTCATCCAAAAATATTAGATAATAAGTGAAACATTAATTTTTCCTTATTCTCTATAAGATTAACATTGGAGCACCAAAATACAACGTACTTTTTTAGATTTTTTAGTATCTTGGTAACCGTCTAAGATAGAGAAAAACTTTAAGGAACTAAATTGTGTAGTTTTTTGAGGTGATTCTAGTAGTGAAAGATAAAATTTAAAAACTTTTTAAATTATATATGAAAAAAGCAAAAACCCCAATTTTTAAGTCTAAAACCCCCCAAACTACCCGTTCTGATTGACCGATATGTCTGGTTTACAAACTCGTCCGAGCAAATGTAGGAATACACGTCTCTACCAAATTTGGTCTCGATCGGACCATTTTTTACGAGAGTTATCGTGTTCACAGACACACACACACACACACACACACACACACACACACACACACACACACACACACACACACAGATATATATATACATAAATTTTAACGACTATTGTTTTTGGTCTCTGGGCACATCAAGAAGAAAAAAATAACATGGTCCCCGGCTTAAGTCTTACCATGAGACCTACGGTAATAGCTTCTTCCCTATGGGAAATTCGCTAAAAGAGTTAAAATGAGAGTTAAACTGTTAATATCTTATTCGAATATGAAGAAAACATGTCATGCTAAATTTTTAAATTCAGTGTCTATTGAAGATATCCAAAGACCTTTCAAAACTAAAGTTGCTGGATGTTTAGACGTTTATAAACTTTCTTTCTCTGTACAACATTTTTACTTTTGATTCAAAAGCTCAATATTCATTTTTTGGTAGTGAGTGATGAATACAGATGCAAAAAGTGAATATTACCCCTGTGGTACTTGATGAAGCAAGCCTCTTAGTCCACAGCCTAGCATACTAAAGTAGCAACATTCAAGACCACGCTACCCTCCTCATCCCTTAGTGACCTGCAGCTGTCCATATTTATGGATATCGTCTTTATCTCTTACCTCCTTTAAAGGCCTATTTGTTCCTATGACTGCACTTTCCAATACATCGTTATAGAGTATTTATAGAGATAATCGATACATCTTGACATTATACTCTGTGGTTTCTCTTGGAACTCGGTTAGTTGTAAAATTAGGGATACATGTTATAAATTCGTTTGCAAAATTTACAATACATAAATTTTATTCACTACATTGTACACTCAGTAGAAGAAAATGTATAATTTTTTTACTAAGCCTACGTATAAGCTTATGTATGTATGTAGCGTTTAACGTAAGGACTAAGATAAGCACTAAAGAAGAAAATGACAATAATTGTTGTAGCATGAATTTGTTTCATTTATAGTTATACTAGCTGACCCGGCGAACTTCGTAACGCCTCACAGTAAACACATGTTAACTTTAAGATTGGCCATGTGCTGAAGTCGAATAGCAATACGGCTTCATTGTGAAAGGTTATATATTCTGGATCGCTGCATAGTGAATAACAATACTGAAACGATAAAACATATTAATATCATTCCCATAAAACAAATAAATCTGAGTGGATTAATTCACAATTTTCAAATCCAATCCAAACCCAAACGAAACCTAACTGTAACACGGCTTTTATAGGAAAGATATACAACAGCTGATTATTATAATAAACGTAATAATATAAACATTGTAATTATCATATAAACACATGACTTAAATCAGAAGAAAATAAAAATATAAATACATAATCCCCCAAAACCGTTAACTATTAACGTGGTGAATAAAGCTGTTCATTTTTTACAGTACACATTTACTTCATAGTTTAACATTAATGAATGATTCAGATGGCATTGGATAGTAAAGCATATTGCTAATGGAAAGTAAACCAATCAGCTGTTTTAAGAAATCAAATGTTTTCATTGTAGACAATTTGTAAACAAACTTACTCTCCATAAGGTTAACATTAGAAATTTAAAACGCCATAAAATGGAAACTTATGGGGTTTTCGAAAATATTTTTTCACTAAAACCTTCCCGGACACGTATAGAGCAACTTCCTAAAATTTCATGGCGATCGGATGAGTAGTTTGGCAACGCATAAAGGACATACATACAGACATACATTCAATTTTATATACAGAGATAATGAATTATAATTTTATTTCCTTCAAAAATAGATAGTTTATAATCTATACAGTTGTCAAGCTTAGACAATAACGTGATAAATTTTAAAAGATACAAAAAGTATGTAAAAATAAAAATATATATGGATGGCCCTTGCGGAAAAGCATGTTTTGGCTCACTGATTTCAAAACAGAATTTTTGTTATAAAGCAGTGAATTACTAGTTTGATGGAGAAATAATTTATTAAAAGTATTTCTTGTTTTTAAACGTAATGTCACATAACTATGAATTATACATCCAATTTTAAATATTTTATGGCCATTGTTCATCGTATAAAATTAAATAATAACTTGGATTATTTATAATTACATTTTGAAACATACCACAACATTAAACATTTTGAATTGTGGGGTTTTAATAAGATACAAAACATTTACTTATCCTTATTAATAAAACTCTGATACAGCCATGAATTTTAAACGCACTCTCCTCGACGGTTACAGAAACATTAAGTACTTAACTGAAAACTATTACTACAGTTAAATTAGACATAATGCCGACGACAACGCAACCTGTCTGTGCCGGCAGACGACTGCCAGACAATAATATACACCAATAACATGAGTGTTATTATATCTCTGGTGACAGCTGCACCAGGGTTACATGGTCATAAACTCCCGGAACAGACGTATATTAGACTATGGCTGTGCAACAGCTACTTAATCCCTAACGTGGTTTGACAACGTTCACATTCCGAAATATATTAATCCGAATACTCTGTTCTGTGACTGATATATTATATATATAATATATATATATATATTATATATGATATATATTTGTTGTATGGGCTATTAATTAACAGTTATGTCTAAGGAAAATGTCAGCCTTAATCAGCAACAAAACTACAAGATCGCGCCACAGTCACTTTACACTCATTTCTCATTTATAATTCGCTTAAAATACCTAACTGGGTAGGTCGCCAATTCAAAATCTAATCTATTCTAAGGTAAACTAATCTATGTATGAATATATCCACCGTATGTCTAGACATTTTTTTTACTTTTATTGACTTTTTTAGGACGGATGACTCTGAAAAAAGAAAAAATCCAAATTTCCCAAACCACTTTGATCACAAAATGTAATCAACGTACCGTCAACACTATTCATAGTTACCATTTATACTGCTTAGAGTCTCAGAGAATATCATGTCACTCACTTTCCTGTAATTGTAAAATTGAATTGCAGTTCAATCACTTATTGGGTTTTAGATGTCGAAAAATCAATTGTTATCAGTTTCTGGAAAACAATAGTCGGTCGATGATCGGACTGTTATGAGTTTTGTAAAATGGTGAACTTGGCAGTACCTCGAGGTTTTTCATTCCTTATTCTTGTGCATTTTTTAATTTTTAATTATTTTTAATTTTTAATTGCATTTTGATTTGTGCATGTTTACATGCACCATTCTTGTGTTTTGCAAATGTGGAGAAAAATATAGTTTGCATCTCCGAAAACTCTTGATCGCTTCAACTCAAGTGCGTGAAAACGCCAATTTACGACCTTGTTGATAATAATTTGGTTCCACTCTCTGTAAACGCTGCATTTATGATACGTATGAATTGAATCAGCTAATGACCTCGACATCAACTAATTAATTATTTGTATCTCTGATACTAATAAATACTTTATTTTCCCAACGCATTATTGAACACAGCTGTGTAGCTCAGAGGACCCATTTTCTCTCACGTTTTGAATTATTAGTTTCTTATTATTCTCACCTGAGTGCCCAGTCGATGAATATAGCAGACTGTGTGATACAGTGGATGATAGCTCCTGCCCAACACAATCTATATGGAAATCCGCACAGTATACAATTTATTGAACAGTTTATCGTTCCGCTTTCCAATACATGTTTCACAAATACGCGCCACTGATATTGTATAATATTGGAAATCTGGGTTAAAGTCAACTACAAATATCTGTTGGAATATTCCATGCGTAATAAATTACAGTTTAGTTTTTGTATTTATCTTCGTCATTTGAATATTTGAATACTTTCGACCAATAATTTCTTTAATATTTATTAATATATTTTCTATTTTAAAGTTTAAGATTCCGAAACCAACAAAAATGTTTAGGTTGTTTGGTAAAAAGTTAAAGCTATATAAAATAAGTTATTTATACCTACAAAATACGATAACTAAACTTAGAGATTTATTCATCCTGTTTGTATATTTAATGCAAGTAGATAAAACATTTTATTATTTCAATTAATTATTTATAGAAAAAAAGGAAATATTCTTTACAAATATTAATATGTACTACTGTACCACACGGTAATCTTGAGTCAAATTTTAGGGCCTGGTGTTATGCGATAAACATTTTCACATTACAATCCTACTTATAGGTTAGGGGAGGTTTTTACAGTGGTTAGACCCGTATATTGGGACCGTTCCACACTAAAGGCTAATGGGAAGTTCCATACTTAAGTCTGAAAGTCCATACTAGAGTATCATGCACCTGTGTGAATGATATGTATGTTTTGCCTTTCCCTCCAAAAAAAGGAAAAACTTGTACTAGTGATATTTAGATCGCAACTCTTTTGATTTTTTAATCCTTCGGTAAATTGTATTCCTAAATAGATCAGATGTACAAATCTCGTATTTGATGTTGAAAATAATCCGTTAATTTGTCATATTAATAAATACCATAGATATTAAATAATCATGAGGTTTTTAGACAAAAGAGGTGAAGACAACGAGTTGGTGTAGACGAAAGTGTCCGCTCATCATTGCCCAATATCGGTTTCATACCAGACACATTTTTGTCTTACATCAGATAAAAACGTTACCCCTGAGCAAAGTGGGCAAATACAAATGTAAAAGTTGTGTTGCTAAAACTCATCTTTAATTAGGTAGTTTCACACATTAAATCCAAAAATTAAATTTTAATTCCTAAAAATTGAAAGATTTAAAACAAAAATATCTTACAGTAATAATTGCTCTCTCTACTTAGCTTGAATTTGCATCGTTGAGAGCTTTGGCATCAAGATTGAGGATAAGACTCAAGTATTCCAGCGTCTCGAAGGAAAATGTTTTCATGAAAAGTATCAAAGAGGATTCTTGCATGCGGTTTTGTAATTAAATACACAATAATAACCGCAAATTATGTTTAAATCTCTCCAACACATCCAGTTTTGTTAAGTTCAAAGGCAATACATGACTTCGATAACACATTATTTGGTACTTCTCTGAACAAAACAACTATTTACATTAGCAAGCCTTAAAAACAATGCCCCCGTCACAGAAAACCTGCGTACTCAGCGAATTTCAAAATCAATAATATAATAATATATGACAACTTTTATCGATATCTGTCGATAAATATGAGAGTTATTGCATATTCTCTATATGCTTACTAGAGATGGGGAAATAGTATGCAGTATAAACACTTAAACTAAGATTTTTAAGCACAAATGCATAGATCTCAACCATATGTAGGTATATACCAAGTTTAATACAAAAATATAGATTGATAAGTGGAATATTAATTTTTATCGTACATAAGATCAACATTAGATTGAATCCCCAAAATAAATTTACTGTGTTTCGATTTTTTAATATCTCTTTAACCGTTGGAGATAGAGAAAACTTAAAAGAACTAAATTGTGTAGTTTTTAAGCTGATTCTAATAATAAAAGATTAAATTAGATTAAATAGTCCGAGTAAATGTAGGAATACAGGTCTCTACCAATTTTGATCTCGATCGGACCATTTTTAAAAGAAATATCGTGTTCACAGACACACACACACACACACACACACACACACACACACACACACACACACACACACACACACACACACACATATTTAGTGTCCTTTCACTTGTTAGGGCTACTATTATAATTACAAAATAAATAATGTAAAATTTTTTAGAAAAACATTCCAACATAAAAATGTTTAAGTCAGCTACAGAACTAGAAACAACGTATTTCACATGATAAAACAATTAGCCAACAAGAAAACTAAGAAAAACACTAATTTGTACACTCGATCAGAAATATACAAAATTACATGTAAAGATTGTCCAAAATATTATATCGGCCAAACAGGACGAAATTTTACTTTTCATACTTCATCAAGAAGAATCATATTACTTAACAAAACACGACACTGTTTAGATATATTTTTTTCTTTTAAGGTTAAATAAACACTGTGATCATGGGTTAAACCTCTGAACCACGTTTAATAGTAAATTTGCTGAAAATAGCCCTTTGCTCCTAGAATTAAAGCTATTACTAAAATCCGTCTAACGAAAGTCAACTGTTTTGGGGTTTAGAGTCACATCTGGCACAGGTAAAGGTTTTATTCTGTAAAAGAAACTGTAATATATAGAAAAGATTATTTTAATACTTCATTTGTGAAGTTCTTCTCTCGTCTCTTTGTTCTGTTCAACCATTAAGAAATTAAGGAGGGGAAGATTTTTAATTTGTTAGCCAAACTTTAATATGCATAATTATTTATATTTCAGTAACCATATTCAAATTAAACTATGGTTAATTCATTTATCGTATGCTGCGCTTGTAGTGCTCGCATTTCTAAAAACTGAGCAATGCAAGAAAACGAAGCGAACTAAAAAGAGGGTTGGACAGCCGTTAACTGGCGATGCTTCTAACCTTTTTGTTTAACTTTACGAATTCTATTTTTTAAATATATTATTTCATTACAATTTAAGTATATTCTATTCTTTAGTTACAAATATTTTTTAAATACATAAAAACCTATTGCCTACAACAGATACTAAACCAATTAAATACCCCCGTCGCAGCAGACCTGCGTACTCAGCGAATTTCCAAATCAATAATTTAATATATGACAAGTTTTATAAAAATATGTCCATAAACATGAGAATTATTTGCCTATTCTCCATAAGATTAACATAGGAAAGAGTGTGCAGGTTAGCTGCTGTGAGGAACACTGAAGGAAGTAATTTCTACCATGAATAATTTTTATCTTAACATTTATACCAACTTTCATCAACATCTGTCCATAAATAAAGGAGTTTGCCTATTCCCTATATGATTAATATGGGAAAAGAGTATGCAGGTTTGCTGCCATGATAAACACATAAACTATGATTTTTAAGCATAAGTGGATAGATCTCAACCACATGAAGCTAAATATCAAGTTTTATCCAAAAATATTGATTAATAAGGGAAATATTAATTTTTCCCTATCCTCCTTAAGATTACAATTGGAGCCCCACAATACAACGTACTGTGTTTAGATTTTTGAATATCTCGGTAACCGTTGGAGATAGAGAAAAACTTTAAAGAACTTAATTGTGTAGGCTTTTAAGCTGATTCCAATGGTGAAATATAAAATTAGAAATTTTTAAAAATTACATGTGAAAAACGCTAAATACCTGATTTGGGGTACAAAACCCCCCCAAACTACCCGTTTCCATTGACCGATATGTCTGGTTTACGAACTCGTCCGAGCATTAGTAGGAATACACGTCTCTACCAAATTTGGTCTTGATCGGACCATTTGTACGAGAGTTATCGTGCTAACAGACACATATATATATACATATATACATACATATATATATATATATATATATATATATATATATATATATATATATATATTTCCACGACTATTGTTTTTGGACTCTGGGCACCTAAAGACGAAAAAATAACATGGTCCCGGGCTTAAGTCTTACCATGAGACCTACGGTAATAGCTTCTTCCCTGGGAAATTCGCTAAAATGTGTTTACTGCCCTGTGAGAAATAGGTTATATCATGGATATGTCAAAGGGAATGTTTTCAGTTCCTCTAAACAGCTGACGTTATAGCCATATGTCGTCACTAAGCATATGACGTCACTGTTTCAAATTTTGTTCTTGCAAATTGCCAACACCCCCTCCCCCAAGAGCTAAGACATATCCATGTCAATGATGTTTAAATAACATTTAGATCTTTGGTTCTTTTTACATTTCACCTTTCCTTTACTCATATTCCACAGTCATATCTTTAACATTCGTCTTATTTTTATTTTTAACTTACATTATTTTGATTTGAACATTTTAATCACTTTAAATGAGTTTATAAATTATAAACTATATAGTAGTTCAGTTTTGTCCTGATTACAACACCGGGTTATCCAATGGGCCCCGTGTCGGATCACCTCTATCGTTGTTTCATAAATCACTAACCCAAATTATATGTAAAATAGCCTCCTTTTAATAATAATAATAGGGAATGTATTTTTAATAATTACAATACACAATAACAGTCATCTCATAACAGCATAAATGAAATAATATTCCAATACGGTTCATTACCATACCAGTCTCTCAGTTAGGTTCACCCGATGACATACCTACGTCTCTTAGAGTGCTTATCAGTCTCAACCTCATATGCAAAGCCACATAAGAAGCACTGTAAATGCAGGAATGCAGATTTAGCCACCTAGTCTACATAAACGTTCACTCTAAGAGGAGAACTCCCTCACGCCTCTGCTTCCCTGATTAAGGACTCCCCACCCTCCTGAATTATTAAGGTAAGCTGTTAAGGATCGGGTGTATCCGGTTGTACACATCCTTTGCGTCTATTTAGTCATCTTCTGTATTTGTTAAAGACATCCTGTAGTTACAATTTACTGTTTGTTCGATGTTAAATTTGCTACGATAAAAATATTTCATTTTTCCGAACATTTTTTTCTATACTAGTTTTATGTTACAACGTACTGGACTGGTATTCAGATCTACAACAGATTACCAGTTCTAGACCTAGACCATGTTAATAGTTTCAATGCCAAAAATATTACTAGGATCTAGTTCAAAATTTCAGGCCAGAATACCAGTTCCAATGCCAGAACATATTACTAGTTCCAGTTTCGACCTAGAGGACCGTTATATGATTTTAGTGATTCGTGTTCCTATGCCTGTGTGGGAGCTGGGGCTGAAATTTAATTTCCATAGAAATAGGACACTATCGGGCGGCGGGCAACATAGGAACACTGTGTTTACTCAACCTGGTCCTCCATTTTGCCGCTTGGATGTGATATTTTTAACATCTTTAACGGATTCCAAGTATTTTTAATATAATAATTTATGATACCCATGCACTCGTAAATTAAATATTCGTAAGTTACGTAAAATATCAATTATCATTTACGTAAAATGTTTAAATAATCCTTCGATTTTAAAATAATATTCATTTTGTGGCTTTACGATAGCTAGAAAGGTAGCATCGTATACAGTACACCTTGGTAACATTTACATAGCTTGTTGATAACTTTTCATTATTAATTAGGAAATATCCTAATTGAAAGAATTCTGCCTGAATCCCTCTTAAACTGTTGTGATATTGTACTTATTTACAATAAATACAATATTTGTAATCTGTGTCCTTCTGTTATGTGAAATGTGAGTCTTATACTATCTGCATAACAATTCCTGTAGAGTTCAGAGATAGAGTAGAGTTATACTGTATTATATGTTGATGTGTGAAAAAAGAACTAATAATAGCTAATTCTCCAACAACATTAAAATTATACTTAAAAATATTTTCTCATAATGTAATATAATAATATACTTGTTTACTATTGCGCGTTGTTGCATTAAAAAAAATAATTAGGTTTAGATCCGTTGGCATATACCTGAAAGGGTGGCCTATCAATAAGTTATTTAGAAGCCAAATTAAATCATGTATAAGAAATAATTTAATACATGTGTACTTGAGATTATTTCATCTCACTAGCCTGTGTGAAATGAAATAGTCTCACAATTTTAACTCTGACTTCTAAATATTACATGCACAAACAAATTTAAAATATTAAAAAAATTAGAGCAAATCCAAAACGCCATTCACATCTTGTCATGTCCAGTTTGTGTTGCTCGAGTCCTAGATCGTCATTTGCCTAGTATCTAGTAGTTGTCCTTCTGCTTTTCGCGATCTGTCAGTGGGACGAACCGCACCGAAGTGTCCCTGGTTTTCACCACTTCCCCGTTCTGCTTCTTATCGACGATAACCATCACCTGGGCGACGTCCTCCGGTCCTACCGGGATCACCATCCTCCCACCCAAGGCCAGCTGATCAATCAGCTGGAAGAAACAGGAGTACCAAATTAGTATGACTCTCTTTTTTAGCTGACAAAATGCTGTTTTGGAATAAGTTTTTACATCCAACAAAAATAATCCTATAACGCGATATTAAACGGAAGTCGAATGGACGATGGACAAAGATTGGGGATACACCTGATTTAAAACGAAGAATTTGGTTATTTTTAAATAAAAAACTACTAATTAATAAATTAACATACTTATTTAGGGAAGATTAAAAATAATTGTTGTTAAATAGGCTAATACGTATCAGCCAACAATCGCAATTAATTAGCAAGTATAATCGTTTAGTTTTCCAGTATTAGTATAGTTGAATTGATATTTATAATCCATTATTTGTTGTCAATGTTATTAAAAATATGTGCTATTGTGTTATTTTTTATACGATTCAATTGTTCAATTTCCCAAATTTTGATTTCACTCCTTTCAATACTTGAGAATCGGGTTTTATCCCTCGGAACTACTCAGTAGTAATCTTTTGATGGAAATTGGATATACGGAACTGTTTGTGTTGTTAAGAGCTGTTTAACACACTTGAAAAAATGAATTATGAATACTTCTAATTTAATGTTGAAATTGACATTGTTGGCTGCAATCAAAGGAATGTTTACTAAAATTGGATAAAGTTTGAACTGTAGCAAGTTTAAAAACTGTAATATTGCGAAATGTGTTTCTATTCACTGCTTTTCTCCAGCTATCCTTTACTCTTACAGAGATATACAATGTTTATGTCAATTACATTTCACGATTATCTTCTAATATTAAGTAATCATTAATTAAAGTTACATATTAAAACTTAACTTGTATAAATTAAAAATAAGAATGCATGTATTAGTGAATAGTAATTGAAGGTTTTTATTTCTCCAAAACTACCCTAGCAGGCTTACCGGCTGGGGGATGGTCTCAGCCGCCGCCCCCACGTGGATAGCGTTGTAGGGAGCCTCCCCAGGGTGTCCCAGGCGGCCATCCCCCTCTACAATGAGTTTAGGTACTTTTAGTCGAGAAACAGACTTAACTATTGTATCTCATTTATACTAAATATGCTATTTTAAAATGAAAAAATGTATTTACTTCCCTGTGGGGAATAGGTTAGATCATAGATATGTCTAAAGGGAATGTTTTCAGTTTATCTAAACAGCTGTTTTTATAACCGAGCTATGACGTCACACGCTAAATGACGTCACTGTTTCAAATTTGGCCGCGCAAATTACCAACCCCCCTTCCAGATCTAAGACATATCTATGTCAAAATAATTTGTAACACATTTTAAATATTATAAAAATTTGGAATAATTCTGTTAACTACCTTTACAAAATATAAATGTTCTCGAAACCAGTATAAGATAAATTAGATGCGATAAGATGCATTCAATAACCTATCACTCAACTACGCAAGTGGTTTTGAGAGTTTTTAGACTAGTTCGTAATTCCGAGACGAAATTGTGGTTCGGATACCACGTCAAACGGTAGGTCCCTAAGATGGCACTTGCTGTTGGGCTATTATCACTCCTGTCTAAGGGACATGCCAGCGTTAGTCAGTTAAATACTACAAGATCGCGCCACAATCATCTTACACTTTTTGACATGAATATGTCTTAGTTCTGGGGGGTGGATTGACAATCCGTCAGACCAAAATTTTAAACGGAAGTGACGTCATATGGTTATAAAGACAGCTGTTTAGAGGAACGTAACATTCCTTGTAGACGTATACATTTTACAGAACATAAACATGTTACAATTTCATTAAACCGTTATTACGTCCTGATTGAATTTGCTTGTTTGAATGAAATGTCTTATGTAACCACATTCCGTATATATTAGTCTTACCTTGTTTCCAACGGCACAGGTCCAAAACAAACTTTCAACGACTGAAACTTCCTTTTTTCCCGAATTAATTTACTTTCAGTATATTCGGATTGATTTTAAACCCCAGATATTTAAGCTAACTGCTTTAAAGTTAGCTGGATTTTTTAATTTATTTATTATGGTACCATAATATTTAGTAAAACAATAATAAAGAAGATAAAACTCGATGTTACACGGAAAAGAAACTATTTACCCACTAGCAAGACGGTTCCGTCCTTTATCAAATCGGGCCTATCGTTATTGACATTCTTCACAGACATCTTCAATAGCTCAGGCATGTGTTCCACCCCCACCACTCGACCACCCTTGCCCACCATCAGCGCCATACACACGGTGAGGTAGCCACTGCCGGCGCCGACGTCCAGCGCCCTGCCGCCCTCAACCAGCTGGTCCCGGAGTTTCTCTAAAGCGTAGGCGTGCTATGAGAAACATACAGGTTACAAGCTACAGGCACAAAGAAAAGGGATTCCTATTCAGAAATAATTTAGCGAAAAATATGTTTTTTGGAAATTTATTATTTTTATTGAATAATTGTAACGTTAGGTCTGTTGAACCGAACGTTAAAATCACGTTAAAATGGTCAACCACGAAAATTATTTATTAAGATTTTATTTTCATGTTATGAATTGTTTATTAGTTAAATAATTCTACTGGATTATCTATTGATGAAAAATTTGAAATATGTTTGGATAGCTATTGTACATTTTTTTTTATTTTAGAAAATTCTTATGGAAAACGTATATTCGTCTAAAAAAACTTCCATGCAAACTTGAGTGTATTTCAGGTGAACATTAAAGGTGAGTGACTTATTTCACAACTCAATATCGTTTAGTTTTTTCTTTTGTAAAAGATCCACTGATTCATTTTAATGGTCAAAGGGATGGTTTATGCTGGATAGCTCCAAATTATTGTTTTCGTTTCGAAATCTGAGGGCTATCGGTTCTAGACCGGACTCAGACACCATGCATAGTTTGGCTAATAACTTAATTACTGTACTTATCAAAAACACACGGGCTGACCTTGAATAATAGCAAGACCAGGTTTTTAAACCTTCCTCTATTAAATAAATGTCAAACAAAAAATAGTAAAGACGGGTAGGTCTAGTCTCACCATGTGCGGTGCACTAATGGTCGCGCCGTAGCCAATGGCCATGGGACCGTCCACGTAGGGGTTGCTCCCGCAGTACCTCCCCCTGTCCACCTGGCGCATCACCTCCGCCACCCTGCTGTCCTGGAGCGATCCTGTCTCTGCGACATCACACCCGTCATACCTCGACTATTCTTTTAAGACAAATATTGAATTCTAATACTGAGCATCTTTCTTTTTATCACTTATTTGAAACAGGGTTTGGTATTGGACAATCTTGAAGCCATATTAAAACCTAATAATAATTTACACAATTAATATTTTTGCTCGGGTAATTCGGCCTTTGGCGTTAGCCCATGACGTATTATATTTAAATAGTTAGATTATAAATTTTAAAATTTTCTTATGTGAACATAACAATGTACTGTAATTTATGTATACAATTTATGAGAGAGTCTAAGGGAATTTAGAAGAGTTTAAGGGACTTTGACTTGAATTTAGCAATAGTGACATTGTGTTAAAAAATAATTTAACACTTGTATGGATAATATTGTAAAAAACTCGATTATTTTGCCATTAATAATGTTTCAAATGTGAGATGATCCAATGTTGAAATGCCTCTCCACATTCGTATGCAGAAAACAAACCATAGGAGATTTAAAACATTTCCTTTTGGCGAAAAGATTCATTGGCCTTAATATTTGAAGGATCTTAATATTCTAATTAATCTTTTTATATCTTATTATCATCTTTATATTAAATACAAGCATAGTTATAATAATATGTGTAATCAAAGTACGTAGGAACTTTTAGATAACCTTCTGTGTGACAATGTGACAATCATATATTTTATGGGCTTTGATAAAGTGTTAAAATAATATTTTCTATAGTTACAAACTATGACAGGCAGACAAACAGACAGACACAAATTGAGATAAGACTTGTGTCGGCTTCTCTAACGCACGAAACTTAAAAATAAATAAAAAATGAATGGCTCTGAGCAATGTACAGACAAAACTCTAATTTTATATAGGTTTAGTTGAAGCTATTAAAAATTAAAACAGTTTTTGAATTGTTAATGGAATACAATTTCCTACATGTATGTCTCGTGTATCATATAGGCATGAGTGGTCTACTATTAATAAACTGGTTTATAATATTTTTTAACGTCACAAAATGTTTTCAACTTCAATCCCGAAAATAAAAATTAGTTTTATCAAATGAACAAAATTAATTTCTCAGTCACGTCTTTAGCACGTCTTACAGTTTGTATGGTTTTGAACATAATTATATAGAGCTCTCATCGCCTAATACCTATTTGGTATTACTATTCTTAACTAAACAAACAGGTAATTACTAACACTAAAACTCTAACCTTGCAACAGCTTGACAAGCTCGTCCTGGTTCCTGGAAGAGCGCATGAATTGCCACATTCCTGAAACGACAAAACTCCGGCTCAAGAAAACAAAGCTGACACTCAACACTAAAAGCATGACTTAGCACATCCGCGGACCAGCTTCCTAAACACGGCAAACCGTAAAATTATTATTTGTAATCTAAACCATTCCTTATGTCAGTAGAGATTTAAAACTGAAAACACAGCTTGTTCAACAAAACATATCAAATTGAATGATAGCAGTAACAAGCTGAAAACTGATAAGATCAATTATTGAATTGATTCTGTAGTTGGTAGCAGTGCATTACGTTGACACTGCTGCCAACATGTTGTGCCAACATTTTATGTTTGTAGGTTTAATATCAAATTAGTTCACCTCGAAATTTAAGTTAGAAAAACCTATGAACGACAAAATAGATAAAAGTATGTATGTTTGCGCGTTTCCGAATCCCAGATTATACCTTTTAATTTTTTGATGCACAAAAACACTAATAAGGTAATATTAGATTAACTTTAAAAATATTACCTAATTAGGCTATATTTGTAAAAACTTAACAAAAATTTAGTATTGGTAAAGTTGACGTAGCTGAGCCTAATATAGGTCACATTTGAATGAAAGACGTGTATAGCACACATCCCATTGTTGGTGAGATGACTTGACGGCAAAGATGACTTGTCTCTAACGAACAGCTGATTCATGAATCAGATCAAAACATGGATTAAAATAATGCATACATGTAATAAACTTAATAACACTACATCAATTCCATAATTTATATCAGACTTATAAAACGTTTCCATTTTTTTTATTAAAATTTTCCAACTTTAATTTTTGTAAAGGGCTATTTGACACTACATTTCCAAATCGTCACAAAATACCCACGAACGTAAAAGGTGGAATAACAAAACTTTTTGAATAATTAATCGAACGAAACTCGAACTTTGGCTCTTATAATTAATTCAGAATGTTTGTGAACACAAGGTGGAAGTGTGGGCAGATTAAATATTAGCGAACCTTTCCGGTAAAAAATCCTCTTTGAGGGGTTTGCGTTCACGGAGCGCGGTCAAAATACTTACTCCGAATCGAACCCGCGCACCGCCTCTGGGTTAGGCTTTATTGTCGACCAAAACTTTTCTTACGTTTAGCACTCCTATTAAAAATAAATCGTTTGAAATTTAGTTGACCAATGGTGCTGCTCTATTAAATAAATTACCTGTTGAATAGTCGGGTGAATAGGTTTCCAATCGTTATATTCCAAACGGAGCTTATATATGTTTTGAAAATGAGATTGCTTGAGAAACATGAAAATGTTTTAAAAGTGCGTGAACTGTTCACGCACTTTTAAAACATTATTAAGGCTAAGAGCAAGTCAAATACAAAAAGTTATTCAATACATTTTATTTATGAATATGTGAAGTTTATTTAGGTCCAAAGTTTGAAATTTTCCACTGATAAACTAAAAAAAAATACATCAGAATTAGTTTTGTTAAATCCTTATGGGATTTTAATTTTCTTATTTCAAAAAAATTAAATATTTCTAAACGTTAGTTTTGGTTTGGTACAACCTATAAAATACGTTGTATTTGGTATTTTTGTTTTAATAAATTTCCTTTACAAACAAATAAAAGATAATTAAACCCATCCCATGTCAAGCGCCCACAGTTACAGTGAGCGCCTGGACTGACTCCTACCGCCTCTTAAAGTTTTGCTCTATCTCCATCGGTTACCGAGTATTAAACACTGTACAAAATAGGTAGTATTTAGGGGCTCAAATGCTAATCTTATGGAGGAAAAAGAAAAATTCATATATTCCTTGCTAACAAATAGTTTTGGATGAAACTTTGTATTTAGCTTCATGTGATTGGGATCCATACTTTTATGCTCAAAAATCATATTGTATGTGTTCCTCACAACAGCAAACCTGCGTACTCTTTCCCATGTTCATCTTATAGAGATTATGCAAACCCCTTTATTTATGTCCAGGTATTAATAAAACTTGGTATATGGTCAAAATAAAAATAGTTCATGGTAAAAATGCCTACTTTCAGTTCTCCTCAAAGCAGCAAACCTGCATACTATTTCCCATTCTAAAGTTACGTAAAGTTACGTAGAATATGCATTTAAGGTTTAAATTTGCTGAGTACGCAGGTCTGCTGTGACGGGGGTATTATAAATTATCCACTAGCAGTAGCCCGTCAATCGTACGGGTTGTTTTATCAATGTTAAGAATACAGATACTTAATGTGACAAAAGATTAACCTGTAAACTTAAATATGTAAACTAAAACGACAAATTATCAGATCTGTTACTTAGTATTTTTCTTTTCACTACTGAATTATATAAAAGGTTGATATTGAGTAGCCTACTATTAACGACTATTTGATTGTGTGTGTGTGTGTGTGTGTGTGTGTGTGTGTGTGTGTGTGTGTGTGTGTGTGTGTGTGTGTGTTGGCGTGCGCGCGTGTGAGTATGTGTATTTACCAGGCTGTAAAATGATCAAAGGTACCCTGGTGTGATACAGTCTGTCTTAATTTTTCATATGTGTTTTAATGTTTTAAGTCCAAAAAAATACTTTTTAACAAGGCATTGGTCGATTTAAAGGAGGCAAAACACCTTTTCCATAAGGTATAGAATAATTTTAATTAGTTTCATTAAAATAGCTTCTCTCGTTTTCACGATGAGGCGTTACAGTAAGATAGACAGACAAACACAAACAGACAGACAGATATTGAGATAAGACTTATTTCGACTTATGTGGTGTTAAGCGTAAAAAATTCAGAAATCAAAGTTAAAATACTATAGATTTCCAAATGTGGTGCATAGAGTCGCCTGGGTTAACTAGACGGTCCATCCTTTGGCAAAATCCTTGTAAAATGGTGGTTCAAGATATACAAATGAACGCGGGTCTGGTGAACGTTCACCCGTTTGAAATATACGCAGACGAAGGAACATATATCGCGAAGGTAATGGAGCGTGTACGTGT
The DNA here is from genome assembly GCA_023375725.1 of Nephotettix cincticeps. Lineage (NCBI taxonomy): Eukaryota > Metazoa > Arthropoda > Insecta > Hemiptera > Cicadellidae > Nephotettix > Nephotettix cincticeps. The sequence goes on from CM041791.1 coordinate 39,395,511, forward strand.
CAACGCGTGACGGGAATATAATTGAATAACTTCTCAGCAATGTCATTCAGCCGTCGAGGGATGCATTAGTTAGCGTTGTTGCCACCACGCACCAGGGCGCGCTAGTGTCTGCGGCAAGACCGACAATCAGGCCTAAAGTTCATCAAGGTCAAACTATCCTATGTGGAAAAGTGTTAAGGAAAGTAATAGTTCATAAAACCCACAATAATCATTCATCAAGGTTAATAATTTGTGAATAATAATTGACAACGCAAAGGTAGTTTTATATTTCAATTAATATTTATTGAGTCTACATATATTACAACTTCACGTGTAAAACTACTGTAGATGCCTATAAGACGGGTTTAGCATGGAGAAGATCTCGGTCTTGTGTCCGACTATCACACAATTGAGTTAGGATTTGGCGACCTTCAGATTAAGAATGAGGAACTAACCACTAACCACTGAACCTATCTAGATGACGTAAGACAGGTTACGACCGTGTGGTAATTATTGAATCTATTCCCGATTCCAAGAAGCAATTATGAATTTAAAGAGTGGCGCTGAACAAGAGTGACAGGTTTGTCAGTTCCTTTGTAGCACCTTCTGCGAGTGAGTAGTTCTCGTGATTCACCATGCACAAAGCCAAGTCGCGACATTCGCTCGCATTTTAATATTGCACATTGCTGTGTCGCACGCAATCACTTGTTTTTGACGTCATAAGGTGGCTTAAGCTTTGCGAACACGACCTTCGCGAGTCACCTTGAAACACGACTACACGTTAGGAATATACAATATTTTTTACGGTACTTGATAAAATCATTGTGGCGATGTGTAAAACTGTTTAATACTACTAAGAACATTATTACTATTTCTACATTTTTAGATTACACTTTTAATAAATAAATTCAAAGTTTAAATAACCGAAACTGTAAAATTGTTGTTATTTGAAGTTCAAATTTCTGTGATGTGTAAGAAAATGTTCAGTGGAATATATTTGTTTTTTGAAGGCCATAAAACCGTTTAAATTCAATGGTTTATTTAATTTATACTATGCTCTTTTGATGTATTTAAAAATGAAAAATGATTTCATACAAATATTTTCTTTAATTTGTAAAAATAATAACTTTCCCTTGTATATTTATTCTGGAAACATTGATTTTTGTTCAACCGAACAGTGAAGTTTTCAAACTGGAGCTAAATTACCTCACTTTAGGAACAGCTTAATCCTCAAAATTCATAATTATTACAATAACACTAAAAATACCTAATATACACGAGAAACAATTTATTTGGTAAATAGCCACCTCTATCAAGAAATAAAATAACATCAACGTACACAGGAAGAAAATTTACGATATCAATACTATAATACGAGAAAGGTTTGTATATAAGTATATATATATATATATATATATATAGATAGATATATATATATATATTTGCACACGGATCTCTAAAACGGCACTAAGGATTTTCTTTAAATTTTGGAAATAACTAATTTCTTAATGCATCTTAATGAAATATTGTCATTTTAAGGTTTTTCAGACACGAAACACATTTTTTTAATCCGTCGCACTACACTGTAATTTGAAAACTGAAATTTTATTTATTAAAATGCATTTTTGTGAATTGTAAAATGTAAATGTGAAAAATCTTTATGAATATTGAAATTATAACGGTTTTAAAATTGCCCCATTCTGTATTATGCTCAATTTTGCATCTTCCCATTATTAAAATTATATCAAACGAAACATTTTAATGATTTGTTGTTTTCCCTTAAAAGTAAAATAACAAATCTTTCCCTCTTTACTAAGTTATTTATTATAAAATTTCCAAATTTAAATTTAAAGCAAGGGACATTTTTAAAACTAAAACCTGTGTAACCGTGTTCTAAAGGGTTGAATACGAATATATTTGAGCGTGTTATAATGGGTCATGAGTATTTCATAGAAATAAACTATTTCAAGTCAGTAATTTAGTAGTTTTTAAAATATGTTATTAAACATATTGCATTCGTTTCTAAAATAAATGAGTTCAAAATCTTAAAACCTAACATTAGACGTTTAATTTTTAGCTCATACGAACCTTGATCTCGTATGAAAATCATCACTTTCGACGCATGTAATGAATAGCTATTTGTGCAACAAGGGTTAAAGTGAAACTTTTTGTCCTCGAAGGAAGCTGATGTCATCCGAGGCATAACCGATAGCGACAATTTCCTGAGGGACATAAAGGACTTAAAACCAATGATGCACACAAAATGTTTCCTCCACCTACAAATACAAGTAACACAAGATACAAATTAACCACTATCTACTAACCTGAATCACTATAATTTGGTCAAGTTGGCTAACATAGCCTCAAAGCAATCAATGCAAACTATCAGCACACCGTTCAAGAATTGAATTAAGTACTACTGTCAGCTGTTATTATTTCTGATGATTCATTACAGAGTGTTTCCGTTTTTTACCATATATTTCTTACGGCATTAATTTTTCTCCCTCGGGACTAAAAGTATCACTTTAGTACGCTTGTTTTTCAGAGAGTAAAATATACTTTTTTGTAATACTTTGACAAAAACGACCGATTTAATATGTGTTTTGGGGGTCGAACGTGATCCTTTCTATCCTAGTGAGGAAAAGAGCTAGCTAGTCGATGCTATCAGCTGTTTATTATTACAATGTAGAACAGATACATGCATACGAGCGTATCAGTAGTAGTTTATCGAATCATCAGCGGTAATTGATTATTAATTTGGATTGGAATCAATTGTAACACGAATAATCAACTGTGATTGTGAATAACACGAATATGATTGTGAATATGACATTTTTTCTGAAAAATGCTACCTGTTTCATTTGCCAGGATCCTTATGATATATAAGGTACGTGAACCAGGCTTTTCAAACACAGTGGAACTAAAATCAATATTATGATGGCACTAAAGAAGACTCGTGGTAGGCTCGTAAAAGAAGACTCAATCATGTAATCATGTAATCATCATGTAATAACCGATCTGAAAGATGGTCGCGTTAAAAGTTGTTTTTGAATGATAAATTTATAGAGTATCTCATTTATGCGTTTTTACAATAAATTATCTCGGGCTGTAGTCTCGCAATAAGGTTTTAAATTTTCAAAACATTTTGTATAAACTAATTATACAAATTTATCATACATTTGATTATTTATCAACTATCTTACCCGTACGGTTGTAGGAGGATTCAGTTTAAAAAAGATTATTATACTAAAATGGAAACCTGAAATCCTAAACAAATGAATACAAAGGAAATAAATCAATACCCAGCTTTATTAGTTAGCATTACTTTACAATTAAATAGATTAGAACATTTATACCAATATTATAATTAGTTATACGTTAAAATAACTTTTTAATATAGTATGATTTCGAAATGGATTTAAAATCAATGACCAATAACTAATATTGATTTCACAGATGTTTGTTTTTATTTCTATTAAATCTTTAAACTACAGAGACAGCTGATTATTACCAGTAGTTTATTCATTGAAAACTGTATCAAAATGCGAGTAATATCGCGTTAAAGTGGGTTTTTAAATACTCGTTATTTACTTTTCAAGGGACGGCGGGTGATTTCAAGCATTTATAAACCTTCTCTGGAATGTATAGAATACATCAGATAAGTTTCATTGTAGTCAATTCTCCCGTTTTTCGGAGAAGACGGCGTAAAATGCCTCCTAAATCGTCAAAAACAAACAGACAAATATTGAGATAAAACCGGTTTCGGTTTCTCTAACGCACGATAAGTAAAAATAACTAAAAAATAAATAATTCTGAGCAATGTACAGACAAAACTCTTAATTTTATTTATACAGATTATTTTTTGACAAATCATTTTTTTATGATTTCTCACCATTATTTAAGTGAAACTTCCCACGAATGTTGTAAAATATAATTTACGTTTAAAGATTTTGAAAAAAGTTTAAAAAAAATGAAAGTGGTTTTTATCAACAAATAACGAGGACGTCTTAATTTCAAACTCAGATTCCAACAAGCGTTTTCTTTTGAGTGTTATACCGTCGCACTTTCCTCGTAGCTACTGGCTCATGTCTCATACAGTGACAATGTCATTACTGTCACACCCTGTAGCCTGTGGCCACGATGAATAGATAACCATGTTGTCTCAGCCGAGGCCCCTTCCCTAGCAGCCCGAGGCCCACAAACACACACAGACATACACACATACGTACACGCACGCACACACACCAACATAACAGTGTCTACAGCTGGTATTTGGTTGTAAGGAGAATTTAGTTCGTGGAGAGAAATGCGAGAATTTAACTTTGCACTGAAATATGTTTAAGCGTGCTCACTGAATATTGGCATCACTAGATTTTTGGCTTTAAACTTAAATGGTGTTCCTGCGAAAACAGTTTTTATGCATCAAAAGTTACAAATCTGTATAAAGTATTTTTTAAAGAGTTAAACCACTGTTTATCGAACGTAGGCCCAATCGATTTAATGGAAAAATCGTATTTAAACTTGATAAATAAAATTAACTTGTGAAGTCAAAATCATTATTTATTTAGATATCAAAAGCTCAGCTTTGCGATGACAACTGATTATGCGAAATAGACGGTTCGCCATTTAAAAATGTTTTATATATATATATTTGATCTATATAGTTCACCTTTAAGGATTACTGTTATATAAAGTAAAGTTAAAATAATTAACTGAGTATCCTTGACAAACATTATTTTATTTCAACAACATGTTTCAACCTTTAAAGGCCATTTTCAAGTTAATTCAAAATGATAATCTAATATAAACAATATTTAAATCACATATGTTTAAATTAAATAATTTCAGGATGCTGTGTTATATTTCAATACTTAATATCCAGCACTTTTTTATTTTCCCTCTTGGCCATGAGATAAAAGGGCAGTAATGGACTACGTCCTATCTCATTTAGGCAATTCACTAAAAGAAAGATACAATACTATATTTAAGTTATAATCGATTAAATTAGAAAACTGGTTTGGCTAGGAAAATACAAACACGATATTTTATGATTTTTTTTAAGTGAACTTCGAGCGTCGAAAGACGGTCGTAATGAAAATGCATTGGCGTAAATGTGTCTATTTATGCACGACGCCCGACGGTCGTCGGGCGACCGTCGTCAAAAACACGACGTCGATAGTTAGAGTACGACCGTCGGGCGCTCGTCGAAAATTTGCCTTAATAACATTGTGGTATATATGCTATTTATGCACGGCGTCTTTCGACGCGCGTCGAAACGACGGTCGCCGATGCTCCGACGACCGTCGTTTCGACGCTTGCTCCCTTCACCACGTGGGTTTGTTGAGTGGGAGCAGTGAGAGAGTATATGTTGATGCTGTTGATGTTTACTGAAAAGTTAAAGTTGGTTCGTGCCTGGGAAAATGGTTGATATCACAGAACCTTTAATTGATGCAGTTAAGTCGGATCCTGAACTGTGGGATTGCAGTAAGGAAGAGTATAAAAATATAATGAAAAAAAGAGCGTGGAATTTTGCAGAACACAAATGGTTCCTCGCAAATAGTCCAAAATGATACCAATTTAAATGGTGCATTATCAGCTGCAACATCTGATTCATTGCTGTCAAAAATTAAAGCTACAAAAATCATGTTAATATAAAAAAAATTTAGTTAATGGATCAAGTATGTACAGTATTATTTTAATTAAATCATAATATTTTTAAAATATTTTATTAATTTATTTTAGCGAATTTATAAAAGAGCTTGTATTTGGAAAATAAAACATGATTTATTTTATTATTTTAAAAACATGTCGTTAAAATTTTTATATATATATTATATTATAATATATATATATATATATTATAATATATTGTGTTGTTTATCACAATAACTCCAGTAAAAATGGTCCGATCGAGTCAAAATTTGGTAGAGATGTGTATTTATCCCTACATTAACTCGAACGTGTTCGTAATTATCGGCCTATCGGAGCGGGTAGTTTGGGGGGTTTTGTACCCCAAAATTGGAGTTTTTTTTTTGTGTTTTTTAATATTCTAATAATTTTATACATTAATCAGCAAAAACTACACAGCTTAGTACTTTAAAGTTTTCCTCTATCTCCAATGTTTACCAAGATACTAAAAAAACTAAACACAGTACGTTATATTTTAAGGCTGCAATGTTAATTTTATGGTGGATACGAACAAATGAATATTTCACTCATTGACCGATTTTTTTGATGACATTTGGTATTTAGCTTCATGTGGTTGGTATCCATCCATTCATTTTCAAAAATAATCATAGTTTGTGTTTATCTTGTCAGCTAACCTGAATACTCTTTCCCATGTTAATCTAATGGAGAATAGGCAAACTCTATTATTTATTATAGATATTGATGAAATTTTTATAAATGTTAAAAATAATTTTATATGGTATATCTAATTCTTTATGTTATTAAGCAATGAAAAATCTTTAAAAAATTTTTATAATTAATCTTATATAAAAATATAGTAAAATAGATTTTAATAAATCTTTTATAATCATTATTATTTATTAAATTCGCTGATAATCTTGATATTTTTATATATTATATTTCATTTTTTAAACTACAAAAAATACACTACAACAATTTTACTAATATTCAATGCATTAATCTGCGTTCTTTTATCCATTAAATTAATTCGTTACATCAAATAAAAACATTCGAAAATATTGTAAAAATTTGTAATGACTTTAATTCCTAAAATAATTTAAAACGTTAATGGGTTGTTTATAGGGTGATGACCATTTCTTCCGAATTTGTTTATCACAGTTAAAAACATTATAAATACACAGGGATCCATGACATAGAACACTGTGATAATAAAATTATAAGATCATTGTTTATTGTATCAAATACGCTCATCTGTACGCTCGATAGACGATTTTTCGACGCGTGATAAAAGGAGTCATTTTTAGTTAAGATGACGACCTGATATGTATAAAAATTACTCGCATTTTGATCCGGTTTTCTATGAATAACCTACTATAATAATCAGCTGTCTTTGTAAGTTAAAGATTTAATAGAAATAAAAACAAACAGCTGTCAAATCAATATTAGTTAGTTTATATTGGTCATTGATTCTAAACACATTTCGAAATCATACCATATTAAAAAGTTATTTTAACGTATAACTAATTATAATAATAGTATTAGTGTTCTAATCTATTTATTTATAAAGTAATGTTAAATAATAAAGCAGGGTATTTATTTATTTTTTTTGTACTGATTTGTTTAGGATTTCAGGTTTACATTTTGTAATGATGATCTTTCTTCTTTAAACTGAATCCTACAAACCGTACAAAGGACGGACTTACTGCTAGTTAAATATATAAAATGATTTTTAAACTAAAAAAACTGTCTATGACATATTCGTAGCGCAGTCGTTTTCCTACGTTTTCCTACATTCATTCATTCCATTGGTCGACCTTGGTTCATTTTTAATGGGTTTTTAATACATGGTGATCTTAAAATGATTTAAGATCATCATGTTACTTAATGTAAACTCCAAAAAAAGGGTTGACAGGGGAGACAGCTTATGAATATAGAGACAATAATAAATACAGAAAGAGTCCAGTCATAGATCATATCAACTAACAGGCATCTGTTACGCTTCCGGCCGCTTCATCCAATATACATTGCATTGATAATTGAAATTTTATATAAGATTTAAGTTTTTCCGGTATAAGTTTTATCTATAAAAATAAAATAGAGTTTTTTCTGTAGGCTGTAGGCCTACATTGCTTGTAACTTTGATATTTTTGGTTATCCTTTATTTATCCCAATTTCTATCTATATTTCCGTGACGGTATTTCTGATTGTCTTCTCGGTGTAAGGGAGAGCACCTTTGATGAAACTTTTGTTCCAATATTCTATACCTTTAGGAGAAGGTTTTGTATACTTTGTACATGATGTTAAACAATTTTAGTTTTATTGAACATGTGATCCATCAAAGTGTATTATTTTATACTTATCTTTTATAACGTCCACGTTACTACTAATAATACTAATACTACTAACACTAATAATAATAATCACTATTAGCGATTCTGCCGACACCTAGAAGGGGGCCTGGGGGCGGAGCCCCCAGCGAGCGAAGCGAGTTTTATTTTATACAGCAGTCACACCAAAATCAAATTTAGTTTATTGACTTTGATTTTTTATTTTAAACCTATTTCATAAATTTATTATACCGGTATTAAATTGCTATCTTAACGTAACAAGTTTTCCTAACCAAACCAGTTTTCTAATTTAATCGATTATAACTTAAATATAGTATTGTATCTTTCTTTTAGTGAATTGCCTAAATGAAATAGGACGTAGTCCATTACTGCCCTTTTATCTCATGGCCAAGAGGGAAAATGAAAAAGTGCTGGATATTAAGTATTGAAATATAACACAGCATGCTCAATAGTTACTAAGATATTTAATTTGGTAAACAGTACAGTAAGTAGGCAAGTACAGTTACCTCTAAGCATTATTGCTTCACACCCACGCACCCTCGCCCTCTCACTTACACTCGCCACTTCAAACCCACGCACCCTCGCCCTCTCACTTACACTCGCCACTTCAAAGCCACGCACCCTCGCCCTCTCACTTACACTCGCCACTTCAAAGCCACGCACCCTCGCCCTCTCACTCACACTCACCACTTCAAACCCACGCACCCTCGCCCTCTCACTCACACTCACCACTTCAAACCCACGCACCCTCGCCCTCTCACTCAAAGCCACACATCCTCGACCTCTCACTTACACTCGCCACTTCAAACCCACGCACCCTCGCCCTGTCACTCACACTCACACTTCAAAGCCACGCACCCTCGACCTCTCACTTACACTCGCCACTTCAAAGCCACGCACCCTCGCCCTCTCACTCCAAACCCACGCACCCTCGCCCTCTCACTTACACTCACCAATTCAAAGCCACGCACCCTCGCCCTCTCACTCACACTCGCCACTTCAAACCCACGCACCCTCGCCCTCTCACTCTTTTCAAAGCCACGCACCCTCGCCCTCTCACTCACACTCACCACTTCAAACCCACGCACCCTCGCCCTCTCACTCACACTCACCACTTCAAACCCACGCACCCTCGCCCTCTCACTCACACTCACCACTTCAAACCCACGCACCCTCGCCCTCTCACTCACACTCACCACATCAAACCCACGCACCCTCGCCCTCTCACTCACACTCACCACTTCAAACCCACGCACCCTCGCCCTCTCACTCACACTCACCACTTCAAAGCCACGCACCCTCGCCCTCTCACTTACACTCGCCACTTCAAAGCCACGCACCCTCGCCCTCTCAATCACACTCACCACATCAACCCCACGCACCCTCGCCCTCTCAATCACACTCACCACTTAACACCCACGCAAAATCGTTCGCTCACTTACACTCACCTTAGTTATCCACGTAGTTTGGGACGTTTTCTCAAGAATAATAATTATATTTTATTGACATTTTAGGGTTCCTTACGAAACATTCGATTAGACTCCAATAAAAATAACTGTGAAAAGTGGAAATCCACGTGAACTGGAAGCAGGTTATGAACTGGTCGTATATAAGCCACACTACATTATTCATAACTAACCAGAGAGGAGTTGACAAGTGTGTTGAGAGGTCTTGCATTCATGGCATATTGTACTGTCAACGGCCGTCACACTGCTTGTGTAATTAATGTAGGTCTACGAGTACGGTACGCAGTAAAGAATAATAATTATATTTTATTGACATTTTAGGGTTCCTTACGAAACATTCGATTAGACTCCAATAAATATAACTGTGAAAAGTGGAAATCCACGTGAACTGGAAGCAGGTTATGAACTGGTCGTATATAAGCCACACTACATTATTCATAACTAACCAGAGAGGAGTTGACAAGTGTGTTGAGAGGTCTTGCATTCATGGCATATTGTACTGTCAACGGCCGTCACACTGCTTGTGTAATTAATGTAGGTCTACGAGTACGGTACGCAGTATGTGTAGGGTCCTACACATTCGACTGTTCCAATAAAACTCACATATCCATCTGCACATTGCTAACCACTTAATCTTTACTTTATAGAAATAAAACTAGAGCCTTATATTGCTTGGAAATTTGGTACTTATGCAATACAATAATACAATTTTTAGTTTATTTAATATAAAATCAGTGTAGTGACTGCAGCAATACCATTCAGCCTGCCTATATTTTAATTTAATTTATATTTAAAAGAAAATACGTTTGGTGTTACTTAGGAATAATATATTTAATTTAAAATAAAATTCACCTCCGCACTGAAAGGGTTCTAGTATAAAACAGTTCAACAAAAATGTATACAAATATGCACATGAATTAGTAATAAAACGTAGGACATCACTTTCATTTTAACAGGATTTATATTTTTCTACAGGAGACACATTACAAACTACTGTTTCAAATGAAGTAGGTGGTATCTCCAAATTGTGGTAATTGTGGTGTGCTAAGACAACCATGAAACACTTGACTGGCTGGTTGGCTGAGTGAGTGGTTATAGCGCTCACTTTCAATACTTTGAGACGCCGGATCGAACCCGGCATTGGCCGAGTCTGAAAACGACACTTAGTTTACTTTCCAAGATATGATTGTCTTTCTTTGACTTACGTTGCAGGAATCTTTAACCACCTTTAAACCTGTACACAATTGTCATTTTGTTATTGGGCTATTAATTAATTACGCTTCCTAACAAAGAAGTACCAAAACCAGGGTTCAGAATTAATTCCTAATTAAAGCGTTAAAAATTGGTGGCACCACACACTATTCTTAACTTCATCAGTGAACACACTACAATAACGAAAATTTTACTAAAAACATCAGGAAGACAACACATAAAAATAGCTCATATTATGGACCCAAAATTGGAAGATATGTTTGTTTTTAGTGATCAAAAATTATGGAGCATCTTATTAAATTTCATTTAAGCACAAAAAGAAAATTTGAAAAAACATTTAACCAAGATACTGTTACTATGTATACGAAAATTATGGTGTCATATTTATTGAAAATAAATTAAAAATATGTTTATTCATTGAACGAAACAGTTGTGTAATCCATTACCGATTCAGTAATATTTTTGCTTAAAACCTTCGCCACTCCGTCTAACATCCTAACATCGTAAAACTGTAAACCAATTGTGAGACCAATACCAAATTGTTGTAGTGGTAATCGTAATAGTATATAATTACTGCTTTGCATAAATTAAAACATCATCACTAGAGTTCAAGTTTAAGATTTGCCGAAAATACTATACAACCCATGCCACAGTGTGTTTGACTACATAAATATTTAGAACACAATTTAAAATTTTGATATTATAAACATATATGTAAACAAATATTTTGTATTTTCTAATTATCTAAATTTTAACATTAATACAGATTCTGTTGAGTCTTACTTACTCTCTTTTATTTTGATCTACCACAGCGATACTAAAATATTTAGTTTTCGTGCTTGAAAACAGTACATAGTCCTCCCATAAAATTAAATTACACACAAAAATATGGGTTATTACATCTTTTTAACGAAACATAGTATCAAGCGCCTTCAAAAAAATCTACTGCTTTCATCAGAGCTTTTATACATGCCTTGCAGGCGTTTCACTTCACTCAAATTTATCGTCTCAAACTAAACATATACATTTTTATAGAACATGTTAATATATGTACATGTTAAATGTATGACATATGACTATACAGTCATATGTCAGTAGTATATGGTTGTTAATTATTATTATATTGTTTTTGGAAACAAACTGACTTGTAGTTCATTAAATGGAATTCTTTATCTAAAGATTTAGTTTATTTTAAAACAAGAAACATGGTGCCGAAACGAAGAACCAGAGATAATAATAAAGAAAGACAATGTTCTCCATTCAGAGAGGTTAATACAGACAACACTGATTGAATGTACTGCAACTGTAGAAACAATTAACAAACTACGAGAAAATGTCAACTATATTGTAGTTGATGGAAATTATCAAGACATTTTAGGTCGAGATTTATGTCAGACATTGGGATTTGTTAAAAGGAATGGAATTTGTTATGGGATTTGTTAAGGATACATGAACTACATGCTAACAATCTTGATAAAAGCCTATTCAATGGAATAGGGTGATTGAACAATTATGAATATGACATTGATATAGTTGACAATCCTTCACTTAAAATCTATCCTGCTAGTCGAATTCCTTTTGCATTAAGAAAAGATGTTAAGCGTGAGCTTGATTACATGGTAGAGTTAGGTGTTATTAAACCTGTAACTGAACCTAAAAAGTACTATGTAGAAAAGGTCCAGAGCCCAGATCATACCTTATAGAAACTCCAGATGGAATATTTATCGAAGGAACTCTTGGTTTTTGAAGAAGCGATTTTATGACGTTGAAGAACCGGCAGGAGCAAGTAAAGTGAACGGAAGTAAAGCTGGAAATGGAGTTAAAGACAAAGATAGAAGAAAGTCATCACGAAGAATTAATCCTCCCCATAAACTTGAAAATTAAGAAGGGAGATGACATATGACTATAAAGTCATATGGTTATTAACTGTTATTATATTGTTTTATAAACAAACTGACTTGTAGTTCATTATTGACTTATTTTAGAAACTTAAGTCCGCTGACCTTAAAATATACTGTAATCGTTTTATATTTCCACAAAATAACCCCAGTACGACTGATTGGGTTGCCGTACACAAAGTATTTTGAAGAAAATATAACAACAATAGTTGTTAAAAATTGAGGATCAAAAATGCAAAGAGAAGGATGCTCTCTATAAATATCAACAGTAACAAAACTACAAGTCATTATCAAATCTATTACTCATCACACTAACCTTCACTAAGTGGTTGGATCGGTGTCCCACAAATATGAATATCACTATTAAATTTCTATCTCATCAGGTTAGTGTCTACCACTAATTTGTTGGAAAATGAAAGGATAATCAGGTGAAATCAAACGTATTCGAACACTTAAATTATTTTGTCGGTCGCAAACGAATTTCCATTCTTGGATTTAAATTTCAAATTTTAACTGGCTTGTTAGCATGCCTTCTTGCTTTTTAATGGCTTCAAAATCAACAACCATCTTGACTTTGTTGTTGGTGCGTTGAAACCCTCGTTACTAATAATGGTGACAATCTTGAGAAGTGTTTGAAAACAATTATTGAAAAATAATATTTGTAAAAATTATCCGCTTCTTCAAGACAACTTTATACAGGTTGGTTTTAAAGTCCTTTCCCCCCTAATTTTTCCTACAATTTATATTCAAGTGATTTTAAATATAAGATACATTAAATAAGTTCATCTTAACTTGTGTAGTATTTATAAATATTAGGAGTCCCCAGAGGTCTAAGATGCAGGAATCAACTTAAAAATTCTTCATGAGAAACCTGTCGTGCGACATATCATATAAATAGCACTCCCTTTTCCCACTGAATACAGAGCCGCAATCGAAACTCAAAAAGGTTTTACTGTTTTAGAGGTATCCATAGGTCTAGGGTGTAGGAGTCGTGTTTGTTATTTGCTATGTCGCACGACGAACTTTTAAGAAAAATGTTTGACTCTTTTATCCTAGACCTATAGATATCTTGAAAATGGTGCAACCTTTTTGAATTTCAATTGTGGCACTATATTTAAGGGAGATAGACAAACATATGAGATACCATAACAGTGTTGTTTCATATGTCGCTTGACAAGCTTCGCTGGGTCTCAGATAACTCCTAATGTTTTTAATTACCGGTACCGAAAAAGTTATAAACATAAAAAGGGTATAAACATATTTAAAGTAGGCCTATCCCTTATTTTAAAATCACTTTAAATATAAATTGTAAAAAAGACAGGGGGAGGGACTTTAAAACCACCCTGTATAACTAATACTATAATATGAACACATTACAAAATATTAGTCAAATACTAGCGGCCTTCTCAATTACCTTAGGCATATATAAATAAATCTCACTTGATTCGTTCCCGCTGTTGGTTTTGTAGGTCCTGGTACTGTTTAAGGTCTAGTGCCGTACATGTTTGTGCCGCACTGACTAATCAAAACTAATTTATTAATGATATTCGATAATAGATAGTAAATTTCTGAAAAAGATTATTAGACAAGAAAATAACCGAGCTGAATGTTCATTTTTATTTATTTAAGATTTTAGTTTTGAACTTTCCTTGAACTTTAGAAATTTCCTTTGGCTAGCTATTCAAATTCTCAAGTCATGAGTTAAAAATTTGGTAGTTAACAAAGTTACAGATATTTGGAAATTAGTACGAAATCAAATAATTACGTGCAAATAATATAAAATAGTGTAAGTCCTGCGAGAAGACAAAAATTTTTAGATAGAATAGGTACACACTCTATAACGTAGTTGATTATTTCAATCTTACACGTGAACAGCTATGGTAGATAAATTAATTAAGAACCATGTCAACTGAATATGCTTTCAGCAACGAACATTTTGTAAGGGAAAACTCAGCAATGTATTCTGAGAAAATCTGAATAAGAAACGTAAATAAATATCAAACCACACTGTTTGCTTTTAAAACACTGCAAAAATGTTTTTACGCTCCAAAAATCAGTTCAATTTTAACACGGATTGATAACCGAGCATTGTAAGGACAAATTTATAAACCTGACCAAAATCAACAACACCTTTAACTACAATTAGTAGCCGTACAGTAACATTTAATTCATTTGTGTGCCCCTTTACCATATTAATGCAGGCCCAATGTATACAGTAAAGTAAACCACATTTACTTTACAGATATTATTTTCCAATTCTTCCAAAAATGTTACATTTTTATTATTTTGCCTAAATAAAATATAAACATTCAATAATATACAAGTCGGTACTTGTGAAAGATTTGACTAGCCAATAATAGACAAACTATCAATTAAAATACAATACAACAAAATGTGTTTAGTAGAAACATTTCCTTTAGCTACTTGTCTGTGTTAACTCACCTGTTTTACCAGCTATTTATTCACTTTTGTTCGTATTTTTTTGTTAACAAACTATTTTAAACTATGTTAAACGAGGGAGGGTACTTTAAGAGCATCCAACATCTTCCACGATATAAAAGTACAGAA
Organism: Nephotettix cincticeps; assembly: GCA_023375725.1. Taxonomy (NCBI): domain Eukaryota; kingdom Metazoa; phylum Arthropoda; class Insecta; order Hemiptera; family Cicadellidae; genus Nephotettix; species Nephotettix cincticeps. The sequence continues at coordinate 39,410,631 of CM041791.1, forward strand.
ACCCCTTGCAAACACAAAACCCCCCTTTATTTTGACATCTCAGCCTTAAATATGTCCAACGATAACTAAAAATATCGTTCACAAGAAATTGTCTCCACAAATTAATATTATAAATAGGCCTACAGGACGTTAAAATACATTATCAAAATCTTTGGGACACAGTTTTCCTGGACTTCTTGCGCGATTCTGGCACGCCCTGTACAACGGAGGTAAATATTGTTATGAGAGTAGTCCTGGTCCTGGTCCAGGCCAGAGTCTCATTGCGCCCCCGGGGGGTGCTTCATCATCTGACCGGGGGTGAGGGATGGTCCACATGAAATATGTGACCATCCAATATACGATGCAGTCTTGACACTAACATTTTATATTTTAGAGACAACATTTAAACTTAGTTAGGTAATATCAGTATTTTAACTCATTTTCTGATTAAAATTGTAATTTTTCTGTGCATTAGTTGGAGTTATGTCATAGTTAATTATTTTTATGTTTCACCCATGAAAACCGAAATAGAATTGATCTAAATTTATGTATGTCTACACGCATTGAAAGGAACTTTTGTTTATCGACTTTGCGAGAACTACAGCACCATTAAGACTATTTGCGTGATACTGGACAAATTTTTAGTAATTAATAAAGATTTTAAAGGAAATTGTGTTTAAAGTTATTGTGAAGGTCCAAGATAAACAATTTTATAAAAAATATCTCAAATTTAACAGCAATATCGTGCTTTTAAACTACAACTAAAAAGTCCTTGAAATTACATGGGGTAAATTTAAGAAATATTCAAATCTAAATAGCAGCAATAATTACAAAAGGCTGCCTTTTTGTAGTCTAACAAATCTTACTTAGACCCTCATTGATGTAGGTATTTTCTAACGGACGTTCTTAAATAACATTGGACAACATTGCTGCAAAAGATTCAAGATTCGAGATGTTTATTTCCATAATAAAAAAGTACAATTTTGTCATAACAAACACATTATAATTATTACTGGAAAATCCTCACAAGACTATGCGTCTGAGTGTGAGGATGAGCCGAACAGTCTCTCAGTTCATGTTTAATGAAAATAAACAACATACATCCATCCGTGGACAAAAAAAGGTGGACAACAGTGCATAAATGTACCTTTTGATTCAATGTATTTAGAAACATCCGTTGTTTATCACCCGTTAAAAATAAATGCACAAAAGGGTTCCTACTGGTAAAATTTATACTTATAGATAATTTATAATTTCAAAAGTAGGCCTATACAATATTTTTTACTAGTTTTTTTTAATATGCGGTGCCAAGGAATCATTTTAAACCAGAAAAGATAGTAAACATTACTTTTAACGAGTTTGGTAATTTTGAATTTCATTTGGTAGCATAGTTTTACGAACGCCCTAGCAAATAATATATTTAAAATATTTATATAATTTGAGCTTAATAGTTTTTTGTTAAATAATCATTTTTAAATCGTTTCTGATTGAATATATATAAACTTAGGCATACTTGGGTAAATTAATTTTGGATTTGTGTTTTTGATTTTCGGTGGGCTAAACTACAGGTAAAAAAAATAATAATTTATCAAGTGAAATCTCTCACGTTGTTGTTAGACTTAACGTGAGCTGTTTCCCTAGGCTTATACTATGTATTTCCAACACAATTTAAAAATTCATGTGTGCCCTAAAGTTTTAAAGGTGGTATTAAAACGTAGAAGTGTATCCTTTGGACAGTATCAATGAGAAAAAAAAGTAAGCAATAGTGTGGCGGTAGGCAGTACTACAATATTATAATTTCACTCACCCTGCAGCTTCTTTACACTGACAAAAGTATTTCATACACCATTATACAACAATATGTAAATCAATTCACAATACCGAATTCGAATACATATTCGTCAATTTACACTGCACTAATAAATAGTATCCTAACCTATTAAACACTCATACCTCGACTATCAACGAGAAAAACAACTGATTCAAAATAGAAGACGTCAAGAATAGAACAGCTGACTGTCTTAAAGCCTGAGATACAATATCCACGCTTGGAAACTATAATAACTAGAACCGCACAATATCATTTCATTTGTTATGGTAAACATATTTCAATATTCAATAATCAAATTATAAAAACAAAGAAATGCTTTCCTAAACGTATAGTACCTGGTGACCAAGCTTTGCTCAGATAGAATAAGGTATGTACTATAAAAATAATTAGAAAAATTAAAACACTTTTATTACTCAATGAAAACATTTATGTGGTTTAAATAAAACCGATTTAATACACCATAATTAATATACCACTGAACAAAAAGTTTCGCACCTGGTGGGGATGGAACTCGCGACCTCTATTTCTAGAGGCCTACACGCTACCACTCGGCTACGGCGTCAGTCAATTGAGCGACGTCGTTTAACGTCTTTTAGCCAACCTCTATTGTTTTAGCCGATCATTTACTGTTTAATTATCCATACAGTTATTATTAGCCCGTGATCAACTGATTTTGTTAGAAACGGAATGAGGATTGAAAAGCAAAAGAGAAATTAAATTTACATCAATTATTAATTGGTTTGTTACAGTGGCTTCAAGCAATACAACGAATACGTTTTCTATCAAAACACGGAAGATTTTGGAAATACTTTTTTCTGCTTTTATTTCGCACAGTTATGTTACCCTTAAGTTTTTACAAATTGTTTAGTAACCTGATAATTTGACATTTATTACATATATAAAATAAATATTTATGAAAAAACCTTATTGATCCCCGCCGTCTTCAATCAAGAACTGTCAAACGGTTACATTTGAATCTCCATAAGCGTAATGTTAAATTTTTAGATTTTAAACTTAATATTACAAGAAAAAACGAATTTTCCTGGACATAAGACCTATCTAGAACTTATTTTCTATTCGGAAATTAGTTATTTCCAAAATTTAAAGAAATTCCTTAGTGCCGTTTTCGAGATCCGTGTGCAAATATATATATATATATATCTCGAAAACGGCACTAAGGAAGGTTTGTATATATATATATATATATATATATATATATATATATATATATATATATACAAACCTTGCTCGTATTATAGTATTGGATATTGGATTAGTTGGCTCAACCTCTGGCCATATCAGCACTGATAAGGAACTGCCCACTGTGGACGTCGGGCAGAGGTCAAAAAGCAGAGGCGAGTGCAGAGTGCACCGAGGTCAGTGGAGATGGATAAAGAGACAGATTATTCAGGACTCATGTTGGATGGTCAGATTCATGTTGAACTTGGTTGGTAATTATTCAAGACCTTCTTGAATTGAATGTTTTGAGATGCCAAGAGACCAAAAAATAGTCGGTTAAAATGGTCCGGATCGAGACCAAATTTGGTGACTCCTACATTTACTCCGACGAGTTCGAAGTTCAGACATATCTTTTTATCGGAAGGGGTTTTTTAGGGGTTTTCGTACCCCAAAAATGGTTTTTTTGTGTTTTTACACGTGATTTTTATAAATTTAACTAGTAGAATCAGCTCAAAAAAACAACACAATTTAGTTCCTCAACGTTTTTCCTCTATCACCAACAGTTGCCGAATATTAAAAAAGCTAAACACAGTACATTGTATTTTGAGGCTCCAATACTAATCGTATGGAGGATAAAGAAAAACTAATATTTCCCTTATTAACCAATATTTTTGGATGAATGTATTTAGCTTCATGTGGTTAGGATCCATACCATGCTACCATGCATATCCATGCTAAAAAATCATATAATAATAGACAAATACCATCAAATTGCTAAGATATCATTCACGTGTGTATGCCTGACACAAAGCACTATACATTTTGTATGAATTCAATGAAATACAGTATACAAGCAATTTTGGTAAATAAACGGGATTCCCCTAGACTAAAGCCCGTCTGGGGTCCCACACAGATTACACATTTTAATAGAAGAGATAAAATACGTGCCCGGCTGATAACAGTAAACATATAATATTATAAAGATTTGGGTACTTGATTAAAATAAACACAATGCTGATGAATGCAAAGTTAAATTGCAAAACAAATCAAGAATAAATCTAAATACCAAGTTTAAAACATGTGACATAGATTAGAATAGAAAAATAATAATGTAAAATAATTGTGCTTCTGTTAGTAAAACAGAGCATTAACAGAATGATGTCATTTGATGTCATTAAAATCAAACAGAACAATAACGTTTATTTAACATTCTCAAGTCAAAATTTACTCTATGCGCCCAGGCTGATTTAAAATCTTGTGTTTTTAGATATACCTAATATCCTAAAATATAAAAACAATATTTATCTTACTTCCAAATTGTTTTTTTGTATATTTTTTATGAATTCAAGAAAAAACTATTCAATCTGAAAATATAATTTTTGACATGGATATTGAGTATGTCTAAGGTCTGGGGGAGTGTTGGCAGATTTTTGTGGAATGCAAAAAGTGCAGTGTAAGAACAGCTGTTTAGATGAACTAAAACATTCCCTTTAGAATGATATATCCAAGATCAAACCACTTCCCACAGGGAAGTAAATACAAATCTATTCAACCGCACTTACAACATATTTTATTTAGTGAAAATAATGAAATGAAAGTTGATTAAACAATCTAAAAATATAGCATATACATTAATTAACAAGCAAAAATAACAAGGTGCTGTTAACAGTTATGTTTGAACTTACATAATGTATATTTCCTATAGACCAGTAGCAAACATGGTTTCCCTGGTCAGTTAGGTTTAATCTTGTCCTAGGTAAAGACTAATCAAACATTGAGGACCGTTGGTAACCCTGCATCCTTAATACAACATAATTACGTTTATATTCAGCTTCATCAATTGCTTGAATAATTAATTAAAAGTAGATATAATTAAAAGACTTTTACCAGGACAGTTTCTGCATACTTGTCTTTCATATATTTCATCACAATGAATATTAATAATAAATGGAAATGAATACGTTTTTAAATATAAATAAATAAAAGCTAAGCAGGTTCAGATATTCCATATGATTTAGCATAGTTTAATCAGTTTCATTTTCATATCAGGTCATATTTTTAGTTTATAACTAAATATTCTTACTATAAATAATGCACTCATATTTTCAATAAATATACTTTTATTCTATAATAAATATATGGTATTCCTTAAAATTATATTTATATTTTTTATAAGTCCATAAAAAGGCAAAAATATATTTTTGAATAGAGTTTTAATTTTTAAAAACCCTGCTTTAAATTGTATTTACATGGATGTAAAGGGAATGTTATCCGTTAAACTACACAGCTGTTCTTATATCCGAAAATTCAATACAATCTGGTAGTCTAATATCTGGTAGTTTCTATTGAAACGGGATTTAAACACTATTTTATACGTTCTAGTTATTATATCCTCCATCGTTTTTAAACTCCTAATATCAGGATATCAGGATATAAACTCCTGATATTAGGAGTTATCAGTATAGTTACTGATATTGATTTTTTGGAATAAAAAGTTTTTTTTTCATTATTGTAGCCTACGAATCACTGATTTTACTAAAATTAAAGGTTAAAATACCTGTAGTGCTGTCGATGATCCTAAGTTAAGGTGCTGACGACCAAGGTTTCGGACTTAAAAGTCCATTATCAAGTCAGAAAGAATACCACATTTAAAATTTATCCTCCACACTGATGTGTTGTATGACTCATCACTAAATCAGTGTTGAGGATAAATTTTAAATGTGGTATTCTTTCTGACTTGATAATGGATTTTTAAGTCTGAAACCTTGGTCGTCAGCACCTTAACTTAGGATCACCGACAGCACTACAGGTATTTTAACCTTTAATTTTAGTAAAATGTTTTGTGTAGTTTTACAAATTTTTTAAATTTTACTACCCTTATTGTGCATGATACAAATATAATAATATAGAAAATAAATATATTTTCATCACAATTTCCTATACTTCTCCATCACTACCTATACTGAATATTGAAGTTATGTCTGTGATCAGTTAGTTCAATTTAATTTATCCATTGGATAATTTGGTGTAAAATTATTGGTTAAGGTAAAAAATCATTTTTACTTTCTCCCCTTATACATAGTATATGGAGAAAGTATTGTTTTCGTAAATTTTTTTTAATTTGACTTGAGAGTAGATATATCCGTTTTAGGGTCCCCTGAAAAGTAGGTTTCGACTTGACGTCTGTCCGTCCGTGTGTCTATCTGTGTGTGTGTGTGTGTGTGTGTGTGTGTGTGTGTGTGTGTCTGGATGTGCACAGAGCCACAACCTACTCCGTTGGTCTAATTTAGATGAAAATTGGAATATATATTCACCGTATCTCCAGGTGTTTTTTTCATTTTTTTGAATTTTTAATTTTAAGGGTAGTTTACCCTTAAAAACTCTTAAAAAAACGTGAAAGATCCAAATTTCTCAAAAACGGCTCTAACGATTTCGATTAAAATTTGATAGTTTATAGTGCACAGAGTGATCAATGATACGACACCACTTGCATGTCTGTAAAAATGTAAAAAAGATGGTTCAAAAGTTGTAGCCTTTTAAATGTCAAAAAACCTATTTTTTCAATTTTCAGCGAAAACAATAAGAGTAAAGTATAGCTTGACCGGCACCATTGAAACCAGCTTGAAATACTAAACAAATTAGTATTTTTAATTATTTGTCTACGACTAATAGTTCCAAAGTAAAGTTAAATTTAATGTCCATGATAAACGCAGTACGTTGTCTGAAAGCGCCCAATGTTATTCTTATGAATAATATTAAAAAAACTATTTCTTCCTTATTTTCCAATCATTTTCCATGAAACTTGGTATAAAGCGTATGGTCAAATCACCCAACAAAACCAACTCAAAAAAGCTTGGTATTACCCTTAGGGGAGGTTCCCCTTCTATACAATTTGAACAATTAATTTAACTTTGTCTCTCTTGTTTTTATTTTCAGAAATGGGAGAATTATTCTTGAAACAATGAATTTTTGAATGATATTTAGAAACTTTAATGAATATGAATGTTTATTACAGAGTGTCCTTTATAAATTTACTTAAGGGAGAAAGTATGTGTCAGCAGTCCATTGATACCGTTTATTTAACTGAGGAAATTATTCATATTTATATTCACTAATGAAACATCGACAACTTTGTCAGGTATTAAAAGTGACCATGAGTGGAATTGCTGTAATGGATTTGATGATATAATATATATACTGTAGCTTTGTTATACTGAGAAAAACTAGCTGATTCATTTGCTAGAGTCACTACTGTATGTGAGCTAATAAACTAAAAATGAGGTTTGAGGGCTTTTTGGGTCAAAGACATAAGCTGAAATTATGAAACTATCTCATAGTCTGAACATAATACAAACTACTGTTTGTATGTCACAAGAGGACCTTAGGCCAAACAAAAATACACCCACGTGTTATATACATTATATACACGTGTTATAGTACATTTTGAATAACTTTGCAGTACTGTAATAATTTGCTCTACAGTACTTGTTAAACAGCTTGCAATAAAAAATGTTGCAGCAAAAGCCCCTGAAAATTTTTGGATGTGCAATATTTCGTCATGATTTATTTTATACCTAGAAATTCGGTATAAAACCAGAGTCTCGGCAATCTGAACCCCGGTAATCCGAGATTCCAGCTAATCCAAATTACATCTCTAGCAATGACCATGAATCTGTGATCACGTAAAAAGTAGGCCTATACAGACGGCACTGTTTTATCATTGTTCATTTTTAAGTATCAATTTGTGTCATGTTTTATATTTCTAATGACGAGTCCATAACGGCTAGAACGTCTCTGCAGGTACACGTGATACTTTTCAGGCAAAACATGTAATGGACAAACATATGTGTCACAAATAAGAACTCTCAAAATAGATCATCAATTGAACCAAATCGCTGATTCAAATATAAATCATATCTTCCCTCTAGTTGAAATTGAAACTATGTGTTAGTTCCAAGGCTATTTGGTTAAATGCATCAGTGGTTATAGTAACATCATCATTAGTTGAAGGTCACCAGTTTGAAACTGAGAGGAAAAACTTATAACATTTTGTGATGGTTTGTTACTGGACCTGGTTTTCTTTCTTCTACTACTACTACTCCCAGGGCCATCTATATCTAAGTTGACATTTGGCCGCACCAACAAACTGTCTCCACGTAGTTCGTTCCTCAGCATCTCTTTCTGTCGCTCCAAGTCTCTCCATGTCAGTCTTAACCTGTTGCCACCATCTCTGTCTGGGTCTCCCATGGGGTCTTCTTCCTAGAGGGTTGGGTGTTGAAACTTTTTTCAGCTTGGACTCTTTTCCTCTTCTGAGTATGTGCCCGGTCCATTGTAATCTCCTATATTTTATTTCACTTACAATGTCTGGTTTATTGTAGAGGTCTCTGATTTCCTTATTACGTTTCCTCCTCCATTCTCCTTGCTCGTACGTGGGCCCATATATCTTTCGCAGCACTTTATTTTCAAACACTATGAACTTTTGTTCTTCTTTCTTGGTCATTTTCCAAGTTTCAGACCCATAGAGTAACACTGGACTTATAATTGTCTTGTATAGTCTGAACTTTGTTTCTTTCTTCACTAGATATTAATTAATGACCTATGCAAATGACTCAGTTTGTCTTATTGTCAGTTGTAATGCATAGAAGTTATGTTGATGTTTTTACTGGGTGTATTTGGAAGAGCAAGTTGTTATTTTTTCTGCAGTATACTTGGACCAAGGCTAATTGTACTAGCCACCAAAAGGAATTCAAGCACTCCAATTATTGTCATTGCTCCACCATGAATAAGATAGGATAGTAAGAATAGATATAGGAAGATAGATATAGGAATAAGATAAAAAGAAAAGGACTGGTTAAATGGGTAAGGATGGACTTGGTCGGCTAACCATACCAAGTCAAGAGGATGTCCTGCCAGTCCCTTGAATTGCAGGGGGTCTGGGGTCTCCAGCTAGGCTTTTAGCCCTAACCATTTGAACTTGGCACCCCTGCAATAACCTCCCTTGGTAGGGAACAAATGTTCACTTAGAGTACGGCTGTATAGCTGTCTCCGATTATGACAATATTCTATGTATCCGAGTACTGGTATTTAGACTGACTAAGGCTAGCTAGAATCCCACTGGAAGAGTATGTTTGAAAAATCAAAACGTCATTGGATATGAATGCTCCTACAGCTGGGTAAAAATAGGTCTTATCACCCACTTATAATTTATCATAACACTGATACAAACATTCTCATGACATATTTTGCTGGAAAATCAACACAAGTTTGAAAGTTCAGTTTTTTATTTACATTAATGTTCACAAATCACAAATATTCATAGCAAATTGCAATATCCATTAATAAAACTATTGGTTTTCAGCTCGTCCAACAACTCCTTCTTCTCCACACTACTGAGAAAGCTAGATCTACAAGCATTAATATTCTGGAACAGACATTTGTTTATTAAAATAACTTGACATACTGTTACTAAAAGCATGTTAAAATAAAACTTGATCGTCCAATCAAAGATGGCAGTTGATTCACTGTTGATGAAATATAGTAATCCATTATTATCATATGCTCAGTCTAGACACTATGGAGGTTATTTTAAGTATGAGTGAAGAGGTCAACAAGTTGTTCACTTTATTCAACATGAAAAATAAATAAACAGGATCACCTGACAGTAGATGTAATTTAAATATTTCATAGTATTACTCAGTGCTCCAGGGACTACTTATCATGAGACATAATGGCTTAACGACATTAACCAAAATAATTCAAGTTAATTTAAATGGAACAAGAGAAACTACTCTGACCATAGTTCTTGCACCAATAACGCTTTTCAGCGTAAATTGGCTAACAGTGGATAAACGAATGTGGGTGGTTAAGTATGCTCTAATAACAAACGGGTAGTTTTCTGTGGTCCATGTTTGACATTTGGGAAAAATATACTTCAAATTTTTATAGTAGAGGCAACTGAAAATCCGCAGAATCTTACATTAGTTACTATAAGAATTCTCCAGCTCAAGCAAGGAGTATTGCTATTAATCGGGTCGATAATCATCTCTTGAAGAAAATCAATTAATTAAAAAGCTATTAGTGTAACGTTTTGACCAGATTTGATGACGTAATTAGAGCAAGGTTTTGGACAAGTGGGGACAAAAATATATCATCAGTTCAAATAGAAATGGTAATTTGACCCTTTCAACTTAAAACTTGGAATTCTGGTATCACAAATTACTCAAATAGAAATGGTAATTTGACCCTTTCAATTTAAAATTTGGAATTCTGGTATCACAAATTACTCATCAGCAGGAATTTTTAAACAAATCATACTGCTAACAGCAGAAAGAGTCAAAAATAATTATGTTCAGAGTTAAAACAAGCAAAATTGTTCAGCATTGTTGTAGACCCCACCCCTGATGTGTCACTTGCAGATCAGCTTAACCCACTCATGGAATTTAGTTGGGACATCTGCAGCTGAATCATGTAGTGAATTTGGCCATTTTTTCATGTTACTCCAGGAGCTGTTTGTTTTTTTACCAGCTCAACATACAAATGGAAATGTCGGATGTGTGAAATTGACAAAGTGAAAACACTGAAAAAAGTAATAAACTACTCAGTGGTTAGCAAGGGGTGATGCTTGTCAAAGCCTTATCCGTCCGTTCTTGACTCTGTTGAAAGTGATTAAACAGAAAAGTATATCAAATGATACAAGGCCAAAGGAACTCTTAAAAAGTTACATCAATTTGAGACTGCTTTCACGGTTTCTTGAGTAATATTTTACGTAAGCTTCATAAAACATCTCAATAAATGCAGTTATCCAATATGGATTTTTTGACCATGCAAGAGTTATGCTCTGCCCTAGTAGAATACCTATCTGCTCGAACAAAAATTGGTATTACTACAAAGAGCTAGAAATAAAAAATTCAAACTCTTCGCCTTATGAAACAGATGTTATAAGAGCACACAAAAAGAATTACAAAATATGACAAAGGAACTTTAGAACTTTTCCTTAAGAACTTAACCCTGGATAACTAAACCTAGTTTATTCATACGTGGTTACTAAACCTTCGTCATTTTGACGACGCAATTTATTTATTTTTTTATAAGTTTTTCTTTTTGTATTTTTTTTATTTTAACGAATGAAAATCATAGAGTTATTGATTTAGATAGTATTCTATTATATATTAATGATTTTTACTTCTGTAACAATACATTAAATGTCATTATTTGACTGATGTTTTTTAGTAAATCTTAAAATGCAATGTCTGAGGTAAAAGAAAAAAAAATATATAAAATTAATTTTCTTTTATTTTACAAATACGTTACTAAGTACTACAATATGTAATTCAATGAAAAATATTCATAAAAATAAAATATAAATACCAGATGATGTTTAGGTGGATCACTAAACTTTTAGTTTTCATCGCAATGAACGCAACACATTGCCCTGTGTTCGCCACAGATGGCACTATGAAAGTGACCGCAATAGTTTGTTGTCATCCTCCTTTTTGATGAGGGACAAAAATTACAAATCTTTCGTGCCCCTGGGATGTTTGGATTCCAAGATTTTCAGCAATCATTGCTCTTATATTACGACGTAGTGAGGTCGTCTGCAAACGCATACATGTAAGGTTCGGTCAGTTGAACACAAAGTTCTTTCATGAACTTTTTGCGGTTTTCTGGAGTTTTATTGTTCCGAAAACACACTAACACTAAATACTGACTCACAAAATGTATCTAAAATAATAGAACTTCAAAATTGAAGGACAACTAAAAAGTAACGTCAATACTAAACGTTCGTCGTGGTGACGACGCTCAATTTCATACGACAACTAGCATGCGCATTACTCGGTTGCTAAGCCGGCATTGAGCTCTACAAGGTCAGGGAGGAAGGTATCGGAAAGGAGGGGTCGGGTAGGGGCGTAACTTACGAGTTCTGAGAATATTTCAAAAGGCGCGTCGTCAAAATGACGAAGGTTTAGTTATCCAGGGTTAAGGACACAAAGCTTAAAGTGTTACATTAAGAACAGGTTCATTATTCTGTCACAGATTGTACAATCATCGCAGAAATTAGATGAAATAACCATAAGATAAGTAAATAAAAATATGATGAATTGATAACAATTTGGTTAATGCATGTTTTGACTCAAACACCCTAATGAACAACCCTGAGTGTAGAAGATCTCCTGGAAGGTCAAAGTTGTGGTGGTAAGATCAAGTAAGAAGAGACATGAGAAAGCTTGGGAGGAAAGAGAAGGAAGCAAGCTATCAAGAAATCTAGAGGCAGTGTTTTGGCACGGCCCTTGCCAATCTTGGCTCTTCCTACCTCCTAAGGTAGCAATAAGAGAACAGAAAACCAATTCCAATTACAGAGGTTTTTGAATTATCGAGGTTTGAATTAGTGAGGTTCTACTGTAGGAACCTGTTTCTTCCGGTTGGTCCTGTCTGTCTAACCTTACCTTTCCTACACCAACTAATTTCTGCTTTCCATAGATAAAAAAAACAATGGTCAAATGTAATAGCAATTAGTCAGTATTTCATGAGACTACAGTTTTAATGATTATACATTCAAATGTATGAACCTTCTAAACTATAAACTTACAGAGTAAGCTAATATTTCTGGCCTGATCCCAAAGGCAGAGAGCAGTTCGTAGTCTTTCTGGACTGTGTGCCCTGTTATTGTCGGATCATCAGAACTGATGGAAAAATTTGCTCCGTCTTTGGCAAACCTAGAAAAAGCAAGAACTTTATACTCATCAATGATCATGAAATTATTCAAAATAGTTAAGAAAAGTATATTTTTAGATTCTCAATCCACATATCCACTCTATGGGTTACACAATATTGTATAGGGAGCATGAAATAAATAATGTTGGAGATTGTGTAGCACCCATTACATGAAAGGAATGGAGATGCCATGTAGAAGGATAAATGATGATTAAGATTGTGTATTGTAAATTAGGGATATAATTTAAGGAATAATATCAGATTATTTAACCATAGGATATTTTTTAATTCTGAATTATCATCGATCTACATACTGTATATCATTTACACCTGATTCAACTTTCTTGTAACTTTTGGTGTTTTGATGTTATCTCTAGTTATTTCTTCCCTGGTTTACCTGGTTATAGGATGTTGACTTCCCCAAGCATCAACAGACCCTGTCATGAGGCTGGAGTACGGACAGCACTCAAAATGAACCTTGTCCTCCAGACACTTCTTGTACACCTTCTCGTCTTTCACAACATGATATCCATGGCCAATGCGTTCACTACCCAGCTTGTATATGGCCTGGATCCAACATGAAACAAAACATTCAAATCCTGACTGGGGCATCTATCTTCCACCTAATATAACCAATAACTTAACTTAATATCATTCACTTTGACTTAATATAAACTTTTTATACTTGGAAATCGATAGAAAGCATAATTTACCAATTGAGAGCATTGTCGGGATGAGAAAAAGTTGGATTAAATGGGAAAATCAGATATTACATAACATAAAGAGACAATTTTTTAATGTGAACTAATTTTAATATGAAATTTAAGTACTATGCACTTTAGTATTAGCTATAGTAGAAACATAAAATCACAATCTCTTACAAAATAAAACTAGTTATAATAGTTATAATTTTAATGATAAACCATAAAATTATGCAAGGCACAAGGCATGTGACATAAGGTGAGTAATTGAATAGTTGCAACAAGCTTGCAAGCTACAGAATGGTCAGAGCAAAAACTATTAATTAGCCAAAGTTTAATTTTTTTGATCTAAATACTTTTTTTATTGTGGATATTTTCTTCACAAAGCTTTTTAAAATCCTCATAAAGAATTAAAAGGTTGATCATTCATACCTTCCCCCTTCAATTGAGTGATCTATTTGATCTTAGTTAATATATCTATTAGAAAATAGATAGCAACTCATGGTGTCAGAATTCCCTTAAAAAGACGTAAAAGGCAAATAGATGTAAATTTCGAGGGATATTATTCTGGCTCAGAGAGGTTAATATGAGATTTTAATACTGGGAATGGCTCTATTCTACTCTACATGGACAATGGTCATCTCAAGATTCACCTGTACGTAAATGTATCTATGTTCCACCTCCTTTTGAGAAGTTTTGCGGCCAAAGTACCAACTGGGCATCTTGGATTCGCAAATTTGAGAGGTATAGGATTATTTTTCTACTACACAACAAGCCAGAGGAAAGGAAGGCTAGCGCATCATTACTTGCAATGGGGGAGGACGCTGAGTATATCAATGATTCGTTTACTATTGATAGTAAAGAGGTTTCTTATGAGAACACAATTCCTTTAAATAATCAAGGGTCTGAAAAATAATAAGGAACCCGGTATTGATAAGATTAGTAGTTTCTTGTTAAAGAAAATTGCAAAAAAATATTTCTTTAATAATAACTTTTTAACAAGAGCATGATGACTGGTGAGTTTCCTTCTTGTTTGTAAACAGCCATTGTAATCCCACTCTTTAAGCAGGGAAACAGAGAAAACCTCAATGTTATAGACCAATATCATTACTTTCAATCTTTGCTAAAATTTTTTTAATAATAAAAGAATAATAATAAAAATATAATAAAGCCTCGACTGGTGAACTTTTTAAATATGTTGAATTATTTTAGTGTGAATCAGTTTGGATTCAGAAACGGATTGAGCACAGAAGATGCTCTAGTAACATTTTTTTAGAACATATATAACGGGATAAATTGTGGTAGAAAATGTTCAGCACTATACATCGATATCACAAAGGCTTTCAATACAGTTGACCATGTAGTGTTGTTGGACACATTATGGATAACAAGTGTGCGAGAAAACTACTGCTAAGAATATAAATCCTTATAGAATAACCTTATAATATCCTAGAATATCCTTAATTATTAGAATATCCTTATAATAGAATATATCCTTATCCTCCAGTGTAAGGATTTATAAGAGAGTGTTAGTTTACCGATCTACACCTCTAGAGAACGGAAATTCCCCCTTAGAATTGTTATGTTAATATTTATATAAATCATCTGTTTGGGGATTCATTTATGTTTTTAATAATTTAGAAATGAAGTATTTCTTTTAATATATTAATATTTTATTCAATTTGAGTGATGATTTATTAGTAAATAGAAAACAACACAAATAAGCGGTATCAATGGACTGACCCATAATTCAAGTAAATTAAAACACCCTTAAAAAAGGCAATCTGTAGGAGAACTATCATATTCTTTAAATTCTATCTAAAGATTGTTTAACACGTTCAGTGCGATGGACGCCGAACAGCGTCCAAGCGGTGTACGGTTGAGCGTGCGGCAACATTACATTAGGCGCTAAAATATTAGCTGATTGTTCATTTAATGTGTTTTTCTGCTACAGTGTATTGTTGTTGATGAGTTTGGTTATGTTTTTGTGGTTTTTGTGTTTGTATTTTTGCGTGTGTTCGTAATACTAAAAATAACGGATGAAAATCCAGGACCTTCTAATATTAAGAGACGAAAAGGTGATGGTGATTTTATTGACGTTAACACTCTAACTTTTAGTGAAGTAGACATACTTTTTTATGATTCTGACGAAGATTATTTCTTGTCCAATGAGGACGTTTTTGAAGTTGGTAATGATGTTGATTACATCCCAGTACTGGATCAAAGATCTTTACATTTAATGCAGCTATTGGGAAAGGCTTGTGAATTCTTCCATAGCAGTGACTGTGTTAATAATTTATTGTTTTAAAAAAATCATCTAATTTCTGAAAATAACAAGAGAACCAAGGTTAAATTAATTGTTAACATTTTATGGGGGGAACCCACCGCTTAATACCAAGTTTTTTGGGTTGGTTGGTTTTGATTTGACCTTACGCTTCATACCAAGTTTCATGGAAAATGGGTGGAAAATAAGGAAAAAATTGATTTTTTTAATATTCTCCATAAGAATAAGAATAACAATATTCTCAATAATCAATATTCTCAATAATCTCAATATTCTCAATAAGAATAACATTGGGCGCTATCAGACAAAGTACTCCGTTTATCATGGCCAGTATATTTAACTTTTCTCTGGAACCGTTAATCATAGACAAATAATTTTTTTTTTATTTAAAAAAATTGATTTTTTGGACATTTAAAAGCCCAAAACTTTTGAACCTTCATTTTTACGTACATGCAGGTGGTGTCATATTATTTAGTACTCTGTGCACTATGGACTATCAAATTTTAATCAAAATCATTAGTGCCGTTTTTTGAGAAATTTGGATTTTTAACGTTTTTTAAGGGTTTTAGGGGTGAACTACCCTTAAAAATAAAAAATCCAAAATAATGAAAAGAAAAAAAACGCCTGGAGATACGGTGAGTATATTCATGCATGCCAAATTTCATCTAAATCGGACAAACGGGGTAGGCTGTGGCTGTGTACACATCCAGACATACACACACACACACAGACAGATACAAGGACGGACAGACATCAAGTCGAACCCCACTTTTTTCAAAAATCAAAAATTAAAAAAATTAAAAACATGCCTGTAAATACAGTAAATACATACATAGGATCAACAGGGTTGGCTGTGTCTCTGTACTCATCCAGACACACACACAGACAAACAGACATCACATCAAAACTTTTAGATTCAGGGGACCCTAAAACGGATATTTCCACTCTCAACTCAAATTCGAAAATTTTGACAAAAACAATACTTTCTACATATACTATGTATAAAGGGAGAAAGTAAAGCGGGAGTTGTTTAACCAACTCTCGAAACGTTAGAAAAGTCCAACTTGTACAACTTGTAAAAACTAAGTGTTAATTTAATAAGAAATGAGGTTGGAGTAAAAAAATTGTATTGTTTCTGTGTTTATAACACTTAGTTATTTGTAAATAGTTTAAATAAACTATCTATGCCATAAATATTTTTTCTACCAAAAAAATAAGAATCTACAGTAATAAAGTTAATCATTAGTTTGAGTTCCTATTGATTAATAAGGTACAAAATAGTTTAAACCTGGCTCAGGTTATTTTTTACAATCCATGGTTACATCCGCCAACCGTCCGCTAGGCCCAAAATTTAGAGGATATATCCGCCTGCAGTCTGGGACAGTTAAAAACAAATTATTACTGTGTACACCAGAGCTTTGGTTATGTAGTTGTGTAGGCCTACCTACCCTGTAGACCCCATCAGCAGATCCTGCTTCACCAGCATGCACGGTCCTGTGAACGCCAGTCTGCGCTGCCTCATGCCATACCGAGATTATCGGCTCCACAAACGGTGCCTCATCTGCAACACACCCCCTGGAATCATCCTCATTTTTTGATTAATATGATTTATGCTTCATTCATCTACTAATCAAAATGATATTCTATCGTCTAACGAGATGCAATGTACATTTATAGTTATAACATTAAATATGTTTCAATTTTTATGTACAATTACTGTCAGAGTAGCCTATAACATTGTGCACATTTGGTCAATACACGAGGAGACCAAGTATAAGACTGCATAGTGTGTGCGCAATTTTTGTTATGTAAAAGTTTTAAACATTTCAATGAACAATATTCCAGAGTTTATTTTGTATGTCTTAGATATATTGATGGTAATAATACAGTATAAAACACAATTGATATTAGTATTAGCTTGCCAGTGCTACTGGTTGGCCAGCAGCACTGGCTGTGCCAATGCCTTGACAGCTCGGAATTATTTGATGTTGTTCTCGCCGCTCGGGTGGCTGCAGTACTGGCCGTGCTACACTCCTTTGTCAACTCAGCAGCCATGATCGACAAACTTTCCCACCAACTCTGAATTATTTTTGTGTCAAACCTGGTTTGTTTACAACAATGTTTGTAAGGACAATTAAAAGCAAACAACGAGCGAAAATAAAGAATAATGTCAATACAACACTATCTATTCCACAATAAAATAATATGACAAAACATTTTCGTCACACTCCTCCAATAATTGCCTCAAGTAATCCAAATTTAAATTATCATTTAAAGTTATGTTTACGTTTATTATCTACTGTGTACTACTAAAATAAATAATAAATTATTAATCAAATGTACAGTTATTTACAAAAATCCAGCTGTTATTAGCATTAAATATCAACACTTCTCAGTAAACGCAACAGTAGAACAGCAGAACAACGTACTAAGCATAACCTTAATTTCCAACACATGTATGGTTTTAGAAGCGGGAATTTATCTGATTCGCTAGTTCATTAGTTTCCCAAAAGATTGCAGCACATCCCAAATCTAGCACATAATATTCAAAAAAGAAACAGATGATTACACAAAATTAAATATGACGAGAGTAGTTCTGTAAAGCAGTTGTAACTGAGAAACGCACGATAATAAAAGGCAATTTTATTTATTTTTATTTATTATTTATGATTATATTTAGTGGCCAGTACTGCTGGCCTTCCGAATGCAACTCAGATTTAATCTCGTCCAGTATCACTGACCATCCGAGGGTTGAGGATAAAAAAAATTAATTCGGCATATAAAAATATAATATGAAAATTAAAAATTAATTCGTCTTCAGCGAGAAAATGGTGACGGCCAGTACAGCTGGACATCCGAGTGCACAGGACAAGTTATAAATATTCATTTGAGTGCAAAGGGTTAAGACTGAAGGGACTCTGAAACTCCAACTAGGGGTAGGCGAATTGCCAATCAGCTGATGTGCCTTGAGGTAAAAAGTTCTATCTCTTTGTGTCATTTAATCATCACAGAAGACAAAAATTTTAGATATACTTACCTTGCTATATTAGCTTTTATTACCTTACCTATTACTTACTATGTTAGATAAACTTACCTACCGTCCCTTTAGAAGGCTGGACAGTGAGCAGATCTATACCGACGACTCCTTGGTCGTAGTGGCTCTGACAGAGACGCAGCACGTCACGGAGGTCGTTGAACTTTTCACTGTAAGTAGCACATAAAATTTGCCTTGTTTTCACCCCAAAATCTTGCTCTCCTCTGTGGAGTCCATAAGCAACTCGTCGAACACATTCATCTAATGCTGAAACGTAAAAAAAAATTAAAATGAGATTGTTTTATATTTTTATTTCTTAAGTGGCCAGTTGAAAGAAACCAGAAAACTCAGAAAACTTTCATGACCCGGGCATACCTGTCATAAAGGGGGTATACTGACGGCGAGATGGTCCCTGGATCTTTGCCAATCAAAGGTTGAAGGCGCTGTCATATGTTCCCAACATCAGCGCTGGAAGCGGCAAAGATTCTTACCAACTTCTTAGGAAATAATAACTGCATTTTATGTAATCTTGTAACGTTTACAAATTATTTTCCAAGAAAGTTTTAATTTATATTTTTATTGCTTAGTTAATAATTATTGAACGAATTATAATTCGTTCAATATTATAAACTCCAGTCAGCTCCCTCTAATCAGAACACCTTGGGGCCGGACTCCTATCCGGATCAAAACCATTCCGGAGAATTCGGCAGTTATATGTTTATAAATTACAACCTGTAATAGCGTACAGTATCTATGTAAATCATATTTTAAAGCGTGTTTTCTCAAACATTACAGATTTTTGTTTCGAACTCACTGGATCGTAATTTTTTGTGATGTTGGTAAGTTAATTGTGTCATCATAAATAGGATTGAGCAAAAAATTATGAAGCAACGCAAATTTAATCTTAACAAATTTATCTTACAGTATGAAAACACGGAACTCAAACTTTATGTTGATAAGAGTAGGGTAGTTCAAACTTATTTACTATGACCTAAAAAGAATAAAAATCTTGGTTTTACAACACTGTACTTATTAAAAGAATCTGTTATTTTCTTCTGCTTTTTTTATTAAACTGTTTTCTTTATGCATAATCACGCCATTTCCTCGTAAACATTACATCCACATCTGACTCGCCCATCTGTTGTTAGACATAGGTTGTTGGCAGTTCCAGTGTTCCTCCCATGAGTCAAAATTCCCACACCGGCATTGTCATTTTCCGTTTCACTGAGGATCCATATTGAACACAATTAAAAACTGAACTGATATTTGTGATGCTATTTATTTATAGTTATGCCAGAAATAAACAAACACCTTCAATCCTGTCGATTTCTGCTTTGAGAAACGTGACCGCGCACTGATGACTCATTTCCAAGAAGTAGTTCAGACCATCCGGCGTCCGAACCATCCAAGTCCAGACTAGAGGGAGTTGACTGTACTGTATTGTCAAATTGGAATTGTAAAAACTGTTCCATTAAATCCATGGCTGACGTGCTAGTGTATTGGGGACTACT
Organism: Nephotettix cincticeps; assembly: GCA_023375725.1. Taxonomy (NCBI): domain Eukaryota; kingdom Metazoa; phylum Arthropoda; class Insecta; order Hemiptera; family Cicadellidae; genus Nephotettix; species Nephotettix cincticeps. Next base: position 39,430,861 of record CM041791.1, read on the forward strand.
GAAATGATTTTCAAGTTTCAGGTATCAATGATACATAGGTTTGTTTCAACATAATTCAAATCAATTCTAAGGACAACCTTAAAGTTAAAAGCATAGATTTTACAAAGAAATCTGTGAAATCAGAGCTCACATACTTTAAATTATTTAGTTATTGATTGATAAATTGGTAGAGCACAGGATATTTTTAGGCGTGTTTCTCTTAAGTTTTTTTTAGAGAATTCTCCATAGGAAAGAAGCTATTGCCGTAGGTCTAATGGCAAGACCTAAGCCCAGGACCATTTTTCACCAATACTGGTGACTCCTTTGCCTATAAAGGGCTTCCCTCCACTTTGGTTTCTTGTCTCTTCTGAAGCTTGACTCCCTACACTCAATCTAATCCATGTGCCACAAGGCTAAATTATGGTGACTACTTTTTCATCTTTTTCTGGGAGGAGTGCTCAAGAAAAAGGATACTTACTTACTTGGCATACTATGGGGTGTATTAGGCAGGCTGGTGTATCGCCCTAAGGCAAGTACTCACTTGACTTGTGTTTGAAAACACAAGATATCACCCCTAACTCTGTCCGCTGGACTGAGAGGATCATGAAGACTGTGGATCCTGACAAGGTGTCCGAGATTGGTATGGAGGTTTTTTTAACTCATCAAAACTTGGTAGACTCTCCTTTGTTCCAGTGGCTCTTCAATATTCCACTCATATAAAGCTATACCCAATTAACATTGCTGTGATTTTTAATCTTTCCAAATATAGCTGTGTAATTTCTTACCGCTAAAGCCGAGTTGCTCGATAGTCTTGTCCCCCATAGCCAGTCTTGGACTCCACCGGGGCTCTGCGTAGACAACTCCAGCATAATATTCGTCTTCAACAAACTCATAAGCCATTCTCTCGATAGCGTCAAGGTCTCCTCTGTGGAGATAATATCACAGTCTATAGTCATCTAACTACGATTTAAATTTTTTTACAGTTTTATTACAGTAGAACATCTCAAACTTGACTCAATATCTTAACATGAAATTTTGAGAAACTTACCATATGCAGATACTTTACTTGACTTACAATACACTTATAGGAAATAAATAGGGATTTTCATCTAAACTGAAATTATCACATTAATTAATTTTTGGTGTCATACTATGATGTCATACAAGACATTAAAATTTGAAAAAAATGGATTTGTTTTAGCAAAATCAACTGGCAAGAGAAAATATCCCTTGAAGTATAATGGTTATTTACTTTTAAATATCATGCTTATCTTTAGTCTACATGTGACAGGCGAAGTATAAGTAAAATTCAAACTTAAGGGCAAACAATTCATTACCAAATATTGAGTGACATATCTTTAAGCAGATAAAAATAGTGCTCTAACCATCTAAAGAAATGTCAACCATGTGTTTAAAGGCTATACATTTTTTTCGCAATATGAAAAGTTTAAAATCAGTGATTCATAGTCTAGATTAGACTAGATTAGACTCGATTGTTGAAATGGCAACCATACTACAATGTAGGTATTTTAAGCCAAGTATGAATGAGAATTGAGTGTAAGATGATTGGGGCGCGATCTTATAGTCTTGTTACTGACTAAGGATAACATGTTCCTTAGACAGGACTGTTAATTAATAGCCCAACAGCCGATGGCAACTAATGGGCCTACAGTTTAACGTGGAATCCGAACCACGGCCTCTGAATAAGAACCACAACCAAATATTAGCGCCTTTTTTATGTAAAATAGAATAGTTAGGCCTACTGTTTACCGTAAGTGATTTTGTACATTTAGAATTAGATTAAGATTATTTTTTAGTACTGTTACATGTCATCGGTATTTTTTTCTTTCTAAACACATTTTCAAGAAACAAAATTGAGAAATGTAGGACATGTAGGAAATGTACTTAAGTACAAAAAAAACATTATTTAATTAATTTATTATGTCCTAGAACTCTCTGTTTCATTTATTGTAATCTAGAATTGTATCTTGTAGGCTTAATTATGTGTTCAAGTGCCATTTATATGTTAAGCTAGAAAATCCGAACAAATCTGTAATCTGAACTATTTATGTCACAATTGGTTCAGATTTTTGACACTCTGCCGTATTAACTCTTAACCACTTGTAAATACACAGTCTGACCAAAACTCGATGACATAAAACTATGTAGTCTACATCATAAAGTCAGTTACTTACTGAAATGGATGCCAAAACAGAGTAAACTTTTGAAGGAAATCAAAGAGAGTGGTTGGAGCTACCATCTTACATTCTGCTTCAAACTGTATGAAGCTGTCAATGCCTGGGAATTTCATGTGCTTTTTCCTTAAAAAATAAGAGAAAATTTACAAAACTTTAAGTGTATGTCTATATTTATTATTTTAGTTTTCAAGAACTCTATTAACCTAGAGAACCCCCTCAAGGGGTAGTCGTCTTTGACTACACGGGAGGTCACTCTTTGGAGAGGCTGGCAACCCCGAGGTGCCCTAGCCAAATGAGAGTTCCTAATCTTCAAGCTCTCATCTTTCTAAGGTCCAAGTTTCCTTCCTTTCTGGCTTGGCCTTACCTTCTTTCTTCTTTTATGTCGGTCCTTCTTGACCAACTCTTCTTTTCTTCGACCCAAAATCCTTTGGTGTTTTCCTGTTTCCTCTTCCTTTCCGTACTGGGCCGGATAAGAATGTTCCAGTAGTATTTCCTGCTTGCCGTAAAAGCCGGCTACAAGGGAAAAACCATGGGACGCCTGCGTCAAAAAACAAACTACCCCAGGTGGGTCTGGAGATTCCTCCTAAATCCCACCCCGTTCAATCGGGCTGCCACAAGGATTCTGGGGGGGGCAACCAGACATTTTCTTCGGGGGCTCGTGTGGTAGGCAACCAGGCCACGGTGTCCGACAATGCGACTGGAAGGGGCGTAGAAACGATGGAGTTGGACCTGGAGCGAAATTCGTTTCGTCATAGCTCCAAGATTCAAAGAACTCCACCTTCGGGTGAAAGGAAACCAGTCGGGGTCATGAAGACCACCCCTCCTCCAGCTCCTTTTCGAAACCAGGAGGAAAAGCCAGAAGGTGCAGCTAATGCGGATCTCCCGGGGCAATCCTCTTCAGAGCTCCGAATTCAGGGAGGAATTCCCCCAAAGTCAAGTCCCAAGTGTCCAATCTTCGAGCTGTCGATCCTGCGCCAGCAACAGGACGACGCCGAGGAAGAGGAGAGTCAAGCATTGAAGAGAATCCTTGCGATCCTCAAGGAGATGGAGAAATCGGTCAAGGTGCAGAGGAATGTAAACACCCGCATCAAAGATGGCATTCCAGAAGCGATGGACCTCCTGAACACGGTCATGCAATGCCGGCAGGTCAGAGAGAAAGCAAAGAGGCGAGAGCGAGCGATGGCGGACCTCTCTTTTTCTGCTAAAGACAGCGTTCTTCCAGGGAGAAAGAAGGCCCGGAACTCGCCATCTGGTAGCTCAAACAGGTGGGAGCGGTGCAAAGAAGAGCCGCGTTGAGGATCTCCTCAGCTTACCGGACGGTGTCGGAGCCGGCTGCACTGGTGGTAGCTGGTGTTGTCCCGATCGACCTGTTGGCCCAGGAAAGGAGAAGTGTTTATATCACCAAGTCCGAACTTGGCGCCAGGGAAGCGACACGGGTGGCCAGGGAGGCCTCCATGCACCAGTGGCAAGAGAGGTGGCGAAATGAGTCTAGAGCGGTTTGGACGCGGAGACTCATTCTGGACCTGTCTGTGTGGGTTGATCGTGGGTTTGGGGAAGTAAATTTCCTCATCACGCAGTTCCTCACCGAACATGGGTTGTTCCGAGCCTATCTTCACAAGATGGCCAAAGTGGACAGTACTGCTTGTATTTATGGGGACAGTGTCCACGATGACGCTTTTCACACGTTCTTCCGGTGTGACCGGTGGGCAGTTCTAAGGAGGCAGCTTCTGCTGGAGATCGGAGAATTTTCGCCGGAGACCGCAGTAGAAAAAATGGTAACATCTCTTGAGAACTGGACTCTCATCACGTCCTTCGTGGAAAAAGTTCTCAAGAGAAAGAAACCTGAAGATCCGTAACATCCTGGATCTTCCCTCAGAAGGCTAAAATGGAGTTGTAGTTCATTGAGCTTTAAATACGAGGCTCCACTTTGAGATTCATGCCTTAATAGGTTATTCCAAAGTGGTCAACAGCCTGAGGCGGGGGGCTTCAGTTGGGTGAGAATCCCACACACCGGGGAGTGCACCGTTCTCCTCCTTGATGGTGCATGAGAGCATTTCCCCTCGAGAAAACAAAAAAAATTAACCTAGAGAAAAAAACCTCCATGGCACTTTTTTAACCCTTTCACAAGTGTGCTAAAAGTACGACATTTTAGTACAGACGTCATATGACATTCTTACTGAAATAAAAAAAAACTTATTTTAATAACACAGAAATGATAAGAAGAAATGTTATGACGCTTATTTGTATGTTTAAATTTTTTAATAAACAAGTTTTATTAAAAATTTTTATTTTTCACTTTTATATTATTTTTTTAGATTTTAAACATTACTCCTCTAGGCATATCCAAATTAGGATGTCATATGACGTCCTCGTCCACACTCCTTAAAGGGTTAAAAACAAGATTAGAAATAAAAATATTGATGACAACTGGATATACTTGTATTATTCCTGAACATCCCGATTATCACTTACAAATTGCTGCATGCATCTTCATTTTCTACAAATAAACATAACAGATTGTTGTAAATTAATTTTAGATGTTTGTTTTGATTACTACCAGTGGTGTAGTGGAGCCGGAGCGGTCCGGAGCACCACACCGGCACAGCCCGTGAAGCCGAAACTCAGATTTGTATACTTGTACTTTGCCTTTTGATAGAGAGTGGTAGGTAAGCGAGTCGCTTGCATCATTTCATGATCAACACACAATATCGAGGCAATTTTAGGCGTTTCACATTAACCCTAACCTAACAACATCGTAACACCAGAATCAGACACTAGGGCTTACTTGAAAACCATATATCTTTTTATAGTATCTAGTTTTTTATTCAAAAATATATTTGTCTTTACAACAAACTTGAGGCTAATTAAGAATTGTTGAGTTGATTTGTATTTTCAGACTTCAATCATTTAAATCCTATTCTCTTTAATCTCCGTCTATGATATTTATTTCAACAAACCCTCTTCCTACAGAAACAGCCTTTAATTTTGATGAAATTGCGGTGTTTTTACAAACTAAAATTTGAGGATTTTCCTCTGTATTATGTGGTGGGTAAACTCATCTGACAAATCTAAAATTGAAAAAGAAAGCGAACCCTTACTAAAAAGGGACCGTTTGCCTTCGACTGCAATACTTTGCATGAATATAACAGATACCCCAGGAGCATCACTAGCCGCTTTAGCAAAATTAAACTTCGGTTTATGTAATTCTTTTTTAAATAGATAAAATCATTGTACAAAATTCCTCGTGTTTGACCACACAATGACCTTCCTAAGGAACTTGCAAACTTTGACTACCCATTACCCCCCCCCCCCCCAAAGAATAATGGCCATCCTGGGAAGGACCGCTACGCCACACACCGCTCCGGCACAGCTTTTTTTAGCACTACAACACTGATTACTACTCAAGATTAAAGTCCAGTTTTTTTTATTGCCCAATTCTTTTTAATACTGCATTTTCTATAATTTCTCTAAGGCTTGAGCATAATTTTCTTCTCTCACGTTTCTCTATTAGATAAAATATTACTATTGCTCCATAAAAAACATTATTCATCTTATAAGTATTATACTACAGTAGCCTACTAAAATTTAATGTAACCATTTCATGAAATCAACCCACATGGGTGAGTTGGTGTCTCAAAAATAAGAGATGGGAAATTTAAATCATGTTCAATGATCTAATAGTGTGATATGCAAACTAAATGAGATTCATTATATGTATATACTTATAGTTAAAAAAGCTGTTAAAAAATAACTTAAGTCAGGTATATATAAGTCAAAATAATATAAGTTGAAAAATAATACAAGTCAAAAATAATATAAGTCATAAATAATGATATAAATAACAATATAACAAATAATATAGACAGGGTCTTACTGTGCCAATTCCCAAGCTGTGGATGGCCGAACAGATCCATCCAGGTGAACATGGAGTTCAACCTACAACATCACATAATATATTAATACATATTAAAAACTCAAATACCCCCGTCGCAGTAGACCTACATACTCAGTGAATTTCCAAATCAATGATATAATAATAATATATCTGACAAGTTTTATCAATATCTGTTGATAAAATATGAGAGTTATTTGCCTATTCTCTATAAGATTAACATGGGAAAAGAGTATGCAGGTTTGCTGCCATGATAAACGCATAAGCTATGATTTTTAAGTGGATGAATCTCAACCACATGTATATAAATATCAAGTTTCATCCAAAAATATGCATTGACCAGTGAAATATTAGTTTTTTTTATTTGTCCTCCATAATATTAACATTGAAGCCCCAAAATACAACAATTTTAGATTTGGTTTAGTTTTTTTAATATCTCGGTTACTGTTGGTGATAGAGAAAAACTTTTACCATTATTTGAGAGTTATTTGCCTATTTCTCTATAAGATTAACATGAGGAAAAAGTATGCAGGTTTGCTGCCATGATAAACGCATAAGCTATGATTTTTAAGTGGATGAATCTCAACCACATGTATATAAATATCAAGTTTCATCCAAAAATATGCATTGACAAGTGAAATATTAGTTTTTTTATTTGTCCTCCATAATAGTAACATTGAAGACCCAAAATACAACAATTTTAGATTTAGTTTAGTTTTTTTAATATCTCGGTTACCGTTGGTGATAGAGAAAAACTTTTACCATTAATAGGTAGCACATTGTACAAAACTCTGCAGCAAATGCTTTTAGTATTGTATATGACACATTTTGGCAGCCTTGCCACTCAACTCTTACCTTATCCTCCCTTCACTACCCCTCTACACGACTATGAGAAAGAGAACCAGTTAACTTCAATCTGTTGTCAATGTTTAACCATTTTTGCGTGCCGTGTTGTCTTTTGTACACTGTGCGCCCTATTGTGCCAGTATTGGTACAGCAAATTATAGTGTTTTAAAACATTTTTAGGTATCAGTTTTAGTGAAATCCGTCAGTTGTATGTTGTTGTGTGATTGTAATCTGTTATAATAATTGTAATAATAATTGAAATTATTTCAATATATAAACAAAACTATTTTTTATTACGCATATTTTTGTTACAATGGAAAGTAAATATAGGAAAGAATTGCTAAGTTTGGTATAGGGACCTTGAAAAGACAATTTTTTTACTAATAGCGAAGTTGCAAGTGAAAAAGGTGAACCTACTTAAGAAGATGCAATGGAACGGGAAAGATCGGATCAGTCCATAGTATATGAGCTGCAGCAGGGTGATCACAATTATTATATTTATTGCTAGGTATAAAGCCACTGACCATTTAGCTGACTAAATAACAATTATTTTAGACTAACTTACAAAGTTAAAGTAAACATGTCTTTAGAGACAAAATTAGTGTATTCAGAACTTAGTACGCAGCATGAGCTAATAAGGTTTAAAGAACTAAATTGTATAGTTTTTTAAGCTAATTCTAATGGTAAAAAATAAAATTTAAAAAATTTTAGATTACATATGAAAAACACAAAAACCCCCCAAACTACCCGTTCTGATTGACTAATAATGATTAAATAATATGACTCAATTACAAACTCGTCCGAATAAATGTAGGAATACACATCTCTACCAAATTTGGTCTCGACCAGGCCATTTTTATGAGAGAGTTATTGTGTTCACATATACACATATATATATATACTTTTTATTTTTATTTTTTTACAAATATTGTTTTTGGTGTCTGGGCACCTCAAAACAAAAAAATAACATGGTCCTGGGATAAAGTCTTGTCATGAGACCTATGGTAATAGCTGCTTCACTATGGGAAATTCAATAAAATTAGCTTAATTTGTTTAAAGAGTCAAATTTTAATTTAAATAATTGTTATTACACTATTTTATATTATTACACTATTATTTCAAAATAGTTTTTACCAGATGCTTCTGGTATCTTTTAGTGAGAATTAGTTAGATAAATAAGAAAACCAAACATATTTTATCATTACACTAGTTTGTCATAATCATTTCTATTTATGAATACAGCTTCTACTCAGCTGATTTTTAACAAGTAAAGTTTTCAATAACCAGATAAAGAGTTTATCTAGTATATAACCTACAAAATGTTATTTAATTGTTCAATAGGTCAGTATTTACTATCCCAGAATTCTATAAATGAAGCAGAAAATCTTTTTCAAACATATAAAAGATGTATAGGATTGTCAATAAGAATATAAAATTAGGATAACAAAAAATATTGTACTTTAAGATGTTTAAGATATTGGGATATTTTATAATTTTACTAAAGTAACTGTTGTAACCAAGAATATTAAAGTTTAAATTACCAACCAGTATACATTTTTACTTAAGGTCATGTTATCAAATATGACTCAGACTCAACTATCAAACAAAATTTTCTATCTAATTCATGAAAAACTTACACTATGAAATAGTTCCAACAAACAAAATACTTAATTCAGATAACAAATTATGGAATTATTTTTCTGCTATTCTAGGGTCAATAATATTTTTCCAGCTCAATATAACCTTTTATAGAGTAAAAATCCCATGTTAAAATTAATAAAATTGTATACTAAAATCTATGTAAATCATTGGAATTTTCAATTTCTATACCAGTTAGAAATAAATATTTACATTTTATCAGTTCATTGTGTAATAATTACACAGTTTCAATTTTTGTTTATTTTATGAGAAATGGATAGGAATATATTTTGTAAATGTTATGTTTAGACCCATAACCTCTCTCATATTACCTACATTTGTTTAAATTTATGCAATTGTTAATAATTAATTGCTGATTAAAATATATTATATAAAATACAAAAGTAAGTAGGTTTTTTAAATGAAAAATTATCATAAAATGATTATTTTTGCATAAACATAAATGTATGTCAAACACTTACAATAAGGAACTTGAAATTTGGAATCATAGACTAACAATAATAGCATTTCTACTACCTGTGGTCTCTGATGTAATTTAATGGGATAACAAAACGATTTAGAACACAGGATATATAATTGTGAATTCAATTATTTGAAAAATTAGTCCATAGCCTGACCCTTTTGAGGTCAACAGTTTAGAATAAAACTAAATGTAATTAATAACAAATGACCTAAAACCATACCTTTTTGCAAGGGCCAGGAGAGGTTCCAGTTTTGTTGTCCATGGCTCTGTCAGCTGTTTCTATCCAACAGATGTTTCAACGGCTCGGTCTCCTTCAAGGTCACGATCTCGGACGAAATTTCCGCGATCGCTGTCTGTGCTTTTATTACCCAATTCAAACAAAGACCTGACCTCGGTTTATTTTTGAATCAAATATTCCATTTCAAAATTACCTGCAAATTAGATCTCTAATTTTTTTCTTCACACATTTGTTATCATCATGGAGTCAATTTATGAAATAACAATATACATGTCATTATAAAATTACAAAAATTATCTTTTAACCTAAAAAAATATAGACATAATGTTCCAACGTTTCAGAAGATAAAAGATCTTTTTTTATCAATGTAAATTTTATGATAAACTAAATGTGAATAAGGTTCAGCATTATTTTCGGAAATGCCCATATTAAAAATATAAGTAATTATACAGAGTTTTTATTTATAATAGTAAATGAATATATGGTTTATGGAAGTAACGTTTAATGTAAAACCTATTATTATGTGAACTGCATGTAAACTACAGAAAGGTTTTTTTCCTGAATAGAGATAAACTATAGAGTTAAAAGAGCACTGCAGTGCAAAACCATTTGCACATGCGTAATTCACGATTTCGTTTTGATACAATAAATTTTTAAATCATATTTAGAAACTTTAAAGAATATTATTGTTTATTACAGATTGTAGTTTTTAAATTTACTGAAGGGAGAAAGTATGTGTCAGTCCACTGATACCGTTTATTTGAAATGGAGTTCATAACTGCATTTTGAAGTGGTACCTAATCAATCACCTGATCAGAGGTAAAGTAATCAATTGCTAACATACTCTGGAAACACACAATCTCAGGATATATATAGAATCAGAAAATTAGGAAACCAACTTATTAAAAATTAAAAGACAGAACATGAGGACAAAAGAAATGTGACAAGTTGAAAAGTAAGATTTATTGTTTGAGCTGGTTTGGTATTTATTACTTGAGCTGTCATTTTGAGCTATGTCTCATTTAATCCATTACTTATATTATACTTTTGCTCTAAGATGTCTTGATTAAGTTGCCCTAAATTTGTAACTGTAAAATCAAATTTATTAAAAAAAACTTAAAACAATTAGTAAAATCAATCAATTATTATAGTTTGAATCATCACTATCCGTATCACAAACGATTAGAACACTGATAACTTCTTATCTATTTGTTATTTTGTTGAATATATATTCAATTATTGCAAATAGTAACTTCCATTTCAAGGGGCTATCTGTGTTTGTTTCAAATACCCTTGTCGCAGCAGACCTGCTTTCTCATTAACATTTATTAAGATTAACATTGGAGCCCCAAAATACAACGTACTGTGTTTAGATTTTGTAATATCTCGGTAACCATTGGAGATAGAGAAAAACTTTAAGGAATTAAATTCTGCAGTTTTTTGAGCTGGTTCTAAATAGAAAAAAATTTAAATTACGTATGAAAAATGCAAAAAAACCCAATTTTTGTGTACAAAACCACCCAAACTACCTGTTCCAATTAACCAATATGTCTTTTTTCTCAAACTCATCTGAGCAATTGTAGGAATACACGTCTCTACTAAATTTGGTCTCGATCAGACCATTTTACGAGAGTTATCGTGTTCACACACACACATATATACATATATATATATATAAATTTTAACGACTATTGTTTTTAGCCTCTGGGCACAAAGACAAAAAATTAACATGGTCTCGGGCTTAAGTCTTGCCATGAGATCTAACGTAATAGCTTCTTCCATGTTGGAAATTCGCTAAAACTATTGAAATAGCTTTATCTATCTTAATATGTCTAAAGGGGTAAGCGATGGTCGATGGGTGTAGTATTCTCGTGTGGATTAACGTCCTCATAATTAGACCAGTTCGTAATTCAGGGACCATGGTTCGGATTCCATGATACACTGTAGGTCCCTAAGTTGCCATCGGCTGTTGGGCTATTAATTAACAGTCCTGTCTAAGGAACATGCCAGCCTTAAGAGTCTGCATCAGTGGTAGCCATCTTGAATTTTAGTCCCGTAAGAACAATGTTAAATTCTGGCGGAACATACCTTTACTTTGGCGTCTGTAGTGGCGTTAATTATCAAAGTATCAATGTAAAACTTTGGAAGTACATTGATGAGATGTGGCTCAAGGGCATGACTTTTTAATATGTTCAAAAATTTAACTTGATATAAAAACAAAAATCCAGGAATATTTTATAAAATAAATCATTACTGTGTTATTTTTTCTCGAGAGCGAAAATAAGAAGTTCTGTAAGGTGGTGCCCTGGTGGACTGTAATACCTTTAATTTGACACCTCTTCCGTTAATTTATGACAATAGGTCAAGGAGATATAGGCGCCAGAATTTAACATTGCTCTTACGGGACGAAAATTCAAGATGGCTACCACTGATGCAGACTCTTCATCAGTAACAAGACTACAAGATTGCGTCACAATCATTCTACACTGATTTCTCATTCATACTTGGCTTAAAACATCTATCTGGGTAGGTTGTTATTTCAATAATCTAATCTAATTTCATTTATTCTAAACAGCTGTTCTTATTCTTATTCTGTATAGCAAAAATTTAAAATAATAGCTCTAGTAGTTTCTATGGAAACCTGTTTCAAATTTTCATCAAACAAACAGCCAACAACTTCCTCCAGAGCTAGGATGTCCATGGCAAAACTCAATTCGGGCGCAGCAATGCGCGTCAGGTAACTTTAGTTAATTAATAATCCTGATAGTGAATCAGCTGGTCTTTGTGAATAACACAGCTAAATGTCACAAAGTCCACCAATTCGCCCTTCCATCATATTCACCTTAAGTGATACTTAAGGTGAATATAAAGTAAAGTATAAAGTAAAGTAAGTGACATACTTTCTCCCTTAAGTAAATTTAAATACCCCCGTTGCAGCAGACCTGCGTACTCAGCAAATTTACAAATCAATAACATAATAATAATAATATAGGACAAGTTTTATTATTATCTGTCAATAAACATGAGTATTATATTTGCCTACTCTCCATAAGATTCATGGGAAAGAGTATGCAGGTTTGCTGATGTGAGGAATGCTGAAAATAGGTGTTTCTAACGTAAACAATTTATATTTTGACCATTTATATCAAGTTTCATCAACATCTATGCACAAATAAAGGAGTTTACCTAAACTCTATATGATTAACATGGGAAAAGAGTATGCAGGTTAGCTGCCATGATAAACACATAAACTATGATTTTTAAGCATAAATGTATGGATCTCAAACACATGAAGCTAAACATCAAGTTTCATCCAAAAATATTAGATAATAAGTGAAACAATAATTTTTCCTTATCCTCCATAAGATTAACATTGGATCCCCAAAATACAACGTACTGTGTTTAGATTTTTTAATATCACAGTAACCGTTGGAAATAGAGAAAAACTTTAAGGAACTAAATTGTGTAGTTTTTTATGGTGATTCTGATAGTGAAAGATAAAATTTGAAAATTAAAAATTACATGGGAAATCGCAAAAAACACATTTTTGGGGTACAAAACCCCCCAAACTACCCGTTACGATTGTCCGATATGTCTGGTTTACGAATTCGTCTGAGCAAATGCAGGAATACACGTCTCTACCAAATTTGGTCTCTATTGGACCATTTTTACGCGAGTTATCGTGCTAACAGCAGCACACACAAAGAAAATATATATATATATATTATATATATACTTTGTTCATTAAAGTCACCAAACAGATGATAGTACTCACAACCACCTATAACCATTTGTCGAAAAATGCTTCGTTAGCACTAGCCGCCTGTAACAAAAAACGTTATATATCAAAACTTTTAAAATACAAAACTAAACTTTGCTACATATTTATTGGTCAAAAAGGAAAATTTTTCAAAGTATCAATTAATTTGAATTATATTTTAAATGGTTAAAATATTTTAATTAAAATAACAAAAAAAATTAACTTATAAAACTTTTAAGTACAAAAAAGATTGCAATTTTAATTTAAATCGAATATTTGTGAACGAAATCCTTGAACCAGAAAATGCATTTGTTACAACAGGTTTTTAAAAAGTTGTCTCGCTTAAATAAAGATTTTTTTGTAAAATAAAGAACGGAGATTAGCGGCTAACGCGGCTTTTAATTTTATCTGATTTTTTTTATATGAGTACTTACCAAAGTAGTTCTTTGAAATTAAAATGATCTTTCTTGTATCTTAAAAATTTTATAAATATTAATTTTTTTGTTATAATAAAATATTTTTAAGTTTTAAAATATAAATGCAAATTAAATGAAACTTAGAAAATATTTTCCATCTTTGACCAATAAATACAAATTTTTTTCTGTACTTAAATAGCATAATGATTATTTTTAGACAAATGGTTATAGGTGATTTTTTGTTTATTTTGATGAGTACTATCACCCCTTAAAGAAGTTTGTCCCCGACTTTAATGAACAACCCCCCTCTCTCTCTCTCTCTCTCTATATATATATATATATATATATAAACATTTTAATCATTCCTTCGACATGTTTCTCCCATCATCAAGAAGTACAAATTTTTGTTGTACTTCTTGATGGGATAATTCTTCTTCTTCATGATGGGATGATTCTTCTTCTTGATAATGGGATGATTCCCGAAAATGAAATAAAAGATACCAAGCTTTTTTGAGTTGGTTTTTTTGGTGATTTGACCTTATGCTTCATACCACGTTTTATGGAAACCGGTTGGAAAATAGGGAAGAGGTTGATTTTTTTTATATTCTCCATAAGAATAATATTGGGTGCTTTCAGACAACGGACTGCATTTATTAGGACAGTAAATTTAACTTTTCTCTGGAACCGTTAGTCATAGACAAACAACTCAAAATACTAATTATTTGTTTAGTTTGTTAAGCTGGTTTCAATGGTGCCAGTCAAGTTACACTTACTTTCATTGTTTTCGCTGAAAATTTTTAAATTTGATTTTTTTACATTTAGAAGCCCATAATTTTTGAACAGTCATTGTGTACAGACATGCGGGTGGTGTCAAATTATTTAGTACTCTGTGTACTATAAACTATAAAATTTAATCAAATTCGTTAGAACCATTTTTGAAAAATTTGGATTTTTCACATTTTTTAGGGTTTTTAGTTTTTTGGAGTAAACTACCCTTAAAAAACAAAAATAAAAATATGCCTGGAGATACAGTGAATATATACACATACATGCCATCTAAATCGGACCAACGGGGTAGGCTGTGGCTCTCTACACACCCAGCCACACACACACACACACACACACACACACACACACACACACACACACACACACACACACACACACACACACACACACACACACACACACACACAGACATAACGTTGAAACCCAATTTTTTGGATTCAGGGGACCGCAAAACGGATATATCCACTCTCAACTCAATTTCGAAAATTTTGACGAAAACAATACTTTCTCCATATACAGATAATATTATCTGTAATAATCAGATCCAAATCACCAACATGAAATCTTGGTGATTTGGAACACCAACATAGAAACAAATCTAAATAAATCTTATAAATGCACTGATACTGCAGTGCATTTATTGCACTGCAGTTAAACAAGGGGAAATGCAAATATTTCCCCTTATTTTTTATAAGGGGAGAAAGTAATAAGAATAAGAATGCATTTCATTAATGTATTTTAGATACATAAAAATACCAACTGATTCATTTGCCAGGTTTATTAATTAATAACCCAATGGAAAAGGCAAGACTTAGGTAAGACTAGGTGTATCAATGTGCTTCCATAATCTATTTGTGTGATCAGATGTCAGATCACAGTGAGGTCAAGAGACATGACAAATTGCAGTATCTTGTTGATTTTTCTCCTGAGGCAGGTACCTTCTCCTCACCATTTATGTAGAATCAAGTGTGGCAGCCCTTAAATCATTTGCAACAGTTAAAGAGTAGATGATCAGCTGTCCCATCACAGCACATGAGGCCTCTTGTGAACACTCTAAAACCTGTCAGGTACTTCCTGAGGTGATCAAATCCTGTGATACCAATGTGATTTAGCTCAGGAACTGCTTTGCTACTGGAGGCAGGAAGGTCATTAAATATAAGTTTGAAATTAAAAGATAAGACTGAAATAAGTTAACAGTTTTTAGGAGTTAGTTATTCAGTTATAGTTTTATTTTACTACAAACCAAATATTTAAAACATATTTCAACACACATCATACAATACACAATACATACTCGTACATACAATTATACATCATAATAATCTCTATCAGCTTCAATAAACATCTGGGTCCTTAGATTTTATACACTCATTTTTAGTGGGTACAATAGATGCAAGCTTCTTCAAGATGAGGATAACCGTAGCACTTCTTATTTTTCCATCCCATTCATTTTAATCATGACATTCAAGTCGACGTAAAATAAATATTTCAATTGTCCAGAAAAACCAGAAAGTTGATAGAGGAATAAGTGATGTTGTTTAGTTGTATTCTATAGAAAATGACTTGAAATATATGTATATGTAACACACCAATATTAATTTACTACTCAAGTTTTCCACACTAGTACCTGGTGACCGAGCTTTGCTCGGATAGAATAAGACATGTTTTTACAAGTTAATTAGCAAAATTAAAACAAATTTAGTGCCCAATGAAAACATTTATGTGGTTGAAATAAAACCGATTTAATACACCATAATTAATATAGCACTGAACAAAAAGTATCGCCCCTGGTGGGGATGGAACTCGCAGCCTATAGTTCTTGAGGCCGACACGCTACAACTCGGCTACGACGTTAGTCAATTGAGCGATGCCGTTTAACGTCTTTTAGCCAAAGGCGATCATTTACTGTTTAATTATCCATACCGTTATTATTAGCCTGTGATCAACTGATTTTGTTATAAACGGAATGAGGATTGAAAAGCAAAAGAGAAATTTAATTTACATCAATTAATTGGTTTGTTACAGTGGCTTCAAGCAATACAACGAATACGTTTTCTATAAAAACAAGGAAGATTTTGGAAATACTTTTTTCTGCTTTTATTTCGCACAGCTATGTTATCCTTAAGTTTTTACAAATTGTTTAGTAACCTGATAATTTTGCATTTATTTAATTCATAAAATCCAATACTATAATACGAGCAAGGTTTGTATATATATATATATATATATTTGCACACGGATCTCGAAAACGGCACCGAGGAATTTCTTTAAATTTTGGAAATAACTAATTTCCGAGTAGAAAATATGTTCTAGATAGGTCTAATGTCCAGGAAAATTCGTGTTTTCTTGTAATATTAAGTTTAAAATCTAAAAATTTAACATTACGCTTATGGAGAATAAAATGTAAACAATACAAACCAAAACAGCTGTTTATAACCGTTTGACAGTTCTTGATTGAAGACTGCGGGGAACAATATAGAGGTTATGCATTAATATTTAGTACCTGGTGACCGAGCTTTGCTCGTATAGAATAAGACATTTATTATAAAAATGAATTAGAAAAATTAAAACACATTTATTACTCAATGAAAACATTTATGTGGATGGAACTCGCGGCCTATAGTTCTTGAGGCCGATACGCCTCTATATTGTTCCCCGCAGTCTTCAATCAAGAACTGTCAAACTGTTATAAACAGTTGTTTTGGTTTGTATTGTTTACATTTTATTCTCCATAAGCGTAATGTTAAATTTTTAGATTTTAAACTTAATATTACAGTAAAACACGAATTTTCCTGGACATTAGACCTATCTAGAACTTATTTTCTACTCGGAAATTAGTTATTTCCAAAATTTAAAGAAATTCCTCGGTGCCGTTTTCGAGATCCGTGTGCAAATATATACAAACCTTGCTCGTATTATAGTATTGGATTGGATATTACAATGAAGATTAAAAATATTTCCATCATTGAGAGTGAGTCTGGTGGCCACATATAAAGACATTGTATAAGAACTTATATATTTATAAATTTTCAAAAACAGGGAATATTTATTAATACTATAAATTTGAATATTTATAAATTACTTAAAGTGAAATATACAAGCATAAGGTGTGCGAAGAAAGCACGTCCGTCGCCACAAGTCTTGACGTCTCGGGTAACATTCCAGGCGTACAGAATTACGGCGGCACAGCCGCAGGCGAAATTTAATAACAAAGAAACGTAATAATCACCCTCTCCCACGGGAATAACCTGGAGTTAACCACTTGTTTACTCATGGTCAGCACCACGCCCTTTCACGTGAATTGAAGATCCAAGCGGAAGGGGTAGTACCAATGAGGCTTTGATCACCAAGACCAAAGATTGGGATTGGTAGAGAGGCGTGGCCGGGGTAGCTGACGGGGAGAAGGGGTTTGGAAGCTAGAGAGGAGTGTGTGGAGAGAAGTCTTCGGGAGAGTGACGGTTGGGAAGCCCTGGATCGAGTAGGGGCAAATATCAGCAGAGTCGTAGTAAGCGCCTGTTGGAAACCCTACAACATCAAGAAGACGACCCAGCCTACCACATCCGGAGGACCTCACCGTCTGCCCTGCCGACACCGAAGAAGACGACAGCTAAGACCAACGACCCTGACGGCCCGAGGACCCACATCCTACGCAGAGGACGTCCGGAAGCGGTTCAAAGGACCTGGGCCGAGGGAGTAGGCCGTCTCGGGTAACATTCCAGGCGTACAGAATTACGGCGGCACAGCCGCAGGCGAAATTTAATAACAAAGAAACGTAATAATCACCCTCTCCCACGGGAATAACCTGGAGTTAACCACTTGTTTACTCATGGTCAGCACCACGCCCTTTCACGTGAATTGAAGATCCAAGCGGAAGGGGTAGTACCAATGAGGCTTTGATCACCAAGACCAAAGATTGGGATTGGTAGAGAGGCGTGGCCGGGGTAGCTGACGGGGAGAAGGGGTTTGGAAGCTAGAGAGGAGTGTGTGGAGAGAAGTCTTCGGGAGAGTGACGGTTGGGAAGCCCTGGATCGAGTAGGGGCAAATATCAGCAGAGTCGTAGTAAGCGCCTGTTGGAACCCTACAACATCAAGAAGACGACCCAGCCTACCACATCCGGAGGACCTCACCGTCTGCCCTGCCGACACCGAAGAAGACGACAACTAAGACCAACGACCCTGACGGCCCGAGGACCCACATCCTACGCAGAGGACGTCCGGAAGCGGTTCAAAGGACCTGGGCCGAGGGAGTAGGCGGCTGGGCTATGTCGGCGGTGACCGGTAGGTCAGCTACTTTCGTGATATAAAGATTTCCCAAAAGAGAACTTTGATATCAATATAAATACTCGGGTAACATTCCAGGCGTACAGAATTACGGCGGCACAGCCGCAGGCGAAATTTAATAACAAAGAAACGTAATAATCACCCTCTCCCACGGGAATAACCTGGAGTTAACCACTTGTTTACTCATGGTCAGCACCACGCCCTTTCACGTGAATTGAAGATCCAAGCGGAAGGGGTAGTACCAATGAGGCTTTGATCACCAAGACCAAAGATTGGGATTGGTAGAGAGGCGTGGCCGGGGTAGCTGACGGGGAGAAGGGGTTTGGAAGCTAGAGAGGAGTGTGTGGAGAGAAGTCTTCGGGAGAGTGACGGTTGGGAAGCCCTGGATCGAGTAGGGGCAAATATCAGCAGAGTCGTAGTAAGCGCCTGTTGGAACCCTACAACATCAAGAAGACGACCCAGCCTACCACATCCGGAGGACCTCACCGTCTGCCCTGCCGACACCGAAGAAGACGACAGCTAAGACCAACGACCCTGACGGCCCGAGGACCCACATCCTACGCAGAGGACGTCCGGAAGCGGTTCAAAGGACCTGGGCCGAGGGAGTAGGCGGCTGGGCTATGTCGGCGGTGACCGGTAGGTCAGCTACTTTCGTGATATAAAGATTTCCCAAAAGAGAACTTTGATATCAATATAAATACGATAAAAAAAAAATATAAAAAAATAGGAGAAGCCTTTCGATTGAAGTATATTCCCTTTTAAATTATTACAAGTTAAAGCAATATAAATAAAATGATATGATAGTAAAACATGGTTAAGTTATAATCTCAATTAAATAATAATCTATAGAAAGGTTCAAACTTGTAAATATATATAATTGATTCACTTTAATAATGCTATAGATGTGTATAGATTCTTCAAAGCTTGTCTTGTAAATTAGTTGATTGATATTATATGATGTGTTGGTAATTGTACAGTATGACGAGTAGTCCATTAATATAGACCCCTGCAGTTACACTGTTTAATTTTCTTCTTTGGTTTTATTTAATTAGAAAGGAATTTTACTCAAAACTTGTACTTCCAATTTAATTTGTGTTCACTATCTTTATTTTGTATAATAATAAAGTGTTTGACTTCTGACTATTAGTGTTCATTTGATTCGATCCTGGGTATCTCCACAGCCAAGCGAGTTCAATTATGAATAAGAGTGTGTAAATGTAAAGTAAACTATAACTTACACACACAAAGTTTACACACATCATCCGTTTTAAATGTTTTTGCAGCTTCATTACTAAAAGTGAATACTAATAAGACTTGAGTGTTATTGGTCTTGAGTTGAAGTTTTGAAGAAAGATTTTTTCAACAAATGTTTCAGCAACAAATAAGACAGCTGTTACTAGTAAAATGTTTTTATTACAGCAATAAAAAAATTGTGTGTTTAAATTTAATACTTTTGATAGTGTTTTGTGAATGAACTATTTTCACACAGTTTCATACCAGTTCATTATTGTTGTAATCACAAGTTCTTGAAATTCTTTACATAGATCTAAGTTATCATGGAAAAAAACACAAATAAAAGTATAAACCTTAACAAAAGGATTTTACAACTATATGTTTTCAATGCAAGTCGCAGAAGTTTCAATCTTCATTAGCATGGCTGCTGCACCCAATTTTATTGGTTTCTAGTTCTTTAAGTAAAAATTTCTTCTCAGAATCAGATAGGAAACTGGAGTTACAAGCATTGATATTCTGTAACATATATTTGGGTTAGTTCATTAAATCTGCAGAAATAACAGTTTCAGTATGTTCAAATACAATCCAATTTCTAATTTTTAATGTATGATTTTTCCAAGTGCTACCCTTATTTTAAAAAATATGGTTTTACCAAGCAGTATAAGAAACAACATTCTTCTCTCTGTAATTTTTAATTTACTCAATAGAGTATAATCAATCCTTATTTCACTATATGACTGTTTACAGCATTTTAGCACAGATTATCAAACTCAAGTACTCATAGATTGTCCAATGCTATTGTAAGGACTGAGTATGGCTTTTTGAATCTCTTCTCAGACGGGTTATATTAAAACTATCAGATTTTACTATAAATTATGTCTGTATAGTTTATATATATCTCCCACCTAGATGGGGTTTGGATAACGACAGTACTACGTGACAGACTGTATGATCTACCTTTTACATTCACACCAGCTGAATGAAGATACAAAAAAACTGTATTTATCCTTATTTTATTCTTTATGTTCACTAATTACCACAAATTGTGGATAGTTGTGAGCAGTAGTCTGTGGGTGTAGTGTTCTCTTGTGTGAATTAATGTCCACACTATTGAATACTGCGTTAATCCGCGAAGACCATCCTAATAATTAGACCAGTTCGTAATTCAAAGGCAGTGATTTGGACTACATGTTAAACTGAAGTTCCATTAGATATGCCATGGACTATTGGGCTATTAATTAACAGTTCTGTCTAAGGAAAATATCAGACTTAGTCAGTAACAAAACTACAAGATTACACTACAATCATTTTAAACTCATTTTTCATTCATACTTGGCTTAAAATACCTACCTGGGTAGGTCGCCCTTTCAGTAACTAACTATATAGTGTTAGTGTAAGATTTTAGTCGTGTTACAATCATATTCAAAAATAAATCAATTTTTGATCCATATCTTGGATTAGTTTGTACATTTTCATTCTTTAGAATTTTACATTTTACCCAACATCAATAACAATTTATAAATTCTGGTACTGGTACCGATGAACTTTATGACTGTGACATCGGCTTGCTGATATGAAATACTGTAGTTAAAGTTATAATGCATAGTTAAACACAACCTAAAGACACAAACTTACGGAGTAGGCTAAAATGTCAGGATCAGCACCCCAAGATATAAGCAGCTCGTAGTCTTTCTGCACAGTGTGGCCTGTTACAGTGGGATCGTCCGCATTTATAGAAAAGTTAACTCCATCTCTGGAAAACCTGGAATGGTAAAAAACCTAGAATCATCACTTTCATTTTACCCTTTAAAAGTAATGATTTGGAAGTGTGGTAAAGAAAGATCATAAAAGTACAATGTTTTAACGTAGTAAAGGTAGCCTTAATTTGCAGATTTTATGGTCAATGTTAATACAAAGGTCGAAGCTTTTATTGCTTTGGCACATTGGCTCAACTCATCTGTTATAGAATGATCAGCAACTTTAAGACACACAGTTGTATCTAATGTGGACTTCAGTGGAGTGGGAATCAGATAATGGTAGTTTCAGATTTGTTATGCTTTAATTCAGAGGTCGGACAGCAAAATGTGATTCCTTCTCACCTAAGTAATTTAAAATATATCTATGTATTTTAATTTGAGCTTTGATCATCCAGTGTGTCTAATTTGTTTATTAAATATATAATTTTTGTGCTGACGCCTTAACTATGGGTCTAGTTCAAATTTCACTTAACCTATATTTCTGCATGTTGAAATACATTATACAAGAGTATTCGAACTAAGAGATCTTCCCCAACTGATCTCCCGGTCATCCCTCCGCCATCAAGATCGCTCAGCCGCAAAATCTTACAACTTATACTGTAGGTCTCTAACCTAAACAGTTGAGATCTTTACGTTTGTGATTAATGGCGTATTATCTCATATATCTTCCGTACCCTCTATGTTTTGTGTTCGGCATTTGTGTTTTTTCTCTACTTTTCCCTTGTTTCATTATACAGTGATAAATAGCGTAAACACAAAATATTAATGCAAATTGCATCTAAAAGAAACCCAAAAGTGATTAATTAATTTCACAAACTTCCACTCCACATTCCACAAAATTTCCATTTCGATTTTGAAAAAACCCTCCATAATAGTGTAGAAAACTGCACTAGACTCCACAACAAAACAAGCGCAGAACACGCAGAAAACAGCACATCAAAAATACATTACAGTATATGCTGTGAATCAAAATATAAATATAATCACTTAATCATTAATCATATTCATGAATGAACATGAAATAATATTTAATAATAATAATAATAATAAAATAATATTTAATATATTATTATGAATTCATTTTTGTAGCAATTCAAGATATTGCGTCCCATTGGCTACAGGACGAATAGCATTTTGAGTGACCTTACTGGAAAAATATTTTATTTTCATTTTAAGCCCCTAAGAACAATTTTAATTTTGTGGCAGCATTACTAGCTGCACGACAGTCTTAAAATATATGGTTGAGGGGCAAATTTAAGGTTAAGTGGTTATCTAGGGAATTACATTATTAGCCTATATAAAACATTTTTTAAATATAATTACCTCGCAATTTCACTCGATAATTAATTGACAAGTCACATATAGTTAACAAAATAATGAGTGCAAAATAACAAGCTGTAAATATTTTTTACGATAAAAAATATAATTCCTTTACCTTTAATTTGACACCTCAGCAATTTTTTACGAAAATCAATTAATTAATCTGCACCGCTGTAAAAAAAAACCATTTTTCTTATGGGACCAGAGTTCAAGATGACATCGGAGGTATTGCATGATCTTTATATGGTATTCAATTCATCGAAATGCCCCTTATGTATCCTACAGTGCATAATCTAAAAAAGGTTTTAACTTGTGGGTAGAGGGGGTATTGATCCCCTCCCATGAAAAAACTGTATCTACGCCATTGGCACTAGTCTTCTCTTCTTTCATCTTTTTGTTCCATATATTTTAAGTTTCTATCTGTGTAAACACACAACAAGCTCTAAAATATCCTAGAAATTGAAACAGTTGGTCTTTGTCAGTATAACAAATAAGCTACATGTATCATAAAATCTATTACACTTATCTGTCACTCAAGTCACCCTTAAAATACCAGGGTTGGTGATTTATAAGTAAGAATTTATTTCAGTATATCCTAGTATCTATTTATCAGTAGTATGCCTTAGTTATCTTAGTTACTGTCTTAGTTCCTCTGAAACTAAGTTCTAGATGGTTGCCTGTAGGAGTGTAATCTAATAGAAACGTACCTGGCAATAGGATGATCACAGCCCCAGACATCGACGGACCCTGTCATGAGGCTAGAGATCGGGCAAGCCTCAAAGTGGACTTGGTCATGAATACATTGCTGGTAAAGGCGGTCGTCCTGAACGACATGATATCCATGACCCACTCTGTTACTACCAAGTTGATATATGGCCTGAAAGGGACAAAGGGAACACTTTAAAAATATATATTTTCTCCACACAATATATTTACCCTTTAAGTAGGAGAACACTTCTTTGCATTGAACTTTTTTCCAGAAGTCAAAAAATCTAAATTACCATGGGGGAACATAGTAAGTAAAAATTGTATCTACTTACCTGTGGGAAATAGATTATGTCATGGATATGTCTAAGTGGAATGTTATAATTTCATCTAAACAGCTATCCTTATGTTTCAAATGTTTGTTTTAGCGAATTTCCCATAGGGAAGAAGCTATTACCGTAGGTCTCATCGCAAGAGTTAAGCCCGAGACCATGTTTTTTTTCTTCTTTAGGTGCCCAGAGACCAAAAACAATAGTTGTTAAAATTTATATATATATATATATATATATATATATATATATATATATATATATATATATATATGTGTCTGTGAACACGATAACTCTCGTAAAAAAGGTCCGATCGAGACCAAATTTGGTAGAGACGTGTATTCCTACAAATGCTCGGACGAGTTCGTAAACCAGACATATTGGTCAATGGGAACGGGTAGTTTGGGGGGGTTTTGTACCCCAAAATGGGGTTTTTTGCGTTTTTCACATGTAATTTTTAAAAATTTCTAATTTTATATTTCACCATTGGAATCAGCTTAAAAAACTACACAGTTAAGTTCCTTAAAGTTTTTCTCTATCTTCAACGGTTACCGAGATATAAAAAAATCTTAACACAGTACGTTGTATTTTTGAGGCTCCAATGTTAATCTTATGGAGGATTAAAAAAAATTAATTTTTCACTTATTATCTAATATTTTTGGATGAAACTTGATATTTAGCTTCATGTGGTTGCGATCCATACATTTGTGCTAAAAAATTATAGTTTATGTGTTTATCATGGCAGCAAACCTGCATACTCTTTTCCCATGTTAATCATATGGAGATTAGGCAAACTCCTATATTTATGGACAGATGTTGATGAAAGTTGGTATAAATGTTAAAAATAAAATTTTTGATGGTATAAATGGCTACTTTCAGTGTTCCTCACGGCAGCAAACCTACTCACTCTTTCCCATTTTAATCTTATGGAGAATAGGCAAAAATTCTCATGTTTATCGACAGATTTTGACCAAACTTGTCATATATTATTATTATTATATTATTGATTTGGAAATTCGCTGAGTACGCAGGTCTGCTGCGACGGGGGTATTTACAAATTGTTAACACCCCCCCTCCCCAGAGCTAAGACATCCATGTCAAAAACTTAAAATATGTCATTCTCATGCTGTGATAAAAACATTGACAATCTGATGACACTAGGAATGGCAATGAAACAGAATGATTGACTGATACTTAGCTCTACAATTAAGGTTTGTGGTATGACAAAAACAAAATAGTTAGTGAATAAAACCTTGAACTTACAATAACAAACACAATATATTTGAATCCATTTGCTAAAAAAATGCATTTAGTCAGAAATATACCACCGTCGCAGCAGACCTGCATACTCAGCGAACTTCCACCTCAATAATATGGCAATAATAATACAAGTATATGCTAAGATTGATCAATCAACACCAAATCAATAGGAAAGAGTATGCAGGTTTGCTGCTTTGAGGAGCACTAAAAGTAGGCATTTTTACCATAAACTATTTTTTTTTGCCATATACCAAGTTTTATCATTTATCTTGACATAAATAAAGAAGTTTGTCTATTCTCCTTAAGATTAACATGGGGAAGAGTATGCAGGTTTGCTGCTGTGAGAAACACATGAACTATGATTTTTTTGCATAAACGTATGGATCCCAATCACAAGAAGCTAAATACAAAGTTTCATCCAAAATTGTTGTTGTAAAAATGGTCCGATCGAGGCCAAATTTGGTGGAAACATGTATTCCTACATTTACTTGGACAAGTTCGTAATCCAGACATATCAGTAGTTTGGGGGGGGTTGTACCCCAAAAATTGGTTTTTTGCATTTTTTCCATGTAATTTTTAAAATTTCAAATTTTATCTTTAACCATTAAAACCAGCTCAAAAAACAACACAATTTAGTTTCTTAAAGTTTTTCTCTATCCCCAACGGTTACCGAGATATTAAAAAATCTAAACATAGTACATTGTATTTAGGGGCTCCAATGCTAATCTTATGGAGGATAAGGAAAAATTAATATATACCTTACTAATCAACAATTTTGGATGAAACTTTGTATCAACTTCATGTGGTTGGAATCCACACGTTTATGCAAAAAATCATAGTTCATGTGTTTCTCACAGCAGCAAACCTGCATACTCTTCCCCATGTTAATCTTATGGAGAACAGGCAAACTCCATTATTTATGTCAAGATAATGATAAAACTATTGGTCATAATGGTATACCATACACTGGGACGGTGGCGACGTCCTGTAATCCAGCTACTTGGAGATCACGAATAGTGGATAGTTGTGAGAGATGGTCAGTGGATGTAGTGTTCTCTTGTGTGGATTAACGTCCACACTATTGAATACTGCGTTAATCCACAAAGACCATCCTCATAATTAGACCAATTCGTAATTCAGAGACCGTGGTTCGGATTCCACGTTAAACTGTAGGTCCATTAGTTGCCATCGGCTGTTGGGCTATTAATTAATAGTCCGGTCTAAGGAACATGTCAGCCTTAGTCAGTAACAAGACTACAAGATCGCGCCACAATCATCCTACATTCATTCCTCATTCATACTTGGCTTAAAATACCTACCGGGTAGGTTGCCCTTTAAGTTAAAAGTATAAAGTATATGGTCAGAATAAAAATAGTTTATGGTAAAAATGCCTACTTTTACTGTTTCTCAAAGCAGCAAACCTGCATACTCTTTCCCGCGTTAATGTTATGGAGAATAGGCAAATACTTACTTATACTTATACTATACTTATACTTTACTTACACATATTTATCAACAGGTATTGATTGATAAATCTTGTCACATACTTGTACTATTATTTTTATTGATTTGGAAATTTGCTGAGTACGCAGGTCTGCTGCGACGGGGGTATTACATATGTATGGCTTGTATCAAATGTATGAGTATGTTAAAATATCACTATAATATGGAGTTAGTTGGTTGTTGAATAGTGGCAATTCCCACTGCCAGAACAATCACAAGTTAAAGTGGTGAACAATCACAAGTTGAAGTGGTGTTCATGAGTGGAGTGGTGCCTCACTTTCTGTAGTGAATCACAAGGGTGAAGGTATTCTGAGGTTCAGTGATCTCAATCTCCATACACTATCCCCAATGGAAGCAACAAAGTTAACAGGACAAAAAGACCTGAGAAAGCAAACAACAACAAAGACGACAACAAACAATAACAAAAAACAATCAACCTGCCAACAGCAAAAAGGACAAGGACAAAGACGACCTGCCATACAAGAGACCAAGTGTGCAGTCTGTGTGATGAGTTACAGGTTACACGTTGGGGGGGCAAAGATTGGTGTTCTACTTTTTATCACAATACAGCTTAAAAATGGAGTAAAAGACTTAAAACTAATATAATACCACAGCAAAAACCCATCTAAATATCTGTGTCCAATAAAAAATTATAACAGAACTGGTAAGATTGGTAATAAAATTCAAAAACTTTCAAGAGGTCTGGGGGGCATTGCCCCCCATAATGTTATTTACCCCATATGTTGTTATTTACCCCACATAATGTTAGGTAAACGTTACAATGAATAATAACACAAAATATATCTAACAAGATATACTAACATGTACAGCTTAGCACCTAAAAAAGCTGACCCACACTGGTCAGCTCATACAACAGAGCTACCTAGTATTGTGTTCTTGCTCAGTTGCTCTTCGGGTACTTTTGTCGTTTTTTAGTTGTCTTTGGGTGTGTGAACTCAACAACACCCAAGTTGACCAGCCAAGGAAAGAGTTTGCCTCAGGAAGCCCTCAACCTTTCATTGGTATACATTCTAGGTCAGTGCTCTCTCCCTCCATCTACAAATTCCTGAGAGCATGCCAAGAAATCCCTCCTACCTCTTGGGTACCCCTCATAGGTGGACAGTAAGGATATACACCATTCTAAGAGAATTCAGGTAAGACTGCCAGGAGTCAATCAAGCTGTGGACTTGGATCTGGATCAAATCTGGATCTGGCTTTGGACGTGGATCAAGATGAGACAAGAAGAAACCAAGGTGAAAGGGAAGCCTGTCACACTGGATATAGCCAAAGGTCTTACCCAGTTTCGATATTTGAACCAGTAATAACTAGTCAGAGAGTCAATCAGTGCTTAGTTGGAATAAGTGTCATACACAAGGTCAGGTGGTAATAAGAACAGACCTGCATCAGAAGGATATCGTTAACAAGATGCAAAGGCTTGTCAGATTTCAATTAAGAGGCCAAGTTATGACCAGTTAGGGGTGCACAAAAAGTGTTTGACATGGCTTGGGACCTCAGACCACCCCTTTAGATATTGAAGATAACCTACCTTTGAATTTGCACAAGATAGTGCTCAACCCTAACCATTCTCAAAAAACAAACATTTTTGTCATGTCAGAGACATCTCGTGCAGCACTAATTTTACTAGCAACAAATCACAGCCTACCGTTTATCGTTACTGAAATTATCAGCTATTTGATTTAGTTAAATTATTCGTATCTTGGCTTCAGTTTTCTGTGTACCACACTGTTTACTTATGTCTTTTACAGTCTGGTTGATGCTGGACCTGGGGAATTTTTCCTGGTTGGTGCTGCACCTGGTGGATTTTTTAGAAAATGTTTTTAAAAAAAATGTTCCATCTTTGCAGCATGTGTTGTATCCACTCAGATACAACCATTTGTCTTTACAAATGGTTGTATTGTATGGTTGTATTGAGTTGAGCTTAAACTCTTTAGTTGAGTTCATAAAAATACCTGACTGGACCAGCTGAAGTGCGTAAATAACTAGGTTAACCAGAATTAAATAATTACTGTTAAGTTAGTTATCAATCTTGCTGTTAAAATATAATTTCTTCAGAAAGATTATCATGGTTGGTATCAGTGGATAAGCCATATTTCCTCTACAAAAACGAGATACCTGCTCGAAACTTAATCAATGGGAACTGACCCTTTCAACTGAACTAGGTGTTCCCGTCTCACCAGCGTGCACCGTTCTGTACACACAAGTCTTCGCCGCTTCCTGCCACACTGAGATGATAGGCTCCACGAAAGGTGCCTCATCTGCAAAATAACAACTGAAACTGACCTTCCTAAAAATAACATTAGACAGTCACGATAACAAGCGAAATTAACAGTTTATTAATTGCCTGAGAAATTTGGAGCTGCTTAAACTAAACTGGAGGTAACATTTTTAGAATAATATAGGTTTTAAATTATTGCATTATATTTCCATACTACTTGCCGAATGTATGTTTTATAAACCTTTCAATTGATTGTTCACATGAATACAAATTTTTTCTTCGCTGCCATCAAACTTATAGCTTGATGAGTTTGATTTCCTTTTATAGATTTTAACTTAGATTGCCTGCATTTCATCCATATAAAAACAAACTCCTCCTTCCAGTGGATTTCCACCATGAGAAAAGTAGTACGTAAATTAGACTGCTTAGGATCACCTGAAAAGTTTTCTTATTTCTCAAAATGAAGGATAGTTGCAAATAATTTATACAGTAGAAAAAGTCAACCTAATAATTGTTTATTTTGTTTCCAGTAACATATCAACCATCAACATAGTTTTTAAAATACAATTTTTACTAAAATACTAAGTTAACTTACCAACACGTCCATGCTCAGGTTGAATAGTGAGCAGATCTATTCCAACGACACCCTTATCATAGTGGCTACGGCAGAGACCTAAAACTTCATGGAGGTCGTTGAACTCTTTTGAGTATATGGAACATAAAATCTGCCTCGTCATCACTCCAAAATCTTGTTCACCTCGTTGCAATCCTGCGGCTACGCGTCGAATACACTCATCCATTACTGAAATATTGAAAAATTGGATCAGTATAGAATTATTCAAATACTAGATCAAAATTGGATAGCCTTGAAAGTGCTCTTCACTCTAAAAGTACACTCACCACTACCACAGCTCTTTTTTAATAGCTCTATTTGTTTTCTCATGATTGGCACTTATTGAAATATCATATTTCAGAATAGATCATACAATCTTTTAAAATCTGACATCCTATAAAGTGAGAAAACGGCGATTCTTGTTGGGTAAAAATTTTTTTAGAATAATAAATAATATTAAATGATAAAATATTTTTGAAACTAAAAATCTAAATATTTTAGATTCATTGTGAAAAACAGTCAATATTATCTTACAAACTAATAGATGCTTCTGCAAGGATGGAAGATAATTAAAGAGTGAAAGTACAGTGTGGATCAGTTGCCACGTTATCCTCTACAAGCTTTTTACTTTTCCTCTCAGGCATATATGTTGTAAAGTAAATTTGTCTGCCTGCTCACCACAAGGCCCGTATTCTTTGATGAGTTCGTCTCCCATAGCCAGTCTCGGACTCCACCTTGGCTCAGCGTAGACAACTCCGGCATAATACTCGTCCTCGACAAATTCATAAGCCATTCTCTCTATGGCATCAAGGTCTCCTCTACAGTGACAATACGATGTTTGTGACAAGACACAAGACTCAGTTATAATAGGTAATAGGTTCCCCCATTTTATTAGATAGATAAGATAAGATATGGTGCTAGATTTTACTACTGATATTTCGCTAATAATATAATTGAAGTCTTGCAATAAAATAGATCCCCTTGAACATTAAAAACAAACTTAAAGAAAGTAACATGTTTGATAAATTGCAAGTTTCAAATTCTTGTAACTGCAATCAATGTCAGTGGCCCTACACCAACAAAGTGCTATAAACTATTGGACAAAGTGTTTTGCAATAATGTTCCTGGATATTATTTTGGGCTCCGCATAGCCCATTTGATTTGGAGCATGGAGCTAAGCTCAGATATTCATTGGAATGGTACATAATGTAAACAGAATTGCCATGTAATGGTCTTGTTTTATTAATGCAATTCTTAAAAACTTTAAAACAGTTATGTATCTCTTAGTTTAAACCTTAACAATTAATAAAAATATGGTAATGACTTACGAAAATGGAGGCCAAAACATGTGAAACTTCTGAATGAATCCATAGAGATTGGTTGGATTTGAAACGGGACACTTAGTTTGAAAATCAATAAAATCTTTGACTCCAGGGATTTTTATATTCTTTTGGCTGTAAAACAATATCATATTTGTCACAAATTATTCCAATACATTACTTTGAATTTATGATATATCAAATAAACTTTTGGTGTAATGTTGCTCCAGCTAAAAATTAGAAATACTGTCTTTCGAAATTTAGAAAATGTTTACCTCTGAACTTTAAAGAACAATCTAAAAAATCATATAGAAATGTTTTAATAAATATTGGAAACTCAAAGTAAAAATGACTTACAGTGCCAATTCCCAAGCAGTGGAAGGTCTGACTGCTCCATCCAGGTGGACATGCAGCTCAACCTGTGAAAAAGATGAACATTTAATCATCGGTCCTTGTTAAAAACCAGGATAAAAACTGAGCACAAGTCATCTTAGTTCATAGTTAATTCTTAGTTCTCATTATCATGTAGCTTGGTTGATGTTTATTTACTTTGTACATGTTCATACATGACACTGTCCCAAGATCAACTAATTCATCGACTGAGAATAGTTCCTCTAAAACTAACAGTCCTAACCAGTGGTGTAGTTGTGCGAGAATGTGTTCCCATACTAATGTTCCACAGCGAAAAAATTTGAAATTTAATGATGAACACTGATTTTATATGAAATGGTTGTGGTTTACTGCATTATAAAACAAAAGATACTCAAGAGACATTTGTAAACTTGTTTGTCTTAAGCGATGATGTAAATTTGCATCATCAACAGATTTAAATATAACATTTCTTGTACTTTGTACTGTTCACAGGACATTGTGGACTGTGATTTAGGGATAAACAAGCTAACGGTGGTAGCCGGTGTCTGGTTGGTAGTTTGGCTCTGGCCCCATTGCGGGTTTACGAATTTCTTTGTAATTTGACAAATAAATTTATTTAGTGTACTCACACTGGAAGATTTTCCACTACACCACTGGTTCTAACCTCAGATACTTGGTACAGCATTTTTTGAAGTCTAGATGTATTACACCAAGCAAGGATTTAAACATGTTTTACCTCAGTAAACAAAAATAACAAAATTATATACAAAACGGACAGCTCTGAAAGCTGTAGGTGTTGTTGATATCACAATTTTTGCAGGTGGGGGGGAGAAATAATATACAGTTGACAAAGGCGAGAACTTTTGGGTGAATCAAAGAGCCAGATTGATATAACGAAGATTGTATTCATATTCTTGAGATACCAACCCAACCACGTGGTGAGTATTTTAGGATCAATATGTGAAGGGTGCGTGTGATGGAGTTGGTGGCCTATAGCTTTGTTACTGACAAATACCAGCTGGTTCATTTGCCAGGATCATTGATGGCCCAATGAACAAAGATAACAGGGGGCAGAATCACAAAATTAAAATTGTGTCAAGATTTTGCTGAGGATCGAACCGGAAATCCTCAGATCTATGAAGCGGCTATTATACGTACAATACTCAACCACCCAGCCAGTTTAAAGCCCTGAAGGCATGCATTTAGAACAATAGCTTGAAGTAAAGAGATATGCAGTATCCAGATTTCTATGAAAGAAAAAAGGTGGGTAGCCCTACATGTTTTGTCCTACAATATAGGAGAGGGAAGCCCCACTCTATAGGCTGTCCACACCATGCATAGAGTATTCCCCAATGCTTCTTTATAAATCTGATATAGTAAATAATAAATTTTACCGTATACTTGTATCCAATGGGCTAGCAGCTAGTCTGGTACATACGTCACCAGTCAAATTGGCATTATTTATCTTCTGAAAATTAGTATTATTTAAAAATAAATGAAATTAGTGTTATCAATACTTCATATTTGAATGAGTATTTTGAATATATCACGCCAAAAAGTTAATGCCATAAAGTAGCATAGGTAATTATAAAATAGATACATGTAAACAAAATATTTCGGATGCACTTCCTTTTGACTAAGATATATTTCTGTTAGCTGACCACAAATCTGTCAACTGACTTTAATGTTGGAATATTGCAATATTTCTAATTGAAATAGTTTTTATCCCTAACATAAAACTGATGGACAAATTCAATTGATGTGATTGATTGTATTTTTTTTGCTCTGGAAAATCCAGAACATTGATGAGTGTTCAGCTGAAATGAAATAGTTAATATTAGGTAGTAGATAGGTACCTTAGTTCAAACCATACCTTCTTGCATGGGCCAGGAGATTTTCCAATTAGATTTTGAGCAGCCATAGATCCACCTTTCTTGTTGGTTTTTATATAGATATTTCAATGTTTTATATAGTGTTATTTTTTCATTCATATATCACATGTTATTGATTGTATTTTTGTTATTGTTATGATGGAGTGCAATCTGAAACTGATAAAGACTATGTTTTCATTATAGATTCAAAATTTATGTTTAAGAAATAATACTTACGTTTTATAAGTTTTACAATATTTTACTCTTATCACATCTTGGTTAAAATTTGCTCTCAAATCTTGGGGGAACCCCATCATTTACCTAATGAACAAATAATAAAAATTCTCTTCATATTTTTTGTATTTACCCTAACATTGTGATAAAAGTTATCTAAAAAAAAGTATCTTCTGAGCATATTGAAAAAACTGACAGAAATGTGCAAGTGGTCATATTAAGTAGCCTATAAGCAAATCAATGCAATTTTTCATAAAATGTGCAAGCTCACTCAGCAATAGAAAGGGTCAAACACAACAAAGCTCACAATACTACACACTATGGCTATACTGTAGGTACCAATTGCGAGATCTATAACTTTGACTGTCAAACAATTTCTTACACACTAAAAATTGGAACAACGTTGGAACAAAATAGTAAATAAAACTATAAGAAAAATAGTTCACAGAGTTCACTTTTAACTGAGTGATGATATTGTGTTGAGGAAAGTTCTAGTGGTTACAATATTAAGGTTACTGTGTAAATTTTTGTTTCAAATTTTATTGCAAAAAAATTGAAGATCTAGATATGTGCTATGTGTAAATGCTATCTACAGATAGCACATCGCATAAAATCTACCATTCCAGCACAACAGGATAAAAAAATACATGGCATAGTAGATCTCGATAGATTTTGTATGCCAGAAAACAGGACCGTCGCGTGGACGTGGCGACCGGAGCAATCGCTTCAGCCGCCCGCGGCCGGGCGGGCGTCGTGGACGCGGCGCTTGAAGAGCGCCGCAGACACGAAAATGTAACAAAACATTAATGGAACATTTAATCGGTATTAATCGAATCATAAGTTATTGCTTGACACCCATCACATTACTACAATCAGTACAATCACTATTTTAAAAGGAGGCTCACACTTTGCTTTATAAGTTCATTATAAATCGCATTATAAGTAATCGTGGTTTTTAATCCTGCTATTGTCCAGATTTAGGTATTGCTTCAGTTTCCATATAATTTAATTGTTTTTGTCAAATTTTATGGTTTCTTGAGGTGTTTTGTAATTCAAAATCTTATTTCATCTTTAAAGACCCAAAATAAATTACTTCTTAAGATTTTATCTAACATTTTTAAATCTCCTGAACATTATTGTCGATATATTCATGAGATTATATTTCAAATGCGTTTTTATCGCACAGTACCTTCATTAGAAGAGAATTATCGTTAACGAACCAAAGACAACTTACCTAGAATTTTATAAAACAAACGTAAATTTTTGTGTGTAAGAATGTATTAAACTTGATCTAAAATTTAATTATTGAGAAAACATAATTCACTTAAAATTTGTTAGTGGAATCACAATAGTGTTGATGTTAAGATTTCTTTGTTGAACCCTAAAGGTTTGTGTTTCACTAATCAGCTGTGTTACTATAATTGATCAGATATAAAGTTCATCATGGAAACGCTTATTTAGGAATGATTTTACTCTCTCCCCTTATACGTAGTACATGGAGAAAGTTTTGTTTTAGTCAAAATTTTCA
This sequence comes from Nephotettix cincticeps, assembly GCA_023375725.1. NCBI lineage: Eukaryota > Metazoa > Arthropoda > Insecta > Hemiptera > Cicadellidae > Nephotettix > Nephotettix cincticeps. Next base: position 39,465,661 of record CM041791.1, read on the forward strand.
AATTTGAGTTGAGAGTGTATATGTCCGTTTTGGGGTCCCCTGAATCCAAGAAAGCGGGGTTCGACGTAATGTCTGTCCGTCCGTGTGTGTGCGTGCGTGCGTTTGCGTGTTCGTGTGCGTTCGCCGAAACCCACTTATTTTGAAATAAATTAATTAATAATCAATAAAAAATATGAAATTTATTGTCATTAAATCATTACAGTAATAGCATTGCGTTTAGATCTGGTATGTCCTCTAAGGTAGTAAACAAAGTCTCGAATGGAATTACAATCTAAATATCACCTATAACAGTAAAATCTTTTTTACATTAATGCATTCACTATCTTTAAATATTCACTACCTTATATACTGCTACTCTTATATGTACTTATCTATTTATATAGTACTATTAATCCGGTTTCATTAGACTTTTCCATAATGAGAGTAATTTTGTTCATTTGTAGAATAGAGCTTTGAGAAAAAATATCATAATCCTCTATGGTATAATAATCATTTTCGAGGTTGGCAAAACTGGTTGAAGTTGAAGTTGGTGATGTTATGGTGTCAACGAGTGAACGATTGCAAACTTCTCGTTTGTCAATCTTTACAGACATTTAAATAGTTTGTCTTGACTTTTAAATTAGTTGAATAGTTTTTTGTAAAATAATGACTTAAAGATCATAAATCATGGCATTAGTGACAGTGCAGAGATCGCCCAGTGTCGGAAATTCACCTCAGAGCTCGGTGAGTGACAGTTATTGTTATACAGGTATCTGTAAAAACGTATGTTTTTAAACCTAGCATGATATTTCGTGTATTATTTTACTTTATTTTCATCAAAAAGGAATCACTCAGCTATACAGCCAGTCGGTTACTTTATGCTTTCTTGGTCCTTTACTTAATGGTTGTTTCTAGGCGGAGGTTTTCTAGTGAACGATAACATGACATGATAGGTTTGAGTTTATATGAATATCTTACCACTTTTCAAACAATATCAGAAATGATTCTTTTAGTATCTGTTTTAATTTAATTCCAATTCAACTAGCTACAATTTCATATAAAGAAGTATATGTATTTACTGCTGTATTGTATTATTGCTTAGGGCACAAAAGATTAACCACTTGATTAATGCTAGTTGTTAGGTTGCTGGTGATTTACAGGTAGACCACTAGTTTAAGCCATTACAGAATTATACAAAGGGGCGGAACAGAGTTCCTGTAGCGTGTGTCAGCGATGTGGCTTTTTGCGCACCCCTTTTATTGAATGTCTCATGGACCTTCCAGGCTTAAAAACCTGATGAACTCCTAGTTAAACCCATGCTAATAATATACAAATGGCATATTAGTAGCGTATCCATTGCTTATTATAGACCTTTTGTAAATTCCACTACTAGCTAATGGTGTATATACTAAACCCTGTGTAATTCAGCCTTAAGGTTTGTCTTCTGTAAAACAAGTTATTAACATATATTCCACTGTATGTCAGGATATATCTTGACATACAGTGGATATTGATATTATTGTGAATTATGACGATGATTTATATACTACAGTACAGTACTATACAGTACCTTGCAGATGTAGGTTAAGTCGTTGATATTTTTATATTGTATCAATAACCAACCTCACATATATACACTGACCATTATATGTTAGAATGTATATCCCCTTCTTTATAACACGCTATCTAAAGTATGTTCCTTCCAATTGTGATATTTTTGGTATTTGGTAAAACCCTTACCTTGGTGCAAGTTTGACACATCTGGTATCGTTATATTAGTTACAAACTGAGGAAACTCCTACTGAAATATTTATGGTTAACGAAAACAAATGTACAAAATAACAAACAAACTAGTACTAGCTAGAAGTACCCGTCCTTCTCACAGGGTAAAAAGTTTTGAGATATGTTACCTTTTCTCTTCGGGATGAAATAAATATTCTAAAACATTTAATTAAGAAAATGCTTTAAGGTAAAATACTGTGCCATTAAAAGAGGTATTTAGTAATAGTATTTTATACTAAACACAATCTCAAACATTTATAAACATGAGTGTCTACAATATGACAAAGTACCACCTGTTAAGCATAATGAATAACCTAATAGAGACAAGTATCGGGAGAATAACTTAAAATCTATTATAGTCTATTATAATCTATTTTAAAATACTATTTAAAATAATATATACTATCTAATAAAATCTATTATAAGTAAGTATAGGTTTTGATTATTTGAAAAATTGTAACTCTATTTCCAATCCTCTTACTTACTTACTTACTGCTGTGGCCACTGGTACCCTAGATGGTACTTGGCCTCTCCAACAAACTGCCTCAATAGATCTCTGCTTCTCGAATCTTCCTTCCTTCTCCCTAGCTTCCTTAGGTCTTTCTCCACTTGGTCGAACCATCTAAGTTTCGGTCTTCCAAGGGGTCTTCTACCTTCTGGGTTGTTCTTTAAGACGTTCTTCGATAGGGAGTTGTCGTCTTTCCTTAGAATGTGCCCTGCCCATCTCAACCTTCTGCTCCGTACTTCAGCGACAATATCCGGATCCTTAAATAATTCTCTTAGTTCCCAATTATGTCTCAATCTCCATTGCCCATCCTCAAAAATCGGTCCGTATACTTTCCTCAAAATCTTGTTCTCAAATACAATCCTCTTATTAACTTTAAATTAAAATTAGTTCCTAGTGAAATGGTATACAAAATAGTCTGTAAGCTTAGCAATTCTCAAAGTGAAGATGTATATGGCTTGTCTAATTTTGTTCTTAAACAGTTAATTAACCAAATTCTAATTACAATGACCCATTATTATTAATTTAGTTTATACTCAATGCAGTTTCCCTGATTGTTTAAAAACATCCAAAGTTACACCAATTTTCAAAAGGGGTGATGTGAAAATGCTATCTAACTACCGTCCGGTAGCAATAGTTCCAGTCTTGGGAAAAGTAGTTAAATCATGTCTGCTCCAACAACTGTACACTTATTTTACTAAAGATAATCTTTTGTACATTAACCAATATGGTTTTAGACCAGATTGTTCAACTACCATAGCAGTTGAGGAGATGGTAAATTTTGTTTTGGCTGGTTTGGAGCTCTTGCATGGTGGACTTGTCTGAGGCATTTGATACAATTTCTCATTCCATCCTTTATGTGTTTTGGCTGGTTTGGAGCTCTTGTATGGTGGGTTTTAATGTTGATAATGGTGCTTAATTTGCACCGATGCTGGCGATGGCTACAGTCAACAACCTATCTATAAATGATGAAAAAACAGAAACAAATTACTTTTCACTTAAAAAATAAAAAAAAAGAATTTTACACAACCTGTAAAACTGCTTGGTATTTATATCGACAAAAAATTAAATTGGGAGATCCATATACATAATTTATGTTGGCTAAAAATAATTTATGTTGACTGACGCCATTTCAATACTTGATGTATTTTGAAAATAAAGCATATTTGTATTGTATTGTATTAAAGACCTAGCCAGAATCACATATCTTTTAAGAAAACTTCATTCTTCTGTTAGTTTTAATGTCCTACTAACTACATATTACATTATTTTTAGTATTTTACGGTATTAAGTATATGGGGTGATTCTTATTTTCTAAAAAAGTTTTTGTCTGGTGAAAAAAATCTTTCAGGGCAATGCTAGGTTTACATAGGCCTATGAATCATGTAAAGGACATTTTTCAGAACTAAACATTTTAACACTTCCCTCTATGTACATCCTCTGCATTCTTATTCATATAAAACTAACTTTCCTCAATTTTATATAGAAATATCTTAGAAATGTTATTTCCCAGATTAGATTAGATCATTGAAATGGCAATCATACTACAATGTAGGTATTTTAAGCCAAGTATGAATGAGGATTGAGTGTAAGATGATTGTGGCACGATATTGTAGTCTTGTTACTGACTAAGGCTGACATGTTCCTTAGACAGGACTGTTAATTAATAGCCCAACAGCCGATGGCAACTAATGGACCCACAGTTTAACGTGGAATCCTGTCCCTGGAGAAAGTACAGAGGCTGGCATGTGTTATCATCACAGGAGCTATGAGATCCTTTCCTACTGCTGCCCTGGAGGTGATCTTGAATCTGACACCCCTACATATTGTGGTAGAGAGAACAGCAAGGGAGACCTTGCTTAGAATGGAGAAGACTGGCTTTGACACTTCCTCCACAATTCGCAGTGAGTTATTTCCGTCACGCATAAGGGACCTAATGAAACAACCAAGGGATTCTATGGTAAGAAAGTACAACTTTGAAAAGAAATTCCATGTGGAGCTAGGAAATAAACTTAGCTGGGACGGGAAAACCCTAAATTCCCTCGGGAATCAGGTCATCAGGTGGTACACTGATGGCTCCAAGACCGAGGAGGGGACTGGTGTAGGGGTATTTGGTCCAAGGATCAAATACAATGAATCACTGGGGCGTTCCCCCAGCATATTTCAAGCGGAGGTCAAGGCCATAGAAAGGTGTGCACACTTCAACCTAAGTAGAGGATACGTGAAGAGGGATATTGTGATCCTGTCAGATAGCCAGGCTGCCATTGGAGCCTTGAGCTCAGCAACCTTCAGATCCAAGATGGTCTGGAACTGTCGGAGAAGTGTGGACCAATTGGGGAAGCACAACAAGTTGTCACTACTTTGGGTACCTTGGCACCAAGGCGTTCAGGGGAATGAAGTAGCAGACAATCTGGCAAGGGTAGGGGCAGCCATCCCCTTTGTAGGACTGGAGCCAGGTTGTGCACTGGAGGACTCCTATTTTAAAAAGAAACTAAAGGAGGAAGAAAATGAAGCCAGAGGGAAAGCCTGGACCGTTCTTCTGGGATGCCGACAGGCTAAGGAAATGCTTGGAGGGCATAATATAAGAAGGTCTGAGACCATGATCAGGCTTAAGAAAAACAATCTAAGGATACTGACGGGATTTTTAACCGGGCATTGTAGGCTCAGGGGTCATCTGAGCAAGATGGGCATTGTTCAAGAGGGTGAATGTCGCTTCTGCCAATCTGGGGAGGAAACACCTAGACACCTAATGGCCGAGTGAGTGTGACACGTTAGGTCAAAAGAGAGCCAGAAGCTTTGGAACACACCAGGTGGCAGTGGAGGATTTTACAAAGTTAGAACCCCTCATAATACTAAACTTAATTAAGGCATTAGGACTAGAGGGGGTTCTCTAGGCAAGAAACCCCTAGGGTTCTCTAGAGACTAGTCTGGGGGGCACAATAGATCTCATAGGTCACAGTGCAATCTTTCCTCTAGATTTTATCAGTATCAGTAGTAACGTGGAATCCGAACCATGGCCTCTGAACTACGGGTTTAATTATGAGGATGGTATTTTATGGATTAACGTAGTATTCAATTCATGTTGTGGATTTAACACGGGAACACTACATCCATCGACCATATCTCACAACTATCCACAATTCGTGACCTCCAAGTAGCTGGATTAGGACGACGCTACCATCCCAGTCTAGTACCTTAGGCTATTATGTCCAATTCTAAGTTATGTGCTGCTAGGAGCATGCTATGAAATTATTTTAAATGTGATTTTTGGTTATTTTAACCATTTAAGAAGTGTGGAGGTCATATGACATCCAATTTGGATTTGCCCAGAGGAGTAAGCCTGATATTGAAAATCTAAAAAAATGACTAAAAGAGTGAAACAATTACAATAACTTGCTTATTTAATAACAATAAGTTAAGTATCAAAATCATACAAAAATTTTCTTCTTTTAAAATTATTACTAGCCAAAGTACCCGTTCTTCGCACGGGCTAAAAAGGCTAAAAGGTGTAGGCTCTACTGATACATTTAAGGTATTGTTAAATTAATTCTTCATTGTTTACAAAATGACAAAACAGGAGTGTCTACAACATTTCAAAGTAACACATGTCAAATATTGGGAGAGGATAAGGATTAATGTAATAGAGACAGTTGTCGGAAAAAAACTTAAAATCTACCATTCCGCTATTTCAAATAATTCACTAATTTCGATCCAGCAGTTTATCTGAAAAATCAACTTTATTTCTTCTTCTTCCCGAACTGTCAAAATATAGTGCAAACGGATGTTGTCATTAGAAAATGTAAACATTGAAACCAAGGACGGTCACGGCAGCTCTTTCTTCTTCTTCTCCTTCTTCTCGAACTGTCAAATTTTAGTATTCACAGCTGTGGACATTCAAGTAATTTTATGTTTTCATTCTCTACAAATGTAAACATTGAAACTTAGGACGTTCACAGGGTGTAGCCCGAGAGGATTTTAAGGAAATGAGTATGCCTATGTGTTGCATGAGTTTAAGATCTACCTTTGCCTAAAATTTCAAACCAGTCGGTTCAGTATTTTTCGCATTCACTTGCCACAACAAACCCACAAACACACAAACCCACAAACAAACATACAGACACCACCTCTTCTTTATAATATTATAGACTAGTCAAAGTACCCGTTCTTCGCACGGGTAAAAAAGGCTGAGAGGTGTAGGCTCTACAGATACATTTAAGTTATTGTTATATAATTCTTTATTTTTTACAAAATGACAAAACACGTGTCTAAGTATATATCTAAACATGACAAAGTAACATATGTCAAATATTGGGAGAGGATAAGCATTAACGTAATAGAGGCAGGCATCGGGAGAAAATTAAAAATCTACCATTCCACTATTTCGAACTAATAATTCACTAATTTCGATCCAGCAGTTTATGTGTAAAAATTAACTTTATTTCTTTTTCTTCCCGAACTGTCAAAATGTAAAGTAAACTAATGTTGACATTAAAAACTGTAAACATTGAATCCCAGGGTATTTACCGCAACCATGTCTTCTGCTTCTCGAACTGTCAAATTTTAGTGTTCACAGCTGTTGACATTCAAGTAATTTTATGTTTTCATTTTCTAAAAATGTAAACATTGAAACTTAGGACGTTCACAGGGCGTAGCCCGAGAGGATTTTAAGGAAATGAGTATGCCTATGTGTTGCATGAGTTTAAGATCTGTCTTTGTGTAAAATTTCAAACTGTTTGGTTCAGTATTTTTTGCGTTCACTTGCCACAAACACACAAACCCACAAACAAACATACAGAATCCACCTCTTCTTTATAATATTATAGATTAAAATATTTGTTTGTTTTAGTAAGGACATCATATGATGTCCTTACTAAAACAAAAACTCAAATGTTGTAGCCTACGGTACTTTTAGCATACTCTTGAAAGGGTTAATAATGTTAGAACAATAGAACATCATATTTTTGAAAAAAATTTGTTTATTAGCGAATTTCCCATTGGGAAGTAGCTATTACCGTAGGTCTCATGGCAAGAGTTAAGCCCGGGACCATGTTATTTTTTCTTCTTTAGGTGCCCAGAGACCATAAACAATAGTCGTTAAAATTTATATTATATATATATATATGTGTCTGTTAGCACGATAACTCGCGTAAAAATGGTCTGATCAAGACCAAATTTGGTAGAGACGTGTATTCCTACAAATGCTCGGACGAGTTTGTAAACCAGACATATCGGTCAATGGGAACGGGTAGTTTAGGGGGGTTTTGTCCCCCAAAATGGGGTTTTTTGTTTTTTTCACATGTAGTTTTTAAATAATTCTAATTTTATATTTCACCATTGGAATCAGCTTAAAAAACTACACAATTAAGTTCCTTAAAGGTTTTCTCTATCTCCAACGGTTACCGAGATATTAAAAAATCTAAACACAATGCGTTGTATTGTGGGGCTCCAATGTTAATCTTATGGAGGATAAGGAAAAATTAATATTTCCCATATTAATCAATATTTTTGGATAAAACTTGATATTTAGCTTCATGTGGTTGAGATCTATCCATTTATGCTTAAAAATCATAGTTTATGTGTTTATCATGGCAGCAAACCTGCATACTCTTTTCCCATATTAATCATATAGGGAATAGGCAAACTCCTTTATTTATGGACAGATGTTGATGAAAGTTGGTATAAATGTTAAGATAAAAATTATTCATGGTAGAAATGACTTCTTTCAGTGTTCCTCACAACAGCTAACCTGCATACTCTTTCTTATGTTAATCTTATGGAGAATAGGTAAATAATTCTCAAGTTTATGGACATATTTTTATAATACTTTGATAAAATTTAAACTTTTTATGGGATATTACATGGAAAAAACAAAAAACCTCATTTTTGGGGTACAAAACCCCCCCAAACTACCCGTTCCCATTGACGGATTACAAACTCGTCTGAACAAATGTAGGAATACAAATCTCTACCAAATTTGGTCTCTATTGGATAATTTTTTCTAGAGTTATGGTGTTTTTAGACACACACACAGATATATATTTTTTAACAACTACTACTTTTGGCCCCTGGGTACCTAAAGACGAAAAAATAACATGGTCCTGGGCTTAAGTCTTACCATGAGACCTACGGTAATAGCTTCTTCCCTATGGGAAATTCGCCAAAATATATTTTTAGATAAAATTAGAAACATCAACTTTAAATTATTGTTCATTAAAATTCTTTCAGAAGTATGATAACAAGCCCTATTGGTTTATATGGGTTTAATATTAAGGTGTATGGGTTTGGTAATTTAACATGGAGATTATAGGACCGTCTGTGTTCCCGTAAAGTGAATATGTAGGGTGAATGTGATGAGTGTAATGGATTTGATGAACATTGAACATTACACACTTGACAAAATTAAAAGTTGTCTTTGCAACTGACAAAGGTCAGCTTATGATTTCTTTTCCAAGAGCATTAATTAATAGTCCCATGAACAAATGCAACTAGGTTGAATGTCAAGCGGTCACAAAATTGTGTCAATACTTGTTTCTGGATTATACCGTAGAGATTCAGATCATAAAGCAGGAATTATAACCACTGACCCACCCAGCCAGTCATATTTAACAACCAACCATGATAGGCAGATAAATAATTTAATCTACCACATTTAAAGTGATAATAATATATTAACACAAATATAGATGATTAATGTTATGTAGCTCAGTGGCATTAGAGGTGAAAGTGAAGATGCGAGGTCATCGTAAGTTGACAGACAGGGTTGCCCAACATGGCTCGGACAACTTGAGCCTCCAAGGCAAGTTGCAAACCACTGTACCAATCATTTCCTATATCTCCATATATAGAGTTATGGTTGTCAAAGTGAATGTGTCCATTTTAGCTAATTTCCCATAGGGAAGAAGCTATTACAGTAGGTCTCATGGTAAGACTTAAGCCCAGGATCGTGTTATTTTTTTGTCTTTAGGTACTAGGGGCCAAAAACAATAGTCGTTAAAATTTATATATTTATATTGAAAACGTTTAGGTATTAATTAAACGAAAATTCATAAAAATTTCCATTTTAATATTTCAATTACCCTATCGAAGCAGTTAAACAATTATATTAAGTCATTTGACACTTTTCTACAAAGATCAAGATATATATATATATATATATACACACGTTTATATGTGTGTGTGTGTGTCTGTGTCTGTCTGTTTGTAAACACCATAACTCTCTTTAATAAAGAGAATTTGCCTATTCACCACAAGATTAACATGGGAAAGAGTATCCAGGTTTGCTGCAATGATAAACACAAATATACCACCGTCGCAGCAGACCTGCGTACTCAGCGAATTTCCAAATCAATATTATAATAATAATAAAATTATATGACATGTATGGTAAAAATCGTCGATAAACATGAGAATTATTTGCCTATTCTCCATAAGACTAACATGGGAACGAGTATGCAGGTTTGCTGCTGTGAGGAACACTGAAAGTAGGCATTTTTACCTTAAAAAACTTTTATTTTTAACATTTATACCAACTTTCATCAACATCTGTCCATAAATAAAGGAGTTTGCCTATTCTCCATTTGATTATTAAGGGAAAAGAGTATGCAGGTTTGCTGCCATGATAAACACATACACTATGATTTTTAAGCATAAATGAATGAATCTCAACCACATGAAGCTAAATATAAAGTGTTATCTAAAAATATTGGTTTGTAAGTGAAATATTAATTTTTCCTTATCCTCCATAAGATTAATATTGGAGCCCCAAAATACAACGTACTGTTTTTAGATTTTTAATACCTCTGTAACCGTTGAAGATGGAGAAAAACTTGAAGGAACAAAATTGTGTAGTTTTTAAGCTGATTCTAGTGGTCAAAAATAAAATTGAAAATTTTTTAAAATTACACATTAAAAACTAAAAAAAACAATTTTTGAGTACAAAACCCCCTCAAACTATCCATTCCGATTGACCGATATGTCTGGTTTACAAACTCGTCCGAGCAAATGTAGGAATACACGTCTCTACCAAATTTGGTCTTGATTGGACCATTTTTATGAGTTATCGAAAAAATAACATGGTACCGGGTTTAAGTCTTACCACGGTCTACACCTATGGTAACCTATGGTAATAGCTTCTTCCCAATGGGAAATTCGATAATAGAAAAAATAACGTCAAGTAGTAAATTACCTGCATCGAAGTGTAATGGTCCATGAGATTTTTTAAATAAAAATTTGGGAAAACTGTACACAAATTATTATGAATTAAGTACTGTAGATAAAAACGTACGAACCTATCCTTCCAGGACTGAAATATATTTAAAAAATAAAACGCCGAAGA